>CM070110.1:13998896-14112797 GCA_036178185.1 Liparis tanakae | reverse complement strand
GTAGAGGCTGGTCAACACGATACGAGCAGTTTCAGAAACTAAGAGCTCTGGTTTGAATATTATTTTGTAATTCAATCGCCTGAACAATGACGTGATTGGATATTGCAGAGAGCTGCGTCTGCAACGTCACTGTGCTGAAGCCAAGAGAGGAACATGGACCCTGATACAACCTCATAACCTCCCCCTCCCCTTTCAACAGGTGCTCCCACCTGCCCAATGCCACCCAATGGGAGACTCCGGACGTCGCCATGGTGACAAAGTCAACCTTTGGCCGGGGCGAGGTGGTGGGTCGGCTGAACGTGAGCAAGGAGCACAGCCACTACCCCACCCTGGAGTGCGTGGCGAGCACGGAGGGGGAGGAGGCCTACACGCTGTTCTCCATCAGTGGTGCGACACAAACACACAAACACACACACAAACAAACAAAAAACACAGGCCATTTGTGTGATTACTGGGCGCAGATTGAATGAGATTAGTAGATGCTGACTATTTCTGGTATTATATGGCCTGGACCTGCTCAACCCTGGCACACAAACAAAACACCACTGAGGCGGTCCGCTTTGACGAGGAGGAGGATGAAGACGTGCCCGTGTGAGCGCCTGAGTGTGTTGTGTTTGTTTACTCCAGTGATTTCTGATTACCTCTGCTGTGTGTGTGTGTGTTTCCCTCTCAGAGCGCATCGTCCCCCATGAGCTCTTCACTCCCCTCCTCACCGGCATGGTGGCCACTGGCTTCATGCTCAGCCTCATCCTGGTGGTGCTGCTCTATAAATACGTGCAGGTAAGACGGAGGCAACTCACGCCGACATGTGAAATCAATTTAATCCACGAAAACAAATGTCCCCAGTAGTTTCTGGCAAAAAGGCCCGCTTTCAAGGAACTAATCCCTCACGCCTCCATCTTGGCTATCGGACATTTTAAGTTAGAGTCATCTCTCTGAGATCAGACTTGTTTATTTTGCTGCCTTTTGTGGCAGAAATATGTTGTTGTAACCGATATGAATGTGTCGTAATGAAAACATCATCACCCCCCCCCCCCCCCCCCCCATACACACACACACACACACACACGCCGTGCAGCTCTTATTGCATACAGATGAGTCAGACTCCCTGGAGAGCAAATGGATTTACGGCGGAGATCCTCAGTCTTGCATAAAGCTAAGGAGCACATTGACACAATCTCTCTCTCTCTCTCTCTCTCTCTCTCTCTCTCTCTCTCTCTCCAAACCGTAACAGAAACCAAAGTTCCAAATCCAGTGGAAGGTCATCGAGAGCATCCACGGCAACAACTACGTATACATTGACCCCACCCAGCTGCCGTACGACGCCAAGTGGGAGTTCTCTCGACAGAAACTGCGCTTCGGTATGACGCTGCCTGTGAACGATGTTGTTGTCTTTACATTCAGTCTGCCGAGTGCGGGGGGAAAGAAGTCCATGTCATTGGAAGAAGGAGTTTTCTTTGGGAAAAGATGGAACAGATCTTTATTTAATCTAGAGTATTTTAAATATTGTGTGTCTTTGAGTTACTATTAAATGTGACTGTGTGTGTGTGTGTGTTTGTTTCCACAGGTAAGACTCTGGGCTCTGGGGCCTTTGGAAAGGTTGTGAGGGCCACAGCGTATGGACTCTGCTCTGCAGACACTGTTACAACTGTCGCCGTTAAGATGCTCAAACGTAAGTGTGTGTGTGTGTATGTGTGTGTGTGCGCGCATGCATTTATGTGTCTGTTTAAATCTCTCGCTCTCGGAGGCTGTGTTCAAAAACAGTCCACCAAAAAGCTATTTTTCTTCTTTTCTTTCAATATTTATCCCAAAGTATCAGGTCTCTATTATTTAAATGATGAGTGCTTATTAGATTTGAGCAATACAATTAAAGTGTTTTTGGACATGCATGTTGCAACATAAGATTCCTGATTGTGCCTGATGATGTCACCGCAGCCAACGCTCATGCCACGGAGAAGGAGGCTCTGATGTCGGAGCTGAAGGTGCTCAGCTACCTGGGGAACCACGTGAACATCGTGAACCTGCTGGGGGCGTGCACCGTCGGAGGTGAGCGGAGCCGCCTCGCCACTTAGCTCCCTCTCGGGAAGTTTACTTTCCAGCACTTGGCTTGTTTATCACCTATCGACTTGCTGTGTGTTGTATGTTCACGTATTGACCTGCTGCCTTGCCCGGTCAGTATTGACCTCCTGTGGAGAGAGAAAGCCCGATATTGGACCAGCCGTTCCCCCGGCCGTGATGTGGAAACGTGACGCAGTTTGACTCGTCGCGCATTTACTGCGCAGGGGGATCGATACGCTTCACCTGTAGAGACGGACCGACATTGATTATAAAGCAGCATTTGAATTGGATTCTGTTGGGAGAGAGCCGGGGACAACCTGGGCGTGACAAATCCAGATTTTTGAAGTTTTGACCAGAGTCCTGCCTTGGAGCAGCCGACCTGACGGCGTCTTCCTTTCAGCGTTGTGTTTCTGAGTCTCTCTTCATTGTTCTGTGGTGCTTTACAAAAAGAAAATCAGCAAGTGAGGTTTTTTTCATCTCTTCTCAGGCCCGATCTTGGTGATCACAGAGTACTGTTGCTATGGCGATCTCCTGAACTTCCTGCGCAGAAAAAGAGAGGCCTTCCTCAACTCCCGAGTTGGTGATGGTTACTATCGCAACGTGTCGAACCAAAAAGAGCCTGCAGCGAGGTGGGAACGTGTGCGTCTCACAATTGGGACTGCAACCGCAAAAAGATTGTTACCATTTAATGAGTGTGTGTGTGTGTGTGTGTGTGTGTGTGTGTGTGTGTGTGTGTGCAGCGGAGAGGTGGCTGGTACAGCATACATTCCCATGCATCCCTCTGAGAAAGAACGTTCTTCCCAGTCAGGTATAAAGTTTGACCTGATCGTGCATTTCAACAAACACACTTGAGTGTCTGACCGAGTCTGACCATGTCTGACGGTCCTCTTCCTTTAGTCGATGCAGAGGAGCTGTCTCTGGATGCCGAAGATCTCCTCAGCTTTTCCTACCAGGTGGCCAAAGGAATGCAGTACATTACTTCCAAGAATGTAAGGCTTTTACCGGTCGTGTGCGTTTTTATTTATTTACTTATTTATAAAGCCGTAATGGGAGGCATTTTTAAAAGGGCCGTGGCTCGGGGCCAACGTGCCTGTGCAGCGGCGTCAAAGCGGATTGTGATGAAGTTGCAGTTTAGAAAGTTAGATCAGCCAGTGAGCATGCAGGGAAGCAGCTCCTTCACGAACTGAAGTGACACAAGTTTAATTTAAACCCTCCTGATTCACTCGCACTGTACTTATGTTGCTTTTGGTTAATCTGGCACTATTAATTCAATTCAATTCAATTCAGTTTATTTGTATAGCCCAGTTACACAAATTACAAATTTGTCTCAGAGTGCTTTACAATCTGTACACATAGACATCCCTGACCCAAAACCTCACATCGGACCAGGAAAAACTCCCAAATAACCCTTCAGGGGAAAAAAAAGGGAAGAAACCTTCAGGAGAGCAACAGAGGAGGATCCCTCTTCAGGATGGACAGATGCAATAGATGTAATGTGTACAGAAGGACATATTTAGAGTTAAAATACATTCAAGGAATCTGACAGAGTTTATCAATAGTTCATATTTAGGCATATTCCACGATGGAGAGTTTGGAGACCTCCCGAGTGGAGGAGTGGGCGGAGTCCCAGCAGGGCAGTGGCACAGCTGGCGACAGGAACTCACGATCCAACCATCGAAGGTCCATCAGCAGATGGGATCTATGCCGTCTCATAGGGTCCGATGACCCCATGAGACGTGAAGTCAGAAGGACTCCGGGGAGAAAGCAGAGTTAGTCATGTGTGATGGAGAGATGAAGATTCATCCATAGGAGAAAGAACAGAGGAGAGACATGCTCAGTGCATCCTAAACATCCCCGCATTTAGCAGCTCTCTGGTGGGGCGATACGGTACTACAAGCTCTTTAAGATATGATGGTGCATCACCAATTAAGGCTTTGTAAGTTAAGAGAAGAATTTTAAAAGTGATTCTTGATTTTAAACCTTCAGCAATCCACCGGTCAAACTTTTTCACCGGTTTTCATTGAACCGGAATACTTTACAGAGACTTTTGTGGGAGGAGCGGCTCTTCGGAATCTCGCCCGCGCCGCGCCGGCGTGGGCGCGCGCGGAGCCCAAGGCGTTCGTTCGACGCGGCCAATTACTGCGGATTTCAAACCACGCTCTCTGGCGAACAAGATGGCGAACTGATCCGCTCTCTGGAAGCCAACATTGATGAACTGATGCTTCTAAACAAAACGTACCACGGACTTTGTATCTGCTGCCTCCTATGCGACACCGAAACCGGCGCACATCGCACATCCCGCACTACATCTGCCGGGCTGCCAAGGTCGGGAAAAGGCCAGGACCCGGATCTGTGCTCTGTCAGGGGAAAACGAGGGGGCGGGATGTGTGGCGTTTAATAAATGTCACAGTTTTTACACACCTTGCAACAGTTTTTAGGAACACATGCAGCCCTCACAAAACCGCTTTTCTAAACTGTACATCCCACCTCAGGCCGCAGGGGTTCTCCTCATTCATTCTGGCCGGTGTGCCACCCCACCTGGAGCCTGTGTGGTGAGAACACTCCAACTACCCTGCAGTGAGCAGATCACACAACCCTGGACCCCTGCTCATTGTTCTCACAGATTGTTCTTGAGTAACTTAAGCAAAGCAAACCTCAAACCAACTGCACTGCACAACAAGCACCAGCATATCAGGAGTGTAGCACCAGGGACAAAACACTGGGACCCACTGCTATCACTTCGTCCTCATTCTTCTCTATGGGCAGTCCCTCTTTCTGATGATCCTGATCTGTCAGCCCAGAATCCAGAAAACTGCCGTCCTACAGGCAGAAACTAAAATATCTCTGAAAGCCTGAAAGAGATGAGGCAAGCAGGACTGCTGGAGCTACAGTCCTGCTTTGAGTCACACTTGGACATTGCCAGTGGAGGCTTTTGAGGGTGCTGCTACAGACACACTGACATCTGCACAATCACACATGTGAAAACCTTCACAAATGTGTGCCGACAAAACTGCCGCCTAAAAAAGTGGTCAATAAACCCTGGTTCACAACCAGGGGCTTCACAGGGGCTGTGAGGGGCCAGAGGGAAGAGGAGGCCTGCAAACACACAGGAGGATTCTCCTGGGGAGGCTGAGCAAGCTAAGAAGAGCTAACCAAGATGAGAAGAGGAAAAGTAAGCAGCCAGGATAAAGTTTTCAAGTCTGGACCCTGTTCAAGTCTGGGAGGCCTGGAACTGAAGTCCAACTACCACCTGTTCACAAACCCCAATGCCGGCCAATCTGAATGTGTTCCGGCCTGGGTATCACAACCCCACCTCACCACCCACAACTGCCCATCACAACCAACCCATCAACTCCCCCCCCTCCCCACCCCACCCCACCGGCACTGGCGATCCCCCCGGAGCTGACGATCTGCTGCCTCTTTTGTTGAGAGGACTTCAGAAGGACAAGGGACCAGGAGTTCTCCCCCCTGCCTCCTGCCTGAAACTGCCTGAGCCCATCTTCACGCCCCCTTTCACGAGATCATCAGCTGTGTGAAGTCCCTGTGTGCTTCATGACTGCCTTCAATCCTTCCCCCTTCAAGATCATCCTCCAAAACAGTCCATCCTCCAGAACCACCTTAAATGACTGACGCCGTTCTGACGTTCTGTGTCATGAAAGTCTTTCTGACCTTGTGAAAGGACCTGACAGGACCCACCTGAGAAGCTGGACCCCAGGCCCCTGCTGCCTACTCTGCAGTTTGCGACACCAGCAAATGCAGATGCACTATATCTGCCTGTCATATATACAGACAGCATCCCCTCTGCAACATCATGCTGGGGTCTGCAGCTTCGTGGACTTCAGCTGCAATTCAACACGATCATCCTGATTTTCTCTCACTAAACTCTGCAGCTCACCATCCCAGCCCCCACCCTGATCACCAATCACTAACCCCTTGACAGACAGGACGAGGCCTGGCTGGACTATCCAAAGCCAGCAGGACCACCTACACCAAAGCTGCCCTCTCTAGGGTGTCTCTCCTCCCTTCGGTGCGCTCGACTCAACTGCTCAACAACCTCATCAGGACCTCTACCAAACTGATTCCCTCCTCGCAGACGACAAGCGTCCATCGGCCCATCAGGGAACGGTGACGAAGTCCTCGGCAGACGGGAGGTTGAACGACAAGTCCTGCGGTGTGTGAGAGGAACCTGGAGTGGAGGACCTGTCAATGATAACCACCCCCAATGAACAAGGAGAGGCTGGAGTCACTAGGATCTACTTCCCCACAACCACCCCCCTCACCCCACACCCCGCACAATCTGGCCTGACCCAAAGTGGAGACCCACAATCTCTGGCCTCCCTCGGTGCCACCTCCAACCTCCAAGGCCACAACATGCCCCGTGGAAGGCACACAGCCCACCGCCAGTGCTGCCTCTGCTCCTTCACTCAGGCCTGCCCGCCACCCTCCTGATCCTCACTCCCTCTGTCATCCAGTCTCCTCCTGCTCCTCCATCACTGTGTGGTTTGGATGGGGCCACCTGGCAGGAGAGGAGAGCTACCAGCTCATCAGAGAGCAGGCAGAGAACTTGGTGACCTACAGACTTCTCCAACGCCTGGACACAAGCCCTTGTACACTGCCAGAGGCCAGAGATCACTACAGACCCGCACCCACCTGGACACAGCTGTGGACACTCCTCTCCTCTGGGGCTACAATGAAACTGAACCGTACAAGCTACCAGCACAGAAACTTTCTTCTTCCTGTTGACAGCTTAAACCCTTGAGTCTTTCTTCCATCTGTTCTACTGCCTCTTCTTTTCTTTTACTCTTGCATTTTTTTTACTTTTTTTTCTTTTTTCTGTTTATGTATTTTTTTATATATATCATGTATGAGCATAGGAAGTCCCAGATTTTACAGGGAGCCAGTACAGAGCAGCTAGTGCAGGAGTAATGTGATCTCTTTTCTTAGTTTTAGTGAGAACACAAGCTGCAGCATTCTGGATCAACTGGAGGGACCTAAGAGACGTATTAGTGCAGCCTGATAATAAGGAGTTGCAGTAATCCAGTCTCGAAGTAACGAACGCGTGAACCAATTTCTCTGCATCTTTTTGAGACAAGATGTGCCTGATTTTTGAAATATTACGTAGATGGAAGAATGCAGTCCTTGAGATGTTCTTCATGTGGGAGTTAAAGGACAAGTCCCGATCAAAGATAACGCCGAGATTCTTTACAGTGGTGTTGGATGCTAGAGTAATGCCATCTACAGAAATCACATCACCAGATAATTGATCTCTGAGGTGCTCAGGGCCGAGTAGAATTACTTCGGTTTTGTCTGAGTTTAACATCAAGAAGTTGCCGGTCATCCATGTTTTTATGTCACTAAGACATGCTTGAATTTTAGTGAGTTGGTTAGTCTCCTCTGGTTTTATCGATAGATATAGTTGAGTATCATCTGCATAACAATGAAAGTTTATAGAGTGTTTCCTGATGATATTGCCCAAAGGAAGCATGTATAAGGTAAATAGAATTGGACCAAGCACAGAACCTTGTGGAACTCTGTGACTAACGTTGGTGGTCATTGAGGCTTCATCGTTTACAAATACAAACTGAGATCGATCTGATAAATAGGATTTAAACCAACTTAGGGCGGTGCCTGAAATACCAATCGACTGCTCCAGTCTCTGTAATAGGATGTTATGGTCAATGGTGTCGAATGCAGCACTAAGGTCTAACAAGACCAGTACAGAGAGGAGTCCTTTATCTGCTGCCATTAAGAGGTCATTGGTAATCTTCACCAGTGCTGTCTCTGTGCTGTGGTGTTTTCTAAATCCTGACTGAAACTCTTCAAATAAACTATTCTGATGTAGAAAGTCACACAACTGATTTGCGACCACTTTCTCAAGGATCTTAGAGAGGAAGGGGAGGTTAGAGATCGGTCTGTAGTTAGCCAACACCTCTGGATCCAGAGTGGGCTTCTTCAGGAGAGGTTTAATTACAGCTACTTTGAAGGAATGTGGTACGTGGCCTGTTAACAAAGACACATTAATAATATCCAAAAGAGAGCTGCCAATTAAAGGCAAAACGTCTTTAAGCAGCCTAGTCGGGATAGGGTCCAAGAGACAGGTAGACGTGTTAGAAGTAGAAACCATTGAAGATAATTGGTCACGGTTGATGGGAGAAAAGCCATCTAAATATACACCAGGACATACAGGGGTTTCCAAAGCCATTCCACTTGAGGACAGATTGGCACTGGTTAAGGGCAAGATATTATTAATCTTGTCCCTAATAGTTAAAATCTTCTCATTGAAGAAGTTCATAAAGTCATTACTCCTGAGGTCTATAGGAATACTGGGCTCCACAGAGCTGTGACTCTCTGTCAGCCTGGCTACAGTGCTAAAGAGAAACCTAGGGTTGTTCTTATTCTTCTCTATTACTGATGAGTAATATTCTGCTCTGGCATTGCGGAGGGCCTTCTTATAAGTTTTAAGACTATCTCGCCAAACTAAGCAGGATTCTTCCCGATTAGTTGAACGCCAAATGCTTTCAAGCTTTCGTGACGTTTGCTTTAATGTGCGGGTCTGAGGGTTATACCTGGGAGCAAACCTTCTCTTCCTCACTGTCTTCTTCTTCAGAGGGGCTATCAAGTCCAGTGTCATTCTCAGTGAGCCTGTGGCACTATCAACAAGATGATCAATCTGGGACGGACTAAAGTTAGACCAGGAGTCCTCTGTTATATTGAGACATGGTATTGAATCAAGTGCAGAAGGAATCGCTTCTTTAAATTTAGCTACAGCACTGTCAGTTAGACATCTGGTGTAGAAACTTTTGACTAACGGTGTACACTCCGGTAGTATAAACTCAAAAGTTATAAGGCTGTGGTCTGACAGAAGAAGATTCTGTGGGAAGACCTTCAAATGCTCAATGTCAACGCCATATGTAAGAACAAGATCAAGCGTGTGGCCAAAGCTGTGAGTGGGTTTCTGTACTCTCTGACGAAAGCCGATCGAGTCCAACAATGAGATGAATGCAGTACCTAGGCAATCATTATCAACATCCACATGAATATTAAAATCTCCTACAATAATAACTTTATCAGTTTTAAGAACCAAACTTGATATAAATTCTGAAAATTCTGATATAAACTCTGAATATGGACCGGGTGGCCGGTACAGAATCACAAATAGAATCGGCTGTAATGTTTTCCAGGTTGGATGTGAAAGACTAAGAACAAGGCTTTCAAATGAGTCGTAATTTAATTTAGGTTTAGGATTTATTAAAAGGCTCGAGTCAAAGATGGCTGCTACTCCACCTCCTCGACCGGTGTCTCGAGGAATGTGAGTATTAACATGACTTGGAGGAGTCGACTCATTTAGGCAGCTCTGCTCTGCTATTAATACACATTTCACTAAAACGCTACTAACACTTTGGGATATTTGTTTTATTGAATTAATTGTTTTTATTTGTTTATATATATATATATATATATATATATATATATATATATATATGATATATATAAATATATATATCATATTTATATATATCATATTTATATATATATATATCATATTTATATATATATATACATGTAGATATATTAGGGCTGTCAGCGTTAACGCGTTAATCTATGCGATTAATTTGGCCGCGTTAACGCACTAAAATATGTTAACGTAATTAACGCAACTTTGTTTACTTCCGGTGTTCGTTGATGTTTTGCACTTTTCTGAGTGTCAAGCCGCGGCAGTGTATCTGACACTGTTTCCGTTTTTAAAACTGAGTTTTCCGCGAAAATACCGAGCAGAAATCAGTTTAAACTCGTGGATTAATAAATCGGGTTTCCTCCTGCGCTCCTCCCTGTCTGTCTGGTGACGCGGCACGGAAAGAACTCGTCACATGAAACCTTCACCGTGATTAGTCAAACCGTTTGTCTGTCAACATTTTGTGAAAAAACAACCAATGAACACTCAGTAAATCACAAGGCCCGCCCACCTCCCAGGTGAAGCTCATTAGCAGCCTGTCAGCCAGAGAGACAGAGAACAAGAGGAGGACAATGAGCCTCATGATAGATATGAGATTGTTCTGGAAGGTTTGATGTAGAACACGTGGGGTTGTGTGTCATATGCAAAAGCGAATTATATTATATTTTTGTAAAATGTATAAAATGCCCCCAGCCTCCAGAGTGAAACATTTGAATGTGTTTCCAAAGCCACTGGTTCTGCTGCTGTTCGGTGGTAAAGATGACAGGTCCAATGGGTCTCTAATGCACCTTGTTTTACTAATCTGATGTTTCACTGAAGAAACTATTTATCATCCACGATATTAAATCCCTGGCTGGCCCTTTAAGGGGAGGAGCCTCTCTGAGACACAGCTGTGTGAAGGTGTCTTTAACAACAAATACTATCAAACAAGTGTTTAAAACACACACTGTCTGAAGCGATTACTGCTTCATTTAGAAGATTTAGTCTTTAGAAGAAATCCCCCCGATATTTGCGATTAATGAATTTCAAAATGTGCGATTAATTAGTTAATTTTTCGATTGACAGCCCTAAGATATATACATAAACAGTAGTTTTACTGTCAATATGCCTTTTGTGTTTCTGTGGTTTGTAACAAGTCAAACCCGCCCCGCCTAATTGGTACATGTGCTTCATGTCACTCACTCGCTGCATAAACCTGTTACAGTGTCAATACTCTGTGTGTGTGTGTGTGTGTGTGTGTGTGTGTGTGTGTGTGTGTGTGTGTGTGTGTGTGTGTGTGTGCTCAGTGTGTTCACAGGGATCTTGCAGCCAGAAACATTCTGCTGACTCACGGCAGGGTGGCGAAGATCTGTGACTTTGGGTTGGCACGAGACATCACCACTGATGCCAGCTATGTGCTCCGGGGCAACGTGAGTCTGGCTGTCACTTATTTCCCCCTTCGTAGGTCCTCTTCCCCTTCCTCTCCTTTTCAAATTGCTTGTTTTGTCCAGTCAACACTCCAATAAACAATGAAATACAAATAGCTGCTGTTTATTTTTCTCTCAACCGACCAGTTAATTCAAGAGAGGGATGGGAATCGTCTCTTAACATTATTGTTTAACATTCGTTTAAAGTCTTTTAAAAACACATTCCGTCTTCAAGGCGAACATCACCCTCATTCCACTTCAGCTGAACTAGTGCTAACAATAGTAATGTTGTGTGTTTACATTCATGAGGGTATCATCCTTGGGGAGTGGCTTAGCAACCTTTCCTCTTGGTTTAGTGCTCTCTGGAGCGAGGTACTCATATTCCCGTTTACCGGTCCCGTGACCACGACTCTCCCTCCTGCAGGCCCGCCTGCCCGTCAAGTGGATGTCTCCGGAGAGCATTTTCGACTGTGTCTACACCTTCGAGAGCGACGTGTGGTCCTATGGCATCCTGCTCTGGGAAATCTTCTCTCTGGGTAATGCTTCCAGATGTTGCATCCGTTTCATGATGTCTGAGCCATTATTTTTTCTCCCCTTTTGAAGCTCCGCAAAACCATATTGATCATTATAGGAATCCATGCTGATTTTTCTTTTACCAAAAAAGGAGCCACAACTTGTTCAAAGGTTGTGAATGTGTGTGCCTATGTCTGTGTTGCAGGTAACAGCCCGTATCCTGGGATGCAGGTGGGCTCAGCATTTTATCGGATGATTCAAGACGGCCACAGAATGAACCGGCCCGAGATTGCTCCCGTCGAGATGTAAGTCAGGTGGCAGCCTCCAATGAAAGATGTGCATTATTTTTAATGGCCAGCAGGGCTTGCTTTATTACCTCAATAAACTCATCCCAGCCTCACCTCCGTAGGTATGACATGATGTTGTCCTGTTGGAACCACGATCCTC
The DNA here is from genome assembly GCA_036178185.1 of Liparis tanakae. NCBI lineage: Eukaryota > Metazoa > Chordata > Actinopteri > Perciformes > Liparidae > Liparis > Liparis tanakae. Next base: position 14,100,920 of record CM070110.1, on the reverse strand, counting down.
TGAAGAGGCCTTCCTTCAGGAAACTGGTGGAGAGAACCGAGTTGCTGCTGTCAGAAAATACCAGGAATGTGAGTATAGGCTCGAAGATTAATCAGAGAAAAGAAGTCGAGATGCGGACAGGAAACACGGCGGAATCAAACCACCATCTACTGCGCCTTTGTGACATCATCAGAACGCGCTCACTAACACGTGTGTCGCTCCCTCAGGTGTACCTGACGCTGAGCAACGCTCCGGGTCATCCGGAGCACCAGAGGGCTCCATCGCGGAGGCTGAGCTCAGTCTGCAGCACCACAGCCCCCACCCAGCCTCTGCTGCAAAACACGGTTGACGTCTTCCAAGACTATGTTTGACTCACACACACACACACATAAACAAACACACAAACACTCACACACACACACACACACACACACACACCCTACCTCTCTAATCATTCTCTCCTTTCCTCATTCGCACCTACAACATGAACGAAACGCACTCTATAAACTACTAGCAAACTCAAGCTGGCCTTCCTGCAACACACACACACACACACACACACACACACACACACACACACACACACACTGTATATACGGCTCCGCTCAGTACTGGCCTCTATGTAATCTCCCCTTTGGCTTATTGATCTCTGTGGTAGGTATAGGTGCACGCCCATGTAGAGCAGACTGCAGCACTAGCCGCCCATCAGACCTGCTATCAGCAGCAGGAGCAGTTTGGCTTCCTTCCAGCATCAGGTTGCATCTGGGAACGCTTTGGGGGAAACAGAGACCGTGACTGGGGAATAGATAAGCACAGTCGGTGCTGTGGCGAACGGACAGCTCCTTTTTTTCTTCGTATTTGTTTTGTGGCGGAATCGTCTCCCTTTTTTTCCGTAATGTTTGCCGTTTTGTGAAAGTGACAAATGACGGCGTCTTGGAGAGTTAGACTAGAAGATTGATTCCACCGTAAGTTATCTGTGTTGAGCATGGAGGAAAAGCCGGGAGCCGTTTAGCTCAGCTCAGCGTAAAGACTGTGAACGTCTCTCACCTGTAGTATTCATACACATTATTCTGCCCCAATATTACTTTATTAACATGTTACTGCTTTACCATGATTTATTCAGTGTTGTGTTTTATTTAGTTTGACAGGTGCTGTATTAATACATCGTGATTGATTGAACAGTGATGGAATCCGTCTGCCAGCAGCTCTCAACTACACACATTAATACATTACATCTCATTAGTTTATTCCTTAAAAAATAAGAATGGTTTTAAAGGAGAATACATTCGACTATTTATTGTCCGGCTGCTGGTTCCCGGCAACCTTAATTAAACATGTGGTGTTTTTTTCTTCTTCCATCTCTTGAGTTAGTACTTGACAAGTACAAGAAGACTTAAACTAGTTTGTAGTCGTAATATTTCCCTGAGCTGACCGGCGGCTCCAGCCTCTTGTCGAATGGACGTCTTTCCTCTCATCTCACTCTTTGCGAAAAAGCCAACAAAGTGTTTCACTCCAAAGTGGCAAAATAAATAACTTCAGGAGTCGGTGGCTGCAAACTAATCTGACTGGCCGGGCTTGACAAACGACGCCTTCTGGTCAGAGACCAGACATTTCTTTGACATGAGTAAGATGCAGAAACACTGATGCCCACCTGTGCGTTGTAGCTTTGAATACTGTGACTCGTGACGGACTACTCGTGTATCGCTGTACGTGATGTAGGGCTTCAGTTCAGTCTGTGGCCGTTTAGAACCACCGTGTGCTCCTTTTACTTCATTTATGTCAAACATGTATGCAATGTAAATACAGTAGAGATGTGCCTTTTAGATATTCTTTTCTTTTTTTTTGAAATACTGAATGCATTTGATTGTGACATAGTTGTTGTTGTTGTTGAGATCCAGAAGAGAGTTTCTGTGTGCTGGTTTTGAGAATCATGCAGTTTTTATACAGTTGGTTGACTTGTAATAATAAAGAAAGTACCTGTGATGGTAGAACCAACTGGAACGTGTCCGTTTAATCTGTCCGTCACTTTCTCGACCCTCGGAAGTGAGAAAGCAGCTCTGAGGCCGCGAACCAAACATCCTAAACAAAACTAGTTTAGCAGATAATCAGATGGTACAATTTACCATTTTTAATTGACGTGTGACGAGTCAGGGGAACAATTGGGACATGAGTGTGCGCACAAATCTTAATAGCAATTCATCCAATAGTTGTTGAGATATTTCACTCAAACCGCAAATATCATCCTCATGGTATTCTGAGGCATCTGAGGCATTTAAACTTAGGGGATCACTAAAGTCATTATGACTCATCTGAGGACCACGAACATCCAAACTAAACCTAGACCTTTTTTACAAAAAAAAAAAACAAGGACTTCAACCTCATGGTGGCTCTGGAAAGGGAAAGTCTTTCGGTTTCATCCTCTGAGGACCATAAACATCTGCTCTAAATGTAAATGCAAAGTTCTTGACACACACACACACACAACAAACTCAGAGCAGACATGTTTCACGTATAATATTTGCAACTGTTTTTATTTTCAAATTGACCAAGAGGGGGAGGAGAGTTATAATAATAGCAAACAGTTTAGCTTCAAAATTTTGATTATTACTACATTTGACTTTGGGCTAGATAAAAGGAACACAGCTCAAGGGCAGAAGAAGGGATATACATACAAACAGTACAGGTAAGCATAGCACCGTTTCACACTGAATACTGGTGTTCTGTCGCTTTGAGTATGTGAACAGGAATATGATGCCAGAACTTGGACTCTTTAGAACCAGATTATGTCGTGAAGGGGGGGAGGGAGGGGGAGGGGTCGCTGCTTTGTCTATGGTGTCCCCCTTCAAACATCCTACACCTTGACTTTCAGCACTTTTTTTCTTTTTCCCCGCCCCCCTAAAACTTATCGTTTCAAAAACAGAAGTTCTGTAATGAGGTTCCTCTACCAAACAAAGCCGTATATAAGACTGCATGTCATGTACGTGGATCCTAGTGAGAGACATGATTTTCTTTTAACACCCCTCGGTTTCCTTCATCGCAAAGCCTGTCAAAGGTTCTCCTGTAACCAAGTTACAACATCCATTTGTCTCTTTACACACACCGTTACATTCTTTGGGCTGGGTCTCAGTGACACAAACTACGAGCATTTCATCATAACCCTCCAGCGTGACGCCGTAAACACAAACTAGTCTACGGAAGGTCTACATTTGCGTTGTAATGCGTGGAAGACCAGGTGCAAACAGGTCGGACCCTCTCTGTCCCGTGGCCCTCGCTCGGGGAAGAGCATCGGCCCCCGCATTTGCAAACCTAAATAAAAAATAAAAATAAAACCCTCTCTCAAGAGGGGTCACCGTTTGAGACCGGTGGTCCGATGTGTAGTAGTTGTCGTGATAAGTGTTCAGTCGAGCAGCCTGCCATCGTAAAAAAAAAAACAATAACACGCCCGTCTTCTATACGATTAGTGACCAATGCTCTCCATTGCCGAACGTCCATTCTGTTTCCAGTCACACACCTGACATCTGTTTCCATATGAAAATATAACAGGTTACAGTGACTGTAATCATGCATACAAACACTCTCTCTCTCACACACAAACAAACATGTATTCAAGTTGCGCTGTGCCACACACACACACGGGCCCGCAGAGTACTGAGCCCCACCGGAGAGGAAGTTTCTTGAATATTACAATTATATTTTCTTTATACTGCAATGCAAGAACTGATTGGCTGTCGCCAGGGGAAACCAATACTACGCCCCCCCCAGAGATATTCGAGAAGTAGGAGGCCGACACGCTTAACTACACTCTTGAGACAAAAACAACACGTTCTAAACATTCCTCCGCCAACCATCGCGCTTCCTCCCATCCAAGGCCTTTCCGTTTGATATGGCTTGTGACTGTCGTAGAGGAACGGGCTCGTTTCCATCGATGCCATTTTTAAATGGGTTTGGAACGCGGCGCTGCTTTTAACCAAAGACGAGTGAACTGAACAGCATGAGGGCTTCTGAGGCCTGGGAAGAGATAGAAGGATTCAAAACACTCATAATAATAAAAAAGATCAGGAGACAGTGAGCAGAAGCGCAGGTTTGCTGGTCCAATGGAGTCATCGTAATTCTAATCTGGGTGAATAGCTGCAAAATATTTTGTTGTTTTCTATATTTCTGCTCCATCGTCATCTTGTCCTTCCCCCCAGCTTTAGGCCAGGAAGGCTCTAGATGATCTGGGTCATATTTGACTGAGACGCCACAACCCGTCACACACTCCTCCCTCCGGTCTTTGCTGCATCACTGTCTAATCCTTCTTGGTCTGGTTCCAGACTGAGGCAGAAGCAAAAATAAAAACATTCCAACATTCCTGAGAATACAAGTACCATCCAGCAACTTCAAACCCTTACTAAGTCAATTATTGTAAGACACAAGGGGAGAGCACACACACATACACATACACATAGACACACAAACACACACACACGCACGCACACACACACGCACTGACCGCAGACACCCTCATGCACACAAAGATTGTATTCCCAAAATAAAAATAAAAACACGCTAGCTCACGGAATCACACCACGGATTACAAACAACTCGGCCTGGACAGTGATTTACTGAACACAACCACATCAAGTGCTAAAGTTTCAGGAGGTTGAGGATATAATGTTTGTTACTTATAGGGCTCTCTGACTGTTAAAAAATAATCCCTGCTATATACACACACACGTTAACTTTAATAGGGGTAATATATTGTTGGAAAATATATATATGTATATATATATATATATATATATATATATATATATATATATATATATATATATATATATATATATATATATATATATATATACGCCTTTGAATAGTCTGCTCAAAAGAAGAAGAAAATAAAAACATAATTAGACTATGTTATTGGCACTTGGAATCACTAAACCCGTTATACGTACAGTGATCACTCTGCAAAGAATTCAGTTAAACTGTGATCTAGTTTCTTGCCAAACATAATTTGTTACAAAGTTAAAAAGAGCATTTTTTTTGTCTCAGACAGTGTTCAAAAACACAACTTCCACAAGAAGAAACCCCAGCCCAACCAAACTGACAGAACATTAACGCCTCATTCTGAACTGTTATTGGGTTGTTGTTGTTGTTGTTGTTGTTGTTGTTGTTGTTTTAGGGAAGGTGGGTTGAGGAAGAGAAGACTGAGAGAGCACATCGACGCTCCATCTTTGACCAGAAAACACTTGAACAAAGTAAAAATTCATTTCTCAAAAGCGACTAATAAAAGCTTACACAGTTATTCTTTCCATGCAATCATATAAAATACTACATTTCTGTTTCCTGTTAGGCTATATTGGATATTTACAAGTTTCTTTGTTTTGTATCATACAGTAAATCTGTACAAGGTCAGTCATCGTTGACTCCTTAAAAAAGTCTTTTGTTACCGGTTTCCACAGAGACCGGAGCTCCTCCCTACACCTCCACCTCCACCTCTGGTAAAGGAAAGGGGGATTTTAATCCATCCTGTTGCCACGGTGACAATCGAGTTCCTTGTGGACTCACAGGCTTTCCTCTTTCCTATGATTCCTTTCTTCCAGATGGAGGTAGGGAGGGCAACGGTTTTGTCGGGATGGGAGGGGGAGAAGGAAGTTTGTGACGGCCACGCAACCAAAACAGCAGGATGCAGCAGCAGCAGCTCTTTAGCGCCCGCTGTCCTCCCACTGAGCCCGCCTCCCGGGCCTCACTGCGGCTGGCTGCTGACGCCGTCAGTCCTGTGCGATGACGGGGCTTTCTGCTGTTTCTGGGGCTGCGGTTTCAGTTGCTGCTGGTGCCTCTGGTGGTGGGATTGCTGCTGCTGCTGTTGTTGTTGTTGTTGTTGTTGTTGCTGCCGTTGCTGCTGTTGTTGTTGTTGTTGTTGTTGTTGTTGTTGTTGTTGTTGTTGCTGCTGCGCCGCCTGCGTGAATGTGCCCTGTTGTTGGAGTGGGAAAGCTGCCTGCAGAATAAGCTGAGTAGACTGGTTGCTATGGAGAAGATGAGTGCCCTGACAGAAATACATTGCAGGAGCATTAAACATTCATGCAGTTCTTAAGTAAAAAAGAAAAACAGCATCTTCTTATTCTCACACACTCTGACAGTAAAGTCAATGAACATCTTGAAGTTTGAATTAATTCAGTATGTTATGTCACTTATTACGTCACGCAGGATAAAGATAACAACACCGTACCCAAATAAAACACCTATGGTGTAGGTCTAAATCAATTACATGTGTCGCCCTTAATTGATACCTGGAGGAATTGCTGTTGCTGCTGCTGCCCCTGCTGGCCGCCCTGAGCCACTACAGCCGTCTGGTTCTGGCCGTCGGGCTGACCTTGGGGCGGTTGGGTTGGTTGGAGGGTCAGAGTCTGGGTTGGCCCTCCCTGCTGAAGAAACACATGAGTTAACAGGTAGTCAGGTCAGTGAATGATATAGGAGATTTTGTTTTTTTTATATCGTCGGCCATTTGCTTACACGTCCATGTCGTGTAGCCACTGTTCCTTCAACTTTGAACTTTCTAACTACGCTTCAAACTTTATCTCTAGGGACATTCGGTGCTTTTGCTTTCTTTTTGTATCCTTTTCCTTGTTTGTGCAAGGCAATGATCTCTTCTCTGAAGTACTGAAGATGCTTGTCATGAAGGGGTTGAATCATTTTGAGACTGCAGTAAATTCATCAGTCATTAAAAGGAGCATTTTGTGTTGAATTTGGAGACAATCTTTGTACTATTAGTTTCATTAAAGCCCCACTATGTAACTTGTCCACCTTAAAATAACAGCTTGAAAAAAATGGTGCTGCTAGCTACAATGACTTTTAATATGTTGATTTGCGCCTCCGCCACTGCCATCGGGGGTCTGGGGGCTGAATACTGCTGAATGTAAGATGTTGGGACCGACCCGGTACTTCCGGCGAAAGTAGTTTGACTTGCTGTCTGGCAGCTTTACGCAACGTCTTATAGTGCCAGTTCACGCTCGCAGGTGACTTTTTATTTGCTCCGCTACGCGACTCGTAGAGACGGAGTGACATGCTGCTGTGGAGAACACCGGGCTGCCGCTGATCAGTGGCAGCGAGTCGCGTTCAGCGGCAGCCCGGTCGCGATCAGCTGGGAGCAGACGAGCCTGAAGAGCCATATATGGCTCGAGACCAGACGTTAAATACCTGAAGGGGGCGCTACAGGGGAAAAGTTACATAGTGTCGCTTTAAACTACTTAAACAATTCTTGTGTAACTTTTTTATTGCAAACAGCTGAGAAATTGTATATTTTGCCAATAAACCTGATGTGCAATGGGGGGTTGAATCATTTTAATTGCAACTGTATTATGTTTGAATAGCATCACCTCTACTTATGAGTTCTCTCAATGGATTCTCTACAGATCCAACTTTTTAAGATGCGTTTGGACGTACTGACAAATAAACTACACGTCTTTGATACTGCTGAGTCATCTATAGGCCTTTGAGGGGATGACGAAGGGTAAACAACAGCTTCATTTTGAAGAATCCATCAAGCATGTTTGGATTTATTTTAATCTCTTTGTGATCTGCTTTTAGACGTAGACTGTAAACAAATGTTTATTGCCGTCTTCTATGTGAAGACAGGACCTTATTTTCAATGCCAAATCTCAGCATCAATAACACAAAGTTTTTCCATAAATTCATTCATGAAGGTGAGATTTAATGACCAATGTTTCTCCACCACCTCCATGGTGTTAATTGGTGTTAATTGGTGTAGTTTCACACAGTAACCCACACAGCTCTAAACGGCTGGGTGGTTGCACACCTCACAGTTGGACAGACTCTTTGTAGAGTCCTTTTTCTGGGATCAGATACAGTTTCATTGGACGCGACTCATGCAGCTTTGTCCGTACCTGTTGCCCACCGAAGGGGTTGTACGCGGTGACCACCTGTCCCATGAACATGGAGGTGGGCACCATAACCGCTCCGCACGCCATTGGAGCGGTCACAAGCTTGGTCACCAGCTGCTGCCCTGCAGGGAACCTGGAGGGGGCGACATGGAGAAAAGGGGGCAAGAAAGATTAAGAAAGGGAATTACAAAATAAAAATCTATACAAACAGTTACTAGAATACTGTACAACTCGTTGTACATACCGGATCTGTCGGTCCTGCGTGAAGGTGGCCACTGCGGTGCCTTGCTGCGGGTTGGTCGGCGGCAGGCCGGCGCTGATCTGCAGCATGTTGGGCTGCCCCGGCTGGGAGATCATCATGGTGTTGTACAGCGGAGCAGATACCGGGCCCTGGGTCTGGGGCTGGGGCTGGGGGGGTTGCTGGGGCGGACGCTGGGGCTGAAGAGTGGTAATGTGGGGAAGGAGGGAGGGACATGATATGAAATCCTTTAAAAAAACAGGAGTAATCAGACTATGGGTCTTTTTTTTGGTTCATTTGATGCATTTCTTTTTATTTCATTACTTTAGGTATGTCAAATTTGAACATAATGAAAATAAATCAACAGGTTCATTAAGCCCTAAATGTAAAGAAAAACAGAAAATAGACTATTCTATTGAATACTCTGCACAGGGTTTCCTTCAGCTTACATTAAAGGTGCATTACGGACAAACATGAAGGGAAACGTGCTGCTTGTGTTGCCCTGTCCAAGCTAACGGGACAAGATAACCTGGATCAACGTGACTCAAGTGCAGAATATAGAGAGTGTTTCGAACCTAGGCAACGAGTACCGAGTGTGTTTTACAGTACTCTACCGTCGCTGAGCCTCCTGTGAAGTCTATTAGACATAATCACTGAACAGCGTTGCGTTTGTGTCCCTTATCGGAATTCTCGACACGACCGATCAATAGTGACAAAGGTTCACACTAGCTTAGTGTTCCCACAGGACCTCAAATGTTCAGTACATGATTAATGTTTGACCCGTTCCTTTAGAGGTTGCAGATACTGAGAGTTTTATCTGAGCTCGAAAAACAAACTTTATTTCTGTTTGATATTTGCGTCCTACCTGTGTGATGGCACTGCTCTGCTGTTGCTGCTGCTGAAGGTTCTGCTGGGGGGGCGGAGCCTGCTGCTGGATTGTGAGCTGCTGATTTCCTGAATGGACGGGGTTAACTGTCTGCTGGACCTGACTGGTCAGAGCAGTCGTTTGCTGGACCGAGCCCACCTGGGGGAGCTGCACGTTCATTGCTCCGCTCTGCTGCTGCAGCAACATCTGTCGGGATGGAAATGCCACCAAGTCAGACTACAGTGGTGTGTGTGTGTGTGTGTGTCTGTGTGTGTGTCTAGGTTTGCACTGCATGCACTCGTTTCTGTACATTCATTTGCTTAATCTATGCGTGTTATTAAAACGGAATAGAATAATTAAATACGAGTAAACTAAGTTTACAGGGTACACACGCAGGAGAAATTACGGTGTTCTTTGAATAGAATAGAAATAATACATAATGCTCTGATCTAGGTCAGCCACTGCCAGGTGTAAAGCAACAGGAAAAGACAAAGCGCACCGCTCATCTACTGATCTTTAGAGATGTTCGAGAGGTTGCGTGATACTTTTGTTCAAATAACCAAATGTCTAAATTTGGAAGAGACATCATAGGGAGAAACCTGAATGCAACTGAAACTCCTTTTGAAAAAGGTGAGTGTGCAATTGTTCCGCGAGTTAAACGAGCCCTTTTCAGTTCACTGAAGTAGCTCTCTGGTTTAATGTTTGAACATAATACGTTTTCTTTAGCAGCAAAAGGTTACAGCACAGCAAAATAAGACCGATGAGCAAACTCAATCTATATGCAACGACTGCTATCACGAAAAGGCTGCTACGTCATTACAAAACTCATACTCAATGTTGTTTTGGTCAGTATCAAGATCGTGATTATTGAACAAGATTACTGGCTTTGGAAACATCACAAACTGAGAGAACATTTAGTTGAACAAAATTACAACCTTGTGCTCTTGTGAGAAATGTAATCAGAAAAGCCCAAAAGGTTGTAGAGATAAGAACGCCGATGACGCGTCAACAGAGGTCACACGCACAAACGAGACGGGGGTCTGTGTGTCTTTTATGGCACGACAGTTATTATGGAAATGTGATTAGCCACACAGACCTATTTCACGTTTTAGCAGTGCGTACCTGTATGCCCTGGCCCTGGACTCGCTGCAGCTGGTCTTGGATGTGCCGCAGCTCGTCCTGCTGCCGCTGGATGTTGGCTTGGATCAGCCTCGTCCTCTGCTCCAGCTGATCCTTCAGATGCTGCATGGCGTTCACCTGCGCCGAGAACTCCATCACCGGCTGCGGGTGGGGAGAAAAACAACAGGCCGCTCGTGTCACTAAGGCTCTTTACGAAACAACTAGATCGGATTGTGACGCCTGTATTATGACACATATCTCGTCGACAGATGCTTGCAAAGCGCAGCCCCTCGAATATATTTTTCTTAATTTCTTGATTCATCATTTTGGTCTAAAAGTCTTATTATAGGAAATAATCGACATTTGAGAATGTGACGCCAGTGAATTGTTGTCGTTTCAGCTTCACTACACAGCACTGCCACCGTTCTCACCTGTACGTTTGTCTGTAGCTGCGGCTGTGGTTGTTGTTGTTGTTGTTGCTGTTGTTGTTGCTGCTGCTGCTGCTGCTGCTGCTGTAGCTGCTGAGTGACCAAACCTGGAGTTACACTCTGTTCTGTGGTCTGAGAGCTCATAGACTGCAAATAAACAAGGGATCAAGAGAATTATGGAAACTGAAGTGCAATAATTGGTTTTATTACATTTCCTTAACTTCACAAAGTGTGTGATGCGTTGTGTTTTGAGCCAATCAAGTCTCACCTGGCTGCTGATGGATGAGCGACGCTGGGATGTCACTTCCATGGTGGAGGCCAGGGACTGTGGAGGAGGTGTGGCCGTGTCCATGTGTAGCTTGGAGGCTGTCGCAGGCACAGAATCGTTGACTGAGTGTGAGTCATACTCTGCTGACAACACCGTATCATCTTACTGCGGGCCTCCCAGAACTGACTAATACTATATATGTGCATGCAATATACGTGTGTGTGTGTGTGTGTTTGTTTGTGTGTGTATCCTTACAAGTGCACGTGTTGTCAGAGACATGCGATGAGGACTTGTGGGAACTCTGCGAAGAGGTTGAGGCTGTCCGGCTGCGGTCAAATCGCTCCAGGGCCTCCTTGAGGCTGGACGTGTTGAGCTGTGACTCCGAGCAAGAGTCCTGAATCTAAAAGCAGACGAGCAGAAGAGAGATGCACTTGATAGACAATCTTTAAAAAAAAAAAAAAAAGGTAGAATATGTCAAATCTTCCTTTAAAATAAAGGTTGTTGTACTTCAGTGTTCCCTTTACTCTTAGTCTCTCTCCACTGCTTTTGGTGTGCTCGTTCGACCGACACACAAACACACACACGCACGCACACATGCATGCAAAGCAGAGAGGCCACAGCGGGCTGGATGGAGCGTGAATGCTTCATCGGCTGCATTCATTCAAATTCCAGCAAAGCCGGACCTTCATGCCCGGTTGTTGCGGAGGTGTGGGTGTGTTTATTTGCGCTTGCTTTTGTTCTGGCCAACGCCGCTCCTTCTCTTCATTTGCGGTGAAGCGAGCACCAGCCACAGCCTCTTCGTCTCTCTCTGCTCAGGACCAGAGGAAGCTCTGGACTGTGACGCCTCTTGCGTGCGAGCGACAAAACGTTCTCTTCCATACTCGATATATATTGAGAAACAGGGTTCTTACACATTTTGACCAATGGATTTCCATGACTTTTACAGGACTTTAAACCAAATTTCCATGACCAAACTGAAATCTCGGGAATAACATGACATTTTTTTAAATGTTGCGTATTGAGAGCGTAAGCCGGCTTATATTTTGAGCGTCTTTCTTTAAAAAACATATTAATTATTTCAAACTCGGCGTAAATAAATATGTGATAACTTTCATGATTTAAGTTTTTTCCATGACTTTTCCAGGCCTGGAAATAACCATTTTAAAATTCCATGATTTTTCCAGGTTTTCCATGAGCGTATGAACCCTGGAGATACCTTGAATTATTGGACCTGTGCACTGGTGAAGGCAGATAGGTTTGATGTGTTTAAAAATGTGATTTCACCTTATTCACAGTGACTTCAGAGTTAGACTCCTCGATGCCCAGCTCTCTGCGCTGTTCCGCCCTCACCTCTGCGTAGCTGCGTTGTAGACAAAAAAGAAAAAGAAGGTGCTTGAGCAATGTGAATATGTTTAATAAGTTTATTATTACACTCTCTTAATAATGGTTTGGAGATGTCCAATGATTAAAATCTCTGTTTCTATCAGTATAAAGGGGACAGGGAAGCTGCAGTACCTCACTACTGTGTGCGTACAGACAATAAACTCGGGTCGAGAGTTCCACTGGTGATAGGTGATGTAGTAGTGCGTCTGAAGCCAGATCCACTGTTGACCTTTAGTCAGGAAACGATAGTAACAGGACTTCCCCTTACCGAACTGCATCACTGCACGTGGAAGTAAGGCAGAGTGGTTAGAAGCCGTTTTACGACACTACGTGAAAGTGTGCAAATATGAGCCCTCACGGTGTTCGTGACACTTGGCTAGCGTCTCCAGGTCGTCCACGTGGTAATAATCGTACCCGGATGTTCCCAGCACCTCGAAAGGCAGGTAGCCTATGATTGGTGGAGCTCTGAAAAGGAGAAAAGGCATCCCTTGGAAAATTCGGAAAAACAGAAAGTCGGCTCAGAGGGCAGCGTGACCGTGACCAACTGGGCGCTCCTAGCCTTCAGGAAAGTGTAAGCAAAGAGGACGAACTTGATGTGTGGGTAGTGCTTGTGCTTGTGTGTTTACCTGTGGTCTAAGAAGAGGAACTTCCACTCTAGACTGTGCCGAGAGGTGAATTCCTCATTGGGCTCTTCCACTGTACACATCTCCTGTAAATATAGAAACAAAAAAGAAGGAATGAGAGAAAGTGTGTCAGATCAAATGATTAATTAAAGGCCCAGTGTGAATTATAGTGTGTGTGTGTGTGTGTGTGTGTATGTGTGTATGTGTGTGTGTGTCTACCTTGATGAACTGAGGTTTGGTTAGCCGAACAGTGGCTACGAAGCACACCTGGTCGTCGAACGCCGGTTGCAGTGACCGCTGTAAAACCCCTGCTAGACCGTTCCTCCCCGCGTTGGGAACTAAAGAGCAGATTTTGCCGTTGGAGCGGTTGTTCAGTTCAGTCAAAGTGGCAAAAAGCAAATGTTTCTGTGTTGAATGCTATTCAAGTGACATACCGTTGTTGAGGGACTTGAAGTTGCCAATGAACTTGACATATTCGTAGACCGGCGGTTCTTTGGGGTCGATGGTCCCTCGCAGCATATGGCAGCAGAACTCCATGTGGTTCTTAGCTGGAAAATAAATAAGTCACAATAATACAGTTAGGTCAGAGGACAAAGTGATGGAAAAAAAAAGAGACAAAAAAAGTTCTCCAGTAAACAGATTGTTCAAAATGTGTTTTAAATGTTTCATGTTGCTGGAAGGATATCAAGACAAATCTGACATTTTTTCCAGACTTAAGAGTTGATAACTAAGAAGAATCACCTGTGACTCTTGGTCTAGCTACTTAAGTCTGAGAATGTGATGATTCGTCTGCCTTCCGAACAAGACTAACAGGACAGGATGTATTAGTTGTGATCATCATTCCAAGATGTTTTGTATTGTTTTGGTTCCTGCCTTATTTTCTTTGGCCGTTAAGACTCAAACACACCTTGAAGACTTTAAAAATCAGGTAACAGCTGTGCATGGTGACAACTGGAAGCAATAGTTCAACTGAATGATATTGTCCACTTAACCATCAAACACAAAATCAGTACAGTATCCCTGGGTGATGTTGTAAAACCAGCAGCAAGCATTGTGTAATATAACTTGGGGGCGTCACTGACTCTTCAGGTAGTCGGAGCTAAGGTTCTCGTGGTCGGTGGGGTGCGTGGACAGAGCCTTGTACACATCAGAGTGTTCCCCAAGTGGCAGGAAGTTTAACAGGTTCTGGTCCACCAGGTCCGTCTGAGGAACACAACACATGCATGAGAACAAACGTGAAGAATGATACCTCCATAGGTCCACCTATAGCTTGTTCTCCAACACAGTGGATGACGAATACATAGCAGGTGAAAGAAAGACCCAGTGTTACTCACCGGTAAGTGTTCAAGTAGTGAGGTCACACTTTCGGAGACGTAGAGGATGTTCCCGTCGGTCATTATTGCTAAAAAGAACCCATCCAGAGCCTGATGATGCAAGACAGGATAAAGTAAAAGGCTGTCATCCATTTGTCTATTGTTGAATATCAGCAAAATAAACAAGCGCAGTATCTGTTAAAATGACACCGCCGCATTTTTACTTAGAAATAAAACCCTGTGCGTCACCCGTTGGTTTGTGGATGGACATTTTGAAGCCTCCAGTTTGGTATTCTGGCCATAGCCATCTTGTTTGCAACCACAGGTGACACGAAAGAGTGGAGCGAAGTAAAACGGAGCACTGAATAAGACACTTCTTTAGGCGACCAAAACGTTTACAATCAACTTTGTGGTAGGGACCTGTCAATCACAAGGTCGCCCTGACCGAAAGCAGAGTATGCTTTAGGGCAGGGCTAAAGGGACCATCATTTACTCAATGACCATCATGCTTGTATGGAAGAAGACTTGAAACTAGAGATTGAGACTAAAAACTCAGGTTTACAATGTTTACTGAGGGAATAAAGTTGAGAAGCAGAGTTGTTTACTCATAGACTTCAATACAATCTGACTTCATTTTGAAACCAGAGGAGTCGCCCTCTGCTGGCCATCAGAGCGAAAGCAAGTTTTAGGCCCGTCTGCATTAGCTTCACTTTTCTGAACACCTAACTAACAAAAACCTAAAGCGAGAGTAAAATAGCCGTGGGGATGACACGTAACAGACAGGAATGCAACATGTGAGATGTCTGACCTCCAGCATGAGCTGGGTGAACTCCTCATTGCTGAGAAATGGAGGCTTCCAGTCCTGCCTGATCTCACTCGACTCCGACTGGGCTGCAATCTCTGGTGGAGGAAATGGAAAGCAAATGGAATAAAAAAAAGATTATTAATAAAATAATTAAAATCCTGCTTTTCAAGAAGAAATAAGAAGGGAAACCACAACAGGACATAAGAGAGACAACACAAAAAGAAACCGCATTGTAAAAAAACTAAAAACAAGGCACTTAGACAGAGTAAGAGATAACAGAGTGCAACGGTGAAGAGGCAGCCGAGTTAATTATCATGCACGGCAACGATAAGAGCTCGGATTACAAAGAAATAGTTACACATGCCTAGCAATTAATTATTTCATGGCATTAATGATGATGAAGGGAAACTGAGTAGAGGGTGTAAAGCAGATAATCCTTAAAGTGGGACATAATTATGATTCATAACACATTAAGTCACCACACAGTTAAAAAGTTAAGAACTACAGAGTCAATTACACTTTACAGGGATAGTAGCCATGCCTCATAAAAAGGGAAACACGCTCTCGTAATGAGAGTGGACAAGCATGGGCGGACAGTGTACACAAGAACAACTAAACAGAGCAAGACGTGTCCACCCTGTGAGGTGCCCTGACCTTTGTGTTTACACAGGAAGTCAATGCTTTTCTGCAGGATGGTGGACTTGTCCATCTTCCTGGTATTGCCCGGCAACATCGTGCCGAGTTCCTTGATGAGGACATTGAACTGGTCTCTCCGTTTCTTCTCAGACTTGTTTCGGGACACTCTGAAATCCAAATCAGATTATTCGTAATGCATTTAACGTTTTGTGCAGACTTGTGGGTTTCTTTTATCCATGTGTTTTTCAGATTCGGAATTTTTAAATACAGAAAAATAACAAAAGCACAACGATTACGTTGTGTGACTATAATGTTTAAATGAACGGCATTGTGTGGCTGCTGCGTAGGACACACCATGACGTCGGTTGGGACAAGCTTTAAATGTGTTTTGAGTGCTGGTTAAGTGTCGGTCCGGTCAAGAAACAATGCTTCACATATGATGTTTTATCATCATATCTCCCTTACCGTTTTGCTTTGTCCTTCTCATCTTCTTCCATCAACCCATCAAAGATGCTACAATCATCCCTACGGGAGGAGAAAAAAAACATATTGGCAGATTATCCTGACCCACTTTTTTTTTTTATTTGATTTTTTTTCCTGTGTATGCATGTTTGTTGGCAGCTTGAAAGCAGATCTGTAATAATAGCGAATGACGGATACCAGTTAATGAGAGGAATCCTACATGCCAGGAGCAGGTTTATTTTTGGGTCACACACACACACAAAAAAGAGAGACGAAGAGGGGGAGAGAGAGAGAGAGAGAGAGAGAGAGAGAGAGAGAGACACACACAGAGGAATGCGTTGCGCTCGCCAAGAAGATTGCAAGTACATTTGTGAAACAGGGCGTGTGCTCGCCTACATTTCAATCAATGTGGGTCGACATGAATACTTACATTTTTACTGACAGCTGATATCTATCTGGAGCAGTTATTTATTATGGTTAAGTTTAAAGGGTTTTATTGTGGTACTCCAATTCATGATAACAGTAACTGTAATTATAGGTATAACAGCCATGACAGCTGCTATTGTTTTCAGCTTACGAGTGTACATGTGTGTCACTAGGGCAGAACGTGTCCTGGAGACATATTCTGCAAGGGAAACTGCCACAGAAACGGAAGTGAGTACTTGCCAGATGTTTTTATTTCTGTCTGTCTGTGATAGTGTTACAACCGTGGAAGATGCACGTGTTATTGTTGAGATCAAAATGAAGGCTGAGTTTGAAGATGAGCAAGGGTCACCAGAAGTAACAGGGGAAGGGGCCTATTGGCCGGGCGTGAGCCAAGCCCAATTGTTTATCAATAATTATTATCATTAATATTATCATCACAAATTAGAGGCGTTTCGTTGATTAACATTGACACAATGTGCGTTGAATATATCTCCATCGTGGAATATGCCTAAATATGAACTATTGATAAACTCTGTCAGATATCCTTGAATGTATTTTAACTCTAAATCTGTCCTTCTGTACACATTACATCTATTGCATCTGTCCATCCTGGAGAGGGATCCTCCTCTGTTGCTCTCCTGAAGGTTTCTTCCCTTTTTTCCCCCTGAAGGGTTATTTGGGAGTTTTTCCTGATCCAATGTGAGGTTTTGGGACAGGGATGTCTATGTGTACAGATTGTAAAGCACTCTGAGACAAATTTGTAATTTGTGAAACTGGGCTATACAAATAAACTGAATTGAATTGAATATTCTCTTAAAAGCTGTAAATATCTGAACAAATTTAGTACTTAAATTGCTTATATGTGTGTGTGTGTGTGTGTGTGTGTGTGTGTGTGTGTGTGCGTGCGTGCATGTGTGTGCGTTCATGTTGCAGTATACCCTATGCTTGATGTCATGGTGGCTGCTGATCAGGGCTGTGGCTGCAGTGATTTGCTCTTTAGGCGTGAGGTAGGCATTTGGAAGACCAACTAGAGAGACACAAAAAACAGCATTGCGTTAGCTTTGGTGGCAGTTGTGGTTTGAAATATTGCAATTTGGTGGACTGAAATACAATCGACTGTTCGGACACTCAGCGTACTGCCAAGCTTAAATAGTTATATAAACTTAATAAAAGTCCTTACAAAAAACAGGCATGTTTTTTTTTTATAATGTCTTTCTCCAACACACAGCACTTGGCTTACTATGGACAGTTCTTTTATACTTTAATATACAACAGACTACAATATTTGTAGTCTTTGATGCAACATGTTGAAAAAATGTACGACCAAATTGAGTTGTGAAAGGACTTCTCACCCCAATGCAGCTTATGCACGTGGTTAGTTTAAGTCTTTTCTCAGGGGTCGTAGAAAGGGTTTGGGGTCAAAGTTGACTCTAAAAGTCCAAACGGCCGCTGAGGTCATTGGGGGTCACGAGAGGGCAACAGACCACAGGAACAACATGGCGATCAACTGAACCTGCAGGAGGAATCAGAACAGAAAACTAGGGGTCAGTAGGTCAATTTGAAGGCATGTTTTTTAACCTCCTTCAGTGTTATATCGAGATTGTGTTAAAATTGGAACCTGTGGAAAAATTATACAGTTGATACTGTCTAACCTTCTAAACAAATCACTTATAAACTAACAAAATAAAATACCAATAAGCAGGTTTTATGAATTAAGACCGTTGGGAGGTCTTATCATTCCAGTTATTGCAGCACAAAGTCTTTTAAGTGCAAATAACCTACACCAGTGCAGCGAGAAAAACCCTGGTTTGAGCCAATTATTATGCTTACATTAATGCTTCAGAAACTCCTTTGAAGCACAGTAACCCAGTTATGAAAAGTGGAGTGCAGTACGGTTATTTTCAACTTACTTTCTGGAATGTTTCTTTACTGTTTTAGATGGTATCTTTCCAGGCACTGACAAATCTTCATGAGTGAGCCACACCTCTCCTGCAACACAAATAACCTGCATTCATTCACAAACATGGGTGGGGGGGGGAGGGGCGGGTTGTTCAATGTTTACCATGCATGCAAACTCTACAGTCCAACAAGTAAAGAAAATGGTTGTCGCTGCAAAACAGGAAATGAGCCACCTGGCAAGGTGTATCCGACCTGCAAAAGTCTCTTAAAAATAGTCATACTACCCTAAGATTAGGGCTCACAAATGATCATTATTTTCAATATCAGTTTATCAGACAATTATTGTTTAATCATTTTATCACAAAAGAGTTTTACAAAGAAGTTGTTGCAATTTCCCAAAACTTAAAATAAGATCAACGCCAAAGATATTCTGTTTACAGTGATATACTACTCGTTCATATTTTCTGTCATATTCATTAAATGTGTTGTAACTCTGTAATGCTTCATTCTGTACACATGACATCTATTGCTTCTGTCCATCCAGGCAGAGGGTGTTTTCTTCCATGTGAGGTTTTTTTTCTGGAGTTTGGGGAGTTCTTCCTGATGCTATGTGAGATCCCGGAACTGAGATGTCGTATGTGTACAGATTGTAAAGCCCTCTGAGGCAAATTTGTAATTTGTGATACTGAACGATACAAAATAAACTGAATTGATCATGAATTGAATAAAACACAGGAAAAAAAAAACACAATTTAGAAGCAGGATACCTTTAATTACTAATGAGAATAAGAGAAAAATGCCCATCACACTTTCCAACGACACAAAGTGTCATCTTCAAAGTGCCTATGCATATCAAAGTGCTATGTCCGACTAACAGTCTACAACTTAAGATGCCAATATCATATAAGATTATCCTTTTTTTAAATCCTATCAATGAATCAAGTAGTTATTTGTGGGACGTCTGAATGAACAGTCTGACAATGAAGTCTTTAAACTGGTCAAGCAGAGCCAGTGGGACACCTTAACACCGCTGTGATCTTATAAGAGAATGTTGCTGTAAGATATGACAGTACACATCTATGAATAACATTACCGCCCCCCTTTACTTAGATTATGTATAGCACTGATTTTAGCTGGAGAGTATAGTAGTCATTTTGTTAAACCGTGTTAAATGCTCCATGTGTCACCTCCTGACCTACACTCGTGTATTCCTGATGGCCAATAAGTGAAGCATCATTAGACGGTGCTTCTCCATTGGACGAGTCTGCCCCACTGTACATCATCGTCAACGAATAAACACCGATAATCGCGACACGGTATCCACGAATTGCCCTCGACCAAATACAAAATAAACGTCAACTAGCTACCACATATGCACAGTAACGTTGTCAATGTACCTCTTGGTGCCACAGGTGTGTGTTACCCAAACGAAAAGAGAGCATTCCGCGCAGCTAGCTCGCAGGCTAACTAAGCTTGCTAACCGACAACTGTCCATTTAACCCGGAGATTTCACGCACCTACTGACCTAGTTTCTTTCCCGCGGCGCTCGCATGACACAGATACGACGACAGGTAGCGCGCTACTCGTCTGTGTAATAAACGACAGGAATGTCAGAGCCTCTATAAATGGCAACGCTGGCCCCCAAGCTGTCACGCAACAACTGACATTGAGGACGAAATAATCTCTGAAAAATGTTACCGTCGGTGCTCAGGCGCCACGAGAGACCGGAGGCTGAGACTCCGCGCGGGGAAAGGTGCTCGGAGAAACCGACAAAAATACAAATGTCGGCCGCGGGGAAATGCCTAAAACCAGCGATGGTGGAAACATTTTCGCGGCAGATGTATGTATACACACACACACACACACACACACACACAGACACACGCACAGGCAAGCACGAACGCGCGCGCGCACACGCGGTCCCCGGGCGCACACACTGGCAGGGATACGCGCGCACGGTCGCCCACTCTTACACATAGACACAGCCTGCTCTGAATGTGGGTCACTGGGCCTTGCTCTCCCTCGAGCGTGCGGAAACGGTCCCGGAACCTCCTCTGCAGTCAGACTGCCTCCGCACGCTCAAAACACCGCGACCGCCGCGCCGTCTCACAATCGGCGACCACCGCCGGCTCTGAACGTGCAATAAGAAGCCCTTACCTGCTCGCGTACTCGACGGCAGCCTCCGTGTTTTGCTTACTTGAACGTTGCATCGAGACGGTGGGGGCCAGGAGGACTCCGGGCAGGGGAGAAAAACAGGAGGCCTACTTCATATTACGAAGTACAGTCATGCGCAATAGCGACAGTAGGGCGCACTATTTTGCAAGTACAGTAGAGCAGAGCCGGGATCGCTGAGTGATCTTCAGAGGGGAAATGACTCCGCGTGTTTATGTGGCTTGTCCCAGCGACCGAGGTCCTGCTTTTGATACGAAGAGAATAAACGGACACAGTAGCGACCTGCATATGAATGCACTTGAACCGAGAATGGCGGACACTACACCGGATATATATATATATATATATATATATATATATATATATATATATATATATATATATATATATATATATATATATATATATATATATATATATATATATATATATATATATATATATATATATATATATATATATAAATATATATATATATATATATATATATATATATATATATATATATATATATATATATAATATATATACACATATATTAATATATATTAATCCTGACATCATATTTAGATCTTAAAATGTATCCCAGTTTGTGGGTCTTTCCCCAATGAATGTGCATTATTAACACCGGCATATTATTTTCAGGCAAACACCGCAGCGCGCGCACACACGCACATACACACACACACGGTTTGGGTGCGAGTGAATGACGGTGACTGGGCCATTGGACGGCCGCCAGGAGGGTGCAGCGCAGGGTAGGGGATGGCCCTGCCTGATGGCGAGGGGTTTCCCCTTTTTATCGACATCCAATCAAAAGCTCTCCAGGCCGTGACGTTCTAATCTACATACTTTTTGTCGAGGTTCCCTCTAAATTCTTATTATTAGGCATTTTGACCATAAAAACCGTTTTGTATTTTTTTTAATGACACATAAGTGGGATTGGAGGTTAATTTCATAAAAGACCCTGGCATTTTTTGTCATATAACTGGAGTGAAATCAAATTGCACATAAAAACAACTGGCTCATAATGGTGTTTACGACCTGTTTCTGGGTGAATACAAGATTCATAATCGAGAGAAGAGATGACGTGAGTGTGGTCACGTGGGTTACAAACGTTGCAGTGATAACTGTGTTTGTGGACGAGAGAAAAACAAACCTTCAAGTTTGAAAAGATACCGATCAGTATGCTGTGTATTCTATAATCCTGATTATAGAATCAGAATCAGAATTGTTTATGGCCATATTGGTCATACAGGGAATTTGACTCGGAAAAAGGTGCATAACAATATAATATAAATATAAAAAATAATGAATTTAAAAACAAAACTATAGCTTAATTGTTGCCAAAAAATAATATATGTTTGACCTGGATGTGAAAGTTCTGCTACAATGGGATTTGGGCTGTTTCATCCTCCCAATGCAGCACTAGAAATGCTATGAGGTCATTATCAGCTCTAACAAACAACTGTTAGAAAAGTATCCATCAAAGTAAGTGTGTGTGTGTGTGTGTGTGTGTGTGTGTGTGTGTGCGTGTGTGAATCCAGGACTGTAGCGCATGTGTTCGAATGCAATCTCAACCTGTCTTTACCCAGACACGGGAGGTAGCTGTGGGGATAATGACAAAAGTATTTTGTCCAAAGTTTGGGAATATAAAGGGGGAAAGTGATATAATGTGCCACATAATGAGGCACGGTGCTGAAGCTCAGGTGTGGCTTCTCTAATATTAATCCTCACCCCCCTCACTTTCTCATTAAACCCCCTCTTGCAAATATTGTCATACTTTTTAGCCCCGGCGAGGGGAAATTGTAATTACTCTCAACAGATGCAATCTGCTGCCAGGGCCCTATATGGGGGTGGTAAATGGACTGCATTTATAATGCTTTTCTGGCCTTAGCAAACACTCAAAAGTGCTTTACAGCAGAAGTCAGCAGAAGTCAGCATTCACACACACTCACACACACTCACACACACTGAGGGCACATAGGCCACCATTGTCAATGGGACAATTATTATGAACCCAATAGCACGACTCGGGAGACAGAACTGCAAATAATGATCTTTTACTCAAAGTAACATCAGGAACAGAACAGACAGAAGTATATAAACACAATGTGGAACATTCAAGGGCTTGGTTGGAAAAACACAACGGCCGTTTCTCAATCAGCGTACTTGTGCGTCCTTTCCTCTACTTGTGTCCTCGTGGACTCGTGAAACGTCATCAGTCTCAGCCCGAGTACATGGCCGTTTCTCAATTCAAAGTACACGACTGCAGACTTGTTTTCTTTTGGACTCTGGTCTTGGGAGTCTGGTCTCGGGAGTCCAGACTCCGGAGGACGGGAGGACGGGAGAACGGGAGGACGGTCTTTCTGCGACGGCACCTTATTTGATGACGTCACCACATCAGCTGTTCTTGCTCCTGAGTTTATTCTAATTATTCACTGTAAATTATTTTTGACAGTCGATTAAACAAAACAACCTAAAATGACATTCCGTGACTCAACAACAGTCAATTCAATTCAGTTTATTTGTATAGCCCAGTTTCACAAATTACAAATTTGTCTCAGAGTGCTTTACAATCTGTACACATAGACATCCCTGACCCAAAACCTCACATCGGACCAGGAAAAACTCCCAAATAACCCTTCAGGGGGGAAAAAAAAAAGGGAAGAAACCTTCAGGAGAGCAACAGAGGAAGATCCCTCTCCAGGATGGACAGATGCAATAGATGTAATGTGTACAGAAGGACATATTTAGAGTTAAAATACATTCAAGGAATCTGACAGAGTTTATCAATAGTTCATATTTAGGCATATTCCACGATGGAGAGTTTGGAGACCTCCCAAGTGGAGGAGTGGGCGGAGTCCCAGCAGGGCAGCGGCACAGCTGGCGACAGGAACTCACGATCCAACCATCGAAGGTCCATCAGCAGATGGGATCTATGCCGTCTCATAGGGTCCGATGACCCCATGAGACGTGAAGTCAGAAGGACTCCGGGGAGAAAGCAGAGTTAGTCATGTGTGATGGAGAGATGAAGATTCATCCATAGGAGAAAGAAAAGAGGAGAGAGGTGCTCAGTGCATCCTAAACATCCCCAGCAGCTATAAGCCTATACCAGCATATCCAGGGGCTGGACCAGGGCAGTCGTATTTATAAAAAGTCTGTCAGTTGTTTATTTTCTCCTCCGCTATTGTTTCCGGTTGCTGGTGAAATGCATTGTGGGATATATGCTGGCCAGAGTACGCATAAGCCTCCTGTGATGCATCCTCCCAAAAGTGGGAGGATCAAGTCACATCCGGGCATTTTGACTGTGCTTTGAGAGAAGCGAACTTTGAATTGGAACGTGTACCCAGGCTGAGACTGATGACGTTTCACAAGTCCACGAGGACACAAGTAGAGGAAAGGACGCACAAGTACGCATATTGAGAAACGGCCCATGTTCCAATTCAAAGTTTGCTTCTCGCAAAGCACGGTCAAAATGCCCCGATGTGACTTGATCCTCCCACTTTCCGGAGGATGCATCTCGGGAGACTTGTGCGTACTCTGGCCAGCATATATCCCAGAATGCATTTCACCAGCAACCAGAAACAGTAGCGGAGGAGAAAATAAACTACTGAAAGTTGACTTTTTATAAATACTACTGTTGTTGACTCACGGAATATCATTTTAGGATGTATTGTTTATTTGACTGTAAAAAAATAATTTACAGTGAATAATTATAGTAAACACAGGAGCAAGAACAGCTGACGTGGTGACGTCATCAAGTCAGCTGCTTTTCCAATTGCAGAAAGACCGTCCTCCCGTCCTCCCGTCCTCTCGAGTCTGGATTCCTAAGACCAGACTCCCAAAGAACACAAGTCTGCAGTCGTGTACTTTGAATTGAGAAACGGCCAACATAATCTGGCCAAGGACAAGAGCAAGTGAGGGGACCTAAGTAGACAGACTAATGAGAGAATGGGCAACAGGTGAGACGGGCATGAAGACCAGGTGACGGGAATGAGGGATTGACTAGGATGTCAGGTGAGATTCATGTGGGTGCCAGCACATATAGGGGTGAGTGGGAATGAGAGGGCAGACAAAATATTTGCAAAACTATGGAGAAAATGATAAATGAAAGACTAACATATCACGTAGAAAGTAAAGGATATTTATCCAAGTATCAGAGCGGTTTTAGGAAAGGAAGAAATACAACCGATCCGGCGTTAAGTTTGGAGCATGAAATTAGGAAAGCGCAGGTGAACAAAGAAAGTGTGGTGGCGGTCTTCTTTGACATTGAAAAGGCGTACGATATGATGTGGAGAGAAGGGGTATTAATTAGATTGTGTAAGTTGGGTGTTAAGGGTCGAATGTTTAAGTGGATAAAAGAGTTTTTATTAAACAGATGTATAGAAGTCAGAGTTGGAGAGAGCTATTCGGGAAAGTATGGTATCGAAAACGGAACTCCTCAAGGGAGTATAGTCAGTCCGCTATTATTTTCCATAATGATCAACGAGGTGTTTAGTGAAGTAGAAAATGACATGGGATTATCACTTTTTGCGGATGATGGATCAATTTGGAAGAGGGGAAGAAATGTGGAATTCATAGTAAAGAAACTACAGAGAGCCATCTTTAAAGTAGAAGAGTGGTCATATAAATGGGGTTTAAAATTTTCAGCAGATAAAACAAAAACAATGTTTTTTACAAGGAGACAAATTGGTAGTGATATAAAACTAAAACTATATAACCACAAATTGGAAAGAGTTAAAAACTGTAAGTTTTTGGGTCTGTGGTTTGATGAAAGGATCACATGGGCTGTACATATTAAAAAAGTAGAGGATAAATGTAAGAGTGTTAAATATAATGAGATGTTTGGTGGGAAGGGAATGGGGGGCAGATAGAACTGCGTTGAAAGCCATATACATTGGATTAATTAGATCTATATTGGATTATGGGTGTGTGGTGTATGGGTCAGCAGCAGCAGCATCATTGCTAATACAATTAGATACAATTCAATATCAGGCAATGAGAATATGCACCGGTGCTTTTAAAACAACTCCAACGGCTGCACTACAGGTGGAAATGGGCGAAATGCCTCTAGAGTTACGGAGAACGCAGTTGGCATTAACCTACTGGGCTAATCTTCAGGGTCACAGTGAAGGGCATCCAACTCAGGAAACCTTAAGACCCTGCTGGGAGAAGGAGAAGAGGGAGACAAGAAGCTTTGGATGGACAGCAGCACAGAAAGCTAAAGAAATTAACATTGAAAAATTAAACTACAGTCCAACAGTTCCATTGCCAGCAGTAGCACCGTGGATACTTCCTGAGGCAACAGTAGACGTGGCGTTACTTAAAAAAAAGAACAAGGATAGAGGGGGTACGTTTAATGTGCACACAATTCAGACACACATCGACAGTTACTACAGCTATGTCCAGGTGTACACTGACGCATCAAAGAACTCAGAGAATAAGGTAGGAATAGCAGTTATAGTGCCAGAATTTAATATTAAAATAGGTAAAATGATTACAGAGGGGGTATCAGTGTACACAGGGGAAATGCTGGCCATAATGTTTGCACTACAATGGATCGAGGACACAAGACCACTCAGGTCAATCATTTGTTCAGACTCCAGTTCATCACTTTACAGCTTACAGAACAGTCATTCAGACAGCAGACCGGACATCGTCATTGAAATGCAGCAAACTTTATACAGGATTCAAATGATGGGTTTAACAGTGGTGTTGGTATGGGTTCCTGCACATGTGGGGGTTAAAGGAAATGAAATGGCAGATAGAGCGGCAAAAGAAGCCGTAAAGAGTGGCTCAAAAGTGGAAGTCAAATTTAGTAAATCAGAGGCCAAGGGGATTATTAAATTGAGGTTAAAAGAAAGGTGGCAGAAGCAATGGGAGGAGGACAGGAAAGGGCGGTGGTTGTATAGAGTCCAGAGGAAAGTGGGGGGAATGAGATGTGCAGGAGGGAACAGGAGAGAGGAAACCGTCATCTCAAGGCTGAGATTTGGACACACTGGGTTGAACGGCATGTTGTGGAAAATAGGGAAACACGACACGGGAAGATGTGAGTATTGTGGGCAGGTAGAAACCATCAAGCATGTTATGATACACTGTCAAAGGTATGTGAGTGAAAGGAGACAGCTGGTTGGAAGCCTCGGCAAGGAGGGGGTACGGTTGGATATGGGGTGTGTGCTGCAAGGAAAATCCAGTGGGTGCTATAAAGCACTATTGCAGTATCTCAAAATAACCAGGATTATTGAGAGAATATGAGCTCTAGGTTATTTAGTCAGGTTGGTTCGTTTTGGTTGGGTAGTTATGATTTGTATTGTTGAAGCTATGAATATATATATATATATATATATGTATGTATATGTATGTATATATATGTATATATATGTATATGTATGTATATATATATGTGTATGTATGTATATATGTATGTATATATATATATATATATATATATATATATGTATATATATATATATATATGTATGTATGTATGTATGTATGTGCGTGTTGTTTTGTTATATTGTGTTTGATGTTGGTTGTTTTTGTTATTTTATTTAGTAGGGTTAAATATTGATAGGGCAAGTTTAGACATCCTGATCCACACTCCATACCAGTTGGTGGCGGTAATGCACCAAACAGTTGTTTGCCAACCGCCAATAAACCTCAAAGAAGAAGAAGAAGAAGCGAGGGCAGACAGTTTAGCAAAGAGGGCTTTAAAGAAAGGGGACGTAGAAATGACAATTAGCATAAGTAAGGCGGAGGTCAAAAGTATTGTCTGGGAAAACATCAACCAAATGTGGCAAAATAGGTGCGACAGAGAGGAAAAAGGGAGACATTTGTATCTGATTAAAAGGAGTGTGAAGGAAACCAGGGTGGGAAGTTGGAATAGGAGGGAGGAAACAGTGCTGACAAGGCTACGGTTGGGCCATACTACACTCAACAGGACACTGAGAATGATTGGGAAACACCAGACAGGGTTGTGTGGAGAAGAGGAATCAGTGGAGCATGTAGTGGTTCATTGTAAAGCGCATGAGACTCATAGAGAGGTGATGAGGAAGAAACTGGGGGAGTTGGGGGTGCGTGAGTGTACACTAAAGGGAATATTGAGCATGGAGGGGAGAGCACAGATTAGAGTATTGTTCTTAAAGGACACAGGGGTTTATTGTAGGGTATAGTTGGAATTATAGTATTTTATTATTTTTGTTTGTAAAGTGTGAAATGACGGATTAGTACTCCAGAGAGTGGCGGTAATGCACCAACAATATGGATGCCAACCGCCGTTAAATAAGAAAAAGAAGAAGAAGAAGAGGGATTGACTAGGGAGTAATCAGAGGCAGGTGAGAGAACAGGTGAAGGGAGTTGGACTTCTTCACCTCAGCAATTCTGGTAGTGGTTTCGTTGATTCGTTGCGATGATTAAGTACGGTCACATCAACTGCCATCAACCTTTTTTTTGTATTACAGCACAGTGGTGAAAATACGCTGCGCCACACAATAATGAACTGCCTTTAGATTGAACAAGTGGACATCTCATACTGACCTGTTCATCTACAGCAAAGGAACGTGACTTTTGTTGGCATTCAAAAGACATTTACGGGACATTTTACTATTTGGATTTTCCAGTCACTTTGACCATTGTGTTAACACGGCATTTACATGAATACTTACAGTAATTTGAGTGAGTATATAGAAACGGAACTGTGTTACTTTCTACTATTGATATACGTTCATGCTGCTTATTGCAAATGTTTGATAACTGCTAAAAGGTTTCCTATTAACTAAATAATTTAAGAAACATAGCTTGTGATGTCAGAGTCAGGTAGCTTCACAGAGATGGAAGAGCAGATGGTTAATTCCCAACACACAGTTCAAGATTTGCAGAATGAGCTTCACTCACTGACAGATGTATCTGAGAGAGCCTGTCTTAAAGACTTAATTAAAGCCAGAGAACAAAGTCTGACCGACTTCCAAAATAATCTGAAAAAATGAGGACCAACCTGAAGGTCCCTGATGCTCTGAACGTTCATGGAAGAAGCCAAGAAAAAAGAAAAAAGGCTGCTCTTCATGTATGAGGAATGAAAGCTCAATGTATGCAAAGCAAGAGATCAGATGAAAACGTACATGCCAGAGATTAAGCTTTGGCTTCTCATTGAAGAGCTGACGGAAGGTAAGAATGACATGATGAACATTTATTTTTATATGCAAGATCCCAGCACACCTTCCACTGATGTGCGAATACAAGTTGATCCTTGTGAATTAGTTACCACAGAAATTGTCAGTATTGCCTATAGTACAGTAATAGACAATCTGGGTTTATTGAGGACTAGGAAAGAAGACGCCTTCATGAACAGCAATGAAACAGTGAATGTGCAAAATCTGTTTACAGATCTGTTGCTTCCTTTATAAGTTAAAGCCAATCTGAACAACACTCTGACTTCCTCCATAGTAGTTAAGCGTGCAGATGCAGCTGCTGAGTTTGCAGTGAAGGAAGCAAATGATGAGATGATGATGCTAGCAGAAGAAAGACAAAGGAAAGTAATCCGAGAATTAGAGGAACAGCAACGGAAAACTCCAGAGACACAAAGGCGTGAGTTGGAGTGATTGCAGGCAGAGAAGGAAGTGCGGGCAGCACAAGCTAAAGGTATAGGATAAGGAGACGGATCGTGAAGCCACTGACTGCATTAACAAGGAACGGAATAAAGACGCAAAGAATGAGCCTGAGACCAAAGTCCCTCTATCATGTGCTGCAACAGCCTCTCATGCAGACATTTCCTCTCAGTTCACGGAGAACTTATTGGTAGAGCGACGTAACTACGTAAAGGATGCCTGAATTATGGCCACAGTGCAAAAGATTATCGTCAGTGCAAAAGATGTTCTGAAAAGCATACCACCCACTGAACGATTAACCAATGTAAAAAAATATGGATCTTACGTTTGATGAACTGCCACTTGTAAGAGCCCTTGTGATTAAATGAAATGTGAAAGCCGACCACTTCCAACTTAATGTCAGCCTCAAGGATCAGTCTGCAAACGTGCATTCTGTCAACAGTGGCCTCCTTGATCCTTTTGGGTTTGTGGCACCAGTCCTGCCCAGAGCAAAAATCCTTCTTCAGGAGATGTGTAGCTATAGGAGGGGCACAGGTTGGGACGATCCCAGATGAGCTCCGCCAGAAATGGGAACAGTGGCGAAGAGATCTAGCTCAACTAGATAATGTAACCATATCCTGCTCTTACTCATCTGCTGGATTTGGAAAGGTCATGAAGACAGAGTTGTGTAATTTCTCAGTGCTCATACCTGAGATTTCAAAACGAAAATGTAGATGTTCATTGTGTCTTAGTTGTAGGCAAATCTTGTATATCACCATCAAAAGTCCCAGCGGTCCCAACACTGAAATTCTCATTGACAGACTCATAGGTGGTTTTAGGATACATACAAAATTAAGCACACTGCGATTCTACGCCTCAGAAGATTCACTTGGTTAGTCCCCTCAGCAATGGAGATACGCTCCGATCAATGAGAACCCTGCTGACCACGCTTCCAGATGCTGGACTCCAAGCGAGCTTCTGTCGTCAACGTGGCTCACTGGACCCAAGTTCTTATGGAACAAGGAAATAAAGCTGTAGCACTAAGCACAAGTACCACAGACCAAGTAAGCTTTGTTGATCACCTGACTAAGCTCTCATCCTGGTCACTGGCTACTCGAGCTGTGGCTAAGGCAAATCAGCCAAAACCGCTCAAACGGTCTTACCAATGTAGCAGGAAGAGAAGATGCAAGACATTGCGTAATCAAGGAACAGCAGGAGGGTGTGGATCAAGAGGAATTGTAACTGCTGCAGAAAAGGGATTTCTCTACCAGCCCACAATCCATTACACTCGCTTGATACTTTTCTCGACAAAGATGGTGTCCTCAGGGTGGGATGAAGGCTTTGCAACTCTTCTCATCCCAACTTCATCACGCACCCTGCAATCATCCCCAAGGATCATCACATTACAAAGATGGTTATTGCTCATCACCACGAACAGATGAAATATCAAGGCAGGGGTCTCACTATTAAAGATATCAGGTCCCACGGCTACTGAACTCCAGACATCAACCAAGCAGTGGCATTCTACATTCGTAAATCCATCATCAGCATCAGCTCCGGAAACCAACAGAAGAGCAAAGGATGGCAGAGCTACTCCCTGAACGTGTGGAAACATCAGCCCACTTCCCCTTAAGCCATAATCAGCAATATTAAAATAATAAAAGGCTTGCAATATTTCAGTTGATTTGTAATGAATCCAGAATGCATGACATTTTTGTTTTTTTAATTGCATTACAGAAAATAAAGAACTTTATCACAATATTCTAATTTTCTGAGACAGTCCTGTATGTTAAATGAAAACATGTTTCTCACATTTTATTTCTCTCTTCCTCAGTGTATATATAACCATGCTTAACAATTCTACCCTTCATGCACTCTGAACTTCGTCACAATTTCTTTCTCTTTTATTTATATTTTCCTATAGATCTTTCCTCTCTGAACTCAAGCTGTCCTTTTCTCAGTCATCATTTTCAGTTCTCCTAGTTTTCTTTCTTTCGGATTAGTCACTATCTGCTTCTCAATACCCCCCCCCCTCCCCCTTGCTTCTATTTTCATTATTTCCTCACCTTTCTTTGGCTGCCTGCATACATCTATGAATGTCATTCCTTAATTCATCTCCATAACCTAATCTTTTCCCCCCTTTGTTCCATTTTGCCACGGTTATATATTGTCTTACTCTTCTGTTCATCCTTAATGCCTTTCCTGCTTACTTTAACTTCTTTATAGTCTGTTTTTTCTTTTCATCCACAAGCAGCCTCTTTTCCTCTTCCTCATCATCTCATCCCATCCCTTCAGTGCGTCACACAAATCTGCTCTGAATTTACTTACGAGTCTTAAACACACCTCCTCTTTTCGTGCTCTTTAATCACGTGCCTCTCTATTTCCAAAATCCTCCCGCCACAGGTAACAATAACACATGTTTGTATACATCTTGTTGATTTCCTAAACTACAAAGCCAGGGATTATGGGAATGCTTAGAGATACATATTTGCTTACAAATACAGATTTAGAAAAATTACCATTAATTTAAAATATAAAAATCCTTTATCATTGTGCATTCCAAGTATTATTTATTTATATATATATATATATATATATATATATATATATATATATATATATAAGTGTATATACATATCTATATATTATTCCTCTTATGTCAATCGAGATCCTGGGTTTGAATATCATGAAGAGTAAGTACAATCAAACCTCATGTGTTATTCACGAGATTCAACACTTTCATGCACTTCCTGCCCCCTCTGCTCATCTTTTCCATCTTAGACCGGCAGAGAGCTCGTCAAGGGAACACCCACAGAAACCAGCAGCAGCAGCAGCAACAACAATAACAAAAACAATAAAAACAACAACAATAGAGCACTTAGCTATTCGCAAAAGAAACATGACAAATCCAATGGAGCCACACTCTTTCCTGCTGACAAATCAAATCAGAACTTTGGTCTGGTTCCTCCCAGGGCTGGGATTGTGTCCTCACCAAGCTGTTTTGACATGAAATAAAAAGGTATGTGTATATATCGGTACACTATAAAAAAAGTATGTCCTGTTTATCAGAACATCAGGTAAATTGTCTTGCGGAGCCATGCTCGCTACAGAAGTGTGTATAGCCACCTTTATGTGCTTGTAAAAATCCCCCCTTATTTAAGTGCTTCACCCCATTGTACCTTTTGCTGAGAGATTGAATTACTCCAGGGTAATGGAAACCATGCAGAGTGCTGTGGGACATCCTTTTCCCACACAACAACCGTTTAATCACACGGACATTGGGCAGCCTGCCACACACACACACACACACACACATTACATCAATATCTATTGCATATGTGAGTGGAGACAGAGAGACCACGGAAAAAAAATAAAAATTATCAGTGGCTTGTGAGGAAACCACTTACAAACACAAAGGGCAGAGTCCTTGTATTTGTGCTTTGGGGTGAGACACTTCGCTAAAGTAAATACAAATGTCCAAGAGTGTAATCCATATTTGCAGGAAACCTGAGTCAACAGGGTGGGGGGTTATCGGGGGGAGGGGGCTCAGCGTCATGTAATGGATCTTAATTGAAGCAATAAAAGGGCAACACGATGAAGAGATTGGCTTTAATTGCTCCCTTTTCCTTTTATTTTTGTTGCCTCATGGGTAAGTTGTCGTTATAGGCATGTACTCTAGTAAAAGATTAACATAGATCATAAAAATGAAAAAAAAAGTTGACAACCTCAGAGTGGAGTGTGTGTGTGCGTGTGGCGGAGTAAGAGCTCATTTCATATCCACGACCACATACTTCTCACGCGGTCTGACCAGAGGAAACCACCTTCCTCGCCTACACCACTGCCAGGTTTCACTGTTGGTGATTTCTTATTTAATCTTCTCCTGGATTTGTCTCATCTCTTGTGGCTTTTTTATTGCCTTACTGCTTCTGTTTTTTTTCTTCTTAAAGAAAAAAAGCTTTCCCCCACCCCCTCCATCATCTGATCTCAATTCTTTTCCGTCCCACTCTCCAGTGATGTCGTCTCTTCTACGGGAGGAGATGCAGAGAGTTTTATTCCGACCTGAAAAACAGAGACTGGTGGAGTTCATTGAGATCGAGGAGCCGCGGGACGAGACGCACGGGAGACATTTTATCTGTGTCTCAGGTAAACAGCTTTAAAAAAATATAATTGTTTGTGTTTGATCAGGTCATTATAAAGCAGTTTATAGGGGTTAAATATGATCATTGGGATGGTGTACAAAATTAAATGCTCTATGGTGCCTGGAAAGAGGTTTTTACTTTTCCTGCAGAGCCGATGCGTGCTTCTGTTGTGTCCCTCTTTATTAAAAAATAATAATAAAATAAACAAATATATATATTTATATTTTCTCTTTTCTGCAGTTTCAAAAAACAAAGTGGTGCAGTTATGTATAGTGCGATGTCAGATAACTCAGACGCCCCTCAAATCTGGATCCAAGAAGTCCCACACCAAACGCTCCAGCATCCAGGAATGCTACAGAAGGACGGAGGTCTGGCCCCTGCAAGACCTGACTCTTGTTGATGGACGGGACCCTGATGTGGTAACTAACCACTTTTAGATATTGCAAATCCCATTGCTTATTATTCCATTGTTTCCTATCATTTTCGTTGTAAAGGATGAATGGCACAAATTTAATTGTACACATCTATGTTTACTCTTTATGATTGGTTATGAAAACTATGTTTTCTTTTTTTATTGATCTCAAACTATAAACAAAAGCAATGCATCTATTTGGGGTTCCTAAATACAATTTAGGAAAAAAGTAAAACAGGTAAAGAAGAAATAGAGTTACAACAAACATGATTCTTTAGCAATATCTCTAATTGTGTTGAGCACAACCACCTTTAATGATGTCTTATAAAAATGGAGAACATCTGAGATTGAACATCTAAAATCAAGTCCATGTAACTTTGTGTGCAGTTTTCCTCTAGATGATTTCAGAAAGCCCCCATAAAAAAGGACTTGAATTAATTTGAACCGAGGGACCATTGTGTTCTTTCACAGAACATCACTGCGTCGGCTCTGCTTTTCATTTTAAATAAGTAATGCCATCTCACTCTGTGTCTCCGTGGCTCAGGACGACCCCTGCTTCCTGCTGCACTTCGACAAGGTGCGCACGGTGACTGCAGTCAGCTGCTCGGCCAAATACTCGTTCGTGCGCGCCCTGGTCGTCCTCAGCGACCAGCACTGCCAGAAGTCCCTGAACCTGCGGAACTTTGACTGGGCCTACATCAAGCCCACCGCCTTTTACTCCAACCGGGGAGACTGCGTTGTCCTCACGCAGATATGCTTCTACGCGTTCAACCTGGTGTGTCTCTCCATGTGTCCCGTGCCCATGGACGTATAATGCAGGGAACGCGACGTGTCGTGCGTGTTGGCGCGTCAGCGCCAAAGTTGTGCACGTGTGTTAGAAAAGAGGCACATGTTTTTTTAGGGAGAATATGAGTGTGTTACAGGAGCTGTGAAGTAAGTGTATGTGGCTTCTGGTAACACTAGGGCTTATTCACCATATCGTCTTCTTTTTGGGGCCGAATGTATTTTACGCAAGTTTCAAGTAGCTTGGTATTTGGTAACTGTGTAATCTGCTTTTCGTGATCTTTTCCGTGTCGGTCCTTGAAATCATCCCGGTCTGTGTGCTATTGTGTAAACGTGTGCATTTCAAATGGAGAACAAATAAATGTAACATACCCCACGAGATTTATTTTTATTATCCTTTCTTGCTTTGTAAAGTGCTGGCACACAGCTAGGTCTTTACATTGAAACAGGAAATACCGTAACATAATATAATACTAATACTTGATCAGTTATAGGAGTCAAAAATCCAAGTAATAACACATGTTAAAACTTACTACCCTAGCTATATAACTTTAGTTCAAAGTTGAAGGAGAACATGGGACTTGGATTTACAATGGGCATTTCAGTGATTAACATTAATGCTAGGATTTGCCTCATATGCTTCATAATTCACGTTTCTCATTTATTTCCAACATTGTAGAATCATCAATAATAACTATAAAATACGCTATACATTTGTGTTAGTTTTGGCTGAAATAGCCCCATCGTCGCTGACGTGAAACCGTTTTCCTTTAAACTTAATAAATCTAATTGTTGTCGACATTTGACACTAGGCGAGCAATTTCTTCTCCCGTCTGCAGTTCAGCTTTCTACCGACAGGTGGCCCTAAAACACCGCTACAGGTGGCAGGGAGCACTTAGTACTCTTAAATGTTGCCTGACGAAAACAAACATAAATACATTTAAAGCGGCGTTCGTTGTATAGTATCTTTACATTTAGAGAAATCATATTATAATATTCAACAATTCATTCAAAATGCACACAAAACCTGTGAATATATATTTGTTTAATATCTTCATCCCGTTCCCGGCGCAGAGGGGACGGACTAGCGGCTCCGTGGCTGCCGCCAAAATTCAAGCGAGAAGAGAGAGGAGAGACTTTCCCTGTTGTCAGTTGTAAACACTGGGCGACTAGCGAGTGTGTCGACTTCTTTTAAGTAGCCGATTTGGTCTTCAAACACCGCAAAACTGTGCCTCCGGAATCTGCGGGAAGCCTGAAGATGTACATCAAGTCTATTATCCTTGAGGGATTCAAATCCTATGCCCAGAGGACGGAGATCAACGGCTTCGACCCGCTGTTCAACGCCATCACGGGACTGAACGGCAGCGGCAAGTCCAACATCCTGGACTCCATATGTTTCCTTTTGGGCATTTCCAACCTCAGCCATGTGAGTGTGTTTTCCGTCATATGGCCGTTGAGGCTCCGAGGATAAACGTCACCTAGCTAGCTCGTTGTTGACCTTAAATGAGTCACGTCGTAGAGTTGTCAACTACCAACACAGAGCCAGTAAGCTAAGCTAGCGGTTAGCCAGAAGCATCTGAACACTCTGCTAAACTGGTCACTCTTGAAAACCCGTAACGCTTTCTCCCGGTTTCATCCCCCCTGAAAGGTGCGAGCCTCCAACCTCCAGGACTTGGTTTACAAGAACGGGCAGGGCGGCATCACCAAGGCCAGCGTGTCCATCACCTTTGACAACTCCAACAAAAGCCAGAGTCCTCTGGGTTTCGAAACCCACGACGAGATCACCGTCACCAGACAGGTCGGCCGAGGAATGGACCCGCAGCTCTGTCGCTGGTGCATGACTGGTCATCGTGCACAAAGCTGATGCTAAAACTGATTTATACGACTGTGTCTCAGGTGGTGATTGGGGGCAGGAACAAGTACCTCATCAATGGAGTGAACGCCAACAACACCAGAGTGCAGGACCTGTTCTGCTCTGTCGGTCTCAACGTCAACAACCCACATTTTCTCATCATGCAGGTGGGTCTCCTGTCTGCAGAAAGTAGTGCGTGATAGTGCTCCCTCTCTGGTATTTTACATGATGTGATGTTCTCCAACACTTTAGGGGAGGATCACCAAAGTTCTGAACATGAAGCCACCAGAGGTAAAGCGTACACACTCTGTACACCATCGATACTATTTCATACATACTCATTTTTTTCCAAACCTTAAAATGACCAATACCTCCATTTCTTTTTTCAGATCCTTGCCATGATCGAGGAGGCAGCGGGAACCAGGATGTACGAGTGTAAAAAGATCAGCGCTCAGAAAACCATAGAGAAGAAGGAGGCCAAGCTGAAGGAGATTCAGACGGTGTGTTTCCTCACCCAAACTCGTTTTCACTCGTCACCCTCGGTGTTGCCACGAATGCAACTGCAACTACTAATGAAACTCTTCTCCTGGTTTGTTCTTCTCAGATTTTGGATGAGGAAATCACTCCGACCATGCAGAAACTCCAAGAGGTAGGTTCAGCGCAGAGTCGAGATGTACGAAACATGTGAAGGCAAGAATGAGACGGCGTCCCATCGACACATCATTTCACCTCCTGCAGGAACGGTCGTCGTACTTGGAGTACCAGAAGCTGATGCGTGAGATCCAGCACCTGTCCCGGCTGTACGTGGCCTGGCTGTTTGTGTGCGCCGAGGAAACCAAACTGAAGTCGGCGGACAATCTGAAGGGGATGCAGGATAACATCGCCAAGATGCAGGCGAGCATGGCCGAGAACGAGAGTAAAGTCCGGGAGCTGTCGGCCCAGATCCAGGAGCTGCAGAGGAAAAAGGACCAGGTGCGCTGGACGACTTTGCTTCCCCTCATTCCTCGGAAGTTGATCTTGTTAAAAATTTGAATATTTGTCCCCGGGAGGAAGTGTCCCAAAATTATCTGTAGCTAATCAAAATTCTATTTTTTGGATGTTAATATTTGTATCAATCAGCAACCATGAAACCATCGCCGTTGATGCTTATCTGCTCACCTGCAGCAGGTGAACGGAGTGTTGAAATCCCTGGAGGAGACCGTGGCGGACGTGCAGCGCGTGGACGCCAAAGCTCAGAGTGCGTTCGACCTGAAGAAACAGAACGTCACAGATGAAACCAAGAAGAGGAATGAGCTTGTCAAGAGTATGGAGGAGGTAACGGGTCAGCACACCACGCTAATTTGTGCCTGTATGACTTCAATCTCTAGTGTCTGAAACAAACACTTGCCCCCGCCCCCTCCCCCCTTTCTTAGGATAAGAAAATGCTTGTGGTAAAAGAAAAGGAGGTCTCCAAGTGGACGGAGCAGCTTCAGGCCCTGCAGGAGGAGGGACAGAAGGACGGCGCCGCCCTGGAGGCTGCCGAGCAGCATTTCAGGGCCGTGTCGGCGGGCCTCTCCACCAACGAGGACGGAGAGGAGGCCACGCTGGCTGGGCAGATGATGACCTGCAAGAACGACATGAGCAAAGCAGACACCGAGGCGAAGCAGGTGAGGAAAGGACTTTGACGTATCCATCGGGGGGGACGGCATGTGAAGGGGGTGGATGTTCTCTGATTTTCTTTCCTGCTGTTTTGCCGAGAGATTGTTCATCCCTCTTGTCCCCTCCTTCCTGTCCGTCCAGGCCCAGATGACCCTGAAGCACGCCCAGGCCGAGCTGAAGACCAAACAGGCTGAGGTGAAAAAGATGGACAGCGGCTACAAGAAGGACCAAGACGGCCTGCAGGTCGTCAGAAGCAGCAGGGAGAAACTTCAGACGGACCTCGCTAAACTCAACTATGAAGGTATTGTGTGTGAGAGCAGAGCATGCGGCCAGCCGTCGCTGCACATGGCAGCTGCCATTCCGTTTGTTATACATTTAACAGTTGTTTTGCTCTGTGTATGCATTTTCAGACGGGAAGGAGGAGAATTTGCTGGAGAAAAGAAGGCATCTGTCCAGAGAGGTCGCACAATTTAAAGAGACCTACGAGCGCCTTGTTTCTCGCTTCCCCAACTTGCGCTTCGAATACAAGTAAGGGTTCGCTCGCCTCTTTACCTGCACAGTATGTTTGGGCATCTAGGAGTTCTGTTAGTTTGCCCTCTGATGGGGTTAAATAATAAAACAAGTAACCCATCTTTGGGCAAAATAATCTTTTCCAAAGGATTAATGAATCCATCCTTTAAATGCCCTGCACATCCACAAAGTTGGAGACAAAAATGTATGTAGTGATTTCCAAAACTCACCACACATTATATCCAACCAAATATGCCCCCCCCCCATAACATTAATACAAGCTAAATAAGAAACATAAATGTAATTAGGTATGTCATTATTGCTTGGCCCTGAGAAACATTTATAGTATGTCATTTAATGTTTTTGTCAATTGTTTGCCGTCTTAAAGGGACCCGGAGGGAGGATGGGACCGCAGCAAAGTGAAGGGGCTGCTCGCCAACCTGATCACGGTCCACGACGTCTCTTACGCAACAGGACTGGAGGTCGTTGCAGGAGGTCGCCTCTATAACATCATTGTTGACACAGAGGTACGTGTGTTAGTGGACGCTGTGCGTATTTCTTTCTTCTTTTTTTTTTACCTTTTTCTAAAAATGCAATCATGTTCTGATTTAATTTGAATAAATCATGTGATTTAAATTGGTGTTACTGGAGTTTGCTTATGTATTTATTTCTTTGTCTGTGCCAGGTGACTGGTAAGAAACTGTTGGAGAAGGGAGAGCTGCAGCGGCGGTACACCATCATTCCCCTGAACAAGATCTCTGCCAAGACGCTCAGCGACCGGGTGGTGAACAGCGCCAAGAGCCTGGTGAGCCGTCTGAACGCAGCCCGCTTTGCAAATTGAGTCGTTGCTCTGTCTGATCCGCAAATAAAGCCTCGACTCGTCCCCCGTCCCCCGTCAGGTCGGAGAGAACAACGTCCATGCAGCTCTGTCCCTGGTGGGCTATGAGTCCGACCTGCGGAAGGCCATGGAGTACGTCTTCGGCTCCACACTGGTGTGCGACACCCTCGACAACGCCAAAAAAGTGGCTTTCGATAAGCAGGTGATGACCAAGACCGTCACCCTCGGAGGGGACATCTTCGACCCCCAGGGGACTCTGAGCGGAGGTGAGAAATTGTGTCATGAAGCGTACCGAGGCTTGTTTTCTTCTTCTGGCT
This sequence comes from Liparis tanakae, assembly GCA_036178185.1. NCBI lineage: Eukaryota > Metazoa > Chordata > Actinopteri > Perciformes > Liparidae > Liparis > Liparis tanakae. The sequence goes on along the minus strand of CM070110.1, from coordinate 14,061,350 downwards.
TCTTATTGCCTTATCACCGTCTTCATTTTCTAAAGCCTGCACACATCCCCGGAATCCCAGTTTTGAACGACTAGACATGTGCAATACAACCATCTTCCATACTCAATGTCCTTTCTCTAGGCGCTCGCTCCCAGTCGGCATCGGTTCTGTCCAGCCTGCAGGAACTGAAGGAGGTTCGCGACAATTTGAGCGACAGAGAGGCCCAGCTCCAGGATATCGAACGACAACTGGCCAGCCTTAAGGGAACCGCGGAGAAGTATGCGCACACACGCACACGCACACGCACACACACACACACAGGATAGATAAATCGAGCAGGCCGATGTATGAGCCAATGAAAGTCGGTCTGATATCTGACCTCGCTGCTGGTCATTGAGAAGCAGTTTCACCGTTTGTCCACCAGAGGGACCTGCCATGTTTTACACTGCTAAACGTCCTCTTCACTAGGTTTCTTGGTAAAAAATCCATATCCATTTAGTTTGTTGTAAAAATATATCTGTGCAACAAACTGTTATGGATTGTTCTCAAAATATCTATATTGGTATTGTCATTTCTTTTATTATTCCTAAAATGGTTCACCAACTCGGTGCCCTGAACCTAGCTTTCACGTCCTTCTGTTGTATTCTGTATTTCATCATCTCGTATTCTTTCCACCCACAACCAACATTTTCTTCTTCTTCCTCTTCATGCACTGCTCTTCCTCACCTCCAGGTACCGTCAGCTGAAGCACCAGTATGAGCTGAAGGTCGAGGAGGAGCAGATCCTGCTGGCCAAGGTGCAGCAGAGCTCCTTCCACCAGCAGCAAGAGGAGCTGGAGAGGCTGCGCAAGGCCATAGGTCAGAATGCTGGAATGAGCACAATTTACAATGACTGACCCCCCCCCCCCCAAACAAAATGGTCCTGCTTGAATCTGTTTTGCTAACCCAACTGTGTGTGTGTGTGTGTGTGTTCGCTAAACCAGAGGAGAGTGAGGAGACCCTGCGCGTCACCAAGGAGGTGCAGAAGCGGGCGGAGGAGAAGTACAAGGTGCTGGAGGACAAGATGAAGAACGCGGAGGCCGAGAGGGAGAAGGAGCTTAAGGCCGCCCAACAGAAGCTCAACTCGGCCAAGGCCAAAGCCGACGCCTTCAACAAGAAGCTGAAGCAGAGGCAGCAGGTACACCGTCGCCCGGTCGCCTCCCGCCTCACGGCAGCCTGGATCCGCCCAGACGCCGCTGGGCGAAGTCATCTGATGGGTTTTCTTTCTTGCAGGAGTTCGACGCCGTGGCCCTGGAGCTGGAGGAGCTGCGGAGGGAGCAGGCCGGCTACGAGCAGCAGATCCAGGCTGTGGACGAAGCCGTGGCCGCCATCAAGGAGCAGATAGACAGTATGGCCTGCGTCGTATCACAGAACAAGGTTTTTACTCCCTTTTAAAAAATGCTTTTTACAATATAAAACTGTTGTGCTCATGTGCAAAAGTTACCCCCAAGAGCTCACATTTCTAGGTATACACGTTTACTCTTATTGCTATTTTTCCTTCCCCTCACCACATCTGTCTGTTTGTCTCTCTCTCTCTCTCTGTGCAGGAGGCGGTGCGCAAAGCCCAGGAGGAGCTGGCCAACCAGAAGGAAGTCATCATGGCTCAAGACAAAGAGCTCAAGGTGATTATAAACCTTTTCCTGTAGGATTTGGCGGCACCTGTCCGTGGACCGGAAGCCCCTCCGCTCTAACGCCGCTCCGTTACCGTAACGACTGTAGGAGCAACAGGAGTCAAACGTGTTGGGCATAAAGGCCAGTGTTTGGTTTGTCCAGTCTGCTCCCCGTGGAGACGTCGGGGCTCGTTCTAAGCCTTGGTTGGTTTCATGTGAGGAACCTAGAACCCGAGAGTCACTCCATCAAACATGTTATGAAGTCCTTTTACTCTCTACTTGGCGACCGTTTGACTTTCTTAATTGTCTAGTGGTGGCTTATTTTACAGCTTTGGAATTTTAGGATATGACTACGATGATTAATTTGTTATCAAATTGAATGTTCTAGGGTAAGAGCACAGAGGCCAATACGATCAGAGAGCAGAACAACGAAGTCCTGCTGAAGATCAAGGAGCTAGAACACAATATCAGTAAGCACCGCAAAGACAGCCAGGATGCTGCTGACAAGGTACACACACACACACACATTAACACTCACACTCCTACTGCAGTAGTATAATTCCTGAAAGTTTCACCATGTCTTTCCCTCTCTCTCCTCTTCCTCACACCGCTCCTCGTCCTCCAGGTGTCTCGGATGCTGGAGGAACACGACTGGATCCGGTCGGAGCGGCAGTTTTTCGGCCAGCCCAACACGTCGTACGACTTTAAGACCAACAACCCCCGCGAGGCCGGCCAGCGGCTGAAGAAGCTGGAGGAGACCACCACCAAGCTGGAGAGGAACGTCAACAAGAGGGCCATGAACATGCTGAACGAGGCGGAGGAGAGGGTGAGGGCGGAGCAAAAGCCAAAAACAATAAAATAAACTACAACCACGGCTTTGGATGACTCAACATTTATCACAAACAACGGCCCTCCCTCCTCCAGTACAACGACCTGATGAAGAAGAAGAGGATCGTGGAGAACGACAAGGCCAAAATCTTGCAGACCATCGAGGAGCTGGACCAGAAGAAGAACGAGGCTCTCAGCGTGGCGTGGCAGAAGGTCTGTGTCCCCGCCCACCCCCATACATTTTAAATAGTGGCTCACTTTCATCTCTTTGGGCTACCTACAGAGACCGGCTTGGACAGGAATCTACGGACTTGTTAAATCTTCCTTGCCTTTATAACGTGTACCTTTTCAATCCCTCAGGTGAACAAGGACTTTGGCTCTATTTTCTCCACTCTGCTGCCGGGGGCCACCGCCAAGCTGGCTCCCGCCCAGGGCTGTGGCGCCTTGGAAGGCCTGGAGTTCAAGGTCGCCTTGGGCAACACCTGGAAGGAGAACCTCACTGAGCTCAGTGGTGGGCAAAGGTCAGAAAAAAGAGCCCTTTTATGGACGATGAATGAAGCAAGCCAGTGTTTTTTGTTATTTTAATTGTGTCGAGCTTCTTTGCGTCTGTCCAGGTCTCTGGTGGCCTTGTCCCTCATCCTCGCCATGCTGCTCTTCAAACCGGCCCCCATCTACATCTTGGACGAGGTGGACGCCGCCCTCGATCTCTCTCACACACAGAACATCGGACAGATGCTGCGCACGCATTTCAGACACTCACAGGTATGACACACACACACACACACACACACACACACACTTTTACTTAGCCTCAAACAGACTAGAGCAGCCCCCCACACACACACACTTGAACTTGCTGATTTCTCTCCCCTGCAGTTCGTGGTGGTGTCCCTGAAGGACGGCATGTTCACCAACGCCAACGTCCTGTTCAAGACCAAGTTCGTCGACGGCATGTCCGCCGTGTCGCGGACGGCACTCAGCCAAAACGACCCCAACCTCCCCCAGAAAGGCGTGGACAAGGCGCGGCAGAAGGACAGGAGGAACAAACAGCTCGTCGGCTAATCGCCGGGCCCGACGACCGCGTCCTAAATGTGCTGCTTAGCAACCGTATCCGCTTGTAACGTCTGGCTATCGGTTGCGTTTAACGTTTCCTCCCTCGGTAGTCGTTGCTTCTTCCTAATCTCAAGAATTGTCCGTGTGGATCTTTTTCTCGTCTGTATTTTCAACCTTTTTACCTGTAAATGTCTTTTCTAAACTGTTCTTAGTTTTACTGTCTCTCTCTTTTCATGCTCTTCTGCCACAGTCCGTTTTATATGCAGCTAATTTTTTTATAAATAAAAGTTGACAAAAATACTTGCCATGTTGTCTTCAAACTGCTTTGAACCAACACTGCAGCGTTGGGACGCGAGTCGTTCCACCATTTATACTTTTATATTTATATTCACGTTACAAAGTCTTCAGCCTTCTGATCCGACACAGTGGCTGAGCACATTTCAGACTATTGGCAAACATACAGCCGATACAACTGGATTATTTACATATCAAATGTGCAAGATTGTTCTACATACTTTAACTCAAAGACAATTAGATAATATGCATTAATGCATAACCCTTGGAAATAACTGAGTGAGCAGCAACATCTTTGTCCCTCTTCTTTCACCTTTTGTCTGGTTTCATGTAACAAGACATTCGTTTGTCCGTTGGATGAACTTTTTACTTGAAAAGCAACCAAAATTAAATGACGAGTGCATATGCAGGTCAACCTTTCCTTTGTAGGTGTTCAGTGATCAGGACTTTGATTAAATGCATTCATCAACTTCTTTTAAAAATAATTTTTGTATCAGGACAAACAGTCAAGTGTGAAAATTGTCACGGTAGTTTTATTTTTTTTAATCGGAGACAAATTCAAACAACTATAGCATCACTTTCAACAGAACAGTTTATTCCTTTCTTCCTTGGCCCTCACTAGACGGGCCTGTTGTCTCGCTCACAGGAGATGGACGCCGCTCTTCCTCTGGCCGAACCCGACCACTCTGATATTTAATAAGTGACAAACCCTCAACAGTAGTAAAAGTCCCCGGTTTGGGGCTTTAGATATACAGTGTCCACAAACCCAACATCAGTTTATATAGCATTCATTTTCATAATGTTACTGTCCATTTAAACAAACCAAATAAAAATCGGCACGTTGCAAATAACGTCCGCGAGTCACCGTGATCTTCAAGCTCCGTCGGCCACGAACGTGAAATCAGTGTGTGTGTGTGAGAGTCAGCGTGAGCGGCGCAGCTCACAGGGTTATATGGAGAAGCAATGCAATGACTTGTGAGGTTTAGTGAATATCGGTTCTATAAGAAGATAACGGCATCAAAAGACGCTGGACAGAGTGTGTGATGCTTTTTGTTTGACTGATAATGAAATAAACAAAAAAAAAAAAGAGTTGATGCTCTATTTGGTTGTATCCTTTTGTTTATAACAGCGAGTATTTGGCTGGCATGGTGAGCTCTGTGTGTGTGTGTGTGTGTGTGTGTACGCTCAGGGCTGGCTCTGGATGTGCCTGCGCAGCTCCTGGGCCTTGTCCCTCAGGTCAGGTCTGCTGTCGGTCTGCAGCGTGGACAGCGAGCTCTGCAGCTGCTCGCGGCTCAGCGCAGACACGCAGGCCCACTGCTCGCTCTCTGTGAACACACACACACACACACACACACACACACACACACACACACACACACACACACACACACACACACAAGCATGTTGAGACAGCACGCGAGTGCACGAGACGGTAACCCCAACAAAACCTCTTAAATCGAACTAAAAAGGACAAGAGTCAGTGTCATTACAAACACCTGTGGATGGATTCATAACATGCGCCTACAACCGTCCAATGAGGCGGAGGAAGGAGGAGGGAAAGTGTGTCACGGGGACACGCCATCTGGAATACTGACCTCCGGTTCTCTTTACGATCAGCTCCAGCACCGACAAGGCCTCCGTCCTCACGGAGGAGTAACTTTTGTTCTCTGGATAAGAAAAACAGCACAAACACATCAACAATGCAGGCGTATTCACACGAGGACGCCGACTAGGCGGCTGCGTCGTGAGGCGGCGTACCTAAGGGGTGAGTGAGCGCGGCGCAGGCCTCCGCGATGATCGGCGTCAACGCGGCCAAGTCCTCGCCGCCCTTCTCCAGCAGCAGCAACCTGACGATTGGAAATGTTCACTGTGGGCGCCACACGACCCGCCGGATGAATCCAGTTTGATTTCAGAGAGCCAACGAACCCCCCCCCCCTTACCCCTTGAAGTACGCCTTCATGGACTGCAGCACGGCGAGCTGGACCCTCCAGGTGCTCAGCTTGAGCTTCTCGCACATCAGGCTGCTGACGGCCACCTGGAAATGAGCTACAGGCAGAAACGGGTCACAACATTAGATATCTACATTATGACGACATCAGCGTAGTCCTGACAACAAATGCCTTTAAAGAACCAGCTGTTGTGAGGATATTATATCGCGTCCTGAAGTAAGACACAAACTCAGCAAAATCAAACAAGCTTAGAGCGCATGAGGCCGGGTTCTTTCTCCCGTCTCCATCGAGGACAGGCTGAACGAGGACCGCCCGGACTGAGGGTTTGGCTCCGGGTCGGCCAGACGCAGGCGCGGCCCGCTCCGTGAGCGAGTCCAAAGTCCGGCAGTGTGTTCGTTCAGAAAGCAAACCACGAGAAGAAGAAGATCCTCAGCCTCAGCCGCTGCTGCTTGCCGAGTCTCTGGGAGTCACAGAAGCCCCTGAACGTACCCTGAGTCGGGGGGTTTCGGGGCCAGGCCTTCCCAAGAGTCTCGAAGGCGCAGAGCAGCGCCTCCGTCTGCAGCTCCTTCTCCTTCACGTCTCGGTCGTCGTCGTCCTCCAGTGACCTCTTGGAGGCGCCGCCGCTCTCTGGGCAGTTCTGTCGGGGGGGGAGATAAGAGACGCGGCGGGATGAGATCCAACGCGCTTTAAAAACACAAACGAGCAATACCGGAGGGAGTAAAGGCGATTCAAACCTTTTTGATGAGGGGGAACAGGATGTCGGCCATGTCGCTGAACCGGTCCTCCTGGCTGCTGTGCAGCACGTCCCCGGCACAGCGCAGAGCGGCCATCTTGTACACCAGACTCTCCTTACGGCACTCCTTCAACACGACCTCCAGCACCTCGGCGATGGTGGGCTGGCCCGCGTACGGCTTCTTCAGCTCCGCGCTGAAAACCGCAAGAATAAAGGAAGAAATTACGAATCTAAAATATATTTATGAATAATAAATAAAATGTGTTGTTCTCCTTAAAAAAAACTGCTAATAGCGGGTAAAGAAAAGTTGTGCAAGACTCGCCTGCATTTGGAGACGACTGATCCGATGGCTTTCAGCAGCTCCTCCTGAAACATGAAGATAAAGATACTTATAGATACGACCACCTCCTCCTTGGTTTTTGTTCTCGTTGCGTTATCGCCGCTACCTTGCCAGTCCAGGTGCGTCCGGACAGCCCCTGCATCAGAGCCGTTAGCACCATACCGAGGTGCGGCGCCACCAACGAGCCCGTCTGTTCCTTGGCAACAGTTGCCATGGCAGCCGCACCCTGAGCCTTCATCTTCCAGGACTGGGACTGCAGTGCCTTCTGCGTGATGGCGATCAGCTCCGTCATGTAGAGCCGGATGCCCCCAAAGCTCCCTGGAGCAGCCAGACAGTGATCAGCATATCGTTATTACACAAACCTCATCAACACAACTGTTACAACTGTTGTATATATGTGTGTGTGTGTGTGTGTGTAAATAACCGGTTCTCACCCGGGACGTTGTCCTGCCACACCTCGGCCCACAGCGCCGCGTCGTGGCCCTCGCCTTTCTCCTCGTCGGGCCCGGGCGCCTGGTGCATTCCCAGGAAGGCCAGCGGCAGAGCGACCACTGCGTGGCCCTTCAGCACGTCAGGGCTGTAGTGGCTGATGGCGTGCACGGTCAACACGCTGGACGACTTGTACACCAGCTCTGGGAGCGAGAGAGGAGGATAAGGGGATGGAAAAGAAGATCGCAGAGCCCCAACGGCCCGGTTGGCTTAAGGCACACATCGTGATGTGGTCTCACCTTCCTTCTCCAAGTACCAGCCGTTGAGCTTCAGGAGAAGCTTCTCCACGCTGCTGTCTTTCGCTGTCTGATGGGGGAAGGAGGGGGGTCATTAAGGCTACAGCCACACTAATATGTTTTCGTTTTAAAACCATCTCAGTCCACACGGGCGTTTCAGTAGTTTGCTTTAACCGTGTGCTGGAACAGGAAGCAGACTTTCAACACGCCGCAGTATTTCATGCAAGTAAACCAACTGCAGACGCAGCAATGTCGAGGAAGAGGGACCAGAGGTTTCTTGACTCGGATGGGATCGGGGCGTGACTAATTAGGGAAGGACAGGTCGTGAGGGCTGAGACCCGATCAGGTAGAGGACGCGGGCATCTACGTCATCGTTTCTGAAACTTCAGTTTTTTCCGTGCTTTTAAAACTCCGGTATAGTGCGGAAGGTCAGTGAAAACTTTTTTTAAAAGATATGAGTTTTAAAATGTAAATGGCCTCAGTCACTAAGAACAAGCCACGCTGTAATCATCACAGTGTTCAACAGGAGCGGTGCTCACCCTGACCAGGTGTCCCAAAGCAAAGGCAAAGGCTTTCTGCACCACAGTGCTTCTGTCATGGATGCCAGTCAGCAAGGCACTCATCAGTTTACCTGAGAACAACAACAATAATAAAAAAAAAAAAATCAATGACATGAGTTGAAGTGCGTCAAACATTAAGAACACACGCCAGAAAGATGAGCTTCTGTTACCGGAGTAGGGGGTGAGGTCCTGGGGGCACTGCACTGTGAGCGAGACGATGACACTGGCACAGCCTCCCTGAGCGGGGAGAACAGAAAGGAGACGCGTATAAACGGGCCGACTCCATACCGAGTCTTTGCATACAGATTTCTCGAGACAAGGGCCAACATTTAAAAAACAGCGTGGACAGAAAAGCGGTGTGGAGGTCTACCTTGGTGCCCAAGCCGACTCCGCTCTTGAGCAGTTCACAGAGCCGGGGAATCAGCTCGCCCAGCACGGAGACGTCGAGGTGCTGCAGACACTGAGGAAACACACGAGACGTCAAACGGATCGCGGTGGCTTTGGTACCAGCTTTCAGTAACTCGGGACGTTTCGGTTCCCTACCATGTTAACGGTCTCCATCATCGGAGAGGACTTGGCGGCACTCAGCCGGGCGGCATCCATGGCACTCTGGAGAAGAAGAGAGAACGCAATTTGTAGAAAGACAACAAATAAAATAAAATAACTAAAAATCAGCTGCGCTTACCTTCTCCTGATCTGTGGCTCTGAGGCTGAGGTAGTTGAGGACCTGAGGCTCCAGGGTGCTGAGGGCCTCGAGCAGGGCCGGGATCAACCGAGAGGCGTGGGGCTTTAGTCGGGCGCCCGCCGTCTTACTGACCTTGACCAGGGTCTGGATGCTGGGAGGGGCGTTTAACAGATTAGCTCAGGGAGAAGGAGGCAGACCGTGCTGCTACGGCGACACATCACAATGGGGTTTTATGGAGTAAAAATAATAATTGTGGTTCAACAAAAAGTTAAAAACAGGATTTTTTTCAAACACTTCGCCGTCTACCGCACTTCTACAAAATGTTCATTGAGTGTTTCCATGACAGACATGCAGCCTGCGCTGCCTCATAGTGAGCACCAGAACAAGGTCACACGGCAAAACCGAGAGAGCCCGTACCTGAGGGAGCGGACCTCCGAGACGTTGCTGACGATGCCCTTTTCCAGCAGTGTGGGCAGCAGCACCGCCACAGTCCTCTGGGCCGCCGAACCTGTGGACTCGCACATGCGGGTGCAAACCTGGACAGAGCGAGACACTGGTAGGTGAACACGAGCGCACAGAGAATCACGGCGGCCGCTACTGTGACAAAGGATTTTACCTTGCTCAGTGTCTTCAGCGTCAGGTCTGCTGCTTTCCTCACAGACTCCTGAAACACAAGACTACGTGGTCAGAGAGGGGTTTACGAGGACCACTATTCCGCTCTGTGTGTGTGTGTAATGTCTACTCTATGACAGCCTCATATGATACATCATCATCCATGTGTCCATCCATTGAGCGGGATCGTTTCCTGCTCACCTTGATGTCGTCAAGGACTCTGAACAGCGTCTCCCACATTTCTGCCAGGTGATCGATGAGGTCGTCCGTTTGGCGGCCACGAATCAGGTCATTCAGGGCGAGACAGCTGGAAGAATGACCAATCCATCAAAAAACTATTTCTATTTTTGTACATTACAGTAAATAAATCAATGCAAGTAGAAACATGAGTAATAGTCATCTCACTCATCTTCATATTTTGAGAGTTTGAGGTGTGTGTGTGTGTGTGTGTGTGTGTGTGTGTAGCAACTGCACCTGGACTCGCGAACTCTCCAGGTGTTACTGGTCAAGTTGGAAATGACATCCTCCAGGATCTCCTTCAGATACTTATCTACCTAAAAATCAGAACAGACCAACACCCGACCGTTACACCGACTGACGACAAGTCTTTTCTACATCCATTTGATGTTTGCGTGTTGCACAGGACTGCGCTCCTACCGTGGTCTTATCAGTGACCAAGGCGTCCCAGATGCTGGTCATAGCCTGACGAATGCTCAGGTTGGGGTCAAACTGGTAGCGGTACAGTCGGGGCACGATCTGGGGCAGGAAGGGGGCCAGCTGCTCCCCGGCCTTGGACGCGATCATGTGGAAACCGAACGCTGCCCCCTGAAAGGACGAGTGGTCAGGTGGTGGGAATGGGTGGGGGGTGGGGGGGTGGCAGTGTGCACGTACAGTGGATGTGGAAACCCTGAACGACGGCATGAGAACGCGGTACCTTGCGGGAGTTCCACATGGCATGATGATTGGCCAGGTTCATGAACTTGTAGACCAGATCTGGCTGGTTCAGGTCGCTGGCCAGCGAGCAGAGCTCCTTGTATGTAGTCAGGCCATGACTGTGTGTGTGTGTGTGTGTGTGTGTGTGTGTGTGTGGGGGGGGGGGGGGAGGGAGAGAGGGAGACAACGGTCAATTTGTGAAACACAAAAGCATTTCCATTACATCCGGCAAGGTCAGAAATGTCCAACAGTGGCGACATCCGACTTACCCGTCCGGAGTTTTCCCCAACCCTTCTCCTTGGAACACCTCGGTGTCTTCTGAAACGGCGTGTTTCACTCTGCAAAGATAAAGAAGGACGTAACAACATCTGTATGACCTCTCGTCTCCTCGTGCCGCTCTATCGTTTTGTCTCCGTCCTCCTTGACGACTCAACCGCCCACTCGCCTTTTGCCAGTCATGAGCGTCTCCACCAGGGTGGACACCAGCTCTTGCTGGTCAACCTCTCCTCCCATCTCATAGACGAGGCCCAGGCCTTTAGACGCCACATCCTGACTCAGCTCTGGAGGGAGAGGACGGGGGGATGAGTGTGGTGGTCCAGTCAATAAGCATGAGCTGGTGTCAAATAGTAACGGATCAAGCCGACAGTCGGGTTGGAAGGAGGTTTCTTCTTACCGTCGGGGTCCGAGAGAACAGAGATGAACGCCACCTGAATCTCCTTCAGATGGGACTGGAAGAGAAAAGACAAAATGTTTGTTTAAATTCTTTTTTTTAATGTATGCACACTCAGTCACCAGGAGTCTTCTCCTTCTTTGCCACAAAACTAAATGTAGCCCTCAAGCATTGATGACTCATGAGCATCTGACAAATGTGGAAAACAATTAACAACAGAGTTTAATAATGGAGTGATTAGCCTAAACTCTGGACATTTAAAAAAAATTAAACCAACTGGCTTGGCTAAGCAAAGCTTGTAAATAAACAGCGAGTGTCCGAGTGACTCCAGTTCTCTTGGTTATTCGTCCTTTGAACCGCTTTAGATTCAGAAGTACGTTGCTTTACAAAAAACACCCACCGTGATTTCCTTGTGTTGGCCCAGTTTCTTGACCAGAGACAGCAGCCATATGCAGGCCGCCTGTCGGACATGGGGGTTCTGGCTGGGTATGTACCTGGCCAGGATGGACTTGAGCACCCAGGGAACCACGTCGTTATTTTTGACATCTAAAAAAAAAAAAAAGGGGGGGGGGGGGGGGGGAGGAGAGAAGAGAGTGGAAATGTTTAACTAGTTTTGTTTGAAGGGGGCATTTGAGTTGTTGGGCTAAGTCGTCACATGTTTGATGACTAGTGGCAATCCAGAACTGTGACGACCCTACGTCATTACACAAAGCTTGAGAAATCCCAAACTAAAGAAAATGTTTTTATTGTATTAATATAGTCTATTATCACATGGGGCTCAAGGTCCTGGACAATCTGTCCAGCACACGACACCTTGGACCCTCGCTCTGGATAGTGAAAACCCCCTTAAAGAGAGGAATAAGCGAGGGGGGATCCCTCTCACTGAACGGACACTGCATGCAATGGATATATTTAAAGTCAACTCCTCTACTGAAGGTTCTTACTCTGCGGCGGTCTGTACTGGTCCTCGGTGCAGGTCCATGGGTCTCTGGCAGCTCCGGAGCTGGTGCCTATGGCGACACAGGTTATCGCCTCTCCCACTGTAAACTGCAGCTCCACCTGTTTGGCCTTTAGAAACAAAGGAGTGGGGGATAATTGGAGCAATCTTTCAACTAATGAGCCACCGAAAGATCTTCGAAGGGAAGGTCCATTTCAGTGAATGTAAAAAAAGAGTGCAAACATCCCCACTTCTGCCCAAGCGTGGAGGTTTGATACGTCAGTCAGAGTGTGCTCATACCTCCACAGAGTCCATGAGGCCCTGCAACAGCTTCTTCTGGTGAGGGAAGTCTCCGTCTCCCACAGGTAGGTAACCCAAGGTCTGGATGGATCGCTCCTTCATCTGGACCGCGCAGATGGACAGGGGAGAGCCAAACATGATACATGTCACAAAACGTTTGGCTGAAGAACCGCCGCGCCATTTAAAAAATAAAAATCACACATGCACACGTCCTGCTGTGCCGCCCTGGTTACCTTCATGCTCTCCTTGCCAGAGGGGATGCGAGCGAGCAGGTTTTCTGTGGCCGACAGTTTGGTGAAGCCCTCCCCATCGGCAGGGATCAGGAGGGGGCCGTTTCGGCCAATTTCTCCCAGAGCTGTGCACGCTGCCACAGCCAGCAGCGCACTGCTGCTGTCCAGGAAGGAACCTGGATGGAGGAGACACACACACACGATGGAAGCCATTCCTCATTGATGAACCAAAACAGACAAACACTATGTGTTCCACACAAATAGTTTAATGACCAAGAAATGGCATTTTAACATCTTAAGTCAATGAATAAATGCAGTCGGAAATGCAGGAAATTGTCGCAAAAGTAAATTGCATACCAATTGACTTGGTGGCCATGGCAACAAGTTCATCGTCTCCTTGGGAGGTGATACTCATTTGCTGCTCCATGCCATCCTCAGAGGTGGCAGCTTTTTTCTTGCTCATGTACCTCCCCACCATGTAGCCGAGAGCCATGATGGCACCGTGCTGAGTCTCAGGACTCTGTGGTTCAACAGAAACAAATCGACGCTTACGCAAATTAAAAATGCACATGAATAGATGCATATATATTATAGAAGTGCTCCGATGAGACAAAGGCTTGCGTACGTGTTTGTCCTTGGTGATTTTGAGCAGGTTCTGCACAGCCGCTTGCAGCTCGTTGCCAGTCATGGAGGAGACGACCACGGCATACAGCTGGGCTGCCAGCTCCCTCATGTCCTCCTTGTTTGTGTTCATCAGACTCTGGAGAGAACAACGTCTGTTATTGCAGCCGACGCGGAGATGTGCCAGTCATGCTCCTTATTTTACAATATCACAGGTCAGCTAAGTGACTGGAGGAGTTGTTTAATGGCGCCGGTGTTTGTCTTACGAATGAATTTCGAGCGCGGTAAACCGCAATGTGGACTTGCCTCCCTCCTAAATCCGACATCTAATTAAACACAAATCATTGGAATACTCACTTTAATCCAGTCAATTTTATCAATAAATTTGGGAGCCAGTATCTCTGGGCTGACAGACACCGCCTCCAGGAGACAGTACATGACTGGGATTCCTGTTGAGGTGAATAACAGGGAAGTGCAATAAATAACACACGTCTTTCCAATCATGATCATTGTGGCTTTAAAAAAAAAAAAAAAAGGTAAAGAAAATAACTAAAAACATTACTTACAAAAAAGTTAATACACAAAACACTGCATTGATACATACAAGCTACTGGGAATCATTACAAACTCTTAAATGTTCCAAGAAGGCCATTAAAACAATGGACACACAAGAGCAGTTTCACTCACCCCCGACTGCAGACAGCAGCTGCTGCAGCAGGTCCATGTAGACGTGCACAGGGTTCTCCTCCGAGCCCTTAGACTGAGACTCAGAGGTCAGCAGCGTGCGGATGTACCGACCGACGGCCGGCGCATCGTCCTGCATGTCGGTCAGACGTGCCGACATGGGCGTCACCCCGGCGCTGTGGGCTAAGCACATCCTCAGGTAGAGCACGATCTGGGGAGACGGGGAGGCGGGTTAAGTGTCTGCAGCAGAGACATTAAGAAGTGCAGACTCGTACAATATCACAGCCTGGTCGGCAGTTAATATGTACCTCCCCAAACGCAGACGGGTTGAAAGGAATAGTGTAGGTTCCAACAACGTGTTTAGCTGGAGTCTTGATCCTCTGAGCCGCCTGATGATGATCAAATCACCCAAAAAAAGAAAAGAAAAAGAAGAGATTAAATCATTCTTCTGTTTTTGCAAAACAGGGTGCAACCAGGATGTTTATAAAGATTTCTAGAGACTGAAAAACAAAAGCACAGAGCCTCACCTTCTCCTGGACATAGGCCACCATGTCCGGAAAGGAGGGCATTCGCTTTGGCGCCTCCTTCTCAGAGTTCTTGTTCGGAAAAACTCTCAGCACCTTCTGGGCCTCCACGGACACCTCCTCCTTCCTGAAAGAAAAGCACGCACACACACACACACACACACACACACACACACACACACACACACAAAACGACAGCTCATTTTACCTTCTGCAACACTCAGGAAAGTAAATGCTGATTTTCTTTCAGCATTAAACATCTCCCATCTTATCTGTATATGACAAGTGCTATTAAGACTTATTAATATGCTTATTTACGTTGATTCATTTTGACATTACGTAGAAGTTTTGGGGACTTACGGGTCTCCGGCTGCCAGTAGCAGCAGGTATCTTGAGGGCACGTGATCAGGAGCAAACACCGTGCTGGCAAACTTCATGGCCACCTGGCGGACCTGCACTTCTGGCTGCAATCAAGAGTTCTTGGTTAGGCCTCATGTCGACCTACTAGACTTTTCCTAGACTCTTTTTGTTGTCTTTATTGATCGAATATCTTGTTTTCCCGCCTGGATTTACCTTTCCAATGTATGCAGCCACCAGGGCCTCCATTAGGTTCAGCAGGGCCCCCTGCAGGTTGGCATAAGCACCAACCATCATGGACAAAGCTTCCTGGATGGCAAGACGGACATCAGACTCCTCCTAAAGAAGATGACACATTTTTGGAAACATCAACATCGGACACTTTTGTATTCTCTTAGGATTGAGAGCGAGGGAAGAAATGTCTTTTTATAATGTACCGTTGTGTGTTGCCGTGTTATTACAGCATTTGACATCAAGATGTTTCAGAGACTTACCTTGCACATGGACTCAAAAAACTGCTGCACAAGTGCAATATCCTTTGTGAACAGCTGCGGCATGCGGCTAGAGGGGAGGACATAACGTGGAGAATATATTTGTAATACTTAAATCCAAAACAAATGTGGAAACGTTAAAGAAGAACAACAGGGAGTTATTCAATGTATACCTTGACAGCTTTCCAACAGCAGAGTAGGCAAGACACAGTAGCTTGGGATCCTGCAAAGATAAAGGTTCCGTAGGTAGGTATATAAATAAATATATATATAAACAGAGACAGATGCAGTATAAATGTGTGTTGTCATATGCAGTTGTACCTCTTTGTATTCATTGATGAGCTTGGTGAGACCATTAAGCAGCATTAGTCCCAAAGGTTTATTAGTGTCAGGACAACTGGAAAAACATAAAGCCAAAATGTAAATTTTCCAAATGAAAAATCAAATTCAATTTATAGTTATACAAATTAAACATAGCTATATTTAGAGACAAAAAAGTTAACTTTTCTTACATCATGCAGATGTGATGGACAAACTGCAAGGTGAGGAACAGAAGTTTGTTGTTGGTGTTTGCTCCAAACAGACCATCATACACAACCTGGAGAAGAAAGGAAAGCAATGATTGCACCGCACACAGGAAGATTTGGTAAAAGGATTTAGCCCGACGCCTGAGTTCTTTTGAAAAACGGAGAATACACAAATGTTCCAGCAAGCACGGAGCGAGAGCCTACCTGGATGTTAGCTGGAAAGCACTCTGCGGCGAGGCGGGAGCGCAGAAGATGTGGCAGTATCTTCAGCTTGACTCTGGTGCTCACTGGCTCGTGTTTCAACTCTTGCTTCACATTGCCTCCCTAGTGCACATTCAAAAACAGTTTTATAAACATACATTTTAAAAAAGTAAGAAAAAAGAAAGAAAAAACACAGGTAATTGTTGAGTTACAAACCTTGGATTTAAGAGGAACGTCCCCTAGATACACCTTGTACATCTTGTTGATAATTAGAGGATTGTTCCAATCGACGAGGCTGGAAGGAGGGACACAAACAATAAAATGAACAGTTTGTACTTTCAGCATCTCTTTCAGAAGGATTTAAATACCAACCAGTCAATATCTTAGGTTTAGCTGTAACATTGTTGTTATCATCAGCAAAAAATAAAATAATTTAAAGCACAATAAGTACACCCAAAAGATTAATAATTAATTACATAATACACCGAGTTAAAAAGGTAAGACGACGTTCATGGGTGACTTGATGGACCGGAGATGATTCAAGCTCCTTCACCAACCTCTGTTTGCTCTTCAGCTCCAGATCCGCTGCAGTGGCCACACCGTGTCGGGTGTCACTCGATGCCACCACCAGGTGCACTACGGTCTCCACCTCCGGGATTTGCTTTGCCTCCATGAACTTAACTATCCCCAGTTTACACTGTTCGAATCAAATACAGGAGGAAGGAATTATAATCTTTATGCGGCCCTTGAAATACAAGAAGGGGCTCAGGCATTAAAAAAAATAAATAATCCATTATCTATAATCTGTTAGCTTTTTGGATTGAACCGTTTTGAGAACCTGTGTTCAATTTTAGAGACATCTTTTTCATTTTAATTTTGCCCAAATGACCAAATATATAGCCACCGCTCTGTCCTCTGGCTGAGTGATTGTACCTGCTCTAGCTGCTCAGCGCTCCATTGGGCCTCTCCAATCACCCTCTTGGCAGCATAGACACTCATCCCTGGTGGAGGCTGAGGGAGACCCGGCCCACCCGTGGCCACCGTCCCCTCTGCAGGACTTCCCTGGGAGGTTGGAGCAGGGCGAGTCGGGGATTCATTCAGCACGAACCTGGAGGAGCCGGGGAGAGAGAGACGCTCAATGTTTGTGCGCAAACAATGAATCGTTCAACCTCTTAAAGAGCCATACCCAGAACCCACACAATACCCAAAGCACACGGCACAAACTCACCCGTAAGGCATCAGTAAAACATCCAACATGAACTCCAGCAGCAGCTGCACAGTCTTTGGCCTCTCCGATAAGTTGAATGGAGACACGATCTTGGAGTTGTCTGCAGGATACTTCATATGGTAAAGAGTGGGAATCAGCAGGTGCATCAGGCTAAGAGAAGAAAGCGAGAGTGAAGGAAAGTCACACTCCGACAAGGAACCATGTAAAGGATGTGTTAAAACGTTTAATCCAGTATTGTGATAGTGATAGTAAATATGCTTATGCATCCCACGTTGTGCAAGCACGAGCATCCCCTCACCTGTCCTGCTGTGGCTGAGGCTTGCCCTCCATGGCAGTGAGAAGGGTGGGGGCCAGCTCGCACTGTTTTCCCACCTCAAGACGAGGGTAGCCCATTTTGATGTAGATGATGGTGAAGTTCTGCAAAACGTGTGGATTAAACAATCGTCATTCCCCGTCTTAAATTAAACAGCTCTGCTTAAAACTAAAATGAAAATGAAGACCGACGGAACGATGAAACCCACATTAGTGAAAACTAAGTCTACCATTTTTAACATATGATATTAAACAAACTGGTAGATTTGTTATTAGTTTCTGCAACTAGTTATTAGTGAGTTTAACGGTAATCAATAACAAATGCAACTGCTTTTACGTGCTGTACTTTCAATAGTGATGGCATGCACCAACACATTTTTGAAAATGCCCAACTCTTTCATTGCTTCATGAAACATTAGCTTCAGAAGAACCGTGTTGCACAACTTTGATCCTCACCGTCACAAAGGAGGCAGCTGCGGGATCTTGGTATTGCACCAGCAAAGTTTCCACTGGCAGCTGAATCTTCGGTCTGCTTTTTATCCTCTTGTTCAAATGGACCAACAACTCCATCACCTGGCCGAGAACACAGAAAGCTCAGTGGCAGTTTGATTAACACATGCGGACAGTCATTGGCACAAGCATGTTTGCAAACAATGGAAGTGATATGGCGCCTTTAACTTAAGTTTTTTTTTAGGGGGGGATTTATGCAGTGGATGGGTTATGATGGCCTTCGACAGCATAATATTCACATTCCTCTGAGGTACAGCTCACGAGTCCTTGTAATCTCCTTTATAGGCACAGACAACACCCATCTTACTTTCTTCCGCACGCCCTCCTGGACGCTGGAGAGTTTGAGGAGCACCGGGGGTAGGAACTTGGAGATAATGTCCTGGAGCTGCTCATCGGTCTCTGCATGACCCAGGCGAAGGAACACACGTTCCAGTTGATCTGTAAAACATAAACTCACATTGATCAACTCTTGCGTCTTATTTTATTGGTGATGACCAAACGCGAGATTTTAGAAGGAATAACTGCTCGTTAGAGTTTTCCAATCCAAATATGGAAGCACATTCCAATTGGGGGATTTACGCAACCATATGTTAATAAAAAGAAACATTGTGACACATCCAGCTTCAAAAAGGGGCAGTGAAATACACAGAATGAATAGACAAGACAGTCGCCAGATTGAGTGAGAAGCTCGTCCAGCTGATGAGCCGGTGCGACCATCACCCCGTGTCTCACCCTCTCCGTTAGCATGGTTCACTAACCCGGCTAGCTCCGTTCACTGACAGACCACCAACGCATTTCATATAATTTTAACGCCACGCCACCGTCTTCGCACGACTGCTGACACCTTCCTCATTCCGCCCTAAACGCTCCCAACGTTCAAGACTCGAGACTACAACTCAAACGCGTGTCTAACGAACATGTATTAATAGCACCGAGGTGATAGTCCCATTTCGACCATGACTGGACAAACGGCCTCCAGACGTTAGCATGCTAGCTAGCTGTACAGCCGAGTAGCTAGCCGCCGTCCCTGCGCCAGCTCTTAACTGGAATAAGCTGTATCGTTACATAAAAATAATACATCACAGTCGTGAGAATAACAAAGGGCTATTGTTCGTTTGATTTTTTCCAGCCACGAATACAGCATTCAAAGAGATATTAGTCATTGATACCGCAGAAAGAAACTTACTGAGTTCATCCTGGGCAGCCATGTTTGCAGACTCGCATTAGCGACCCGCACAGGCCGCTGTCTGTAGCTGCAGCTCGTGTGCCACTCCTTCACTGGCAGCCCCTGACTCGCATCACACTTTAGTTTAATTGGCACACATAACCTTCCTCTACAGCGGTGCCAAACTATTAAATTGGCTTTATTTATATTACAAGAATACACCAAGCTACATATTATGTCACATAACACGATGCTTCTGTGTTGTAACGATTTCAGATTTCAGGTCTATTATACACATCAAATGCAGTTGTATTTTAATACATTTTCCAACCACGCGTGTTCAGAGTAAATGGTGTTGTGGATTGTTTGACTTCAACAGAGAATGTTTAAAATGTCCCAGTACAGGACAAAACAACCCATCCTTTAAAAAAAAAAATACGTTATTACTGAATTTAGCTGCTTCAGTTTCAGGTTTTCTGGTATTGTTCATGCTGACTCCCTGACACACTTTCATGAATAACTGCAATACTTTGATGACATGAAGTCATCATTAAGACCTCTGTTTTTCCAGATGTAATAAGTCATACCGTCCGGAGTACATTATCAGATTTGCTGATAAGATATTTGGTCCTTGTTAAAATATTACATCTTTGAAACGAATTGAACAGTCCATGTGGTCGGATTAACTAGAGTTCCAAGTTTCAAGTTATTTATTATAAACGCTCAACAATTACAGAAGCAGCTGTTGTTAATGAAAATATTGTATATTATGCTCCCTCCAACAATGTAAATTAAATATAAAAACAAATCAAAAGCATAATAAGAAAACATCACTTTCTGCAATTTATGGAAAGCTGAGAAGACAAAGAAAGTGTCATGCCAAAGTAGTATAAACACAAACCAGACACTTTTTTTCACAAGCTGGCAACCCAAAAGTTAATTATGAAGCGATATATATTTATAAACTATTATGTTTAAAAAAAGTGGTACAATAAGGTACCATAGTGGTGCCATTACAAAAATATATAAATAATTACAGCTTTTGTTGGCATATTTATGGCAGAAATAATGTATACAATATATATGTATATATTTACAATTATATATAATTAAGAATACAACTGATACACACGTCAAGACAAACACATAAAACATACAAAGTTTGCAATAAAACTGTAGATGTAGGTGCACTTTCCACAACCATTGGTTGTGTTCCAGTTCATCGACTCTCCTGCTGATTCCCAGAGCTCACAGCGCATGGATACGTCGACCACACCACGGTCTGCCTTCCGCCCTGTTCGTGCCTTTTTGCACGCAAACGCCGTCGAGCCGGTCTGGAACGCTCCCCTCCCCTCCCCTCACTGGAACCAGCAGTAGCCGCAGCAGCAGCAGCAGCCAGAGTAGCTGTCATGTGAATCAGCTGGACGGACAAGGAAGGAGATAAATAACAACACGACTCCGTCTTTCTAAATCAAGGTAAAACTATACACTTTAATGGAAACGACGCGTTGATATACCGGCGTAACACGTTCGGTAGCTAGCTCTGAGCCCGTTTACCAGGAGGCGGTGTGCATTTCGTGACTAATGTGCAGAATTAACTGAGCTACCGACAGCTAACCGTTAGCGAATGCCAACTTCTTTAGTTGGCAGTCGATGGTGCCCACGGGCAAATGGCCCCGTGTGCACGGTCATTGTTCCTCCACCTAATGCTAAACACGTACAGGGTCGACGAACGACGCACACGCGTTATACATATCACACTCACTGGTTTGTGTCACACAAAGTCACAGAGCGAAGCAACAGCAGGCACGGCGCGGGCCTGTGTGCAGCCGCCTCGCGAGGGGCATTTAAACCCCGTCCATTTGCGCGTTTGAGAAGCTAGCTAGCTCGCCAATGGTACGGCTAGGTTAGCTTAAGAGCTAGCTTTAACCCCCCTCTCACTAAGTGTTTAAGCCAGGCTCCCAGAATTAAAGATGAAATTCAAGTCAAACGGAACCCAAATGAGCCTCAAGTTACCATGTAGGTTAATTACAATGTAGCGTTTGAACCGTTCAGCCCCTGTGCTTCGCATCATAACACCGCCTAGGCTAGTTGGCTAGTTAGCTGGCTTTGTAGACAACAAAGCTCAGTGAAGCTACAGCCGGTCGTGCAGTATTAAAGGGTCTGCCGCTATGTGTTCGTCCCGGGGCTTCAACGTGGTTTGTTTGAATTGATAGCGGGCCGAATAATGCCCGACTGAGGATGCCCCATGTGTCGAAAGAGCTGTTGTGATATTGAAACAAAGACTTAACGCTAGCAGGTTGTGTGTAAACACTGTTACGTTAGCTTTGTTTTCTAAAACTTGCAATTGCCTGTTACATAACCGGGTCGCACGCCATTAAAATGGGGTTAGCGGTGAAGCAGCACTATGGAGAGATTTAAGGATGAGGGCATATCGGGGTGGACGGGGGGCAATGTGATCCTTTGTCTGCATGCACAGCTAAGTCAGAGTTCGGAGTGGGGTGGGTGGATGGGACAAAATCCGAAAAGGGTTGTTGGCATGAGGAAGGATCAAAGAACCAAATCGACATTTATTGAATCTCTACCTCCATCTGGTGATTCGCTTCCGCCATTACACACGCCGACTGCTTGCTGGTCCGGTTACACACCTGCAGATTACAACCTGTCAATTCGATTTAGCGATGCACATTTTGTAGTAATATATTCATTGTATGTTTTCAATGAGGAAAAAGCTAAACACCAGCACTAACCTGTAAAGTAATGCAATTACTCGTTTTAAGTCGTAATGATATGATTCAAGCAATCAGAGCCACTAGTTCCTTCTTGTGAAATAACTGCAGAACTAATGTGTTCAACTGGTTTGATCATTACTTTACACTATATACATCCAGATATACTCATTAAATTAAAAATAAGAAAAATAGGTAGTATGAGGACGTTATGGTAATATGAACATGCTAGATTAAGTTTTCTTCTTCAATTTAGAAATATATTAACAATTTAAACTACAGAATTAATTACTTTTCGGATGAATTTCCAACTGGACTTAAAGTATCTATAATAGCATCTACAAAATGTATTCAGGACAATAGATTGTAGATATTGCTTATATATATTTTAAAAAGCTTTAGCAGAATATATAGTTTGCCCGGATTTGATCATGTTACCTTTTTCAGAATGGATTATTTCAAAGTAATCAGTATCTTTTTTTACTCTAGCTAATATACATCACCCAATTATAAAATTGAAACTAATTTCTATTCTTTATTCCCCACCCCGACCTCCTTCTTTTCACAGGTCTTATCTGGTGAGAAGGCAGGATGGCGGGGGCAGAGGTGTACACCCCTGCAAACCCCACCTGCAAGATTATGACCTTCCGGCCCACCATGGAGGAGTTCAAAGACTTCAACCAGTACCTGGTTTACATGGAGTCTCAAGGTGCTCACCGCGCAGGCCTGGCTAAGGTAATTTGGACAACGGTTCAACCTCCCAAAAACAGTTTGTCTACATCTGTGAGTGATGGAATTTGTTATGTCCACAGGTTGTCTTGTCTGTGCATTCAGTTTGACTTCTTTTGTTGAAGGTTGATCTCTAATTTTGTACTAAAGGTAGTTTTAGTCAGTCAGAAGAAAGAAGCTCAGGAGCTCAGGAGGAGTTTCAGATACAGTGTGACATATTTAATACGTATTTAGTGGCCCTTTGGACACGGTGGGTCAACTACTGCTGATCAGAGGGACCTATTTGTACAAGTAAGTAACTGTTTTATTTTCAACAGCACTTCTTTCCTCTTCTGTTGGTCTCCTCAGGTGATTCCTCCTAAAGGATGGAAGCCCCGTCGTACCTATGACGACATAGACAATCTCATGATTGACGCTCCCATCCAGCAGATGATGGCTGGCCAATCAGGGCTCTTCACTCAATACAACATCCAGAAGAAGCCTCTCAATGTGCAGGAGTTCAGGCGATTAGCCAACAGTGACATGTGAGTATTGTGTAGTTCATTGTTTACATTCACACGGTATTTACATTCTGGTTCTGCCCAAAAAAGAATCTTTAACATTTAATTTTTTTTAGAAATGTACCAGGGTATGCAACTTGGATATTTGAAAATGTAAAGTGTTAAACAAATATATTTTTAGAATACAGAATAACCTTATTGATAAAGAATATTAGTTACCCGGCAAACTGTCTGGCTGGCTAGAGAAACACTTAATGTGGTCCACAAAGAGAAAGTCAAAAGGTCATTGTGTATATATATATTATATCCAGGGGATTGTCTTGCAGGTGTTGCTTGCATATTTGGACGTAAAAGGAAATTAAAACTAACCTTTTATCAATATTTATATTACATTTTTTGATAATCTTAGATAATTGAAAGAAAAGCTATAAAATGGTAAAATTCAGTTCCTTTTGTATAGCCCACAATCACAAATTTCTAATTTGCCTCAGAGTTCTGTACACCAATGACAGCTCTGTCCCAGGACCTCACAAACTCTCCCAAAAACAGAAAGAAATATTCATAGGGGAAAAAAGGGAAGAAACCTTCAGGAGAGCAACACAGGAGGATCGCTCTCCCCAGAGGGACAGGAGCAACAGATGTCATGTGGACAGAAGGAACAGCGTTACCGAGTTACAACACATCCAATGAATATGACAGAAATTATGAATGATGATCCAGATAACCATGATCCATGTAACCAGAAGGAGGAGGAGAGGAGGGGCATCAGCAGGCCGAGCCAGGAGAAGGACCATAGTTGATGAGTTTAATTTCCAGAGCTACAGTTTTCTTAATTGTGCATTTGATTGATGACGGAGCCTTGAGAAAGTGATTTTTAACATGCAGGAGCACACTTTGGTGTGTGTTGTTGCTGATACGTATTATGTGATATTTGTTAATGTCGGGTCACCTTCAACTAGATTAATCTTTTAAGTATAGAAGATTATAAAAATAGGATTACGGACGATTTGAACACTGAATACAGATGCCCTGTTGCTGAACACCGCTAATACATTGTCTCATGTAATTTAATGTTTTGCAAGTGTGTTGCTTGTTTCTTTTATGTCCCACTTTAAAACATGTGTTACTGTTTTATTTCTATTGCTCATCTTTTATGTTCATGTTTTAATGCCGTCGTCCTAGCCAGGACTCTGAGGGGTTCTGAATCTCAATGAGATTATTCCTGGGGAAGATAATGGCAAAATGAGTACAATGTGATTGTCCCCTACAGGTACTGTACACCACGCTACCTGAATTATGAAGATCTTGAAAGGAAATATTGGAAGAACCTCACTTTCGTCTCACCCATATATGGCGCTGATGTCAGTGGCAGCCTCTATGATGAGGTAGATCAGGTTTCTTCCTTTCTTTTGCTTCCTCTCCATTTGTATTCTACCAGCTATTCAATCTCTCAATGAACACAGGTTGCGTGTTTGAAACTGGATTATAATAACAGGAATAGTGTTCAATCAATTTGGTGGACTTTACAGCCGGCCAACCTGGTGCACGCAGAGTTAAATTATTATTTTTTATTGATTGATTTGAAAACAAATGCCACTGTCAACCAGAATATAAATCCTCATGGTTGTTTCTAATCTCCTAGGATGTGGAGGAGTGGAACATTGGCCACCTGAACTCTATCTTGGATGTTATCGAAGAGGACTGCGGGGTCTCCATCCAGGGGGTGAACACTCCGTATCTATACTTTGGCATGTGGAAGACCACCTTCTCCTGGCACACTGAGGACATGGACCTGTACAGCATCAACTACCTCCACTTTGGAGAGCCCAAGTCCTGGTTAGTGGGGGGGCAGGGATGTATTTACAGGGGGGGAAGTGCACAGAGAAGCAATAACTGTGCAACAGTATGTAATGTCACGTAACTTTATTTATGTCTTGTTTTTTTAAACACCCTTAGGGAGTGATTTATAATACTGGACGCATTTAAAACGTGAAGGGAATTAAATTAACCGAAAGCCCCAACGAAACCCTCTAACTGGTACGTCATAAAGCATCCAGAAAAACACAGAAAATGCCCCAAATAGGATCCCAGACTGCGAAGGCTCTGTCGCCTTCGCGTAAGAGTCTAGACCTTGAAACGACGGCAAACGACGCGTTCGAGGATCTACCGTGTAGGAGTCGATCACATTGTAAAATCAATTCTAAACCCTGAAACCAATGCACGTTAACCTCGGGTTATTGGACTTATTACAGGACCTATATCTCTGTGGAACTTTCTCTTCATCCTTTTAAAGTTTTGGCTCTTACACTGCTTTAAATTGCAATGGCATCTCTCTAAGGGTGCATCATTACATAAAACTGACCATTTTATTTCTGTTGTGTCACTGCTCCTGTTTGGTGCGACACGTTAATGAAAAACAAGTCTGAGTATAGTGCATGTGTGAAATAGACTTGCAGATTTGTGTCCTTTTCATAATACAGTCCATATTTGCGTCAGGGCTGCAAAATCCGTCGTTGGCACACTCCATTCAGATCTTATTTTGTAATAGTTATTTAAAGTGGATTTAAATTGCAAATTACATATATCGCGTTAGCCCTCATTTTATTAACCCAGTGGTTCTCAAACCCACCTGTAATTCCTTGGCGCCCCACTAGAGGGGCTCACAGTTTGAGAACCACTGTATTAACCCAGCCATTCTGTGGCATGTGGCCCGAGGGCTTTTGTTCCCTTTCTGCTTGTTTGCACACTGATGAGGTGGTTACCTGCAATAAGGGACTCTACTTTGGGGAGTCCAAATACTAATGAGAATGGAGTTGTGTGTGTGTGTGTGTGTGTGTGTGGTTATTTTCTAAGGGAGTAAGCATATATGGTTTGATTTCCTGGAAGCAATCATTCTTGTCTGCGCTGCGGAACAAGACAACATGTAATATCCCAACCAGTCAGTCACATGCCATGCATTGTTTCTATAAATCTACCTCCAACACGTCAATGCTGATTAATGCCGTAAACTAGGAGGAAGTGGTTGCTTTTCCACAACTACTTCTGTCAGTTTCACGATATCAATCTCTTCCTGGCTTTGCAAATAACCGGGTGCCGTGTCCACTGGTGACGCTTGATTCTCCCGATAACATACGTTTGGGAGATGAAGTTGCCTCATAGTTCAGGGACGAGGTATCCCAGGGAACGACGTATGTATTTTCTGGATTTGTTTAGGGGACCTCGAGGATAGAATTACTGGGATCATCATAGGATAGTGTAATGATTAAACCTAAAACAGTGGCGTTGTCAAGTTCCTCTTTTAACAAGATATTTCAAGAACGGTGAATTTGAGGTTTAAATAATACGGCCAGATGGCAGATCTTGTGGTGCAGATACAAGATTTGACAAACTTTAGAGTTGCCAAAATACTTAGAATTCCATCGAAAAATACTTGGCTGTCTCATGGCTAGATGGGTTTGCATTTTTATTAAAATGTTAATATATATATATATATATATATATATATATATATATATATATATATATATATATTTTATACAATTGGAGCCAAGCTTTAAGGAAGTTCAGGTTAAAATAATAATGTGACAGAAAAGGTGAGGAATGCAGGTAGATCAAAATGAGTTTGCTTTTTATTTCTTTGTCAGCTCTGCTTGCCCTGGAGGGAGTTCAGCTCATTAGAGCGCTGAGCCCTGCAACCCACAAGGATCAGTGTCACACACACACACACACACACACACACACACACACACACACACACACACACACACACACGCGCGCACTTGCATGCCCTTATCATCCAGCGCACGCACACGCACACACACGCGCACTTGCATGCCCTTATCATCCAGCGCGCACACACACACACACACACACCCACACACAGACGCGCACTCTTTCATCTCTCTGCTATTTGACACTTCGTCCCTGGAAGGGAGCGACTTAAAGATGCACCTCTCTCACCTCCTCTCAATCCCTCGCCCCCTTACTCTCCAACTCCCCATGTCACCTCCACCTGGGGTTGCCTCTCCCTCTCAACCTGTCTGCCACTGCTCTGTTAAGCTGACGGGTTGACATGACGTTAGAAATACCACGGACCCGAGGGCGGGTGGCGCTAGTCAAATGAATTCCGAGCCAAACCTTGAGGGAGCTCGGTCTCCTTCTGTGTGTTTTTTCTCGCGGGGAATACGCAGAATAAGGACATATAAGGTGAATGCTTCACTAGCCGCAGTCGGTGATTGTTATTCTTTCAGAGGTGGAACGAGGGTCCCGATTTTGAAAAGATAAACTATTGCAGAAACAAAAGACCAAATTGAAGTTTCAGCAATTGCCCAGAAGAGTTAATGGCATGTTTCCCACAGTATATCTGAATATCCTTTTCTGACATTTCTGTCATCTGTCATTTGTGATGTATTAAAACTTAAGGCTCATCAGCCCTGTTGCGTGTCTTCATCACTCCACCACTTGATGGCAGTCTTGAAATTGCAACGGCTTCTCTCAAATCTCTCAGCCGGCCGCTGTCGGTGGACGCTACAGTGTGGTCATTATGCCCACACCACAAGGCTTTGTTCACAATGTTCCTGTTCACGGTCAAAAACTAATAATTCAGTGCGGTCCTTTTCTCTTACAGGTACGCCATTCCCCCCGAGCACGGGAAGAGACTAGAGCGTCTGGCTACAGGTAAAGGAATAATTTTCATTATCTTTGTATAAGCGGAGACGCTGGAGGGGTGATTTTTTTAAATATTTTTTATATATATATATATATATATATATATATATATATATATATATGAGATAGAAGCAGGTCTGCATGAAATGGTATACATGAAACATAATGTCATGCTGATGAGCTCTGACTGCAAACGAGTCGAGACGTAAATGGGGAACATGCTTAATGTATTGGCACGGCACATTAGGAGAATCCATACCGTAAGATATTCAGATACTAAATGAACTTTAATGGATATGATCACATGCACAAATTAGTACTTGTTTAAGTGTAATGAGGCTGATCACTTAACTGGATAAATGAGAATCCCTAAACGCTGAGAACTTAAACACAAATATTATAGTACAGTAAACAAAGGTCAAACAATGAGGACGCAACAAGGCCTGAATATAATGAATTGTCCATATTTGAGGAGGTAATCAGGTAAAAAATACAAAACATTTCCAGGTTACACATTGTAAGATGAACAGATGAAGATGTCAGATGAACTCTTACTGGGCTTGCTTTGTGTTTCATGCAGTGTCCTTGAAAATATAATTCCAATCCCGTCGTCTTGTCGGTCTGAATGAGAAATCTGGAGACAATATTTTATGCTATGTTAATTTTTGCCAGTATATTTGTTGGTGTTTTTTTTTTTAAACGAATGAATGAATTCATTTTATAATTTAGTTTTTCTATTATAATGTTAAGTTGTGGCCTTGACGGTGTGTGTGTGTGTGTGTGTGTATTTTTGTCAGGTTTCTTTCCCAACAGCTTCAAGGGGTGTGAGGCTTTTCTTCGTCACAAGATGACCCTGCTCTCCCCTTCCATACTCAAGAAGTATGGCATCCCCTTTGATAAGGTAGGCTCTCGGCCCTCACTTGAAAAAATTAAAATTAACAGACCAACCAATATGTGCCCCTGTGTCTTTCTCCCTTCTTCATACATTGATAACAGATCACTCAGGAAGCTGGAGAGTTCATGGTCACCTTCCCTTACGGCTACCACGCTGGCTTCAATCATGGCTTCAACTGCGCAGAGTCCACCAACTTTGCCACTGTGCGCTGGATCGACTATGGGAAAGTAGCCACACAGGTAACACTCAGCTGAGAACCTTCAACACAACACTTCTCGTCTCTGGAGAGTCTCACAAAGAAGTGTCTCGGCTTTGAATGTGGTTCAATTTACTGTTTTTTAAGTCAGGCTATAATGAATCCTTAAAAGTGACCGTCTCCTGACAATATATGTCTTCCTCTCCTAGTGCACGTGTAGCAAGGACATGGTGAAGATATCCATGGAGCCCTTCGTGAAACGTTTTCAACCGGACCGCTACACTAACTGGATGGGGGGCAAAGACTCTGCACCCCCCGACCACATTCTCGCTACTCCCAGTACAACGCCGGAGCTGCAGAGCTGGTTGCAGAGGCGGCGCAAAAACAAACCTACGAACAAAGGGTACCGGCAGTTACTCTGTTTTCTATGACCTTCTCTTGACGAGAGCACATGCTGCAGACCATGGTGCTTTACCTCTGGTGGAGGAGTGGTGTTTATGATGACAGCTATGTTTTTAATATCCTACACAGTCCACCATCAATGTGAATGGAGATTTGATTTTGTCTAAGGACGACAACATTTTAAATCATTTCCAGAATATTTGGATATTGCGATGGCGGCTAATGATTGTGGCCCAAAATGTTCGACAGCTGGAAATGACATTGTCTCAAACATTTCGCATTGGCTTTCAATTATTTGTTATTGTTAGTCTTGAGTTTTGATTTCCAATCTTGTGTGACCCCGCCCCCCCTTCCAGCTGCACACACTCCCGAATGCGCTCCAAGCGCCTCAGAACCACCGAGGAGCCGATCGGCCTGAATGGCAGCTCGGCGTTGACCAGCAGCAAGAGGAAAGGCCTGTGTAGTCCGCCTGGGCCCAAGTTGAGGAGGATTGTGGCAGGAAGGAGCTGCAGGGAAGAGAGAAGAAGAAGAGGAGGAAGAAGAGGAGGAAAAGGAGGAGGAGAAGGATGAGCAGAAGGAGAAGAAAAAGGAAGCGGAGTTGAAGCACAACCAGAACTCTGTTCTTTCTGGTGAGACACGGTAGTCGGTGTATGTGCGTACGTGATTGACTGTCAGTCTGCACATTTACGTTTTGGAAATTTCTCTGATATGAAATCTATATATATTTTTTAATCCCTTGTTTACGTGGTACATCCACCCTTTTCTTTTCCTCAACAGGTCCTTGCCGACAGATGTGTGTGGTCAAGGTGAATCGTGTAGAGAGTAATAGTTTGAGCTTCTTGAATAAGGAGTCATCCCCGAACTCTCGCTGCAGCTCCGTCCCCTCCCCTGCTCCAGCAGTGAAGAAGGACGTAAAGGCAGAGAAGGGCACACACAGTGAGCCGCTCCGCCTCTCAGGGTCAGGGGTCACAAGCAGGACCCCTGAAGGACTCGGACAATGGCCTGAGGCTAACCAGACGCATCCGGGAATTACCGAGCCACGGTGTTGCCCTCATGAACCACGAGACCTCTCACCAGCTCCGGACTGCTCCATCAGGCTCTCTCCCCTGGAGGCCAACAGACTCCGCCCATCTTCCCGCACACCGAGCACTTCTACTGAGACGAGCTTGCGTCCCTCTGGCGCTGAAGTTCAGACGGCTAGTTCCTCATGCAGAGAAGACACTTTAAGCCACACGCCAAACACTGACATTAGCATGGACACGGGTACGGAGGGTTACACCGACAGCCCTGCTGCCGCAGAGCAAATGGGCGCAGTTATTCATCCAAAACATATCAATTCACACTCCACGACAGAAGCACTTTATGATCTAAAAACTGAGCCCGTAGAGGGGGATAGTTCCACGTCCTGTGGCTCCTTCCCCTCTGTAGCACACAACTGTAGTTTAGTGAGGGAAACGAGTCTCCCTCCGCTGCTCCAGAGGAATGCAGTGGATATGCCGCAACTCACTCCAGTGTCAGCAGATAAGGTCGGCATCTGCCCGATGCCCCCGGTGCTTATCCAGGAGATGCCCTCGCTCACCCCGGCTAATGACGGGCTGACCGTCGCCCCGAAGGCGAGCGTGTGCGGTCACCAGGTTGCACCGGTGCTTCAGCGGGAGACGCCGACCAGCTCGCCGTCATCGCATCGAGCCGAGCAGGGAGAGGGAGAAACCGACTTAACGCTGTCAAAGGAACCTCTCGCTGCAGAACCGGCCAACGAATGGAATTTAGATTCTACGGATAACTGTGACGGGGCAGCAGTGTCTGGATTACAAGGAGACGTGGCTCATTTATCCACCAGTGCTCTGCACCAAATGACATCTGGTGGTGTCCGGGAAATGCTAATAATGCCGGTTATGGCTGCAGAAAAGGAGCATACAAAGCTGGAAGACGTTACTCCTGGACCGACTGACGCTTCCTCTCGCCAGCAATACGGCGTAGCAGGGCTGGCAGGTAAAGATGACTCCGCTCAACCGGACACAGCATTCAGTCTGAGTAGTTGTGGCCCCCTCTTAGCTGGCACCTCAACCAATAGAGCCCCTTCCCCTCCATTATGCAGTCAGAGTGACGGTCACCTAGCATCGCACCTCCAGCACCACGCCACATACTCCCCACCGCACCGTCCGTCCGAGAACCCGTACATGGAGCCCAATCCGTTCGCTAGCAGCATCTGGAAAAACTTTAATGCCCAGGGCCCTGCGGTGCTCATCCAAAGTCTGCACCCAGAGATCCCCTCTGACTTCACTCACGACCCCCTGCCCTACACCATGTGGACCGAGCCTCAGTGCAAAGAGGTCACGGACCTGGAGGACGCCGAACACGACCTCCGCGAGTCAGAGGACCGGGGCGGGGGAGGCGGGCCTCTCACCTGGGCCCAGCTGGAGCCCACCTCGCTGGTTTCAGTCGGAGCCGTTGAGCCTCTGGGCCTCTGTGGAAATTTTGAGCTCCATCAGGGGGAGGGGGAGGGGGAGGGGTCTGAAGCCCTTTCCTTGTGCAGGGAGCTCGGGAGGCAAAGGGAAGCGGAGGAGAGGATGCACTCAGTTACTGCTGGTTCACCACTCGGGATGGAAAGGGGAGAACAGGATGGAGTGTCTGACATGGAAGAAGGGGGATCTGATGGCGACGAGGCGGAGCGGCGAAGAACTCTCAAGGGAGAGAGCGGTAGCGACTCATCCGAGGTGGAGGAGGAGGAAAATGATACGAGTAACTGCGAGTGTGACGAATCGGGCCTGGAACCCGGGGAGGTTTGTGCCGTGAGTGTTATTTTACACCCAGGCATGCACAGTCCGTCCTTTTCATACAAATACAGATTATTTTAAACTTCTAATGCTTTTCAATTATGTCTATTCCCGCTAGTACGCCGCCCTGTCGGTGAAGAGGACCACCAAGAGCTGGCGCCACCCAATCAGGAAGCCAACGGCGAGGGCTGTACCCACGGCTGTCAAACAACAGGCTGCCAGTGACGATGGTGGGCGCTCACTCACTCACTCAACCCTCCCCCACACACACAGTTCACTGTTCATTAAAAGGTAACGCTAAGGTTTAGCCTTAAAAGGACTCCCACCATTCAGACGGTGACACCTGCGCGCGCTGGAAGCCGTGCTCCTTTTTAATAAGAACCTCTGACATTGTGTTGTGGTTGTTGCTGCATCGTGGATGACACCAGGCCAGAGGCCGTGGTCCTTTGACTTCCGCTGTTTGCGTTGCAGTAAACTCAGGGTACAGTTGCCAAACCCCAATTGTTAGCATACTTAAAAACCATAACATTTTCATTGTGTAAAAATGTCACGAGCAAGACGATGAGCTCAGGAGAAGTCCTGTTGTCTTTATGCTGTTATAACAACCTTTTTAAATGCCAACTGCTGCCAGGTAACATTTGTGTTGCAGCGTAGCGTTTTATAACCACTGAACCGTTCATCTCTGCGGTCCCTTCTCCCCTCTCCTCATTTTTCACATTTTATGTCCCCCCCCCCCTAATGGTTCGTCTGACGTCAATGCGCACATAAACCAGGGTGACTATGGGTCAGTGGGTAGCAGGCCCGTCTTTCAATCACGGGGTTGGAGGTTCGATCCCCGCCCTAGTCGATGTGTCCTTGAGCAAGACACTTAACCCTGAGTTGCTCTCTGTAGCTGCGTCTACAGTGTATGAATGTAACATGATTGTAAGTCGCTTTGGATAAAAGCGTCAGCTAAAATGTGTAAACCAAACAGATTTAACTCTCAGGCCTACCACAGTAAAATGACCTGGTCATAGATACTCTATTTCTTTCCATGGTCATAACAGGAGGAGGGGGGCAGGAGGGCAGAGCCCTCAATTAACAACTACTTACAGTCATATTCATCATCTCCATGCTTGTGAAAACAGATGAATAATTCAGCAGCCGTTTTTGTTGGTTATCCCAGAGAAGTGGCCGTGGCTATGAGTAGACTATATATGATGAGAGCTCTTCATCATTTTGTTTTTTTCCAATTTATTTTATATGAACATACAGGATTCACTTCATTGAACTTGTTTTCCAGGTCACTGGTGGAAATTGTCGCCACTGTGCATGGAGTAGATCTGGCGTAGCAGCAAGTCTATTAATACTACAGAAGTCAATAGTGAGAACGATGCTTTTGATATTCAGGCCACACGATTGTTTCATAGTCAGAGCGGGCTTAATTAACCAACTCCCAGACAAGAGATTCGCTCTCTGTATTCCATGAATCATCATCTGGGCCGTAGTATAAAAAAAACTGAAAAACACCAGTTGAATAGATAAGTGGTTGTAAGGCTTTGTTGTGTCTCCACTTAGAGCCCCTTGAAGCAAGCCTGGTGGATGGGGAGGAGGAAGAGGAGGAAGAGGAAGAGGAAATGGAGGCGTGGGCGAAACCCCTCATCTACCTGTGGCAGAACAGGAAGAGCTGCTTCACGGCAGAGAGGGAGTTCAATGCCAACGCAGCCACCACGCCACCACACTGCGCCGTGTGCACACTCTTCATGCCCTACAATCAGGTAACGCGGAGGTCAACAAACACATCTATTTATTTATACAAGTATATATAACCAGTGTCATTTGTTGGATGCTTTACTCCAAACATGTATTTTTCAATGCGTTTCATTCGTGTGTGTGTGTGTGTGTGTGTGTGTCATAAACACACTCGAGGATATGATTGTATCCCCCGGCTATCGAGCTGAAGACGGAGGAATCGATACGAGCGGATCACATCTAGTCGTACTCTGCGTTCGCTCCTTAAGCCCAGCAGGATTTATCAGATTTCAGTTTTACCTGCGCTGATCAGTAGCTCTAATCCCATCTGGGGCGCATATGTCTTTCACCCTGCCCCCCTCCTCCCCCCGCTGTAGAATTACTTTCGGTTTTTCGGCAAACATGCAGGTCCTTCTGTTTATTTGGGTCCAGCCTGGAGTTCTATTATTGAAAATACGCCCACTGGTGATGAACGTCTCATGATTTTCTTGCAGCTCTTCAATGTCTTATTACCCAAACAGCTCTTTAGTTTGCCAGTGACGAGAATGCCATCCAAGTTGCATGTTCCTCTTTTTTTTTTTTTCAGGGCGAAGACAAAGTTGAGGACGATGCACCGATCGAAGCGAGGGACATCTCCAAATCCTCATCGCCAATGGAGGGCCAAACTCGTCCCTGCAGAGGTCTCAGGAGAACTATTCCCCTGGTCCCAGAGATCTGTTTCTCTTTCCGGGAGCAGAACTGCCCCCCAACTCCCACCAACCCTCTGCTGCTGGAAGATGGCACCTCCCCTCTGCTCTACTGCCAGGGCTGTTGCCTGCAAGTCCATGCAAGTACGTATGCACAAGGGAAGAGAAGTGTGTGTAAATGTGTTTTTCTGTGTAAGTGAATGATTTAAAAACTTTTTTTTGTCATGTCATTGTTGGAGGGTCAGTGGGTTTGAGCCCTAACTCCCGTCTCGATGGTCCACCCCCTCTCTGGTCCACCCCCTCTCTGGTCCACCCTCTCTCTGGTCCACCCCCTCTCTGGTCCACCCTCTCTCTGGTCCACCCTCTCTCTGGTCCACCCTCTCTCTGGTCCACCCTCTCTCTGGTCCACCCTCTCTCTGGTCCACCCCCTCTCTGTTTCCCTTTTTCCCATTCTCTGTGCGGTTTGGAGTATTTTATTTCTTTCGTTAAACGAATGACGGTGAATCCTCGGTGTTCACCACACATACTTCCTGTCCAAAAGCCCCAAATTAGTGCAGCTCACACGCACGCTCTTAAAAAATAAAATCAAAAACAAACAGCCCCAGAACCTTTCTGCACTGGACACACAGATGAACATTATCTCAATCCCTCATACACACAACTTAACAGCTCTGGGCCCTTTTCCCAATCCTTTCACGTTTAACCAATAT
Source organism: Liparis tanakae (assembly GCA_036178185.1). Lineage (NCBI taxonomy): Eukaryota > Metazoa > Chordata > Actinopteri > Perciformes > Liparidae > Liparis > Liparis tanakae. The sequence continues at coordinate 14,026,231 of CM070110.1, read as the reverse complement.
CTTAAGAGTTCAGCTGGACACACACACACGCACACTTTGAAAGTCTCACACACACTGTCCCGAATCCACAGCTTTATAATGACATTTCTTCTCTCGGTCAGTTTCAATCCTTCATACTTTTCTGCCCCTCGTGTTGATGCGGCCTCATGTTTTGTGTGTGTGCGTGATTGCACTGCATGTGGTTGCTTTCGTGCAAGTACTTGTGGGGGCACAGGGTGGGAGTGAGAGCTGAACTGCATGTCATTTGACACTGATGAAAAAGCCACAAGTTTAGTTTGGGAACCTACAATAAGTAGAAGTTGATTTTGCTTTCCCCTCGTATTGTTATTCGGGGAGGGAACAAGAGAGGTGAGCTTAGATGTGATGTTTGGTGATGGATGGCAGGGCAAAAGACCGGAGACACACACGGATACAGACTGTAAGTGTTTCTTACATACAAACATTCCCTCCAGCTTACGTGTCTAAAACCTGTAGGACTGGATTTTAACCAGCTGTCTGCTTTGAAAAGACTCTCATTTGTCTTACTTTTAAATTCAAAATGCGTTTCCGTTGGAGGCCACCAGCATTTATATTCTATATCTATAAACCGTGTCTGCTGTTCTGCCCAAACGAGGACATGGAGCGAAACCAAGCAAAACAACAACACGTGCTCAAAGTGGCGGCTTCATGCGACTCTTGAATGTTTCCGCGGTGTCTCCATGTCATCTGGGCTCCAAAGGGCCACCGGCTCCAGAGTCTGGGATGAAAGCGCGCTGTCACGCCGGTGCCCATGTGGCTGTCTGCATGGCGCTCTTTAATACGCAGACGGACGCACACAATAAGATGCTTTCATAAACAAAGGGGCGATGGATGCACCTCTTTCCTCCTGTGTAGTTTGCGTTTCTTGCTCAACCACAGCCTTTATTTTTCTTTAACCATAGAGTTCTCTCCATCTCCACTCGGTCTGCGATGCTGTGTATTTCTGCACGAGACGATACCGTCTTCCTGTTGGAAACGATGTGGACGTGGCAGTTCCTTCTGTTCCTTGTAACTGTGATTATAGACTTACCGTTCGCTTCCCGCCTCGGCTGCTTCCTGTGAGCGGTGTGTTGAGGCCCTGTCACCGGGTCACAGCAGAGCGGTTTAGCAGTGTTTTGAGTGAGTGTGAAGATTTTTTATTTTATTTCATTCCATCACTTCTTCCTCCAGGCTGCTACGGCGTTGCCGCAGATGATGTCAGCGAGCAGTGGTCGTGTGATCGCTGCACAGAAGGAAGCTTTACAGCAGTAAGGCAATGTTTCTCCTTGTGTGATGTCACTTTTCCCTGGAACTTTTCTTGACTGGTGTTTTACATGGCGTGTAATTATGAGCACATTATGTGTCGGTGCAAGGCCGTTGGAAAAGAGCTCTGATTAAAAGGGCAACTTTTCCACATTTTGATCTTGGTCGGTTTTAAAAAATAAATAATTTAAAGTGTGTTTTTGGACACGGTTAGCATAACAAATAGAGGCTTGATAGAGGAATATGGCTGTTTTATTTATTTATTTAATATTTTCCTTTGTGTGCATCACCTTGCTTGGAGGCGAACACACTGGAACCGATATAAGAACTGCATTCACGTTTAATGTTTCATTTTTTCGAACAATGAAACTGCCTCTTTAACATCAAACAACGGAGTTCTCATGAATTTGATTTGACCTAGTAAAACACGCACACACGATGCAGTTTAAATGTAAGCATTTCTTAGCAAAAAAAAGAAGATGTTTCTCATTCTCTCTTATCTCTGTCTTTCCTCAGGAATGCTGTCTCTGTAACCTCCGAGGTGGAGCTCTGAAGAAAACCCAAAGCGACAAGTGAGACTGGCTTTTGTTTTCCTGATTAACTCGGCATACTCCTTTGATCTCCTGAGCTCAGACAAAGGAATTGTCTGTGGGTCTTACTCATCATAATGTGTGTGTGTGTGTGTGTGTGCATATAGATGGGCCCACGTGATGTGTGCAGTCGCACTGCCTGAGGCAAGGTTCAGTGATGAAGCGAAGAGGGGCCCCATTGACACCAGTAGGATCCCCATGCAGCGATATAAACTGGTGAGGACACACTCACTCACTCACACACTCTCTCTCTCTGAAGCAGCGTTGGAATTCCCCGGGTACCTGAGGACTGGCTCAGTCTAATTAATGAAGTGTTCACAGTTCTAATTACCAATGTGAGACGAACATGCCCGCAATCAAAGCTATATAATTAAGCACTGGTGGGTGGCAGAGGGGCTTGGTGTACGTTGGGCTGTCTGTGTGCGGGTGTTTGTCCGTGTGCGCTTGCTTAATGAGAGAGCTGGAGTGTGTCTCAGCAGACCTGACATGCAGCCACTATAGTTAGCTCTCTGCTGGAGAGAGAGAGAGAGAGAGAGAGAGAGAGAGAGAGAGAGAGAGAGAGAGAGAGAGAGAGAGAGAGAGAGAGAGAGAGAGAGAGAGAGAGAGAGAGAGAGAGAGAGAGAGAGAGAGAGAGAGAGAGAGAGAGAGAGAGAGAGAGAGAGAGAGAGAGAGAGAGAGAGAGAGAGAGAGAGAGAGAGAGAGAGAGAGAGAGAGAGAGAGAGAGAGAGAGAGAGAGAGAGAGATATCTGCGCTGGTAACAGATTACTGTCCAAAGCTAGAAGTAAAAGAGTTGGGCTTCACACAGACATCATTACTGTACAGTATGTGTTGTGTTTTTTGGACTGATAATGCTCTATCTTCTAGTATTTAGTCCACCTTCTTGGCAATGGGGCGGCCTCGGGGTGCCCTGGCGGCCTCGGGGTGCCCTGGCGGCCTCGGGGTGCCCTGGCGGCCTCGGGGTGCCCTGGCGGCCTCGGGGTGCCCTGGCGGCCTCGGGGTGCCCTGGCGGCCTCGGGGTTATGCCGCCAACCTTGAACCACATGTTTGCAATTTTTCTGTCCGACCGAGGATCTGCGTTGCACGACATATTACTTTGAGCTAAACATTTGTTTTCAACTATTAAATAACGGTATACAATAATAATAAGTAATACAAAAATTGTAAATGTTATTGATAATAATATTACATAGTTGCGCTTTTTGTATGAAGCAAAACTACAGCGTTACGTTTGTAATGTGGCTCCCACACGAGTCCCTGCCTAGTTCAAGGAAAGCTACTGCAGTAAACAGGACACTGGCTCCATGTATACAATGACATTACCCACAGCACCGGGCGTTTACAGGGACGTGGCTCATATCGGCTCACACCACATTGTAATTAACCTCTATGGATATGAAAGCACAGACCACAAAGTGTCAGGATCTGTATCCAGAGGCCAAAAGCTCAACAAAAAGGAAAGCTAGTCCAGACTGAAAGGGCGACGGGGTGATAAAAAGCCTGTGACATTACTCTGATGATGAGCTAATCTTTCAGATCTCGTTATGATCTAAATTGGGAACTGTGCTTTCTTCCTTTAGCTGTTGGATGCAGCTACGCTTGTCACAGTGCCATTCAGAGCTCGCAGCGGGCAAAGCTGAAAACGCGTGCTTTCATAAAAAAGTATACATGTTTTTTCCCTTTAAAAAATAATAATAATATATATATATATATTTTGAAAGATTCATCTGATCTGACCGCATCATTTTTTACATATTAGCATCAGGACACATGCCTCAGTTGATGATGAAATGGATGGGCCTCCAAAAAATAACCTCTTTGGTTTTCAAATTAAGATAAAATATTTTGGGGAGCGGAAACCGACGACCTGTTTAAACATTCTGTAGTATAAAATTTAAAAACAAACCCCATTTGTGTCACAAAGACAGCAATTTCTTTTTTAAATTGAGCGAGATGACGTTGGGTGTACCTCTCTCCTATGTGCGTCATTTGTAAGTTCTCTGTGAGCCACGTGTCCACATCGGACCCGCTGCCCTGCAGCAGCAGCCCAATGCATTTATAATTTACAATCGCACGCACATACATGCGCATTCATAATTTACTGTGAGAATGTTCTTAACGCATGGCTCAACACGGTTGCCCAAATACACCCAGGAGAAGACACAGGCGTGGGAGAAAAAGTGGGATACACACACACACACACACACACACACACACACACACACACACACACACACACACACACTCTGCAAACTATGTTGACATAACCTAGCATTACTTTCCAATTCGACACCTGCATTGAGGGCTGTGGAGGTCTAACTGGAATAATGGTGTGGAATGGTGAAAAATCTTCAAAGGAATTAAGATAAAACACTTATTTTAGAACCGTAGATGATAATGACGGATACTTTAAAAACACAGCTTTGGTTTGCCGCCTGCTTATCCGCCTATCAAGTGCTGTGGGTTTCTTTAACGGGGGAAATGTTCTCGTTCTATGTACCCGTGCATCATGGGGGGGTCCTCTTTAATATTGCAGTACTTCTATACTCTTACACATGCTGTTTTAGACTCCTCATGTTCATCCATGGATGTGATTGGATAGGGATATGACAGTTTACATGTCATTACACTTTTTTAAATATATGTTAGACTTCATATTTACAAACCAGGTAAATTCCCCACTTGAGTTCACTTACCGGTGAGGCACATCCTCTGAGGAGTTGGTTTATAACTCGTGTGTGAGATAAAAAAAATAACATATATAGGCAGCAATATTATCTGCCAGCATGTATTGGTCTCGCAGGAATTGGATTATTGAATACAATCCCTTCAAATAGATGCAAAACCGAGCCGGAAGACGGGGGTCGGGAAGCGGGGGGAAAAAAATTAGAAGAAAAGAGCCTAGATGGATTATTTTTTTTTATTCGGAGGAGAGTGGAGGGAATGGAGTGAGATGGGAGGGATGTGAAAGGGGTGCTGGGGAAGGAGTAGGGTTATAATGGGAGGATGTCGTCATGCTTTCCCTTTTTTTTTTTTTTTTTTTTTTTTTTTTTTTTTAGCGGGAGAGCGCAGGAGTTGTGGGAGGAGGAGGAGAGGAGCAAATGGACTTGATGGGAGGTTTGGTGCAGAACACCGAGAGATGGCCTTGTTGGTGTGCATGGATGCGTGGCAGCAGTGTTTGTGCCCGTGTGTGTAACTCCCTGCGCTGTGCAGTTGAGTACAGCTTAGAGACCTCAACTGGGGGAGGGGTGGCGGGGAGAATTACCACAACATAGGCATTGCAGCGTTGGTTTGTGGAAACCTCAAATGATGTCATCCGATTGGTCCTATTTGAGAGGTTTTCTTGCAATGTAGCGGTGAATAACATACTCATACCCCCATTGTATTCTCTCGTGTCCATGTTTGGGTTTTTGGCAGTGGGGGATGTCACCGATGTGTTTGTTTTGGAGCACATACTGGTTTTAAACGAGGCTCAAGGTTCAGGGATTCACTTAGTGGCCTTTTCCTTTTGTCTTTAATTCTGCAAAAGAGACTCTCAAAGGTTGATGGTCTAATGTCGCTCACAAGTGGAAGGTAAGAGGAAAGATTGGAAGGAAAAAGAAGACGTGACAGAGGACCTAAAGGTCACTTTCTGTTTTTAGTTTTGTTTATTCTCATCCTGTGCCAAATGTACGGAAACGGCAAAGCCGATAACGACTCAGGTTCCTGGATTGGATATGTGTGCCGATGGCTACTCCTGGATTGAATACCATTAATTTAATAAAACAACAATTCACTACATTTAGATCTCTGTGTTTGTGTCATTTGTCTGACGAAGTAATCTATATCTAAATGAAAGAATGACCCCGGTGTCTTCCACACAGTGAGGCGTCCAGCTGCTTAATTAAACGCTGGTGTGGAAGTCCGTACTGTGTCAGCTGATGCTCAACATTGAACTTTCTCAACTAACAACCCTCACTATGTCAGTCGTGCTAAAAGGGGGAATGCTGAGATTCTTCTTATTGTTCACAAATCCCATAAAAAGCCAAAAAAGCCAGTTATTGAATGATCATACAGTCCTTCCTTGATGAGCAGGAACTGGTCACATGAATGAGCCATACGGTTAAACTGAGTGACACGCTTCATTTGGCTGACCGCGGGCACTGTGTTTGAGTTGTTGTTTTTAATCCCACACACCGGGCCTCTCATCATGTCAAATATCACCGGGGAACTTAATGTATTTTTTTATTCACAGCTGGAAGTACTCCCGTAACACTATTCACCCTGCTTGTCTGACGTTCGGTGTAAACCACAGTGACCGGCTGTGAAGGGAACATGTTTGTGTCTTCAGTAGGAAAGAATGGACCTTGGGGCCGAGCGCTGGCTTAAAGCAGCCCGGAGCCAGCCCGGTCCTGAAGGGCTTTGGGCCGAGCCGGCCCTCGTCGGCCGTGCGCCCCGTGCTGACCGTCTGCTCTGGTCTGTGTTTACAGAAGTGCATCTATTGTCGTAAGCGCTGCTCGGGGAAGCGGAAGGCGGGCGCTTGTATCCAGTGCTCGTGCGGCCGGTGTCCCACCTCCTTTCATGTGACCTGCGGCCACGCTGCCGGTGTAATCATGGAGCCGGATGATTGGCCGTATGTCGTGTCAATCACCTGCCATAGACATCAGTCACGGAGTTCGTCAGCTGTAAGTGACAGGACGGGTGTTCCCTCCAGAGCTGCTGTCCACCAGGTTGTGCTCAGATAGAAAAAGAAATAAGGCCACGCGGCAATGTGTTTGCTCTTTTGAGATCAGAACTTTTTCCAGTAAAAAGATGTAATCGGGGTAATCGGGTCCGACGTAGACGGCAAATGTTTTGGTGTGAATGTAAAAAAAAAAATGAAGAATGGAAGAAAAGTAAAAGGCGGCGGTCTAGTGTCGGGCTGTCAATGTGCAGATCGACCGACTGTGTTTGCGCGGCGGTCTCATCGCTGCTCTCTGTCCACACCAGAAGCAGCGAGCGTGCCAAGCGCCGATCTCTCTGGGCCAGACGGTAATCTCCAAACACAAGAACCTGCGCTACTACAGCTCCCGGGTCGCCGAGGTCACCTCCCAGACGTTCTACGAGGTCATGTTCGACGACGGCTCCTTCTCCAACGATACCTACCCCGAGGATATAGTGGTGAGAGTATGTTTAATTGGAGACCTGCTTTCAGAGGTCGCCTCCCAGCTGTATGAGGCCATATCCGATATTATATAACACTTTCTTTTGGAAGGAGCTTCCTTCCATTCGGGGGGATTATTGGTTCTGGAATGGTCGCTGCACAGGGGATTACCTTTTTCTGTTCTAAACATTTTTGACTTTTGTTTATTTGATAAGGGACCGTGCACATTAATAAAAACATTTCTGGAGAAGTGCCAGATTTAGCCAAGAGGATATTTGTCATCCGTAGACCCGAGAGCCCAAAGTCACAAATGTGCTTTACGATCTTAACTGTAAAGTAAAAAAGCCTGATGTGATCGGGAGTCATTGTGAGTCCTCTTCTCACTTTTAAACCGTTCTGACTTCACGACTACACAGCGATGATCTCTAAAAAGGTCAATCGCATGAAATCGAGATATCATTGTTGTCATGGCAGCAGCAAATATTCACTCGCATGGCCTCTGGTTGAGTGGAAATTCATTGATTTGCTCAAGTGATTATGGTAATGACCGAGTCCCACTCGGCGAGCTTGACACTGTTAAAGAGAAGTGGCGGACGCCACCACACGCTTATGCGTGTTACTTGTGTTAATGAGGACATTCCACTAATTTAGCATTCAATCCCGAACCTTGGCCCTTAATTGGACGAGTCCTCTTCAGATGTGCAGCAAATTACACGCCCTCAAGCCCATAGATGCAGCGTTAACAGCATCCTATCTGGAGGCTGTCGTGGTGGTGAACAGGCCGTTTGACGGTGTTGCCGGTCCATGTCCTGAACGCCACACCATGCTCGACTCTTCTTGGACCACAGGCTTTGGGTTTTCTGGGTTTCTGACACAGGCACTGCTGCTCAGACTGACCGTTCTTCTCTTGTCTTTATTCTTTTTAGAGCAGAGATTGTATGAACTTGGGTCCTCCAGAAGTTGGGGAAGCTGTTCAGGTGAAGTGGCCCGATGGGCTGTTCTACGGGGCCAAGTACCTGGGATCCAACGTCTCCTACATGTATCAGGTACCAACCAATGCACTCCGCCGTTTCTTTTTTTTTTGGGCTGATGGGATAATCTTTCGGGGGTGTACGTTGAATTCTATTGCATGTCAGTCGAGGGTCGAAGCGAGACGTTAAGTAAACTTGACGAACTCCGTCAGCATCAGCGATGTCGTGACTCCTCCGACGCCGTTGTAGTCCCCGGGTCTGTGTGTGGGGAGGTGGAGGGAGAGAGAAGGAAAGACGGCGGGCGCCTGTGATTGAGGGAGGTGCTGAAGCCGTTGACAACTAAAGAGGAGGGAGTGAGCAGAGATAGAGATGGAGAATGCTATTCAGTCGCAGAATGAATGCAGATGGGGAGAGATGGAGCAAGCGTGAAGAGGAGGATGAGAAGGAGGTAACAATCTGCATAATTCAAACTAAATGAAATATTCACCGAGCCAGGTCCCGCGGCTTCCACTTAAAGCTTTATTTAGTTGAGCTGGGCGTCACCCGTTAGTTACGCACAAATGCATCTGTGACGCAGATACTCGGTTCAAGATGGGTCAGATTCTAGAAACAAGCTGAACAAGAACTTTCCATTGTCAAGTTGTTCCTCAGCGAAGAAATAGTTTAGCATTTTTACTTCAGGAACTACACGTCGATCAAAAAGTTAAAAGAGCAAAAAACATTTAGATTTTGAGGGTAAAGGGGAAAACGGAGAACCAAGTGGAGTACCATTGGTGCCCTTGACCATTGGTGCCCTTGACCATTGGTGCCCTTGACCATTGGTGCCCTTGACCATTGGTGCCCTTGACCATTGGTGCCCTTGACCATTGGTGCCCTTGACCATTGGTGCCCTTGACCATTGGTGCCCTTTACCATTAGTGCCCTTGACCATTGGTGCCCTTGACCATTGGTGCCCTTGACCATTGGTGCCCTTTACCATTAGTGCCCTTTACCATTAGTGCCCTTTACCATTAGTGCCCTTTACCATTGGTGCCCTTAACCATTGGTGCCCTTGACCATTGGTGCCCTTGACCATTGGTGCCCTTTACCATTAGTGCCCTTGACCATTGGTGCCCTTGACCATTGGTGCCCTTTACCATTGGTGCCCTTTACCATTAGTGCCCTGTACATTTAGTGCCCTTGACCATTGGTGCCCTTGACCATTGGTGCCCTTAACCATTAGTGCCCTTTACCATTAGTGCCCTTTACCATTAGTGCCCTTTACCATTAGTGCCCTGTACATTTAGTGTCCTTTACCATTGGTGCCCTTTACCATTGGTGCCCTTGACCATTGGTGCCCTTAACCATTAGTTCCCTTTACCATTAGTGCCCTTTACATTTAGTGCCCTTGACCATTGGTGCCCTTGACCATTGGTGCCCTTTACCATTAGTGCCCTTTACCATTAGTGCCCTGTACATTTAGTGCGAGAGACGTAAGCTGCGAAGCCCTGCATTGATTTACTACCCTGTAAATAAGAGCTGACTGTTTTCTCGTCCCCTCAGGTGGAGTTTGAGGACGGCTCTCAGGTGCTGGCAAAAAGAGAAGATGTCTATGCTTTAGATGAAGACCTGCCTAAAAAGGTGAAACGTAGACTTGTAAGTATTAGACTTACTGGGCAACACAAACAGTAAACCACAAAGTCCGATTCTTTGACTGGCGTGATGTTTTTTTTAAACTCTCTTTACCACCTGGAGAGCTTTGTTGTTTTTGTTGTTGACTCATTGGTGTTTTCCTCATGGCCCCTACTTTTTTTCTAGTCCACCGCCTCGAGCATGCGTTTCCAGGATGCCTTCTTCACCACGCAGGGCGAGAGGAAACGGCAGAGAACGCCCAACTCTCGCTTCCAGAAGGACTACGTGGCCCTGCCGGGCCTCCGTACGACGGGCAAAAGCACATGGGAGCAACGCAGCCACAAAGGGAAATGAAGTCACGCACATTCACTGGCTCACCGGGGGATGTAGCGGGGAGGCCGTGTCCGCACGCATACGCTCGTGTGCGGGAAGCGCTTTGGCGCCACTTCCGTCTCAACCGTGGCACAACTTCCCCGAGACCGGGTCAGAAGAACGAGTCTGAAGGTGAACGGGGGACTCGAGGTCAGAGGGCGGGTCACTAGCGTTTCGGCGTGTACATTATACAACAGTGATGGTGACAGCTGGACTCTCATAGGACGGGTTGGTGGAGGCGCCGCGTTGCCTCGCGCTCTCACACCCGTCAGGGGAAATGAACGTGACTTCACATCGTCACATTGCCCCGCCGCCCCCCAGACCCCTTTTTTTCTTATTTTTCTAATAATAAACAACAAAAATAGAAGGTTTTTTTCTTTGTACATGGACAATTCAAAAGAGGGAGATTTTTTTTTCTAAATAGCTGTGGTCTGAATATTTATGCACTTTGCGTGTAGTATTTTCCTCATGTCTTTACTGTTTCTCCCGCATGTTAAACCGTGTGTCCTAACTGCTCCTGCTGGAGTCCAACGACACTACAATGGCTTCCTTGCTGCATCTTTTTTTATTTTTCTTCAACTCTATGGACACAAACATTTGTTTAATATTGAAAAATGAATCATTGCTTAATTTAAAAGAAGCCAAATATTGATCTTGTTTAAGCCCTTGTGAAGGTGAAAGATTCAGACAGGAAGCCATGACTCTGTGTTGGATTCTACACACTATTAACGTGAAATGCTACTGTTGCTCCATTGAATGAAATGCGTTGTTAAAATTATTTAAAATTTGTATTTATTTTTGGCTTGCTCTAGGTAAACTATTGCTAACTGCTGTAATGAAAACAATAAAAAAAGATGTTTTTTTCTAAATAAAATTGTCAAGTTATTTCCAGTAATTCAGTTGGTAACTGTTTTGGTCGGAGGCGGAGTCTCTGGTGACGCCGCTGACTATTGTCTTTGAGGTGGTAGATGTCCTGCAGAGAATCATGTGACACGGCAACGTTTTCTTAGTTTCCTTAGGAAGTTCAGCCGCTGTTCAGCTTCCACATCACTGATGCTGCGGACCCTCCCCACGTCCTCATGATCATCATCATCATCATCGAGAGAGAGAGAGAGAGAGATCATCAGACATGCTTCCCCGTCATGCTGAGGACACTACAGTCAGTAGTCTATCTCAGGATGGTGTCCTTGTGAGGTCGGAGCAGGTGAATAATAGTGTGTGGAGTATATGGGACCCATCCTGTCAGGATGTCCCATCTGTGTCTAGACAGCCAGTCAAGGAGGAGAGGGGTGGGGTGGGGTTCAGGGCCGACGGAGGATACAAGGAGAAGTTTACATTGGACTGTCTATAAATGGTTGCTTATTGTCTTCAGTAGAGATATAAGGCTGGCGGACGTGGCGCAGGGTGTTGCTGGTGAATCCAGAGGGACTGGCTGGAAGGAAGCAGGGCAGGAGGCGAGAGCCAGGAGGCATCGTAAGTGGCCATGGCGAGATTTCAAAAAGCTTTGTAGTCTCATGGAGACCTGCGTCGCAGCCTCAGGTGGCTCTGTGTCACACTGACCGCCAGTTCAGAGACATTCTTCATGAAAATGTAAAGAAGTTTAAAAAAACATTTTGAGCTTAGCCTTTCTTTAAAAGGCTATATTTCTACTCGTCACCCGTCGGCAAAATTATTTTTATATTGATCACTAACTTGAAGTGAGCAAGTAATTGGTTGTTACGAAACACCTGAAACTCATTGTATCGTGAGAAGACACGAGAGCTGAACAAAATGACACATTACAATTTGTTTTTATTTACAAAACAATAGAGGACCTGGGAGAGTCCTGGGGACCAGAATATATATGGTATATATATATAATAATTATTAGTACTTTTTTAAAGACATACTATACTCTGACTTATTACTTACAATAACTTTTTTCTTGTATGCACTTTGTTGGAAGAGTTTACCGTGACTTTAATTACTCTGTTCTACATATTAAGACTTTGTTGAGATACTATGTGTGTTTTACATTCAACACACTTGAAGGGGACCGTCTTCTCCCATCTTGCATGGTTTAAGGCCCCTAATTCAGCCCTTTTATTACTGCCTGTGTGAATTTATATTCTTTAGGTATAGTGTTTAAAACACAAACGTGGTCATTTCAAACAACAATCGTTGTTCTATTGTCATCCATTTACCACATGAAATATAACGGGCCCAAAAAATATTTATTTGAGACTACATTTTTAGCATTACAGATATAAAAATCACATTTAACTTTAAAACAGAGCACAGTATCTAACCACCAATACATGGCAGCCCAAATCTCCTATAATCTACATTATATGTATTATGTATTATACAAAATGACAGAGGTAGCAATTATTTCACTTGAGTTTATTTGTAACAAATGAAACTTGTGTCGACAGAGAACAGAAATCCATACAGACCTGTTATTCGGTTTTCACACGTCCGAGAACCAATGTAAGAAAATAAAAAGCACTTGTTGACCCGGAGCAGAAAACAAACCAAATAATAATAAAAAAGAAATGTTTACATTTACAGACCAATTAAAGGTAATTGATCCAAGTAACACCATATTTTTATTTTTATACAATTTATAAACTCATTTTATCCATCTACATGATACATTAGGGGGTAAAATATAACACTTTTCTTTGTGAAACTTCTCTTTTGTGGTACAACAAATCCACAATGTGATGTATTGCAAATACTGCTGTGCCATAAACTGTGATTTCAGGTGCATCGATTTTATTATATCACTCTGTATATCCGATAGATTCTTATTCACTCTTTATCTTAATTTGTATCTGTTCATTCATCTATTTATGCATTTCAATTACTCTGTGTTTGTGTTATTTACATATAAACAACCGTGTGAGCGTTACAGGGTCCATCTTTACTGAGTTCAAGTACAACTCCTCAGGGGGAAGGGGCTATCGGAGATAATAGGATAAGAGTATTAGTGCATAGTACAAAGAGAGAAAGTGCAAGTCTTCCCATAACAGGAGCGACTAAAGGGACATCTCAAAAGTGGTACCATGCATACAAAAAACGACAACAGGGTTACTGTAAGATGGTGGAAATCCGCCAACGATCCTTTATGCGGTCAAGCATTAACGGAGATACAAAAAATGATGGTTTCTGTGTTGTTAGAGACGTAGCACCTGAACTTCTCTCAGCCTTTGTCGTTAAATAAAAAATAAAATGTAACTGTTGACATCAGAATGAGTAACGCGGACGAGCAGTGGGACGGATTCTTTCGGAGGAGGGCTTCCGGTTATCCATTTGGTTTGTTACTTATCTTTTTCTCCAAACTGACAAAGATAATCCGATGTCGTTCAGCTTCATCTAGATTTTATTTTACATAGCTGAGTATATCAGTATGACTTTATCGAGCCAGCTCACAGTCGTGTGTGGTGTCAGTCATCGGCGCGGCCCACATGTCATGGCAAGCGTGAGTACATACACAGAGCCTGTACCAGCAATGAACACACTTTTATTTTCTCCTCCAAAAATGACCAGACCGCCTACTTTGAAACCATTTGAGTTTTTCCTCCACTGTATTTGAGTAAGATATCTTTTTGATTAAAAGAGATATGACAGTGTTGTTGCTGGGAAAGTGATGAGTACAACGATCCAGCCACCGCAGAGCCGTCCATACAAAGTTTCACAGCCAAATAACACAACACACAATATACTTATACATACTGTAACGTAACAAAATCATATACACATACATTCGGTTCACATACGCACAAACACACACACACAAAAAAGACACAAAAAACCCTTTAAAGTAATGTTATCAAAATAGGCGTGTAATATAAGGCACTAGAAATCTAAAATCAAAATACTTATTAGATGCTGTTTGAAGTATGAGTTTGATCATTCGTCGGTTGCCATGACACACAGAAGTATGACATCTACTGGAGTTGTGACATGATAAAAAGGTCTACTTCCTAAGAGGTCAGAGGTCGCCCCTCTTGTTTGGACACGTGGAACAGTGGCGAGAATCCTATATAACATCTTTGTGTCTGGGGAAAAAAATGATGTGTCATCAATATCATCGTTTTCATAATGGCATATAACTGCAGTTAGTGACTACACACAAAAATATATAATACATCTACTTATTGCACACTGAATCCGACAGAGAAAAAGTCATGGGTGAGCATTCCAGTGAGACATTTGTTCCTGCCCTAACCACACACCCCCCCCCCCCATTCACCCCCGACACCCTCATCCCATCTCCGGCTCGCTCCCTGCTTCCTGAAGCTCATCTGGACACATGAATAGACGTTTTTTGTCGTACATTATTTTCTGTGCATGCTCTCTGTAGTTCTATCTGGACTTTTCCTCAACCTGCATACAGAAGAAGGACTTCCCCGAAGCAGCATCGTAAATGCTGTAAACCCCAAACCCCGTGGATTTAAAAAACGGGTTGTCTTCTTTGACACCGCGGGCCAGATAGAAATGAGGCTGAGAGTCCTGTGTGCGTGGTGAACACGTGTGTGTTTTTAAAAGCTGAGTGGGTTAGAGAATACAGGAGTGACACTCAATGGTGGTGTGTTTTTTATATAATTGTGAACATTTCCAACACTAGATTTGATTGTACACTTTAACACAGAAGGGTACAAAATACTGCTTTGCCTTTGTGTTGTCAGTGGGGACAAAGTCATGAATCTGTAAAAACTAAAAACAGAACATGCCATAAAGAATAGCCAGTTTAAAAAAAAAAAAAAAAACAAGATCGTCACATATCTATTTCTTTTTCTAAAAAAACCTAAATAAATGTTTTATTTTTGTGGTATGCATTTTAAACTTCTCTCAAGCTTTCTTTATCTTAAAACATGAAGCATAAGGTTGAACTGGTGGTTTTTATTACTGTATGGTAGAATTATCTTGTTTTCCATTCACAAGAAACTACACAAGAGTCTGTTTCCAAAACAAAACCGAAAAAAAACATAGCTTGGTGTCTTTTTTGGGGGGATATATATTCTTTGTCTTTTCATTACTGTGCGCTCTGTGCTTTCAGTCTCCCGTTGGCAATTCTCTGGTGCTCAAAAGTCCCAGTTCTGTCAGTCCACAAGACTTCCGTAAGATGGATTTGTCGACTCCTTCTGGACGGTCCTCAAGATAGAAAAAAAATCAAAATTTCTTGTGACAGCTAAGTACTGTAGCCGGGTCCTGTATCTAGGTTGGTGATGCTACACTGGTGGTGGACAAGGTGAGAGTTCCACACCCAAACAATGTTACGCAATCTGGGTGCTCACAAAAGCACTGAAACCAATAATACAAAAAAAGAAAATCAATATTTGATCAAGTATTCTGATTGGAACAGTGGTTGAAGTTGCTTCTTCAGACTGACCAATGGGTGTGTTTGGGCTGAGGGTGAAAGGAAACACCCTCGTCAAGCAGGTTGCTATGGCTCAGTTGGAGGTGCTGTTTCTGAGCACACGATAAGCCGATGGGTCCCCTTCACTCTGAATGTGGTTTGCACAAATCCTCCGAAGACACATGGCAGCCTAGTGCATTAATGTAGGCCGCGTGTGACCTAAGAAAAGTACACTAAGGTGGGATGTGGCGTCAGAGACGGCCAGTCGGGTTTATGTTGCATAGTGGTCAAAGCTTCCCAGGTACTCCAGACTGGCCCGGTAGCAGAACTGGTACTGGTCCTGGAGGGGAGGCAGAAGAATATTGAGTGAGTGAAAGAGGAACACAAAATAAATAAATGTGGAAGACAAGTGTTTAGGGAAATAAAGCTCGAGTTGGAAGGATAACAGCTGGGAAGATCACCTCTGTCTGGACGGTGGCCGGTCTCTGGGTGCGCAGCATCTTGACGGTCTGGAAGATGTCCACCACACCCTCGTACCGCATCCTCTCCAGAACGATGCTGAGGGTGATGAACACACCGGTCCGGCCAACTCCGGCACTGTAGGCAAAGAGGTGGAAGCATTTTAAGATCAGGATGCAATCAACTTTTTTTTTAAATAGAATAATATGCCATTTTAGAGACATTGTATAGTATGTCATATACATATAACAATGGAGGCAGGTATAGTATGTCATAAACATGTCTAAAATAATAGCGTAAAGTATGTCATAAAACGGCGTATTAAAGCTTGTGATAAAACTGTCAGAACTTACATATGTAGTTAAAGGGAAATATTACACCGTTGCACATCAGGGAGTGTGGGAGCATTCTATTTGTGGGGTATAATAATACTGGAGAAACACAATTTGCTGAGCTTTGTGAATTTTAGAATATTTTCAAATTTGTGCCTGGTCTATGAAATTGTAAATGGTTTGGCCCCTCCTCTCTCGTGACCTTGTGTACAGTCGCTCATCGAGTTCAATCAGATCCACCAGGATAGCCTCCATACCTGACCGCACACGGTCAATCATCCTTCTCATGATTATTATGGTTTGTCTTACTTATTTTTAATGTTTTTTATTACTTGCTTTTAATGTGCTGTAGCTTTGGTGTGTATTGTGTGTTCTTTTCACCACATATAAAGTTGCATTGTGTCTTCTATCCTGTCCTGGTTGTTATTGCTTTATGTTTGTTATGGTCTGTCAGGGGACGCCAGATGCAAATGAGCTGGAGCTACAATCGTGTACAGCGCATCAAATGGTGACATTTATGTGTTAACTGGACATGGTCCCGTTTAAATAAAGTAAACTGTATCTATCCGTCCCCCTCTACTGTTATGTATATTCTTGTTTCTGCTGAGAAACAGTCAGTAATGTCCAACAACATCTCTATTTGAAATATCTACAACTGCCTTTATGTCTCTTTTGATACGCCTTGTCTGTCTTGTGTTTGTGTAATGTGGAAAAGACAATAAGAATATTTGTCGAAAAAAACAGAAATCCATGGTGCAACAAATCATTAAAAGTTATCGTATAGTAGGCCATTAAAAGGCATTACATAAGTAATAGTAAAGTATTTTATAACAAATCTGAATATCCTATGTCACAAAAAAAGTCATAGTGTAGTATATCACTTACACATCATAGTACAGTATGTATTTATTCTCCCATATGAAAGTAGAAGTATAGAATGTCCTTAGAATATAAAATGTTGTCATAAAGTATGTCACAGATAGTGTAACTTAAACAGTAATAATGTTGTTAAAAGTTTAGTTTAAAAGTATAGTATGTCGTAAAAAGATCATACTAGCATACTTGTGTGTTCACTGGTGGTCAAGTTTGGAGTGACCTCATTTAGATTAGTTTGCTTACACATGGCCAAGATCACCAAATAAAAATAATAATACATAAAGACATATCAATGTAGATATTTCCATATATTCTTTTCTTTTGTAGAGCTGTAGAAGAGAAGTAAACTTCCCATGACCGTGACCAGTGGCCTTTAGGCTGATGGTTTAGGATCACTACCCTGACTGTACATCAAGCCCAGTCAAACCTCCACTCAGAATTAATTAATTAATTAAATCGGCGACATAAAAAAAGATGGATACATGCAACAATTCACAACAGTGTTTCCGGAGCTGCAGATTTTTTTATAGACTTTATGCCATAAGATGACTGGCACTGAACTCTTCTGTTGTTTGTCAGGTACATAAAAGAACGTCTAGAACCTCATCTTCATTTGTTTTGTTACTCCACTCGTTTTTTCCCCTGACTTTGTGACTCACCTGTCACAGTGAACACAACAGTCACATGGTACGTGGTGTGAGGAGCAGGTCTTACCTGCAGTGCACACTTATTGGCCCGTCCTGGCCAAACTGCTCTTTAGTTTTGTGCACCTGGCCAATGAAATCGATGAATCCCTCCCCTGACTTTGGCACTCCTTGCTCTGGCCAATCAGTGAACTGGAACTGACGAACCGTCCGCGATTGGCCGTCCTGGAAGAATAAGAATACAAAGAAGAAGAAAAGTAAGAAGAAGAGTGATTAGAAGAGGAAGAGTAAGAAGAAGAAAAAGAGCAAGAAGAAGAAACAGAGCAAGAAGAAGAAAAAGAAGAAGACGAAGAAAAAGAGCATGAAGAAGAAGAAAAATAGCAAGAAGAAAAAGAGCCAGAAGAAAAAGAAGGAGAAGAAGAAGAAGAAAAAGAGTAAGAAGGAGAAGAAAAAGAAAAAAAAGAGTAAGAAGAAGAAAAAGAAGATGAAGAAGAATAAGAAATGATGACTCACCCTGGCATCCGTGACTTTGAACTCTCGTAGAATGTACTGGGGCATGTTGTACTCGGCCATGGGATCCACCACAAAGTACTGGTACCGGGCCGAGCGCTCCGCGGGCCAGTACTGGTGACACTTCTCCTGCAGGAGGGCAGGGAGAGGCTTCTGGTCAGAGATCACATGCGCGTGTCATCATTCATGCCAACAACATGTCTGAGAGGAGTCCTCAGCCCAAATGAACAGCTGGATGTCTCTAACTAATTATTCTCCTGCTGACTACGGACAAACTGAAATAGTGACTTCAAACAAAGGAAACTTACAAAAACCCTGGTGTTCTAAACTGATTGCATTTTGCCCGTAAAAAAAAAGAAATTGACCTGAAAGAAATAACAAAATCAAATTTCCACCACCAGAAAAGAAAACAGCCAAACTTGGAAGGCCTGATGTCAAAGTGTGATGAAAAACCCAAACAAATCCAAGCTTTGAGCTGTGAGAAGCCACAGCGCGTTGAACCACTGCTGCTTGTTGATAAATCATTAAACGGAGAAAGATCAAAACATATCGCAAGTTATGTTCCGACTTTACACACAGGCCGGACCTCTCAGATGTCTGGAAATAAAAGTGTGAGCAACACCTCGTGGCGGGAGCCCACATGGCGAGCTGCTGGACCACCTCCAGAGTCCAGAGACCGGACCTTCTGATGCCTTTTGCAGACCGACAAGAACGCGCTCTGTTTTCTATCTGCGTTCTTTGAGTTGATCTGAAACCCTTCTCCTCTGATGATTCATGTATCTGCTCACCTGTAAGGCACTTTAAATTCCCCAGGTGTATGAATTATGCTCTACAAATAAACTTGCTCTGCTTCGCCTTTGCATCACGCCTCAGAGAACAATTTCTGGCTACTTTGTCAGGAGAACGGCATCCCGACCAGATTGTCTTGTGCCGTATTCTGTTCACGAGACATAACTCACACCATTATCTATTTCTCACTCCACCACTGTGTGTGTGTGTGTTTTTCTTAACACAGTTATGCTCCCAAAAATAGCTACATATTAAATCAGTATATTCTTGGCGCAAAAGCACACTGTTTATGACGGTTCCTCAGTATGCAAGGAGAGGAAACTGAAAAATAGGCTGATCACGCTGCAGGTCAGGCAGTCCTTCAGCGACAATTAGTATGAAATAGTTCAATTATGAGGCCAAGTTAAAGCAAAATGTATGATATTGTATATTCCATTTCATGTGTGGGTAAAATGAATCAGGTAATCAAGAAGAAAATCGCAATATGATTACAGTGTGTGTGTGTGTGTGTGTGTGTGTGTGTGTGTGCGTGCCCGTACCCGGCCCATTTCTCTCAGTTTGGTTAGCATGACAACTATGGTGGAGTTGTGTTCCCACAGCATCCTCCAGTAGTCCTCTGTGGTCTCGGCCAGCGGGCCCTGGGTTGCTATGTAGGCCTTCTGCTGCCTGGAAACACAAGGAGATGATATATGAGCGCAATAGTCTCCCTGTCAATACCTTCGAGAAGGAAAAGGAAAACGGGAACATAGAAAAAAGGATCAGATCACACTCGTCTGACCTGTATCCATCGATGAAGCTGGCGTTGATGTAGTCCGATCCCTCCACCCCTCTGATTGGCTGCAGGCAGACCCGCGTGGTCTCGTAGGGCATGATGTTCACCAGCCGGTTCTTGAACTTGTTGCATGGCAGGTTGGCACTCACGAACCGCGACGTGTGGGCCTTGGCACTGGCCAGACGCTGGAGAAAGAAATCTGTGTTTTAGAATATTACACCGACAATATATATTCATTTATTGACGGATTAAATCAAACGTTTGGCCAATCCCACATGGGAGATCACAAGACGAGGCTGTGTCACATATCTCTTTTGGTCCTGCATTTACAAATATATATTTTTTAAAGCTTTTAAAGATCCTAATATGTGGCTCTACGACGTAGTAGTGTTTGTGAGAGCAGACAAAACACAAAGGAATCAAAGGAAGGATGATGGGCGTAATAGGAAACGAGGAGGGGGGATTGATTAAATGAAGGAAGATCGTTCAGACACATTCAGGGACCTCCTTCAACTGTATTTAGCACAAGCTGGAGTAAAATATCAGTTTGACTCAGCGGGCCTGAGGATATTTAGCCAGATCAAAAAGAGGGCCGCTATAGAGGAAAGAGGGCAGCGGCAGGGATTGGGAGAGGGAATATTATAAAATGAACGAGTGGAGGAAGAAGAAAATCATCACGGGTGGGGGTGGACAGGAAACCACAAGGCCCCACACTGTCTCAACGCACATATGTGAACCTCAGTTGATCCTTCACCAGCAAAACGGAGAAGGAAAAAAATCTCAATCCAACCCCCTGGAACACACACATTGGTGAGGATATACGTGCAGACGTGAGCGCACACCCTACACTCTGTCTGACACGTCGACCATCGGGTGACACGGCATAAAAAGAGAGAAAGAAGAAAGACGGAACAACAGAGACAGGGTGGAGGAGGGTGGACCGCAGACGGAGACAATGGGGTCTCGTGGACCGGGCCTCGGGCTCGGCGGCTACCGGGGCGTCCTCGTCCTGGGAGGACCGGCAGCACCGTCTTCTCTTACAGACGGTGGAAAAATCCCCCACCGCAAGTTCATTTTGGTTCCCTGAAAGCGAGGCCTCCCAGTGCCAACGATAGCAATTCTTCATGCGAGTTGAATCTGGATTTGCCTCGGCCTTATCAATGAAGTCTGGAACGCGCCGAGGAAAGAACGTTCCGCTCCTTTTGATACGTGCCCATTATCTCAACCATCTGTTGAGCTTGGATGCAATCCTGCCCTGCTGGCAACCCCTGGCCCGCAAGCTCTGTCAGTAAACTCCCGGTGCACGGAAACAAAAACGTCTTAATAGGGTGCTGTGTTACCAGAGGCTGCCAGGGCAGCTGCGTTTCTTTCTTTTTCTCACACACATGCTCCAACTTTCTTTTTTACTGAAAATTGGATTCTTCTCCGTGAGAAATTCCGTCCTTCTGGTGTTTTTGTCGGCGAAAGGTGGAAAGCGCCGCCGTCTGTCCCGCAAGTGATCGAGTGAGACGGAAGCGCGGCGCCCGGGACTCCGCCTCCGGCATGTGTTTCAAACAGCTTGAAGGAGCCCTCGGTTCATTGTCATTCTGAGGGAGGACATTAGGGCCATCGCTGGCCAGAGCATGCGTGGAGGAGATTGCTCAGACCGTCTTGGTGTTTACTTTGCCCTCTGAGCGTCTGAGTAGAAATAAATCAATCCAGGAGAAAAGATGCGAGCCACCTGCTTTCATTTATATACCTGTGTGGATAAATTGTCTTTCTGCCCAGCCGAGCCAGACGGGCCTTCTGAGAACTTTGCATCACAAGAGGTGGACAAACCACAAAAACAACACGGATCAAATGAAAGCAACACAACTCGACGACGCTCCTTTATGGGCTCACTCTTATCGCTCGTGGATTGATAAAGTATATTTCTATTCTATTCTATTGATGCCTTCGTTCTGTGTTCTGCCTTCTGATTCTGATCAGCTAGCTTAAATGTTCTTAAGTGCCCAAGTGACCTGAGATTTTGTTTTAAACTGCAACTTTCTGGCCTACATTATTTTGTTTTTCTGCGTGGAGAAAGTTGCTATCCCATAATCCCCTGGGAAAGATGCTCAGTGACCAGCGGCTGGCTCCTGAACAGCCAATCGTCTTCCTCAACGCCCGCCTGTCCCTTTAAGCCACAGACAGCCCAGAGTGCAATGCTGCTTGTCACTCTGGGCCAATCTAAATTCAATATTTCAATGTAAGTTGTCCCTCCCAATCTGGACTGATCCTTTTTCAGTAGAGGTGTTTGTTGGTCACCAATGACTAGTGTCCATATGAGTGTTGTTTAGGACTGCTGTTTTCATCTGGAGAGATCGAGCCGGTCGAATGGGTCGTCCTTCAATCAGAGGATTGACGGTTTGATTCCCGGCAAAGTCAAAGCCGGTTGCGGTGTGTGAGTGGGTATGAATGTTAGTCCCGATGTGAAGGTGGAAACTTGCATATTAATGGGTGTGAAAGGCTGAACGATGGCAATTGTGGTCGTGAGGAGGCGCTGAATATCTACAGGGCCAGATTCAGGGACGCTACTGTGGAGCTGACCCTGGCGTCTGGCCTCTTGTTGATCCCATTCAGAGACGGGTTGAAGAGTCATCATCATTGATCATTTTCATGAGCCACTGTGAATCAGTCGGCTCTAACCTTTAACAACCGGCGCTCGGTCCCCACCTTGAACTCCAGCTCCATGCCGGTGACGTTCTCCCCCGGCTCGATCTGCGTCAGCCTCTGGATGTAGGAGTACAGGTTCCTTGCGGGCACCTCTGTGTTCCCGCAGGTCACGGCCTCCAGCAGCGCATCGTGGATGAAGATGTACTGGTCCTCTGTCTGGACCATGTAGTTCCTCTGGGAGCGCATCAGCGTGACGTGGCCGTAGACGTCCAGGGCCTTTTCGTGCTTGAGGCGCTCCGCCATGGCGTCGATCACGATGAAGCACCCCGTGCGACCGACTCCAGCACTGAGCCGGAACCAGACGGAGCGAGGGAAGAAAGAAAGAGGAAGAAACAAAATAATCAGGGAACAGATGGTGATGCGATATTGTCATGTAACCTTCTGGGTACAAAATGTCGAGCAAATAATTTCCCTGAGTGCGCGCGATGTCTTCAAACCGGCCGCTAATCTCGGCCTGTTGCGTATTGAAAGCCCTCGCACGCCGCGCCTGAATCAACTAAGTATCACAAAGGTGCCAGCCAGCAATATTCCCAACAAAGGACATTAGAAAATTGACATCAGCGATGAGTCAGCATCAGCGTCTGACTGGCATTCGGAAGATATCCTCTCCTATCGACATGCAATCCAGAAATGTAATACATTTCTCTGCCCACCCAAACACGTCCACGTTTCTGCTGCGCTAGGACCGAAGCGGCGGAACAGCCTGACAACGCAAGTTTCAGCAAGCGGATACAAAATAAAAACTCTTTATTGTTCAATTAATATCAGTGTGTGAATGTGTGTGTGATCGTGTTTTAGATACAGACATTGTGATGGAGTCTTGCTGGGATCATTACAGCTCACTGATAATCCTGGGAGATTCTCCATCTGACTGCTACGGAAGATTAGGAAGAGCTCCTCTCCTGCCAACCTTTTCACCCCACTCCCAACCCCCCACCCCCTCTCCTCCCATTCTTATCTCCCTGCCGCTTTATCTTCTACCCAAGCACCCTTTGCAACCCTCTCACACAAGCTCTACCACTTTTTCCACTCTTGCATTTGCACCTTTTTTCTATATTCCATTTTCGCTCCACCTTCCCTTTTCATTAATTCATCATTTCCATCCCCCGCGTCCTGGATTTGACCCTCACCTCCTCTCTCATTCCGCTCACATATCCCCCCCCCCCATCTATTTCCCCAGTCCCTCGCTAACGCTGTGCTCTCAATCATTCCTCAATCCCCCTTTCTCTTCATTCGCCGCTCTTCCCCACCTCGGGAGCTCGAGCTCTAAATTCCCTCCCTCTGCCCTTCCTTCACTCCCTGGTGGCGCGCTTCGTTCCAGCTCCGGAGCTCAGCGCAGTGTGACGAGACTGCAATGACACGTTCTTAAGAATTTTCCCATCCAACCGAAGATGCGAGCCCCCCTGCTACTCCAACAGGAGCTCGCAGTAAATATAAACTTCTGAACCCACGACGTACAGGAACAACGACGAATGAAGCCTGCAAGCTGCTTCTTGGAGACAGCGCCAGCCTCGGGAAGGCCTCCTTTGTTAAACCTTCGAGAGGAGGGCTGTCGGTGAGGGAGGAATGTGGCCATCGAAGCCAGCGAGGACAATTTGGGGTTTGCGTAATGGCAGGTCAATCAGGCCGGGGCCTCGGAATGATTTTATACAAGTGTTCTTGGACTCTTGTTGATTTTCGCAGACTCCCGGGCTTTTGAAAATGATGTAGCCCCAAAATAACACACTAGTGTTTCATACACACACACATACACACACACACACACACACACACACACACACACACACACACACACACACACACACACACACAATCTCAAATAAACACACACACACAAGCGCACGCGCACCAAGGACAAAAAGTATTTTCTTTTTGGTGAATTTATGAGTCCTTTCAGTATTGCAAGAACTTTTGACACTGGACCAATAAAAAAAACACATATATAAATCAATGACGGACAGTAACACACCTGCAGTGGACGACCATGGGACCGGCGTCTGGAGGGTTGCAGGCCTTGACCCTGCGTAGGAAGGCCAGGAAGGGAGTGGGGTGTTCAGGCACCCCGTGGTCGGGCCAGGCCGTGAACTGGAAGTGACGAACTTCGCGCTTCTCGTTGGAGCCGCTCTGGACGAGCCGACGGACACAGTGTGAAAGATGAAGCTGGCGTTACTTATTTGTTTGATTGTCAGCAAACGTTGTTGTGTCCAAAACCCCATGACATGCTCGTCTGTTTTTCAGTACATTCCTATTTCCCTACACTCAGCAACCCCTGACAGAAATCTTTAACAGCTCACAACATTTAAAAAAAATAAACGGTTCAGTAATTTGCTAAAACTGCGAGGAAATATTGCTAAATCAGAACTAAATTATGTTTTGGGGGGGATTATTCTTATGGTTTAATACACATTTTGGTGGCCAAGTGAGTATTAAGCAAAGATGCATGACTGAAAATAAACATAGTTTTGGGGGCAACAGTGGATGTCTGTGGGGGAGGAGGCACGCGGTGTATCAGGCTCTGGCAACGCGCTCAGTACTTGTTCTCAGGGTTCATTTATTTTGTGGCTTTTGTGGGGATTTGTTTGACGACAATGGAATAAAACAGTCTAAGAAGAAATATGCCACCACTGTTAATGATGAACCTCTTTAAATATCATCGGAAAGACCAATAATGTATGAAAGTATGATGTTGTTGTTGTCCCCCCCCACTGCGCGGCGCAGCCACGAACTGGAGCACAAACACACACACACTGGTGCGCATAAATGTTTCAACAGATCAATACACAGGCGGCCCCGTTCCACTTCGCTGCGGGCATGTCCTGTTACCTTGTAAAGAGCAAAGGTCCTGACGGAGTAGGTGGCCAGCTCCACCGTGTCCAGCAGAGTGACCTGGATGAGTCCGTAGGTCTCGGTGCCCCGCGTCGGCCAGTACTGATCACACTTCACCTACGAGAGGGGGAGCAAGCTGTGAAGGACGCCGAGCAGTTTGCATAATGTCTGTACACACTTTTTAATGGGATTATTTTTTTGGGGTGAAAGAAGAGAGAAAGAGAGAGCCGACTTGGGCGCGTGTGAATGTGTACAGATGCAAATAAAGGGGGGGGGGGAAAAGGAAGAGAAAAAGCAGTTCAGTGAGAGGTTTAGAAAAAATTTCAGACAGTAATGTTCGGAAAAAAATGTGCATATATAGCGGCAACCCGTCGTGTGAAAGGGGATTTAGCGTGTGTGTAGGGGGAAGATTGACAGAGAGAGAGAGAGAGAGAGAGAGAGAGAGAGTTCTGCTTTCTGGGGTGTGATCCTTCATAAGTTGCGCGTTAAATACTAGAAAACCTGTGTGGCATGAAATTGCCATATAGGTTGTTGAGCTCTCACGAAGATCCACCGCAGAGCTGATACCCGGAGCGCAGCTCTCGCACATTTGATGCTGTACATCGCCCAACATTACAACCTCACGCACCCCGCCAAAACTACACCTCTACACACTAAGTCCCAGCAACCCCCTGACCACCGAAAGACCGAGAATCTACACCCCCCCCATGTATAGAGCGGTCATGTTTGTAGTTTCTTCACCTCAGCTTCAGAGACCCCAAATGAGAAAGAGGGAACAAAATAATATACTAGCGGAGGGGGAGAGAGGTATGGGGTGTGTGTGTGGGGTGTGGGGGTGTGTGTGGGGGGTTTGGGGGGTGCACTTGGCAGAATCAGGCCAAACCAAACGCTATGTGCTGATCCCTCCAGTCCTCACATCAAAGACTGCAGGGAGCTCAGCTCAGCTCGCTCTGCATTCCGCTGCTCCAGACTGGGGATTATGCGTTTTGGCCCGGTACGTTCAGGCTGTAATTACAGTTTTCCAACTGTTGTTTTCCCACCAGACCTTGAGACACGGCGGGGACGGGAACGTCCGTCCACGTGGAGGCAAGACCCCTGCCAAAAACTGGATTCCAGTAAATGCCCGGTGTGATGGCTACCTCACCCGGTCACATGTCGGCGCCCCGCTCGCGGTTTGATTGGTGCTTCAAAGGAAAGAAGAAAGGGTACTGGCAAGTTTCCCACAGCGAGACCATCTGTGATCATCTGTGTCGTTAATGCGTAAACACATAACGGCGTAATGTTCAGAGGTGTTAAATGAGATTAAATCATCTCCTCCAACAAGCAGCCCACCGCTCTCTCAAACAGCAGACACGGAGCTAGTGGGCTGATAATTAACAGCTGAGTAAAATGTCTTCACTGTAGCATAATGCTGTAATCACTTATTGAATTTAGATCGTTCGGAGCTTAGCAGTCATTTGCGGCCGGCGACTCATCACGTTAACGAGGCGCTGGCAGCCTGCAGTTCACAGCGAGGTGCTGTGCAGTCTCGGGTTTTAGTCCCCGTGTTTCTCCCGCGCCCCGCGCCGCGCCCCGCGCCCCCACGCCCCCACGCCGCCGCTTGACAGGGAGGTGGAACAATCAGTGGCGGGCGTGATCATGCAGGCGGTAGACGCTAGTGTGCACTGTGTCCGCCCGGCAGTGGTTAGAATAACAAAAAAACAAGAACTACGAGTGCCTCGTGATGAGTAGGGAGGGAAAAAAGGGCAGTGAATAAAGGAGGGGGGAAATAAAAAATCAAAGGGCGAGGAGAAAACCATGTGAGGTGAGATTGCATTTTTTTTAAGGGTTTAGCAAAGGAGAGAAAGAGAGGTCTTGCCTTCGAGAAGAAATAAGAGGGCATCTGAGGGTCAAACAGACACAACAGAGACAGTTGGACAAGAGTCGGGAAAGCACACAGAGTTTCAACACAGGACACAGGTTAGTGGGAGAAGAAGCACAGAGGAGGGAGAGGATCATCTCTCTCCGAGCAGGGCTCCGGACATAATTGGTTAGAACTTAATCACGATTCATACCTGGAGCCATTCTTGTTATTTTTCATTCCGACATGACATTCTCATTACATTGAATTCTTTCTTTCCTTCTTCACTCAAGCGTGTATTCTGCTAACAGCAGCAGAACGCCTCG
>CM070110.1:13941396-13993896 GCA_036178185.1 Liparis tanakae | reverse complement strand
TACTTTTTGCATAATGTGCCCTTGTCTTCTTCTATATGTGTATCTCTGTCACATGCGATCTTTCTCTCTCTCTCTCTCTCTCTCCTTTTCCTTGAGGAAAACATATATATATATATTTATATATATATATAATATTTATATATATATTTTTATATATATATATATACATATATATATATATATATATATATATATATATATATATTTATTCCTTTTATTTATTCCTTTTTTTCCTAGAGGATATATAATATTTATATATATATTTTTATATATATATATATATATATATATATATATATATATATATATATATATATATATATATATATATATATATATATATATATATATATATATATATATTGTTCCCTTTAATGGCTCTCTGTGGGTCTCATTGGAAAGCATATTGAGAATTACTTCTACTTCTACTCTCTCTCTGCTATTCAGTGTCACAGTTCGGCACACCAAGTTCGGGCACTTTGTTATCTCCAAGTACTTTTTTGTTCCAACTTAACTGGAAGGAAACTAATCAAAAAGTCTCTTCTTTTTTGTAAGAGAGCACTTGGTCTCTCCGACGCTGACTCTTTATTTCTATCGCCGTTGCTCCTCGCTCTCCTCCAAATCGTAGAAAATGCGGGGCTCGATAACCATCTGGCTGTAAGCAAACTCTGAGCTTGCAATTTCAATTCCTCCCTTTTGTATTTGTGTAGATATCGACACGACAGTAGAGAGAGAAAGAGGAGAGGAGAGTGTGCTGTATCTCGTATCCTTTTAAGAAAAAGAATCAAAATGTGACTCGGGGACGGCGTGAGGCTCAACGCGTGGCGCTCGCCATTGAAAATTAAGCTGAGCTAAAAAAATAGTCAATAGAGTCAACAATAAATATGTGTGCCATTCCAGCGAAACCAGATGAATTTTCCCGGGTGTGAAGACTTTTCAGGGACAGATAATCGTCATTCCTACCTCGTACTCTTGAGAGAACTTGAGATTGTCGTTGGCCTTCAGGCGCTCGGTGTGATCCGCTAGCTCGGAGATGGCGACGGGCGGGTGGCTCACCATGCCTGCCGAGCACAGGAATAGAACAAAGTGGCCATTTGGATACATTTACTACTTTTACTTTTGGAGGAGAAAAATGTTAAGAGTGAGAGGCGGTGTTGTTTAGTGGCTCTGTCCGCTGGAAGCAAATGGGTTGTTTTTGTTTTTTATTTTGTTAAGTGACCATTTTCTCTCTTGGAAAGACAGAAAGAACAATATGCTCGCTCTGAAAGTTACTGAAACACAATAACATGTCCCCAAAGTATATATATTTAAAAAAATAAGTATTCCAGAGGCATTTTGATGAAATGTTGTCAATTCAAGCAGCTTCATCCTAGATGGGATGGAAAGGTTAGTTAGCGATGACAATGGGGAAAAGGGGAAAGAAAGAACGGAGAGAAGAACTGATGTGAGGACTAGAACCAACTAACTTGACAACCGGCGGTAACCACGGTACACTGAAACACGGTAGGCTGAAAAGGGGAAACGACACCACGGTTAATCTCATAATAATTCTTGGGGGAATACGTGCATCGACCCCGCGCGTGCACAGCGGCGCCTCCGGCTTACCGGGAGTCTGGAAGTTGATCCGGCGAAGCTCCACGGGATCCGTGGGGTGGTGGGACGACATGGCCTTGCTGCAGGGGAAACTGCCCTTCCTGCCCTCGGCCTCGGCCCTTTTCCTGGAATCACAGATCAGCGCTCAGTTTACATCTCAAGCCCTGATGAACTGAAGAGCTCTCTACTGCATGAAAAACAGGAGAAAACAGCTGAATCTGGGAAAATGTGGGATTTGTAATCTTACGCAGAACCTACATTTCTTTGGGAATGGGGAAAGGGGATTTATGTGCAAATAAATTGACGAGAGTGATGTGGATGTTATAACATTTCAGAGAAAAGCTCAAATAAATTGCTCCTCGGCTATTTACAGGGAAAGCTGTAATTCTTCGGTTTAATATTCTGCCAGAGCTTTGGTTGCTGCTGGTTTATTGTCGCAGCTTTTTGTTTTTTGTTTTTGTTATATATAAATGGCCGGCACATTGTCTGGGATGGGAGGTTGGAGTTGGCTTTTTCCCCCAAGGAAATCTATGTGACGCTGTCTTTTCTTTGATGTTATCGCTGTGTTCAAATCAGGGCCGTAAACTCATGCAGTGCTGTTGCCATTGTTCCCTACTCCTGCATGCTCTCATGTCTTTACCCAGTAAAACTTACGATACAATCATCCAGAAGAGAGAGAAAAAGAAAAGAGACTCCCGACTCTACGAGGATCTATTAGCGCATTATTTTTCAAGGGAAATACTCCGCAGGAAAATGGTAAATATGTAGTGTTGTTTTACCTGTCGGGTTTGCTGGATCCAGACGAAGGAGAGGAGCAGATACAAGGAGAGACAAGGATGAATAACATTAGTGTCCAGTCGAACAACAAACAAACACCAGGGACTAACACAGAGCTGAACTCATCGCTCCCCCCTCTCATTGAAACCAATCGCGTCCTTATTACAGTGCTAGCTGGTTGAAAAGCCAAATGATTCTGCGTAAACATTATGTCCCATATATATACACACACACACACACACACACACACACGCACACACGCACACACACACACACACACACCCTTACATCCACAACATCATCACACACTGGGAATATGCTGCAAAGTGGCACATTGATGGCTGTGGATCACCACAGTTCACACCCCTGGAGGGCTCTTGAACTTTAGATTATTACCATCACGGTTTCAAGGGTAGTCATTCTGCAGTCACAGCAATGTATTGCATCGGGAATTGAATGTGTGGTAACTCTGTAATGATTCCTTCTGTACACATGGCATCTGTTGCTTCTGTCCATCCGGGAGAGGGATCCTCCTCTGTTGCTCTCCTGGAGGTTTCTTCCCATTTCCCCTGTGAAATTTTTTTTTCTATCTCTTGGGAGTTTTTCCTGATCCGATGTGAGGTCCTGGGACAGCGATGCCGTACGTGTACAGATGGTAAAGCCCTCTGAGGCACATTTTTATTTTGTGATATTGGGCTATATTAAATAGACTGAATTTAATTAAATAAATAAAACAAAGCTCTGCAAGAGAACGGATGATCATCATGAATAATGCTGAAGAGCAATCGTCCACCAGACGGCTAACTAACCTAACTGTCTCCATGGAAACATTAATCAGAGCGTTTTAATGACCTAATAAATAATATAGATGATAAACAGAAGAGCAACAAGACAAAATTGGACATAAAAACATTGTTAATCCCTGGGGAGTATCTGTTGCTCTTCTCTGAAGACGCAAACTACCTTTCCAATCATTTTGACCCCCCCACCCGGCCTTCCTGGCTCCATCATCCTCACCTTTTGAACAGGAGAATGGCGATGACGATGCAGACGATGAAGATGACAGCAAGCACGGGCCCCACCACCCACAGCAGACCCTCTTCCTCGTCGACGATTGGCTGAGGGTCCACATCCGATGAGGTCACGGGATCAGAATAAGGGCTTGTGGCGTACATGGTCTGGAGCGGGACACATTTTTTTAAATTAGATATTTTTTTTTTTATTGCAAGTAGATCAAACTGCACCGAGATGGTACATGTGTTGGTGGTTCCTGTTTGTGACTCACGTTCTCAGAGAGGTCCAACAGCGCAAGCACAAAGAAAACGTATTCCTGTCCGTTCTGCAGCGGGCGGTTGCGGAAGTCGCCGTAGTTTCGCCCGTCACCCAGCGTGAACTCCAGGGGGAGGGTCTTGAAGTGAGCGCTGACGTAGGCCCTCGGATCCGATTGGCCGGCCTGTCTGCGGATGCGGAGGGCGCGGCTGACACTGGTCCTGTTGATCTCTTTCAGCAGCTGCAAAGGGGTGGACAGGGATTAACAGTTGTGGCAATTTCTTTTAACACACACACACACGCACACACACACAGACACACACCAGTGAAGGGACAATGGGGCTGTATCGGCTATTATCACCTCAGCATGAATGTGTTCATCATCAACTAAATTGCTCGTGCGTTTATACATTGAGAGCCGCGGGTGCCATTAAAAAAACTCTATTGAAACTAATCTCGCACACATGGATGGGCTTTCAGAATAAGCGTAATGAGGTGATGGGGTCTTTGGAGATTTTTTTTTTAAAAGGCAGGAAGTGGAATGAGATGGGAAATGTTATGGGAGAGCTTTGTTTGTGTTGAGAAGGCATCTCCCTTCGCATAATGAGACGCAAAAGAGTCGGACTACGGAGCCCTGCCAGTAGGCTCGCCGCTATTCTGTGGTTACGTGACTTGAAAATTAAATTCCGATCACTCGAATTGTCCCTCAAGGGGCGATTTGTGTTTGCAAACCAAAGAACACACAGACGATTCGTTTACACACATCAACACACAACAATCTGAAAATGAAGATAGCTCCATAAAAGAGTTGAAGATTAACAGTATCCATGTCTGGCCAACAACCTCAAACACACAGAGGCAAACAATATCAAAATCCCAATCACCCTGTTTGTCATCCTATAATTGCTCCCTCAACATGAATAATTCCTGACAGCGAGCTCTTCATCGAGCTCTTCATCATGGCCATAATTTCTCACCTCGTCCAGGTTCATCTGGTCGGGCTCTTCCCAGGGGTTCTGGAACTTCCCTCCTCTCTGCTTCTTCAGAGGCACCACCACCACATAGTAACCCCTGAAACACAGCATGCATAGTTCAGGCTGAAGGAAATACATAACAAGAAGGCATTAAAAAATACATTTATATATTTATAATTTTTTTTTAATGCCTTCTTATTATGTATTAGGAAATACATCATTCTCCTATTATGTATTTCCTTATACACAATAAGAAAGCATTAAAAAAGTGAATGTATATATAAATATATACATTTATTTATTGATATATATATATATAAATATATATATATATACCTATATATATAAATATAAATATATATATATATATATATATATATATATATATATATATATAGATATGTATATAATTTATTTTTATCTTCACCGGGGATCAATGCTGGTTAATGTGACCTCATCTCATCTTCTCTTAGCTGTACATACACAGCACACGCATGCGCCTGTAGTGTTGAGTGAGGGAGGATATTCTCTTTCATTTTCCATTTCTCTTTCTGCTGTAAAGAGCTCCAGAGTGTTGTGTCATCAACACGCTGTATAGCAGCAGCAGTGACACCGCACGCTGAATCCAAACAGCGGCGTTGCTTTTGGAACAGAGGGCCCCGTCTGAAGCCCCGTGAGACAAAAACAATAACTCCACTGGAGGAAGGGGGATTTATTCAATGTTTATAAGAGACCGTGAGAAATGGCGAGTAGGGGAGGATGGGAAAGATAACGAGCATTTCAATTTGGCAAATTCTATTTTTAGAGAGATAAGTTGATCAATGTGAAAATCGTGCTTTTAAAAGTGAGTTTATTGTGTTTTGAATGTGTTTTATTGTATTCAATACCCGGCTTGTTGCAGTTTGTGCTACTACTGTATCTAGGCTGTGGGGCCTGAAAAAGGGGAAAAACTCTTGCAGAGCAAAATCCTGTTCAGGACCCTAAGGACCCCCAAAATACTCTGGCTGTGGGAACATGTGAGCGGCAGTGGACCGATTCAGGTTGTGCTTTCAGGCGGAGGGGCCGCGTATATTTGTTCTTGGTTATGAAATAGGCAGATAAGATTATCGGCTTTGTGCTTCCATTCGGCCTCGTTGTGGGAGTTCTCAGACCTGCTTTGCTGCCAACTCAAGACAAATCCCTCCTGATGGAGCAATAAATGAAATGCGGCAGCTGGAGCAGGAGGAGGAGGAGGAGGAGGAGGAGGAGGAGGAGGAGGAGGAAGTGGAGCAAATCCTGCAAAGGCTACTATTGAGGATCTCTGCCATCCTGTCATGCAGCGACGCCTCATTCATTCATCATCACTACCTGACTTTGGCCGTGGTCTGCACAGTGGGCAGCTGCACGGTCACCATGCCGTCCGCGTTGGTCTTCCCCACCACCGTGGGCTTGGTCTTCAGGATGTCCGGGGCGGTGGTGGCGCTGACGCGGTGCTGCAGCCCCCCGGCGCTGTTGGCCCGGTTGGTGAGCAGAAAGGAGTACAGCGTGTCCGGCTCCAAGCCAGCCACCAGCTTCTGGGTCTGCTTCCCGTCCACCTCCACGGACTGGCTCTTTCCGTACAGGATCTGTACGACGGAGTCACGCGGGGACGGAGGAGTGAATACCACACTCGGTGCAAGCGAGTTCCCAAAGAGTGCCAAATGCTTTTATACAGCTCAAAGGAGCCAGGTGTTTGGTTGGTCTATATTTCGTATACAAAGTCTCCATGTTTTCGCCTGTTTGCTCAAACAGCTGCATCACAGTCTGTTCCTGCGAACAGGAAGTGATGACTTTCATCATGGAAACTAGGAAACAGATGCTTGAAAATAACAGAATACATTATGAGTGGGATATTGAAGAGCATATTATTATTATATTTCATTCGCCCCAATATTCCTCCCCCCAGCCCACATACTGTATTTGCACCTTGTCTTTTTATATACTTTTTGAGACGTGGACTATTTGATAACTGTTTTTGTATTTGTATTTACCCATATTTAAATATGACAAAATGCTAATGCACTCACGGTGAACGGCTGGGCAGGGTTCTTGTCTCGTATCTCCCAGGACAGCAGGACGGAGTTCTTCATGGCAGCTTTTACTCGGAAGTTGGTGGCAAAAACTAAAAAGGTACAAAAAAGGAAAACAAAACAAATAAAACACGGTTCCAGTCTCACGTTAATCGCTCGAGTGAAAACCAAAGTAACGGCCTTACCTGTGCATCACTCTCTAGGCCCAGTCTCAAGCTAGCTACCTGCCCTGATCAACACACAGTCAGCGTGACTGACCCAAGACTCTTACCTTGCTTTGGGAAAAGGACGTTGGGTCTAAGACCACAGTGACAAGACAACGAAAACGGACACTTATGATGTTGGCACCAGACGTGTGTGCCTGTGTGTGTGTGTGTGTGTTTGAGTAGGACTTGAGTATGCAGTTAGGAAGCGTGTGTTGCATCCGGAGCAATGAAGATGGAGGTTGTTAGAGAAGTGAACCCTACCTTGGTCGAGCCGCTGCGTCCTAAACTGGACACTCGGGCTGAGCGGCCCGGGGCCGACAGCTGTGAACGCGCACAACCTGACTTCGTACACCGTGTCGGCGCTCAGGCCCTCCAACCAAACACTCGCCCTCGGGGCGAGCACCAGGACCTCCGAGGCGTTCCCCCGACTGTTTATATCCCTGTACAGCACCGAGTACTTTGTGATTTTCCCGTTTTGCTCAATCAGCGGCACTGTTTTCCACGCCAGCCGCAGGGAGGCGGCGGACACCTCCTCCGAGCTGACGCTTTCAGGGTACCCGCTTGGGGCGTCCTCCGGAGTGGTCAGCTCCTTGACGGCCTCCTCGCCGTAGCCCATCTTGTTGCGCGAGGAGAGCCTGAACACGTAGTTGGCTCCCTTGTGGACGTCCTGGGCCGTGTAGCGGTTCTCCTTGGGGGGGAACTCCACCACCGTGAAGGGGAGGACGTCGACGCGCCCGAAGGTGAGGCGGTACCCCAGGAGCAAGGTGGGCGGGTTGGGAGGCGGGTACCACTGGAGCTGAGCCGTGCCCGAAGCGGTGGCGCTCACAGTCACTATGGGTTTCTCGGGCACTACAGGGAGGGGAGGAAGAGGAAGAGAGAAGGGCTGATGAAAAGATAATTAGGGAATAATTGCAAAGTGCATTATTCGTAACCTCGAGCGAAAGCCTTTAAAATATGATTAATGCGACACAGAGCGACCGGCTCCTTCCTGGGCATACCAAGGTGTGACAGAGTGAGACGGGAAGCAATTCAACCATTTAATGGCCTCCAATGATCATTAGCGATGCTTTGGGCTGAGAGATCACTGCTGTGTGTGTGTGTGTGTGTGTGTGTGTGTGTGTGTGTGTTTTCGCTGACACACTTACGTGGCAGGGCGCTGCAGACGGTAACAGCTTTGCTGCGAGCGCCGTCGCCTTTGGCAGTGTAAGCTCCCACCGATACAGAGTACGCAGTGTCTGCCTTCAGGTCTCCGAGAAGCACCTCCTGCAGGAAGACAAAAAGCGTAGTCAGCATTAAAACGGAAACTCTTTTGTGCGCCCTCAGGACATGGAGCAGGGCGTTTTTAAAACCACCACAACAACAACAACAACAACAACAATAACTGTCTGGCTTATTAACATGATACAATTATGAGCCTGTGCCTGACAGATGTTCAGCTCTTTTCTATGCCAACGAGGCTTTTCTCTGGCCTGGGAACTTATTTTCCCTTCTTTTCTAACTTAGATGCTGCTTTTGGAAAGCGTAGACTGGAAACCATCTCAACAAAACAACTGTATCAAATTATTCCAACAGAGCTCAGAATGTGGTTTGTGAGCAGCACAAAATGTCCTTTAACCAAGCAGACACTCACAACTCATTTAGACCGGCCTCCTTCTAAACACTAAACACAACATTTTCTTCATTTCTTGGCCTGCGGAGGGCATAAATAATGGTATTTTGGCAATACCCGCAAGGGACTCACATCATCAGTTATCCATGTATCTGTTTTTTCCGTTTATTAATACAATTCTGGAGAACAAAACAATGCAGAAATGAAAAAAGGGACTTCCTTCTGGGATTAAAGCCCTCGGCCGGGTCATAGGAGGTTTTAAAACTGCAATCTCCTAAATATGACTCATCATCTCTCTGTGCTTTGTTGTTTTCACTTTTAAATAATAGGCTTAAAAAAAGGTTTACTCACATATTCTGCTGAGTCACCATATTCCCACTGAATAGCAGCAATAAAGACGAAGAGAAGAGAAAAAGAAGAGAATAACACCATTGTTAACATTATCAAGTGGAATGCAACATCTTTTACTGCCATAGAAGTGTTAGCTGGAAATCACTAGCAGTAATTGGCAATTATAAATAGATTTAGGTCCATTATTTATCCTGGACAGAGATCCATTAATGCTGGAAATTAAAAGAATCAAGACCGAAATACACTTTTCTTTGCTTTCTTGCCAATAATTAGATAAAAATAGTTAGCACTCACATGTCTGTAGGCTAGATACGAAGCAAACAGACGGTACAAATGGTTTCACCGAACAAAGGAGATATAACGTGTTAATTAGTGAGCTTTAGAGGTGCTGCTTCTTACAAGTCATTACGTTAAGCTAAGCCCACCGCCTCCTGGCTATCCATCTTCTTATCTAACAAGAAGAAGGCAAGAAGGAAAATAAGCAGATTTGTGTGGTCCAGAAAATAAAAGATTTATAGAGTTGAACCTCGATGGCTCATTTATAACATATATTCACATAAACACATGTGTCTGGGGAGCTCATCATTTATTCATGGCTTTAATGAAACTATTAGCTTAATATGTCAAATTGCAAATTTGCAATGAATAATAATGTGTGATAAAAATATGGGAATTGTGAAAAAAAAGTGTTTGTGTGGGTTTTACCTGTGAGTCCTCTATGAGGATGTCCTTGATGAACGGCTGACCCTGAGGTTCTCCGTAGTTCATCCTCACATAGTGGACTTGGTAGCCTCGGACTTGACCGTGCTGCCGTTCGGGCGCCGGCGCTCGCCATTTCACCCTAACGGACGAGGCGTTCACAGTCTCTGCCTCCACCCCCCGCGGAGGCCCACTTGGAACTAAAAAATGCATTTTGGGATAGAGGTCAAGGGTTACAGATGATGGGCACTCAAACCCCTTCCACTTGTTCAAATAAAAAATATACTGGATTCATGGGCAGAAAAAAAGAGAAAATACCCAAAAGGTGAAAAATGCATACAAAAAACTACAACCCTCCAAAAAGTCTAAAAACTGCCCTGATGTCTGGAGGAAAAAAAGGTAAAACTAGTAATAAAAAAAAATAAGAGTACTTGAGGAAAAACATGGAGGATAAGAAGCAAATGTAGAGAAAGATAAGAATGGCTGATAGAAAGGGAGTTGTTGCCATGGGCAGATAAACAGTGGCAGGCAGTCAAAGAGAAAATGCTGTTATCAAGAAAAACCTCTCTTGTGCTGCCAAGACCTACACTTCTCCTATATAGATACGGAAAGAAAACGGGAATGCCTCCAAACTAAAAAAATGTAGACATATCGGGCATGAGTATCAACAAATATTGCTGAAATATTACAAATGACTCAAGACACAGTAGAATGCATTTGAGCAAAGTTAGATTAAAGATAGTTGAAGACTTGGAGAGGAGTTGGAAGGGCGCTGGAAGAAAAGCCACGGTGTGAAAAGGCCAAGGTACGGCTACAGCCACAGGGATCGGTTGTGGTGTTGTTAGTGGGGAAAGAAAAAGTGGGAAATCCCAACCACCCATTATCCCCCAAAAGTGGGGTATTTTATAAGAAAAGGGAAAAGTCGGGGAAAAAACATCAGGGCAAGAAAAAGAGAGGATAAAGAGTCTCTGCTGGAGGAAAAGAAGGGTTGCTGTTGACAAGAGAGAGCAATGGTGAGGGAGTAGCAGGAAAGGTGTCCATTGGAGGTTTCTGGCGGTTAGGAAACAACTGAGAGGTCAGACGGGTTCTTGAATGCATCGTCCACTTGCCAAAAGGCCTCCGCTGGCCAGAGGAAGAAGCTCGCTGTTAGTCTAGTGCTCTGTTAGTGAGGGCGCCATTGTTAGAGGGGCCGACCGTCCAAAGACAGACAGGGGGGGACTGTGGGGAGCATGGGGGGTGGGGGTGGGGGGGCTTGACCGGGAACATACCATCTTCCTCGGTGCGGATGAGCAGCTGTAAGCTCTCCGGCCCGTCCCCGGCTTCCGTCTGCGCCCGGACCGTTATGCCATACTCAGTCCACTTCTCCAGGTCTTCCAGGAGGTACGGAGAACTCTCCGGGGGAATTCCGTCAACACTTTTAGACATTTTGTGTCCCTCGGTCGTGGCGTACTGGATGGTGTATCCGGTGATGACGCCGTTCTGAAACTCCAGGGGGGGCGGAGCCCAACTTACTACGATGCTGGTAGAGCTGGTACTGGCGCATGTGATGTCCTGCGGAGGCGCCGAAGGGACTGATCGGCCAGTTTCGGGGTACCACAGAGGAGGGGGGGAGGTGTGTGTGTGTGTGTGTGTGTTGTTTGGGTACATGTTATTCAGTCGTGTGTGTGAGTGTGTGAGGTTGTTATCGGTGGGTGGAGAAGTGAGGAGGTGAGGTTTGTGAAGGAATGGTGGGATGAAATCAAACAGACGAGAGACAGAGGACAAAAAAGACAAAGAAACACCAAATGAAAACAAAATACTGGAGAACAGAAAGCTTCTTACGAAAAAAGAAGATACAAAAAAAAGGATGACCCTCTTTCTAGAAAGCACGGCGACTGAAGGAAGGTACTGAGCGATGGGTGTCCGCTTCTGTTCGGTCGGAATGTTTGAGTGAAATGGATGACGTAAAACAATAAAAAGAGATGCGACATAACGTTGACTAGAGTGTTGACACACACACATACCTGCCCATAACTTACTTGTCCTCACAGCCTATCCAAGCCTCTGATCCATGTTGGACTTCTCATCTCTATTTAGCTTCTCGGGCTGCTTACCTTCGTTTTCACGGATTCTCTGACAGACCTCAGATTGGTAGCCATGATCGAATGTCTCTACTTTGCTGAAATACCGCATTTGGGAATACGCTCTGGGATCTTATTCAATTCATGACGCATTTGTTGAAATATCAAATCTGAGGTCGGTCGAGGTCTGGATTCACAAGTGCCCTTTTTGTTGTGACAATGCAAAAAAAGAGTAACTGCCAAACGTCTTGTTTATAGCAGACAAATCTATGATGATCAGATCTGGTGTTTCGTGTGTTTGTGGATCGTTTTTTTGAGCCAGTTCTCATTTTTGCATCGTCAAAATTGAAACCACTCTCTCTCTCTCGCTCTCTCTCTCTCTCACACACACACACACACACACACACACACACAGTAGTATTGGTGGTGGGACCTACGCGTCTGCGGCGTGTCGATGGACACCTCGTTGGTGTACGCCCCGATCCCGTGCTTGCTCTTGGCAGCCAGCTGGAAGGTGTAGGTGGAGAAAGGCTTCAGGTTCTTCAATAGGTAGGAGGTGGTGGGCTCAAAGCTCACTTTCTTCTGAAGGGAAATGAAGAGAAACGGAGAACAATGGAATACGCAGGCGGTGAGAAGAAAAGAAGAAGAAGAAAAGGTATGTGTTAACCGTTTCCCCAGGGTGTTCAAACACAGCATCCCTTACAGAACTATTAATAGTAAGATCACTTAATCTTCTGTTTGGCAACCGTTCCATCTATTCCTGCGAAACATTCGTCTCTGCCACCGACCCCCCTCGTGTTTTACCTCCTCCGTGTCGTCGGCTCGTCGGTAGACCAGCTCATATCCCGTGATCTGGTTGTCGGGGCCGCCCTGCGGCGGGGCGACCCAGGACAACAGGATACTGGTCTCGGACTTGGCCTCGCCCTTGAATTCCGAAGGTTGGGATGGAACTACGCAGGTCGGGGGGGAAACACAGGATGAGTAAAACCCCGTTCAGAGACTTTCTTCGTTTGACTCTGTCTGTGCCCGACAAGCAGAGGCGGACATCCCTCGCTCACCTCCGGTTTTGGCGATGATCTGCAGGTCCTGGGACAGGGGCCCGTCCCCCACAGAGGTGAAGGCCAGCACTCGGATGTAATACGTCTTGTTGGGGGTCAAGCCCTGGATGGTGATGAAGTTGGCGCTACGCACCATCTGCTTCTCCCACTGCAGGGCACACGTACGGACACCTGAGCGTTAGACCCAATGACACGGGCCATCGGCCGTGTGTAATAACAAACAGGTGCCCACCTGGTTGACCGGCAGCGTGTTGTCCGAGGTGTAGTAGACTCTGTAGCCCACCACCTGTCCGTTGGGTTCCTCTGGTTCATCCCAGTGGATGATCGCTGTCGTGGTGCTCAGCATGCGACCTCTGACCTGCAGGGCAGAAACAGGAGGAACTTAAGCGGAGCTGCTTGGGGGATAAAATGTCCTGGAGCAACTCGGGTTATGATTATGGGAAACTAAAGGTCACTTCAGACCAGTGTTTATTCATATCCCATTGTTATGTCAGTCAAAATAACCGGCAGCGAATCAGAAACAAGCTTTTTGTTAAGTTGCTTTGTCCTGACCTGTCGAGGCGGCGAGGACGGGGCCTGCTCGGCCGTGCGGGCCTCCACCATCTCGCTGGAGGGGCCCTGGCCGATGGTATTGACCGCCGCCACCCGGAAGTCGTAGTGGGAGTACGGGCTGAGGCCGCCCACGCTGTAGCGCGTTGTGGCGATGCCATCGATCTCCTTGTAGGGGTCCTCTGACCCTTTGGCTCGGTGCTAGAGGAAAGGAGGGGAAGAGGCATGAGAGACGATCACTAAGTACTCAAAATGGTCAATTTCAGGCCATTTTATTTATTTTCTACATGTTTATAGAAATGAAAGATTGATCTGGTAACAGGACTGCGATGTTTAGCATAGTACAATACATGTAGTGTAGCCACATGACATCAGCGTTAACTGCATGAACATCTTTAAGTGGTTTATCAAAACAACTACATCATTACATCTCAGAAATAATTCAGGAAATGACTAAGTTTAGACATCCTCTGTTATACTTATTAGGGAAGGGAATGTCTTTGGGCAACAGGACAGTTGCGATAACCTGGGAACGCGACTGACGTGTGTATTTATATTATGTATTTCTGATGTCTTTGTCTATATTTTCACACAATAATAATAATTTAAAAAAAGGTCAGTGTTCAGGTTTTTATTTGGGATATCTTGATATATCAGGGGAGGCAATGAACTCCTTTTATTTTAAAAGCTCTGCTTACGGATTCAGGCTGTTAATGATGGTATACAAATGATGCACAATGTGTCGCCCGTTACACACCTGTATGATGTAGTAGGAGACAGGCTCAGGGTTGCCCGAGTCCCAGGTGAGTGTGATGCTGGTTGCTGTTCTCTCCGTCACCACGGGGTTACCGGGGGCCTTCGGCAGAGCTGAGAGACAGAGAGAATTCATAAAGAAATCCTCTGAGAGAATTTGCACCATCACGCTGTACTCTTAATATAAGAAAATCAACTTCTGCTGGGTAAAACTTAAAAAAAACAAGACCAGCTCAATATCACCAACTAAACGATGAACATAAATCTCCAGAAACAATAACAAGAATTGGAAAAGGAATCGGACTGAACAAAAAACTCAGTCAGTTCAACCATTTGTTAAACCGAATCAAACATCCTGTATATTAGACTTTTGAATACAGACTAGGGACCATAAATAGTTCTGACAGATAAAAAAGTATTTGCCCAACATGAAAAGAAATTGTAAATCCCCTCAAATCTTTTCCTTCCTCTTGATTCTGAAGACCTCCCGGAAATCTCTACCAAGTCAATGTATTCAAAACACTGCATAACGCCACCTTGTTATGTATCCATAACACCTATATACTTAAAGTATATTTTGTGTTGCCTTCCTGCGTGTGCTACACACCAAGCACTCATTCAGAGCGAGAGAAGACGAAGGCCATGCTGGGGTTTTATCCTCTTAAAACAAGAAAAAAAGCACTGCTCTTATAAAAAGTAAATAAATAAAACCAAGTCTCACTGGAGGCAAGGACAACCATCACTTCCTCTTTGGCTCACCTCCCGCCCTGTCCTCCCCCATGAGCCTCATCACAATTATCACAAACACCCCACCTTTCACGGTAATCTGCGCCACCGCCTCGATCACGCCGAGCGTCGACATGGCGACGCAGGTGTAATTGTTGGACTGGCGCACGTCGGTCAGCTCCAGGACGTTGCGGCCGATGGGCATGTCGTCCTCGGGCGTCAGGTCCTCCGCCCCCAGCATCCACTTCACGTACGGCATCGGGGAACCCACGGCGACGCAGGTGATGTTGACGTTGCCCCCCGGCATGATCTCGCTGTCGGCCGGGGGGATGGAGAAGCGAGGGGGGACGCGGCGCACTGGACCGGACAATGATGAGGAGGGGGAGGGGGGGGGGGGGCAGGAAGAGAGGGATGTTTAGAAATGCATCACCGTGTTGCTGAGGCAAGCTGCCGAACAGTGTTTAACAATCATACCCACACACCGAGGGATGAGTTATTTTGCCCATTTGGTTTTCCTTCATGTGCTCTAAACATGAAGTTTATGGCATTCAAAAGCGTCTGAAACATCAGCGCTATGGCGCATGTGATATCCAAATGTTTTATTCAGCATTTTGAGGTGTGCTCCATTAAATATTTTATGAACTGAGAGACAAAAGATACTCACAAAAAAATTCACTGCAAACACACATGCACTCACGAGGGGGGGTTAACAGAAAAAAAGAGGAACACAGGGTACAGAGGGGCAAATACAAGATATATATAATATAAAACAGCCGACACACACAAACACAAACACAAACGGCAGTTTAACGGAAGACACGGAAATACTCGGGAGACTCAACGAGAGCCACACAGTCTTTACTGTACCAACCTTCTCGCAGCTCTGTGGAGGGGAGGGAGGACAGCGGAAGGAGGAGGAGGAGGAGGAGGAGGAGGAGGAGAGAAAGAGAGAAAGGAAGACAGAAATGTGAACAGAGCAAAGAGAGGAAAATAAACCCACTAAAAACACAGCGAGTCCAAAGACGGCCAGCGGAGCCTCTGCTGTTCAGGGCGGCCGGCCGTCTCTCCACGGACCGCCTGTCAAACCCTCACTGAGCAGCACTGCAAGATTTCACCGGCCCTGCGAGCGCCGTTAGGTGCACATCACTGCCTCTGCGCTGCTTGTGCACGTGCGTGTGTGTGTGTACGTGTGTGTGTGTGTGTGTTTGTTTCCTAAATCCCTGGGAGAAATGTTGCGAGCATGCTACACTGCTTAAAGCCTTTATTCTATTGATTTATCTTTCCAGCGGCTGGGCAGAAAACGGAGCAAAAGGCCAACGGGAATCAAAATGTCTCTCTGCGAGTCAAACATTGGGTGGGAATGCGTGTGCACGTGTGTGTGCACGTGTGTGTGTGTGTGTGTTGAAGGAGACGGTGCCCGAGGAGGTGAGATGTCTGTCAGATTTCGGGGGAGAAACATGAAGTTTTAACCAGACGATGATTTGTTGTTTTTTGTTTCTTTTGGCTCCAAAGGTCTAAAGGCTAAGAAGGGAGGGCACAAGGATTAATCGGCGAAGTGAAGAATATTCCTCCCGCCTTGATGTGAAGGAGCTCTCTTCTTACGGCTCCGCAGCTCAGCATTAGCAAACACGGAAGGTTTTAACGACACGGTAATCACATTAACATGACGAACGCACATTCCCAGCAAAGGACGTTATGTCAATAAATATCTTCATGGAATAAATAAATAATAGTAATAAAACCAATCTGCACATCGATGCAAACCTCTAATCTAAGTGCTCTTATCGGACTAACAGGTTCATTTTGAATCCCCGTCTTACCTCTGACATAGAGGTTGGCTGGAGTGGAGTAGCGTGTCCCATCGCTGTTGGTGGCGACACACTCGTACTTCCCCTGGTCTGACTCCTCGCTCATCTCTATCTGGAGGGCACCTGGATGGATGGAAGGAGGGAGAGGTAGAGGAGGAGAGAGAGAGACAGAGTCGCACAAAAGGATAGTGAGGAAGAAAGGTCAATTACACAAAGGTGGAGGATATCAGATAAGTGGGTATCGATAAATACATCGACATAGAAATGGTAAGAACTGCACAAAGTGTAAATGAATCAGAGGGAGATTTTTCCAGTGAAAACAAGCTGAAGAAAGGGCACAAAAAAGAGAGGAAGACCAAATCTATTGGGAGACATTACCACGTTTCTACCACTGTCGGCAAGAATATGCCCCAAAAAAGGGGGCAGCTTCCTGGGAAGGAAACAAAATGTAGAAAAAAAGAAAGAAAAAAGCCTAGAAAAAAAAAACGGAGAACGTTGTCTTCATGCGAGGCAGAAACAAATCAACCAAGCAACGCAAAACGTCCAGTCGACAATGCGTTTGGACTTTGTAAGTTTTAAAATCCTTTGCTGAAAATTAAGATGCAGTTATATTAGGGAGCAAATCACGTTTCAGTTGTCAAGGATATACTGTGACAAAGATATCACCATGTTGACATGATATCCCCCCCAACCCTTACGGATCCACCAGTGGGATCAGGAGTGTGATGTCATTTAAAAAACACACCCAATAAGGAGGTATACAGACATTAAACAACCTCAATAAAAGGCCACAGATAAAAAAAAAAGAAGGGAAAAAAAATTATTGGAACGACATACGGAAGCAAAGCCTTTGGAAGGGGCCGACGCTTTCTCTCTCCCTGAAAATAGAAAAACTGTCAAAAAA
Organism: Liparis tanakae; assembly: GCA_036178185.1. Taxonomy (NCBI): domain Eukaryota; kingdom Metazoa; phylum Chordata; class Actinopteri; order Perciformes; family Liparidae; genus Liparis; species Liparis tanakae. Next base: position 13,976,512 of record CM070110.1, on the reverse strand, counting down.
GTCAACCAGAGGTTTATTTTAATTTGGTTTAAGATGGTGTGGTAAGGCAAAAAAGCGCCCAGTTAAAACTTTATCAAAAAAGTGGTTGTTTGGGGCTTTTTATCCGTAATGAGAGAGAAAAGAGAAAGTTATGGGTAAAAAATCATGAAGAAATGTGTGTGTGTGTGTGTGTGTGTGTGTGTTTGTGTTTACGTCTGCGTGAGCAGACTAATATCTGCACGTGTGTCTAAGGCTTCGCCATCTGGATCTTTCAGGTTGAGCGAATTAACAGCTGGGAGGGAAAACAGAACTGGGACGTTTGATTGGGCGAATATAGGCAAGGTAGAAAGGAGAGGACCGAGCTTAGGTTAAGACCCTCCCGCGGGAAAAAAAGAAAGAAACAAAAAAGTAAAAGAATATATATATATATATATATATATATATATATATATATATATTTCTTTTAGGTAACCGTGATCGTTCGCTTTGCGACCAAGAAATAATTCAATATTCTGAACAAAGTCATGCTGGACACAAAGAAGATGTCAAAAAGGCTAAATGATGTTAAACTGGATACAAAAGAGAGAGAGAGCACACAACATGGCGAGGAAGGAAGCGATGGGTGTCTCGTGTTGTTGAGCGAACGTTGAGGCTGAGATGGACAAATGAATGGATGAAAGAGAGGATGAGGGGTGGGAAGAGGGGAGGTGATGAAAAAAGGTCATAGCATAATGAATTGCTTGCTCGATTCCAATGGCCCCCTGTTCTTGCACCTACTACAGATCTGATCTGAAGCAGCTGGATGAGCATCGCCAATAAGGGAGGAAGTCTTTTGGACTAAAGTTGAACGGGTTAATCCACCCACAGCTGCTTTGTTTTCAGATCCGCGAGACAAGTAGGAAACCAGGGGGTTGGAAAGGAATCAGCCCACTGTGTCATGTTGGTCCTCCCGGCAGTCTTACCTCGTATGGGCGTGCCACCTGAGTGGGCAATGAATGCACGAGATTAAAGAAGGAGAAGAAGAAGAAAGTGTTAGTACCAACGGAGGGAGGGAGTCGGGGTGGGGAGGGGGGGGGAGGCAAGGGAGGGTGGGGACTGGGATGGGGAGGTATCTTGGAGTGGAGTAGACTCAAATTAGAGAGGGAGACTCAAAATATAGATCCTTAAGAGTGAGTGAGAGGAAGAAGGGAGAGAGAGAGAGAGAGAAGCATAACAGAGAGACAGAATAAATAAAGACAGAATAAGAGGAGAGAAAGAGAGAGAGGGAGGGAAACTAGAGTGACAGAGCTATAAGGAGATGGGTTATTGATTGGACTTCATTGCAGCAGGGGCAGATGTGGCTGTAGGAGTGTGTGTGTGTGTGTGTGTGTGTGTGTGTGTGGAGGGGGGGGGGGGTCTACACTGCACTCATCTATGGGTCTCTAAGAGGTGCACTTCACTTCCCTGAGACTTAACCTGAGAACCAGTGTTGCGGTGTGTAAATAGATTTAAATGTCGAAGTGGAAAAGTTCACCCTTACTTACTTATTTACTTAAAAAAACAGAAAACATGTCACTGTCCTGAAACGTCGTCCATCGATTTGTATTGTCTTCCAGCTCCAAACCAAGTCTGACAGCGGGGACATTTACAACCCTCAACATAGTTAAATACAACCACCCATCAGCGGTAGATGTCACAGGGTGTCTCAGAATCAAAAGAGCAAAGCTGTGTTTGTCGACTCTATATCTTAAACCGACGGATATTCAGTGTAAAAAAACAAAACAAGAAGAAGAAGAGAGGCAGGTGCGGTTTTCGGGCGGACCAGGATGCAATGCGGCCGCTAACGGTGGAGATCCGCCATGCGGCCAACGAGCAGAAAAAAGACGCGTACGAAACCCCAAACCGGTCCGAGATTGCCAAGCGTTCTCATTTTTACAGCTGGACAGGGAACTAAAATAGTTTTTTTGGGAAGATTTGTGGTGAGAAATAAGCAATAACAGAACATCAATATATATTTTAAATCAGAATTGCCTCAATCGACGGTTGGATCTGAGCTTCACGAGCTTGCTCGTCATTTGCATTACGCTGAGAGTCCAGTCGTGGTTTCGCACATTTAGACCCCGTTTACACAATGGGAAAATGCATATATGTTCATGCGTTTTGGCCTTTCATTTACACAAAAACTGAGGTTTTATCACGGAAAACAATCATTTCTAAAAACTCCGGCCAAAGTGAAGATTTCTGAAAACTCAGTTTTTGTGTTTGCGTGTGAACTAGGTCAAACAGAGTTTTAGGTGGTCAAACGTCACAGTATGCGACTAAAAAAGCTTCACGTCATGTGAGCGTCCTATGTGTCCTATACGGACGGCGTATGTATGCGGGTGCATATAAACAGAAACTCTTTTGAAAACAACTTTGCGTGTACAACGTTATTTGTGTAAAAGGAGGTGCAGAAATATTTGTTTATGTAAATACCCGGCTATGAGTAAATGTGGCCTTAGATTGTGTGGCGTCCATCACGCCTCCCTAGCTCTCCACAGCAGATCACCGGGATCCGTCCGCTTCACCAACATCAAAAAGACGTCTTCCAATTGCTTGTTTTGTACTTGGGGGGGGAGATGTTCGCTCGCAGGTCACAACGGAACAAAAGGTCAAAGACAAAAGCAGCAGGACCTCACATGAGAGGAGATGTAGCGACGTCTGAGCTTGTTCCACTTGTCTGTCTCCTTCACGGAGATAATAACGTTTAGCTACACTGAGCGGTCAACGTCTGGGAGCCGGGCGACCCAGCATCGAACCGCCTGAGGAGGAGGAGGAGGAGGAGGAGGAGGAGGAGGAGGGGGGGGGGCTCCACCAAAGGCCTAACGCCTAACAGTCGTCTGGCATATCGACTGGTGACTCTATGCAGCGGGGGGGGCAGTGAGGAAAGTAAGTGGGTGAGTGGATGGCAGAGTGAGCGAGCGAGTGAGTGAGTGAGTGGTGGGGGAGGAGGGGGAGGGAGTGGGGGGGGTGGAGGGGTGGGGAGAGTATTCGAATAAGTGGAAAAGTAAATAGGTGAGTGTGAGGAGAGAGTTATTCTTGTTATAATTGATTTGGGTGTGGAGAGGCTGCAGGTGCACAGGTGAGGGTGAGACCAGCTACTTCTAAGGCGTAGATGTATGCAGATCTATATATGTATGGATATATGAAAGATATGGACGTATATTTGAAGATATGTGTGTTTTTAATTTGAATCCAAATGATGTATGGGTGCCTGCAGACTTCTCTCTGTGTGTGAGAATCTGTGAATCTTCGTATTATCTTGGTGTGTGACTGTTAGTAAAATGCATGCCATGCATTTTAATAACACCTCAACATTGTAAAGGGTGAGCAGCAGCAGCAGCAGCAGGAGGAACAGTAGCAGCATTTAGTGAACAGTATACAGAAGAGTGGACAGTGAGGGTGTGGGCCTCGGAACAGAAGCACTTACCAAAGGACTCTGTGGTTAAAAAGATACAAAGAGAAAAGAAACAGCATAGACATGGCATTACAATCGGACCATTGGTTACACAGAGGAGTAGAAACACCTTGAAAAGCAACTCCCAAAATAAAATAAAAAAACATGGCTATCGATCTTATCTAAACAGAACTTTGTGCTTGAAATAATCCGGGTTTCCCCCCGTAATATACATGTAGAATAAGCAAAGCTAACATACCAAACATTTAACATTTAAAGCACCAACAATTGTGTAAAAACTAAAATTTAATATATAGATATATTTTTTTCAATTGTGAAATAAATGTAAAAAAAGGGAGTCAGAGCAGGGTTGTTGAGGGTTAAAAGCCAGAGAATAAAAAAAGGAAAGAAAATTGGGGACAGAAGCAGAGAGGTTGTTATCCATAAGGAAGCCAGAGAGTCGGGTGTCCAATCACAAGAGAGGGATTTGGGGTCCAGAGTTGGTCCCCTAAGAGCAGGAGGAGGACTGAGAAAGGAAGAGGACTCTGCGAAGACGAGTCAGGGTTTCACACACTACTGTGGCTTTCGAGGAGTTGATTGAGAAATAATTTGTTCTCTGTGTATTTTTCTTTGACATTTAACACATCTACATCAATCTATTTCCTCAGACATCATGGATGCGACCTCCCAGTGAATTTCACACCCACGTGAGACGCACTTCCCATGAAATGAGGAACAATAGAAGGTTATTAGTTTGTTTTTAGTCACAGCAGTGAGCCGGAGGACGTTCCCTCTGTGCACGCCACCATCACCTCGGGTTCAACTGGCCAATTCTCCCAGTAGAGAAACAACTTTTAGAGAAACAACTTTTACGACTGGAGACGATGTCTTTGAACATCTTTTTATTTTTTCAAGTGAGAAATTAAACCTTTGTTTTTCTTTTGGTGATGGCGATTTGCACGGGAAGACCTCAGAGAGTTTGGGAAACATCGGAAAGTTCACCGTTTGAGGCCTTGAAGAAGTTAAGAAAAAGTTGGCAACCACACACACACACACAGTCAAGTCACACCACAGCGGCAGAGGAAACACAGCCAGAAACCCACGGCAGGAAGAGCGCGGAACAGCAATAAGAAAAGGGGTGAACGAGGGCAAGAATAACACACCATTTGTAGGAAAAAAGAAAGAAAAAAGGGGTTTGGGGGTTGGGTGTCTGGGAGAAAGAAGGATTGGATATTGAAACAGGGATAAAAGCAAAGTGGGAGGGAGAAAAAATATTTTAAAATCCCTAACAAAGAAATAAAAAGCGTAGGATTGAGGCAAATAAAAAGCAGGGGTCGAAAGTGTTGGTTACCTGAGCGGAGCTGCTTGATTCGCCCGTTGTTATTGGACGTGTTGACCGGCAGGAAATCCTTGAACCAGGTAATTTCTGGGTCAGGGTTGCCGCTGGCAGCGCAGAGCATGGTGGCGGTCCGGGAGCGCTCCACCACTTTCAGCTGGGGGCCCATGTCGATGGTGGGGAACCCCGAGGGCAGCTGGTCCTCTACAGAGAGATCAAGTGCACCAGTCAAACAGAGGGAACACGTCATCAAGCGGCTTCTAAGGACACGATACATAAAGGCGTGTGATGTCACAGTGTACGTTCATGCTGGGACCCTCAACGCTCTGACTCCGTCGGTGGGCTTTCAGTCAACGATGCACAGGGGACACTCGGTGCTACCACGTTGGGAGCTGCAGTTTGTCAAGATAAATATGGTGTTATGCTAAGCTAAGCTAAGGGAATCAAAGCATATTGGACAGATAGATGCGAGGGCGCTATCCCGAGCGAGAAAGCGAATCAACGCGTGTCCCACAGCGTTTATGTTTATTCAAGTCGTGCAACCTGAAGCAGATGCTGGACGTTCAAAATGGGGCGCTTTGGTGCACGCCGTCGGTGCTGAGCTGACACCGAGCAGGTTGAGTATCTAGTCCAGCGTCTTTAAAAGGGAGTCGTGCGTAAGACTCGAGTTTCTACTTCAATGTGGAGTCACAATAGGTTTGGAATCGGCTGTGCGCCCGAGGCCGGGCCGGGGTCAAACAGAATAAGTGGCATTTCACTCCACTTGACAAACTACCTCACCGAAAGCTTTAGGCAATCGTTCCTCAAATAAGAATCGATTGAGAAATCAAGCGCGCGGCTCCGCTGGGAACAGCAGAGTTTTGTCCCGCTCAGTCTAATGCACACAACCTTCTCGGGGAAGCTCAGCCCCGTGGCGTGAATCAAACAGGCGAGTCAAATAAAGACTCCGCTGGGACTCCCGCACACCTTTTCTTTTCTTTCCTCAGGGGGGTAAATCAAATGTGATCGTGGATTCCGCTGACATCCGAGGCAATTAGATCAAGTACGAGGAGTCGCTCCGCTGCGATGAAGGGAAATTAAAGGCAGTGGGCTAACTCCATTCAGCTGAAGTGGGAGATTCGGGGGAGGTGGGTGGGGGCTACGAGGAGGCAGGTGGATCAGAGACGTCTGAAATGAGAGCGAGCTGTATTCGCTCTGTGAATGAAAGCGGTTCGGAGTGAATAAGCTTTCAAAAAACAACTCTGTACTTTGTTCAAGGCCTCACTTGCGAGCAGAGGTAGACTGTCAGAGTCATGAGTCATCCATAATAAAGTGGAAGAAGACAGTCATGGTTAATGTGGAGCCATCAGCTCGGCATCTCTGCAAGTGGTTGAATTTGATGTAGAAGGCAGTCCATTGTGATTTTTTTCTTCGTTTTCATACCCAGAATCCCCCGCGCCTCCACCACACAGAGCCTCGTTAATGGGAAATCCTAGAGCGGCTCCTCGCCAAGGAGATGTTAATTCTGGTACCAGCCCATCGAACCATAGTCGACAGGTCGTTAGACAACAGGCTTTGGGAGAGCATGCGCGCATGAGTGTGTGTGTGTGTGTGTGTGTGTGTGTGTGTGAGTGTGTGTGTGTGCGTGTGTGTGGCCTTTTAACAGCTCCGGTTTCAATCAATCGTAACGCCCCGACAAATGGAAACACGGACATAATAAACCAGGAGGACAAGATCAGAAAGGGGTTGTGTGTGTCAGTGTGTGTGTGTATGTGTGTAGTGTGTGTAGTGTGTGTGTGTGTGTGTCTCATGGTGTTCTGTTCTGGGTGAAAGGGCGGAGAAAGGGCAAAATTTCAAAAATAAAAAATGCACACGAAGAAAGAGTGACAGGAAGCAAAATAGAGCGAGAACAAGGGAGAGAGAGAGAGAGGGGGAGAGAGAGAGGGATAGAGAGAGCACAGGGGACCTATACGGCATAGCAATCACGATTCTCTCCGCTTTCATTATGCAAGCGCTTACTTCAAAGACAGCCCCTCGTAGGCAACAATAAAGCATTCTATTTCATCTACCTGGGGGTGACAGAGCGCTGAGGACGGGATGCTACTTCCTGAGATCACGCGTCTCTCTTTTCCCCTTCTCTCTCAACCGCCACACCCCGTACACACAGAGAGAGGGAGAGGCTCAGGTGATGTAATAAATCCCCGAAAAAAAAACAGAAATGCTCACACACATCCTGCCCTGAGAAAATATCTTTTACGTTTAGAAAAGCTGACAAAGTGTGAAGTAGCGTTTAACAGATGGTCTCTCACGTCGCACACACACACACACACACACACACACACACACACACACACACACACACACACACACACACACACACACACACACACACACACACACACTCCTCTCATCCATCAGGGGACAAGTGGAAGCAAGTGTGTTTGTGACAAAGCTGCTCCAGTGTGCGTGTGTGTGTGTGTGTGTGTGTGTGTGTGTGTGCATGTGCATGTGTGTGTGAGCTGCAGCACAGTGAAGTACCCCCTGAGGTCAGAGCAGATGCGTAACCCCACACTCCCCTTGTCCACAGAGCCCTCCACACATCCCACTGTTTCATTTGGACGCGCTCCCGCTGTTGAAAGCTGTGTTTTCCGACGGAGTGAGAGGTCCAGATGATTTCACGGCTCTCCCTAATCCTGTGAAAACTGCGGCGCGGACACCCTGTCCTCTTTAATGCGAAACGCAAACATTTAATCCGCACACATCGCTCGCCGCGTTCGTCATCGGCAAAAATCTGTGAAGAGCGCGGAGGTCAGACGTGGTCGTACAAATGAAAGCGTGGGAGCCGGCTGCTACGTCAGAGACTGGAGGGTGACATCTGCACCTGCACACGCACCTGTTTCTGTCGCGGCTGACTGCGGCGGAGTAAGCTGTGACGGATGCAGTGAAATTAACACTTGGAAGTGTACGTGCATCCATTTGTTTACTCTGGCGTTTGGTGAATTACACGGCCTACTTTTTATCTGTTTTGTTTATTCATTTTTCTTATTTGTTTTATTGTGTGTTTTTTACTGCACCATCTTTTACAGTGTATTTTACTTTGCTCTTTTAACTGTTGAAATTACATTTTTGGCCACTCTTATTGTCAATTTGTTTTAACTGACTACTGTACTGCACTTTAATCACCCTTTGTGATAGGTGCAAAATAACTAAAGCTTTACTAAACCGTACTTGTCTGGTTTCTGAGGCTGTCATGTCATGACGCTGTTTCGTGGGGTCTTCTGTCATGACTACATTGTGAGAAAATGTGGGGTCGGGTTCGACTTTTACAACCATATCGGCTACTTTATCGTTAAGTAAGATGTATATGTTTTGATCAGAGGATAATATATGGTATTGTCATATCAGGGGTTTCCCAAAATCCAGTTTGTGCAACCGTTTTATTTTCCTAGTTTTGGGCTGTTTTACTTACCGGTAACAACAACATCAGACAATCAAGCCAGAGACCTGTTTATGTCGGGGAACACAGTGGCATTAATGAAAACAGAGCCACGCTGTCCATTGTAGGCGTCACAGTGTACGGACCCACTTCCATGTTCAATTAATATCACCAGCACTTTCAAATTACAACGGTCCTCAAAAGCCAATTTTAATGGCCGATGTGAAATCATGACAGTTTGGCTCGTCCATTCCAGGATACTGTGGAAACATGGCGGCCAGCTCCGGATGAAAATATAAAACGCTGATTCTAAGGCAGCGACTTTTCTTTTTCAAGTGAGGAAACGTTGGAAACAAACGTATTAATATCATTTTCCATTTCTGCCAATAGATCCCCCTAAATGCTCCACACGATATCCCTCTAAGAGTGGAAATAAGTTACAACATTTTGGAAAGACGTACTGACGACTTTGCCCGAACCATGAATTATACAGTATCGAACTACACATAATTGCTCTGGAGTTCATTATTATTTCAGCCATTGTCAATCACGCCCGTTTACTGGAAGCCAAGATTTCAATTAGCCGTCTTCTAGTCCGCAGTAATTAAGCCGGCTGACCTGAACACCGGATCCCTCCTGTCTGACAGCCGGCCAGCCAGCAAGTCAGTCCGTCACTGGAGCGGTGTCTTCACCGAGCCAGGGACACACGAGTGACACGACTCTGTGTGTGTTGCCCGGTTCTGTGTGTGGGCGTGTGTGTGGGCGTGTGTGTGTGTGTGTGTGTGTGTATTTTCCAACTGACATTGTGATTGACAGTATATCAGGGGCTCTTAGCTGCTCCCAGGTGGCCTCTTAGTCCCCCAGAACACAATGACTCCTCAGAGGAATAGAAAGAAGCTAATCACTACATAAAGACTGACTGTCTTAGATTGAGGGTACGCGCCCGCGTCGGTGTGGTTCGCCTATGTGGGCATGCATAAGTTGTTTTACGGTCTCGATAAAGATACAGATTAGACACGAGTGGATAGCTCCAATCAAGGGAAGCAGGGAGGGAGAGAGAATATATATATATATATATATATATATATATATATTTTCAAAAATAGATGCAGGGACAAGTAAGTAAGTAGAGATGTGCACACACAAGCATGGAAACAACCATGTGAGAGAGGAAAAATAATTGTGGACGGAAGGAGCGGAGCGGCACAGAAGATGCAAAGAGTGGTCCGATGGTGAATAATTTAGAGGCGGCTGTGTAGTGGACCTAAGAGTATATGGAGAGGGAAGGAGAGACGTAGGGAGGAAAGGAACAAAGTATAAAGAGAGGGAACAGGGGAGAGGGAGAGGGAAGAAAACTTGGGAGTCAAAAACACACACACACACACACACACACACGCACACGCACACACACACACACACACACACGCACACACACACACACACACACAGACGAGACAGAGGAGACAGAGGAGCGACAAGGAGAGTGGAGAGGAAGAGCTGCAGACTGTTATTACTCCTCAGAGAGAGCGAGAGAGAGAGACAAGATGGTAGAACAATAGGCTATGTGTCCTTTCCCCCCACGAGCATGTCCTGTAAAGGCAGACGATGTGATTATCCACACTTGAGCGGCTTCACTCGCTAAGACACTCCGGAGCTTCAGAACTACCGGTACATAATGTTCTCCTAATGGACTCCACTAACACTAACATCACCATCTGCATTAATGGACTCTTGCTAACATTAACAAAAGAAAGAGAAAGCTACCGCAGTGAACCCAGGCTTACACTTGCACATGCTGTATAGACGCGAGGAAACAGCCAACAAGCCTCTCTTTGTATTTATATATATTTCTATACAAACACTTCCATCAGGATTTATGAGGAGCCACAGGTCGGTTGATGTGAAATAAAAGCTGGCTATAATTATTTGAGCATCTCGCTTGTACCACATGTACACGCCGGTAGCTACTATGAATTTATTGTCTTAATTTGTGGTTTTTAGAGCGATAACGGCACATGACAGAATCCACCCATCAACATCAGGGAAACGAAGCGGGGGGATTGAGTGCTGCCTACAGCCCGCCGCCCAGCGCGGACCTGCCGGAGGAAAACGCCACCAAGCTGCGGCCGGGAAGAGAGGGAGGCGGCGGCGAGATGGGAGCGAAGCTAACCCAGATATAGGACCCCAGGCTACTCCACTACCTGGCCCACTGCTGAGATGAATGAAATAAAGACTTCAGGGAAATCAGCGGCTGGAGGGCGGTCACTGTTCAGCCCACGTTTTCACAGATTTGGCTCCATCCCAGCGTCCCGGATCTAGCAGCACTTGACGGATGCAGGACTCCGGTGGGATGAGGGGAGCTGTGTTTACATCATTGATGCTTGGTGCTCAAACATAGTCAAGGTTAATGGACTGGCCTATGCTTTACTTTTATGATATGATGATGGCCATATTATTTCCCCAGTGAAAGTTGTTGTTGCTGTTTCCCATAATGCAAATAGAAAAAGATGCACTGTTTTGTCTTGCAAATGTGCTACAACTGCACTTCGTTGTGCATCCCTGTGTTGCATTATGAATAATCAATGATCCCTGAATCCAAACACTGAACTACAGAGATGACATTAGGTGTGGCGGCTTTGTCAGGTCCCATCACAGTCGGGGGTCACACGGAGAACACAGACCGTGGCAGTGATGCATGTTCAGATATCATATTTAGTCATTTTCTGAGCAGCAATTACAAAAAACGAAATAAAAGAAAACTGTGCGAGACAGCCCACTGACCCCGTAGCACGCTCAGCCGGGTGGAGGCGATGAGCTCTCCTGCAGAGTTGGAGGCATGACATTCGTAAATGGCCTCGTCTCTGGGGTTCCTCAGTGGCTGGATCCTCAGGACCGAGCCAGACCCGTCGTCAAACTCTATCACCTGTTTCGTAGGAGAAAGACATTAAAGCGGACGTTAATCAATATCAATTGTTAACGATAGATCGGAATGTGTAAAGTGTAGCTGTAAAAACACCACTGTGCACCCTCTTCCTCATCCCGGGCAACAAACCAAGCTACAGAGACACATATTGACCCGGGGAACTGGAGGAGACCAAAAATACAGCTAAAAGAGAGTGATATTAAACATACATTCATCAGGTGGAATGCTAACATTGCTATATAATGATGTGTCAATCTTGTGTTAACAGCTCGTTTCTGCTGCCTCCAAACTGGCCAGAACACCAGTAACTGATGATTTAGCAAGCGTTGAATATATATATATATATATATATATATATATATATATATATATATATATATATATATATATATATATATATATATATATATATATATATATATATATATATATATATATATATATATATTATATATATATATATATATATATTCATATATATATATATATATTCATATATATTTGCACCGTGCTACAGATACGGTAGTGCAGTAGTGGCAGGTTTGTTTAAATGTTCAGCCGACTGGTGTTGCTGTTTGTTTTTAATAATATCTCCAACATTGTCAGCAGCTCAATGATAATCAAAGGTCCTTTCCTGGTTTTTAATTTGCTGAGGGAAGCTGAGGCACCAAGCCTGGGACGTGTGAGAGCACTGAATCAGGTTTAATCCGTTGGCACGAGAAATACCTGCACCCACCGTCTAGGAGCAATCACTCTGCACATTTAAATAGATTTCAAGTGGCACCAGAAAAATGCAAACAGAGATGGGATGGTAGAGAATAGAATTGTCCTTGATTGTCCCTCATGTTTTTCGGATATATAGCAATTCAAAAAAACGCTGGATCAGTAATTGCTCTTGCATAAGTATGCATGTACCGGACCTGGATTCAGAATTGTGATACGTTTTTTCACTGACTGAAATCCAATAAAAAGAATTCCCTCAAGAACTTTTGAATGTTAGGATTGCAAAAAGAAATATATGGCGAGTAGCCTGAGCTTATATAGGGTGGATTAAATATAAAATATCTCCCCGAGTGGTTTCATCACAAACGGGAACGGGCCAAGATGAACTTGAACCTGTGAGGAAAACTGGACTTATTAAAGTGGAAAAGCACCTTGAGCCAGATTGAAACTGATTGGGGGTGGGGGTTTCAACATCTCCATCTAAGAGGGACTTGTGAGATGGTGAAACAAATCAAAGATTACTGCCCTTGGGGAACTAATAAGGCTGATCATATAAGAATCTCAGATAGTGTAGCCCGAGGCATCCTCTGACATATTAAAAGAGTTGGAGCAGATAGCGTTTCACACCGTTGTATAACCTTTACAGTACAAATGAAGAGAAGCAGGTAAATCAGATCTCTAAACAGTTTACCTTTGACTTCATTCAAAACACAAGACCCATAATTGATTTAAATGTCAACTTAAAGCGCAATAGAAAATAGTGGCAGCAATACACCGTTCTCACAGCGGCCAATCAAATTTGTCGGTGAAGGAAAAGCACGAGTGTGACAAATAACATAAATAATGTTGGCTCTGTTCCATTTAGCATATACGAGTCAGCAAGCGTGGAGAAGCCAACTGACTCCGCCTTCAATTCAATGGACACGCGCAAGAGGAACTGGTACTGATTTACTCAACTTTGAGCAAGAAGGCCAATAAATGTGTTCCCCAAACTATTCCTTGAAACAATTGTTCATCGGGTCAGCTTCTAAATAGTTTTCGTTCGGTGGGCTAATCGTTAATCCACAAGCCAACTCTCACTTTAAGCTCTACAGCCAACACAATGCATGTCCCACCCATGGACGTACCAAGTCGACTGGATGCACCGCTGGAGGCGGAGCCAGTTCCGTTTGACTTCCAGGTATTAAAACTTTTTGTATTTTACAACTTTCAGGCTCTGAGGATTTTAAAAGGACTATTCAAGAGTTTGAACTGGTGAGTTAATCCACCTCCAAATGAGTCACCTGCTGTAATACCACTGTTGGGACGCTACGTACAGTTTGCTTCATTGTCTCTTCACTGGGGGCTTGGTTACACTAAAAAATGTCCGCTGTGAGAACGGTATTTGAAGAGAAGTAAAACAACACAAATGGACACTGCTGACAACAGTCATTTTACTTTTTCCCAGAACACTGCTTTTGGTGTTTTGAACACAGCGTGTGTGTGTGTGTGTGGGGGGGGAGTACTATCATCAAGCCAAAAGAACCGAAAGTCACACCTTCAACCGTGTATCAGCAGCATACCTCAAATCTCTGGTTGTTGACTTTTTTGCCTTTCTTGTTCCAGACAATCTTGGGCTGTGGATCCCCCGAGGCCTGGCATACGAAGGAGGCCACTCCCCCCTGGACTGCCATCTGGTCTTCGGGGGTTCGCGTGAACCTGGGGGGTGCTGTATGGAAAAGCACACGTGTAAAAATTAGGTGAAGCTCAAACTCCGAATGTCGGCGTTTGTGTCAATGCTCTTGATGTGACGACCACTTGTACACAAAGAGGCGGGACAATGATGCAGTTTTCAGAAAATTACAGTGTGAATTCTTGCAGTACACACGCAGCTCTATATCTGTCTTTCATTGCATGCGGGTGACTCACCCTCTCACACGTGTGCACGGTCCACCATGTTTCCCCCATTGTCCACCGTACCACCAAAGAAGCTTAATATTTCTGTGCCATAAAGGATTTATGAAGACTTACTCCTGACATGACCACTAAAGCCCCTCATTCCGGGGACGCCAACAATATCATAACCACAGCCTCACGCTGGATTGTGACATCACAACATCAAAAAGATTCGGCACGTCAGTCACGGCACGTCACCGCCAGCTCGCCTAATGGCATACCAGCCAAACCAGAAAATCCCTACTTAAGGGCTTACCGCCAACCGCCCTGACAAAGGGAGATAAATTGCTTTTTGCTGTTTTAAAAGGAGGGAGAGAGAGAGAGATGGAGAGAGAGAGAAAGAGGGAGAGAGAGGCCGAAAAAGGAAAGCTTTTTAGAGAAGGAGAGGGAAAATAGCTTTGAAAGAGCGGGGGAGATAAAGGGAATGAGAGAGAGAGAGAGACAGATGGAGAGGGGAATGGGGAAAGGGAGGAAAAGAGAGAGAGGAAGATGAGAAGGAGGTTGGGAGATGGAGAGAGAGAGAGAGAGAGAGAGAGAGAGAGAGAGAGAGAGAGAGAGAGAGAAGGACAGATGTACTGACAAACACGGTCGGAGAACCCCGAGCTGCCGGATCACCTCCACACCTCACTGGCTCACGGCCAAATCTACCTCAACAACTAAGAAGAACAGTGTGTGTGTGTGTGTGTGTGTGTGTGTGAGAGCGAGTATGTGTGCGTGTGCATTTATTTGTCCATGCTTACTTTTCATCCTTGCATATGGCAGCTTACTCGCACACACGGTTCGTTTCTTTCAAGATGAGTCGACTGACACAACTCTGATGTACGATCAAAGGACTCCGTCTCCTTTCTGCAGGATTGTGACCTGAATATTTTGGAGCGTGGCTCGAACGCAACGCGCTGGAAGGTGTCACGCCGGGAGAACCTTTCCACTACTTGTCTGACATATTGCATCATTGCTAAAATCCTGTCATCGTGCACGTATGTTTTGTGCGAGTTAGCCGCTGAGAGAGAGTGTGCCCATCTAAAAGAGAGAGAGAGAGATAGAAAGAATGAGGAGCGGTAGAATCGCTCTCTTAATCCTCTTGCTAATCTCTCCCTCACAAAGCAAATGAAAAGTGTAAAGCCAGCGGAGCCGTGCTAAAAGGCACGGCAGATCTTTCAATTGCTTTCCCCCCCCTCATCTCTTCATCTCTCTAACCGGATTCCTCTCTTCATCTATCCCCCGATTAATTGTCTTACGTTCCCTCTTTCTCATATTTTGCCCCTTTATCTTCTTCCTTGCCACTGAATCCCCCCCTCCCCCTTCCCAATCCACCCCACTCTCCTCCACAGCTGCTCTCCATGCTCCCTCTTTCATCCTCCTCCTTGTTACTCCTTGTTACTCTTTCTCCGTCTCCTCCCTCCATCTCTGGGGTGTTACATAAGTCTTCCTATCACATTGACTGACTTAATGAGGATTGGGGAGATGCAACCGTATGCTCCACACTTCTCCCTAACTTGCTCTTGCAATGCCTCCCCTGCATGTTTTTTCCTCCTCCCCTCTCTTTACGGGGCGCTCGTCTCTTCTTTCCCTTCCCTTCCCTCCACCACTTTCTCCCCATGTTCATCCCTCCCCACTCAGCCTCCCTTTCCCATCCCTGCACCACTTCTCTCTCCTCACGTGCCAAACTGTCGAGTCTTTACCAAGATGATCAGGGTTGTTTGTGGGATTAAGCAATGACATTTTGGCCGAGGAACGGGAGCGCCCGGCTCAAAAGGGCACTCCGATGTTTGTAGATAGGAGGGATGCCGGTAGGTTCATTATTATTATTTCATGGATTTAAGATTATAATAAATAAACAGGATGGACTTGGAGAATTCACACAGAAGCTTGTTCTTTGAGGGGGCAGCAGTCACATGCTTAGGTGCTCCTCGCAGCCTTCTTCTTTTCCCTCAATATGACCCAAGATGGAAGTGAGAGGGAAACTACCGAGTGGGTCGGCGGAGAGAGATTTAGATGGAATTAGACTGTGCCAATCATTCTTCTTTCAGTGTGTGTGTGTGTGTGTGTGTGTGTGTGTGTGTGTGTGTGTGTGTGTGGATGGAGGGTTCCCTACATAAAGGTCGCCATACAGTCAGATTTGATCTATATAACAGATGGCGGGGATTACAAAGTCAGCTCAACCTCCCCCCCCCCCCCCCCCCCCCCCCCGGACCACTTTCGAGTCGAAGCTGAACTGAAGACGTGTGATGAACTTTGATTCCAGGAAGAGAGATCATATTTATGTCTTCTTGAAAGAAAAAAACAACGACTAGAAATAGAAAGAGTGCGTTTGGTGTAGGGCTGCAACTAATGATTATTTTGATAATCGATTAATCTGTTGATTATTTTTTGGATTAATCGATTAATCAGATAAACCCAAAATACTGTAATTTTCAACCCTTTATTCAAAACAGGGTTCGTACCGTCATGGAAAACCTGGAAGTCATGGCATTTTCAAATGTCTACTTCCAGGCCTAGAAAAAAATTAAATCCCCAAATGTTTGGGAAAGTAATGCAAACTTGTTATATCCAAATGTTAATTTACACGGAATATATACGGTATGCTTTGGAATTCTCGTTGTTAGTTTAAATAATATACATTTTCTCACTCAACAAAATGTTTAATCATGGAAATTTGGTTTAAAGTCCTGGAAAAGTCCTGGAGATCCATTGGTCAGCATGTCACAAACAGAACTGACAGCGCAAACATCTAACGTAAACATCTAACGCCCTGGTGTCTGGGTTCATGACATCACCCGTAGGTGCACACAGCTCCGTGAATGTCACTCCGACGACGTGAATGACTTCCGCTTCCAGCGCCACGAGAGCAGCAGCAGCCAATTAGATTCACCAACAGCGCAGTGCTGATTGGCTCTCACAATGCAGCGTTCTAGTCTATCCTCTTCCTCCGCTATTTTTTCTCCTGCGCCGCTCTGCGCTCAACTCAACTTTTTTTATACCCCGCGACTTATTGAGTGCCGTAATAATCGCGCGACACAACAAATCGATAATGAAATTCATTGCCAACTATTTTAGTAATCGATTTTTAGAGTTTTTATCGATTCGTCGTCGCAGCCCTAGTTTGGTGGCCGAGAATGAAAATGTCATCGCAGAGATCATGTGGATTTCTGAAACGCAGGTAAAAGACTATAATTTATTTGTGTTTAGTTAACTGTGACAAATGCCACCATTTGTGGCTTAACTCCCCTCTAATGAATCTTCAAATGAAACTGTAATGAGGCTACTGAGGTTCTCTGGAGTAGCCGAAAAAGACCATCAGCGAGACTGAATGAAGCCGATGACACTGTGTAGGAGGCAACAGGGACACAGCGTGGCTGACAGATGCTGTCTTAACCTAGGGGGACACTGCGAGAGGGATGGAGTCGGTAAGAACAGATGCTGGCACAGACCTTCGGGGAGTATGATATACGAATAAATTGGATTAAGACAAGGAAAGGGAATGGAAAGTATATATTTGGCACATCTCGGCTTGTAAAAGTAGCCTATAATTTGAAAAGTTCCCATATTGGACTTTTATACATTCTTTTTTTACAACGCAGAAAGAATATGAAACATGCTTTTCATGGCATTCTAGATAAAACATTTTTTTGGAATGTTTTTGGATCAGAAATATTATGTTCTCCGACTGCAAACGTCTACAAATAATAATCACATAGGACATTTGTTTAATTCTTTCTAAAAATCACTAAGTGATCTAAATTCCCACAGATGTTTTCCAAAAAATACATGAGCCCCCAGGCCTCATCTTGTGTGCTGATCACTTAGCTGATCCGATGCAAAAAAAGCATAAAGCATAAAGCAGCCTTACCTAACAATGCAAATCAACCAAACCCAATGGACTCAGCAGCACCAACCAGACCCACTCTGTCTGATACTACAGCAGACAATGTTTCAAATTGGAGAAAAAAACCAGTTCTGAGATGCTTGAATACCTCACATACGAATGTAGAGTCTGGAATTATTGAATATTTCATCTCTTTTGTGCTTTGCTCGTTGTGAGTTTGGTTCACGGCTGACAAAAAAGCATCTGCGCCTCAGCCTCACATTTTCTTGCGTATGTGCTCATGTTGATACTTTGGCACGTAATGAGCAATTTACGGCCCTTGCCAGTAGAAGGTGTTGCATGTGGTGGTACGACTCCCTGAATGAGAACTGAGTCAGACTTGTCAGACAAGTTGAGGAACGAGACCAATAAGGCCTGAGCCGGGGCCGCGATACTCAGCCCAGAGAGCAGGTGGGCAGCTGGCCAGACCCATAACTTAAACTATTAACATCAAAACCGACACATTAAGAGCAAATTAGCAGCCGCTCGCATTCGTCCAGGAAATTAAACTGGATCGCTGGGGCCAAGGAACACGGAGAGACAGCCATATTCCCTCGACAGCACAGATAAGTGTCAATTGGAACACATTTCGGTAAAAATGGGCCGCCTCAACATAGGAAATGAAATTGTGCACTAAGGCACCGTAATGTTTGATAAAACCTCCAGTCGAAGACGAGATGTTATTGAAGTTTCATCGAGTCTGAGCGTCCGTCTTTGTCAGAACCAAATCTAGAGTACACAGTTTGACGAAGCAGCAAAAGAATGAAATGCACTTTTACTGCCGATTGGACTGCATGTCCAATTAGCTCATGCCACTTAACAAGCGTGGCTGCCCCCGGGGTCTGGCTAGTGCCGAGTTAATCAGGGTTAATTTGTTAGAAACACAAGGGGAGGAATTAACCAAATGGGGTACTCTTTTATAACACAGATCATTAGAAACACATGGGCTTCCCACTGGGTACGCAGCGTTACTGGGTCAGGGCCGGCTTCCCATCCACACGGACAGAAGGTTTTCTCAGCGCCAGTCACACCGCGTTACTCACACTGCGTCGACCCACTAAGTCAGAGCTAGGCTGATGCTATCCGGGCCTCTTTACAGACGGGTGCACCTGCTAAGCTAACTCTAAGCTAACGCCGGTCGGATCTCATTACCCACGGATGGGCGCACAGCTATGCTAGCTGCTAACACTGCCGCCGCGAGAAGAGTCATTTCGCTCTTTCTCTCACAAGCGTGGACTCTCCTCCCCTCCTATCGGCCTCACTCACGGATTGGCATTCACAGGTGATAATGGAGAATGGAGAAGTTGAGGGAGTCCAAAGGGTCACTGGGCTACGAATGAGTGTGAGATTGATTTGAGAGTACAGATTGTTTTCTGCCCTCTACTGCAGGCTACTCTCAACAGCAGCACTGGCAGATGAGGTAAAACCTTTACCGCGCCTTTTAATTATGTATGACTGCAAATGTTTGTGACGTGACCCATTTCTGTCCTCTTCCACGGGAGAGATATTAGTTTGACGGAAAGAGGTTGTCAAGCATTTAAATGCCTTTTTTATTTTCAAATTTTTGTTGTATTCTTTATGAGCGGGCACATCATCGCCAGAGCCAATTTTTTCTTTTCTTAATCCCATCAATAATTCCAGAAAATACACTGAATAATTTGGACTATGGAATGAAATGAGTTGTGTTGATAAGCGGCATGCTAATTGAGAATATGGAAATGAAAGGACAGAGCGATTACAGTATGCTCATTTATTGTATTCCTGACACAACATAACTGTCAACTTTTCTGCAGTGTCACAGCCGATCTCTCTCTCTCTCTTATTTCTTAATAAAGAACTGTCAGACCACGTTAACCATCTCGATGTCTTAAGGGTAAGAAATGACCCGTTTATTAGTTCAACAGCAGAGAAAAGTTCCTGAATTCAACTTTATTTTTTGCCGTTACATTTCATGACATTTCCTGACCCTAGCGTTTTGGGAACTTTCAAATCAAATCAAATCAAATCTATCTGTCAAATAAAAAGTCTTGCTCCATCAATGTAGAAAATATTGTCTTTGAGTATCCTCGGCAGCTCAAACGTTATTTCATTTGTTTGATTCTCAAGACGTTTTCACACTTTTTTTTATGTCAATTTAAAAAAACCCACATGTATTGATTGATTAACTTTGGTGAGAGTCAGACAAACGGTCCCCCAGCCCGTCCAGTCTTAATGCTAAGCTAAGCTAACCTGCCACTGTTTTCCAGCTTAGTATTGAATGGACAGAAATGAGAACGCTATCGATCCGCTCATTCAAATTAATTCTCTGCATTAAAGAGCATTAGCGTATTTACCAAAAATGTTGAGTTTTCCTCAGGAGATCTCTAATGATCTGTCTGTGCAGTTTTATGTGTTGGCACCATTTCAAGGAATCTGTATGCATGTAGGAAAAAATGATATAAAAATAAGCAACTAAACGGTAGAAAGGAAAGGAATCTCTTGAGGACTTTTGGTCATTTGATCATTATCTCAAAGTCCACACGAGGAAATCCGCCAGAGCTTTCATCGCGGTCTAAACTGCCGAGAGCAGATGTTGACATTTTGTGCTCTGGTTGGGCAATAATGTCAACCAACATCTGGCCTTTTTTTCTTCTTTTTTTTTTTTTAGCACATTCAGTAAGCTAGGCAATACCAATCAATCACAGAGAAGAAGCACAATCCAATCTCGGAAAATGACTGCTTGATTCTGTTCCCCCACCTTCACTTATCAACGTCCGTCCCAGAAACCTGTTTGTGACCTTGCCTCCTCATCTTGTGCCTCATCCATCAGCGACAACAAACTGCGGCGCTCGCACAAAACTGGATACTTATTGCGATCTAATCGCTTGTCTAATCTAAGCACTACACATGCTTGCATACATATACATGCAAAACAGACAAGCTTGAGCATAATCACAGGACACACACACACTGAGCAGAACAGAAATCCCTATTGATGGGCCTGACCTCTCAAATCTTTGATGCACATGAGATGACCGCCTACTTTGTGTTCTCACTAAAGAGGGACCAATTTCCTCCAACGGAGCAAAAGTCAAGTGGTAAGCAGATTTATTTACATACCCACGCTGCATATTCACCTCAAGGGCCGTTACCATAATGTACTGCATCCTGTACGGCAGTACATGGGGTAATCCTTTCAAAGTACATCATTGCATCAAATACAAAGCTAGGCTTTGTGTGTAGGTTAAGGGGATTGTTAACAGAGTGCATTTCATTTCAACTGGCCATAAATACATAAGAACTGGAGCAAAAATGTAATAACACAGATTTATTGGGGGAGGGGGGATGCAAATGTAACTGATCTAATGTGTAAAGCAACATTAAAGAGTAAAATCATTGGAATTCACAAAAGAAACACGGACAAGTTGACTCTTACTTACTTCATACTTAACCATTAACCTGAGGGAAAGCCGTATGAAGTACAGGTAACCGAACAAGGCTCCCGTCTAAGCACCTGGCGATCAAAGTGCTCCGAAGCCAAAGTAGCGGTGCTCTCATTGTGGGGGGACTGACCCAACCTTTCAAATCCCAGCCGACCTCAAGGCCCCGCGAGTGCTGGCAATATGGTCGCATGTTGACAGGTCAATCAGTCACCATGTGAGCGAGTCCGGTCTTTCCAGTGTTGTTCTCGGGCCCGATATGTCATGTGTGAAAATGTGACATTTTCAGTAGCTGAGAAAAGCTGTCATTTATTTCTTTTTGCCCGAGACGGGGAGCCTGCCACACACACACACACACACACACATGCGCGCGCACACACACACACACACACACACACACACACACACACACACACACACACACACACACACACACACACACAGTGACTTAAGACTCGAGAACATTCCTTCACTGTTCTTTCAGCGCATCTCTTTCCGTGCTATCGATACACCAGCTGTCCGTTCTCACTCTCTCCTCCCTCCTCCCTCCTTTCTCCTTTCTCCTTTCTCCTCTCTCCTCTCTCCTCTCTCCTCCCTCCTCTCTCCCGACAGCCGGCTCAGACACTGAGCTTTACAGGACATCGTCTCGTTTGCCATCCGTTGATGAAGAGAGTTTATTTTTTGCACTGTCATCACCAGTCATGTCTATACACTGTGTTTAGCACCACCTTGTTCACCAGAGCCCTCGTTCTTCATAGATCTAGCCTCTTTATTTTGCTCTTTTTCAACTTTTCCAATCAATATGCCTCTTGATAGTTTTCAAGGTATTCTATTAAAAGTTAGAAATTCCAGTATCGTGAAAACACAAATACTCATGCTGTATACTAATAGATGAAGGCGTAATGGCAATACAGCATGCTTTGTATTCCTCAAAAGACTTGAGACACTATCTCAAAGACTTAAAACTTGAGACTTGAATTGAACTCTCGCTCAAAGACTTGAAACTTGGACTCTAATTCAAAGACTTGAGACTTGACTCTGACTCTTGCTTAAAGACTTGAGACATGCACAACATCACATGTGATCATCCCAGCTCATACAGCATCATTTTATAATACCTTGCACAAAAGGATGAACTGATAAGAATGTGGTGGTCGAACGTCACTGTGACCTCACAAAACAAGTTTTGGGCCATAACTCAAGGACTCATAAGCTAACTCAACACGACCGCCAGGCTGAAGTTCTAGCTTAATAATGTTGCTGTGCTGTTGTTGTTTTTTCACCTCCATCTCCATCAAATTAGAAATGCACAGCTTTTACAACATATAAAAGCCGCGAGGGGAACGGGTGACATATCGTTGTTTTGGGTAGTCACTGGGTCACTGGAGGGAACCCCGCGGTGTTACCTCGGTTCCCGTCGCTCCGGTTGACATACTGCACTTTCTCGCGCAAGGGAGCGGTGGCCCAGTTTAGTGACAGGATCAAGGCATTACTCTTAATCCACCAGATAGATGTCATATGCGCGCACACACAAACACACCGGGAAACACGAATGGTGGATGAGAGGGGGAGGCTTGGAGAAAGAGGGAGTAACTAAAGAACAATGTGCATTGACACACGCAGAGCTCGGTGTGCTACTTGTATTGTTTCGCAATACCTTGTGGGCAGAGATGCACATATGGTGCACGTGTCATGCAAGGCTTCCATCGATACTCATGTGATACTGCTCCAGCCGATTGCATCCTTATACCCTCGGCCCACTAGTGTGTAAGGGGGTGTAACGCGTCGCAAAGTTGAACACAAAACACCTCCATCCGGGCAGAGAGGAGAAGGACACAACGAAACAAAAGAATTGCGTCCTCTCTGTGAGTGAAGTTAAGCACAGCTGGAAGCAAGCGACTTCTCAAAGTGCGCTTTAACGCTTCAAAACATGCGGACATGCGTCGGGCAACAAAGATGTCAAGTGTCTTGGCAGCCTCTGCTTGAGGAGGCATTTACATGTCATTGTACAATAAGATGAAGAGAGAAAAGAACAGCCTTTTCCCCTCCCCTTTGACCCACCATCCCTCGAGCCCTCTGTCCCTCTTTTCCCTCCAGATTACATGGATGTGCGCAGAAGAGCAACGGGGAGAGTCACAGCGAATGAGACGAGGGCACGGGGGAAAACAGACATGCAAAATGCCAAGCCTTTTTCCACCCTCCCTGTGTGTGTATGTGTGTGTGTGTGTGTGTGTGTGTGTGTGTGTGTGTGCAGAGGAAGTCTGGGAGCATCATCGTTTTGATGGATGAGTGGGCCTTTACTGGCCGACCCTGGAACTTATGCAGGGGACAAGAGGGCATGAGGCTGAAAGGAAAACAAGAGTGGTTTGTGGATATGTGTGTGCTTTTACCGGTCTCTGTGTGAGAGTGTGCTATTAAAACGCAGCAGGACTGGGATGACTGCCTTGGGCCTCCTGTGCATGCGCGCGCGCGTGTGTGTGTGTGTGTGTGTTACAGGGTGACAATGATATACGTTCAGCATTGTATGACCACAAGCTACGAGCTTGACTGCATTTCCCTCCACAAAAGAACCCCAAAAAGTGCAAACATGCTGAGTGTTTTATCTGGTTTCTTTTGACCATATTTACCAAATCATATTTAGACTAACAAGAAAAGCATTTTTTTTTAAAACAACAAATATGTCAATCCAAATGCCATTAGACTGCATTGGTCACTGACCGATGACTGCTAGATGTTGTACCAGTCTTCATGTTGAGCTATAACGACCTCCCCCTGGTTCTCTTCCATTATTCAGTCCATCCCATCTCTTAGTCCTCCCACACTGTCTTCATATCTTTCATCCTTATTCTCACGCAGAAGTCTGGCGGTTTCATCACAGCTGCTGCGGGATTCGAAGCTGCATTCGTCAACCGGACAAATTGGCACAGAAGTAATGCCTGGCTATCCACAGGTAGACCCACACACACACACACACACACACACACACACACACTCCTAGTAATGAGAATAATGTAAATGGCGGAAAAAGGCCTGGCACTGGTTTGATAGAAGGTAAACTGATTATCTCTCAGTGGGATGGACGATGTGTCCAGAGACGTGCCAGACGATCAGAAAAGTGGAAACTGGTGGTCACAACCCACTCCATCCACAGGGAGGTAGTTCATGGGATGTGTGAGTATTTGAATATGTTTCATTCTTTTAGCATGATTAAAAAAATAAACTTTTACATAAATGAGTTATTCTGTATTTATCTTTTTGAGACGAATAACAAGGCCTCTTTATGTTATATTACCAATTTAATTTAAACTTGGGCTAAAATGTTTAATATCTGCGGCAGGAGGATCACGTGATGAGTTGTGTGTGTGTTTCCGCTCGAGAGAGAGTGTGTGTGCCTCTCTGTGTGTGTCCTAATCTAGTCTTGCATTGTGCTTCAAATGACCTGCATTACATTTGGGTGCCTGGTTATTACGGCATGCCCGAGGAGCCGCCAGGGTTCTTTCTCTCTCAAAAAGACGTCTGCTGTTTCCTGCTTCACACTGGCATCGCTAATCTTGGCTAACCACTAGCAGCTAACGGAGCCACCGGTCCACTTGCTGCTGTGTCTCAGCAACTCAGCCGACAGCTCGGTGAGTTTAACAATGCGTTCGGCAAGATTTTATGAAGTGGACTATACAACGATTTTTTAGCCAATTGCCTGAATATGTTGTCGCTTATTTTTGAGTTTGAATAGAGTTTTCTTTTAGGAGTTTATTTCACCACACAATACCGCACAGTTTTTGCAGACCAGAGTGTACTTTTCTAAGTTTATATATTCTGGCAAAGTTTTTAGCATTTCAAGTTCCATTTTTCCGAGCAAAGTGAACAGAATATCTTTGGGCTGTGGACTGTTTGGTTGTACAAAACAGGAAATCTGAGGACAGACCCTGGTAGGCGCTGGGAAATAGTCAGCAGATTCATCAATAATAAAGACAATCAGTCGTTGGAGCCGTAATTGAAACCAGTATATGGCTCATAACCAGAATACTTATGTGCATGGGACCGGCCATAATCAGGGATCACACACACACACACACACACACACACACACACACACACACACACACACACACACACACACACACACACACGCACACACACAGTTGTAAACACAATCGCACAAGCAGTGGAAAAATTATCTGATTTGCCATATGTGGTCTGTCTGTCCATGCCAAGTACAGTTTTTGCCGATTGCTTACACACGTTTTGCTAAATTTGGCTCATTGTGTCAAAACTCTACACACAAGCAAATAAGACACAACACTGGGAAATAAACCATTGGCATCTATGTCAAATTGAAACTCTGCTATCGAAACCTAACAATCCTTTGTCAAAATGTCACTCTGATGACAAAATGATGCCCACTTGCATCATATGAATACACTTTCAGATCAGCAGCATCACACTAGTCTACTTTATATAAAAAACTGCAATATTTTCTTTTCAATGTTTTTATTCATTTCCATAAAGGGCATGTTTTTACAACAACCAAAAAAATGAAATACTGAATTCAAAATCATTACATTAGTATATTTTACAGTACAGTAAATTCAGTTAAATAAAAAATAAAAACAAACAATACACTACTGTAAACACAGAAAAAGCACAATTGTGCTCAAGTGGCCTTATGGATCCTGTCGTCTTTGGGGGTCCGGCCACAGGATCTCACCAACATCACAACAAAGTCTTCTCTCGCTAAGCATCGGGGAAAATATCCCCTTGTGTGGCTAATCCATTTCTGGATTGACCTCACGACGATGTCTCCGCAGGCCTGTTCCACTGCCTGCAGAAGAGGCGGTCATATACGTGCCATCTCCAAGCGGAAAATAATTCCTCTATAGGATTTATAAATGGCGAGTAGGGGGGCAAGTACAGAACTTCAAATTGATCATGGTTGGTGAACCAGTTCTGGACCAGAGCAGCCCGATGGAAACTAACATTATCCCAGACAACAACCAACCTGGGCTGCTCTGGTCAATCCTGTACAACTGCATCATGAAGTGCATCTAGAAATGTGATTATGTGTTGCGTATTATAGGGACCCAGTTTGGCATGATGGTGCAGTAGCCCTCAAAGACTTATGGCAGCACACAATGTGATGTTTCCCCCGCGCTGCCCCGGGACGTGCAAAATTGCCCTTTGGCCCATTATATTACGTTCCCGTCATCTGTTTTTGCTCAGGTTGAATCCAGCCTCCTCAATGTAAATACATTCATGCGGCTGGGCAGCTCCATCCATGTCCAGGATTCTCTGTAACATTTTTTTTTGTAGCTGGCTGATTGGTGTTCAGTTTTGTAAGTCAGTGTTTTCAGGTGTATGTCTATGTCTTTTCAATCAACCAATGTGTGTTGTATTTTTAATCGATGTGTTTTCCCAATGGTACCCTGAGATTTCATTTTTGAACTAAGTGTCTTATGTATGAAATAGTGTGTAGTGTCTAGGAGCAAGTGTGTTGCAGAAAGGAGCAAGTGTGTTACAGAATTGCAACTCAAGTGCAAAGTAGCACTTTTGTTTAAGGTATGGTTACACTTTGTTTAAGGTATAGTAACAACAACTTCAAGTTATGTTACTTTGGTTTAAGCATGTGGCTATAGTGTTCAAGCAACGGACAAAAACTGTAATACTGGGATGGACAAAAACAGCTGGCCACATATCAAACCAGCTACCCAACACACACTCACCCACACACATAGCAGGGCCGTGCTATTGGGAGAAACCAGGTCATCCCAACTGCCGCCTGCGTGCTCGTGTGCTCGTGCACGCGTGCTGTTTTGCAAAAGATACAGGCTTCCAATATCAATTCAACCTTTTCTCCTCCTGCACTTCTCTATCTGGGCAAAGCTGCACGAGAACACGTGGACACGTGGACAAGTATGCGGGGACTGAGGGATGGGGAAGAGGCGGGGGGGGGGAGGGGGGGTACTTACAGTCTGCATCAGCGAGGAAGAGGAAGCTGAGGAGGAGTAGGCCTGGACCGGCAGAGTGCATCGTGGGATATGTCGACACATGCATGCTGTATCCACCGTGAGCTCACTGCCTCACTGTAAGACAGGGCGAGAGAAGCAGGCCCTCACAACCTGGAGAGAGGGAGAGAGAAGGCAGGTTAAAGAAGAGAATACAATTTACTGAGAAGGCTTATTCTTTAAGTCCAAATTAATAGAGGGTTGGATACGCGCACACACACGCAAACACACACACACACGCACACGCACACGCACACACACACACACACACACACACACACACACACACACACACACACACACACACACACACACACACACACACACACACACACACACACACACACACACACACACACACACACACACACACACACACACACACAGCCTTGAAGTGTGCAAGTTCCCTCTAGGCCCTTTCACTCTAGTTATGCAGCTGCCTCTCATCTTCTCGCTTCATTAGGACCATCCACTCATTGCCAGAGGTGTGTTTTGGTGCGTGTGTGTCCGTCTACAGTATCTGTGTGTGTTTGTGTGTGTGTGAGAGAGAGTTCACAAAGTAGCTGATGAAATTCAACTTATGGCAAACACTTAAAAACATCAGTCGGCTTCTTTTTTTGATCTCCCGAGTCAGCTACGGACTCATTTCTTGGTGGTCTTGCTTCAGTTTTCGCCCGTTACACAATCTACAAAGCCGACTCCAATACCGTATTTATACCGAATGCACGTCAAACCGCCTCGATTTTCATATTGAGGCAAAGGAATGTACGTCTTTAACGTGGAGGGGCGTGGGGAGATTAAGTAAATGGGAGGAGGCCGATCTGCTGCCTACGCTGCACGCGCTGTTGAATATTCTTTTACACTTACATCACTTCCTGTTCTTAGACTCTCTTTCCCTGAGTCCATCTTTTTATCTGTCTGTCTGTCTGTCTGTCTGTCTGTCTGTCTGTCTGTCTGTCTGTCTCTTCTCCATCTGCAGGGCCGGGGTGTGAGTGTCTGGCGCTGGAAGAGACAGACGTCAGTCTGTGAAAGAAATCTTACGGCTCGAATCAAATGGCGCAATGAGACGTGGCAGATCACTGCTGCCATCCAGAAAAAACGACAACGACTAAGGAGAGATGCCGGGAGCCAATGTAGGCGAAAAGAGGGCGAGAGAGAAAGGGAGAGAGAGGTTGAGAGAGAGAGAGAGAGGTGACACTTCCATTGCGAAACGCGAAAGCTTTGTACGAGTGAGCGGGGCATGCCCTGTACGTGCACGCGTGGACACTAGCGCGTGCCAATGCCTCTGTGTACTGCCGGTGTTGAAATGCTTCTACAGTATAGGGGAGCGCGCGAGTGCGTGCATGTGTGTGCGTGTGCGTGTGTGTGTGTGTGCGTGTATGCGTGCGTGTGCATGAGTGCAGCCCTGTGCCGTTTCATTCCTGGCTTTTCCACACAAAAAAAGAAGAAAACGGACGGAGTCATCAGCGGTGGCAGCAGCAGCGGTTTTAATCCTCTCCACTCTTGAACAAGCCATCTGATTAAAAAAAAGACGAGGGGCGGGAGAGAGAGAGAGAAGAAGAAGAACGCTGGAAGCCAGAGCTCTCAGCAGCCCATCAGCCCAGGCAGCAAACAACTAAAACCCACACAGGATTTTCCACTTGGTTTGGTCTGAAACAATTGCTTTGGGATAACCTAGATCCCCGCCTGCACACATTAAGTCCTCTACGCTGGGATGTCCCGCTACAGTAGACACAGGAACTCACACGCCAATGCAGCGACATGTAGGCACGGCATTGCCAGCACCTTGCGTGCCGACACACCACTCTGTTATATATATATATTATATATTTATTCAGGAATATTTTAGTTTAGTGGCATTTCTGGTAAATTTCTGGTTTAAATATTTTGCACTCAGTTTAGAAAACCATACTTACACTAGCACAACCCCTCCATACTGTACACACATGAACCTACAGTACATACTATTAGAGACTCCCTGCTCTCAGCCGAGCATTCATGTGCGCGTTTGTCGAACCAAGCCATATTTCTTTCTGAAAAAATGAGTCCTCACGTTAAAAAAAGGGCATCTGTCTTGGTGTGTGTGTGTGCGTGCGCTGTGTGTGTGTGTGTGTGTGTGTGTGTGTGTGTGTGTGTGTAAGTGTGTGTGTAAGTGTGCGCTTGTGTCGATTGTGGCCACTAATCACTATGGCTGATTCAATGTCACTGGAAAAGCCTGCATTATTTAGTATCTCGCTTCACAGCGTGTCACGTTAATTAAAGAGCTGAGATAACAGGGGTGTGGGGGTGTGGGGGGTGTGTGTGTGTGTGTGTGGGGGGGGGGGGGGGGGAGGTGCGCTGAGAGAGGATGACCGAAGCAGAGATGTAAGCAGAGAAGGAAAAGAGATGCCGGGATGGAAAAAAACAGACAAAAGGGAAGAACCTGAGACACACACACACACACACACACACACACACACACACACACACACACACACACACACACACTTACGCACGCAGCCAGGTAGTCACCAGATTGTAATCTGGGTGGTTGTTGTTGCTGGTATTACCGAGGGCCTAACAGAGAGCCCCCCCGCCCCACAGGTGGCTGAGTCTATGCGCCGCTGTGGATCACAGTAGTCTCTCAGCCATTCACTTACATCCGTCCCTATCACTCCATTAAAGGCCGTCTGTCTGGCCGGGCCTGCAGCGATCGGTCACACTTATCTCTGGGATGGCTTGTGACAGAACAAAGAGTGACTCAAAGAGTGACATACTGGCTGCTGTTTTTTTTCTTCTTTCTCCTGGTGGGACAGACGGGAGGACGTATGAGGAGGGAGGGAGGAGAAAACAGAGGAAAGAGAGGACCAAAGAGGGACAGAAAAGAATGAATGTACGAATACGGGACATTTTCGTGAACGGTGATGTAACGTTGAGAAGTTGTAACTGTCTATCATCTGTAAGCTGTATATAAACATGTAGTCTGATGCATAACCATAATAATAATTATCATTATATTGCCATTCATTGTTTTGTATGAGGCTTCAGAGGAAGAACACACACAATGTATTATTTATATAGACTATAGTGTGTTATCTAAGTGATTAGATATGTATACCCTGTTCTAAAATGTGGGTACCAATTTTTCAACATGTAATATGATGTCCCTCTTAATGGGATGGGAAAATGCAACCACACTTGCACTATAAAATGGAAAATGGGTTTAAATATAGCAGTAATGCTTCAAACCACCGGTTACATCATTGACATGCAACAATAAAAAGCATAATTTATCTGAAGTTGGTCCTGCATTAAATGGCTGCTTAGTAGATTAACCGCTTAATTCATTTTTGTCCCATTTAGAGGGTTATTATTTTTGGGGGGTTATCCAGTGGTTCTTACATTATACGTTGCCACAAAACTCAAGAGACAAGCAAACTATTCAGGGATGGAGCTGCAAAGTTGAGGGGCTTTGGGGAAACTATTTTTAATAAAAGAGGGAATGAGATCCAAAAATGGAAAGAAAATGATTGTGTGGGTGGATGATGAGAGAGGGAGAGGAGGGACGACTACAAAGCGAAGGCAGCGTACAGCTGCAAGGGACGTTGAGAAAGATAGAGACAAAAGAAAGATCCTAAAAAGCGTACAGCCAGAGGCGAACCGTGTGCCTCGGAGAGAGATAGAGAACACTGAGTCTAATTTGATTCGATATTCCCAAAAGCTGAGCCACAAAAATGCAATTAGACACACTAATTAACTTATTCTATTTGCCATGTTGAAATAGTGGCAGACTGATTGAAATGTCAATGGAGACAGGATTTGTATATGTTGAATCACAGGGCTGAACGGGAAGGAAACAAAACAAGATAAATGGAGTGGTTGCATACCCTCCTTCTCCACTAGGGGCGCTGGTTAGCTCAAAGGCATGAAGAGAAACAACTGGATTGGAAAATGGACTTTTTCCGTTTACATATAGCGCCTTAAACTCTCAACAATGCTTCACGTCAACATTCACACACACACACACACACGCACACACGCACACACGTGTCAGCGGAGATGGTGGCTAAAGACTTTACGCCGTGAAAGAGATCTTTATTGTGTCCAGGAACAACCACTGTATGAATGTACCGTGTGTGTCGAGTGTGTGTGTGTGTGTGTGTGTGTGTGTGTCGAGACGCTGGTGTTGTGTAGATGAAGAGTAGGTTGTCACCATACCAAAATCATAACTTCGATACGATACCTGCCATAAATATCACGATACTCGATACTTCCGGTACAATACCAGAATTTGATACAATACCACCAATACGATACGATACTGGTATATTTATCTAGAATAGTAATGAATAAAACATCTGGATGGTTCTCTTTTTACCAGCTTGTTCCTGCCTAGCTTTTTCAACACTTAACACATTGCATTAATATTAGTACAGCGAGATGAAAACATCATGATACCATCATAGCATTGATTATACACGGATATGTAGGTCTTTTGTCTGTTCATGACCAGATGATACATAGTTCCTTTCACAAGTATGAGCAATTGTAGAGTTCATATTTTAGCTTAATTCATGGAATAATTATTTTTCCTTCACTAAAAATACAAATAATTAGCTCAAGGTCCACCCTCAGGCCATTTTGCATCAATTGTGTTACATTTAGTACACTTGAGTGCATTGTGACTGTGTGATTATATAGGCTTCTCTTCCCTATGATGAGCTACTAACTATATGAAGAAGAGTAATTCATTTTAGACGCTTTATAAACAGCAGGTCCTAAACATCCTAAACATCCCAAACATCTTAAACATCTTAAACATCTTAAACATCTTAAACATCCTAAACATCCTAAACATTCTTGACATCGTCATTCAAGTCACCGTTTCGTAGCCAAATCACAACCAGATATTCAACCTTTACGTCTTTATAATCCATGTCCTACACGACTTATTTGATTACAGGGCTTGTACAAAGGCAACAAAGTAGTCCATCAATATGAGATATGAGTTTACAGTTAATTGCAATCCCTCCTCGACACGGTGGAGGTTGGCTTCATATTGGTTTATGGCATTTTGCCAGTTTCACTCCTTTTCCTCCTGTTTCCTCAAAGTACATTTTGTTTGTCTATCCACATCAGGACTCGCCTTAGACGGGCCTGAAATGACTTGAAATATCTCTTAATGCCAAAATATTTTACCCTCTCAGGGTAATTCAGCCAGCACTAGTTCCTCCCAAAATAGAAGTGTATATGAAAGGACATGGAAGGAGGATTGGCCGCTATATCATTTGCTGAAGAGCCCGACGATCCCTCAACTTCCCTTTTATAGCCGCGAGAACAAATGACCAAAGAGTAGTTTTCACTGGGAGACGGAGCCCCACGAACCCGGAGTAGTCATTTGAGTCGGGCTTTCAGGACACTGGCAGAAACGAGAAATCAATAAGACAAACTGAGAGGAGAGGAAGGGGGAAATGTGATTGATTGAGAGGAGGATTTAGCTTGTCTGTCTGTACTCAACTTATCACTTCCTCTGGATGCCCAAACACTCCCCCTCACCCCCACCCCCCTTTCCACCTTCATTTATCCCTTCTTTCAGCCTGACTCTCCTTTCTCTCTCCTCTCACCAACCAATTCCTCTTACTTTCTCACCCAAACCATTTTTTCTCTTTTGTACCTGCTGCCGGAAATATCCTACAAAAGAAAATACCCCCCACACACACACACACGCACACACACAATTGCAAGTGTTATGTTAATATGGCTGGGCAGGCTGGGCTGTGATTGATATAGGTCGACATTTTACCGGCCTGTTACATCCATTTGGGGGTTATTACATTTCCTTATATCCCAAATTAGAATTCCACAAATTCTCTAAACCTTAGCTTTTTTTTATTGCAAGTCCAGCTTCAATTTCCATCCAGAACACATGATTCATTTTGCCCTCTTTCCCTTCCCTTTCCCTGATGTCTGAATGAAACCTTTTCCGTTGGTCCTCCCAAGAAAAGTCCTTTTATTTTTTTTACTGGGCGGTGAGCCGCATGAAAAGCGGCCTGGTCCCCTAGACATGAAAGATGAAAATGCACATTGTCGAGACATTGCTGAATAACGGGTGGACCTTGACAACGGCTGAGCGTGTGAGACGTCCCTGAACGGATGATGTCGCATTGGCGTTTATATATCACGTTAAACGCTGTCACTGTTGATGCGCCGGGCGAGGACAACGCGATTGTGACAATTTATTTCAGCAGGAGTAAAGCTGATAAATACCCTGCAAAAAAAGTACAAACTCCCCGACCACTACTCCTCTCCATCACTGTTTGACAGGTTGAAAACACCTGGACCTGTCTTGACGTCTCCATTTTGCCAGTGGGTGGTTCCAGTTTTCCCATTTGGATGATAAAGTGTCCCAGATAACAGAGCTGAAGTGCCGACTGGAAGAGTAAAAAAAAAAAAGTGAAAACCGTGCACTAAGCAGAGTGCTGAACGTGGCCAATCGAAGGGTTAAGCCAGCTGTGACTAACAGGCCCACGCTGGGCTTCTATTGGACCATCTCTGGCAGCCATCCATGATATTGAGAGAGAGAGAGAGAGAGAGAGAGAGAGAGAGAGGGAAGTAGACGGAGAGGAGCGAAGTTGAGTGGATTAGCAAGAGGTGGAAGTGAGGGGGGGTGACAACATGTAATTACCTATTTACCCAGCCTTTAGTGGAAACCCTTATCGAAGGCTAATTGAGCGGTGCATTAGTGAGAGGGTCGTAAAGATAGCAGCATAGGACTGCGGGAAGGGAGGGAGGTTGGGGGTAGTGGTGGTGGTGGTGGTGGTGGTGGTGGGGGGGGGGGGGATGAGAAACGATCACCGGCTGAGGGGCGAGGAGGTTAAGGAGCGGGAGAAGATGGAGGCCGAAGGGCACACAGAGAGAAGGAATGGGGACATGACGGAGGAAGAGAAGAAGTGAAAAAATGTGTTTTCTGATGTATTATCTTATTATCTTAAGGATCCCAGATAACACGATAACACAATTAAAGAATAAAGAATAAAGAAAAGCTCCAACAGTCGTCACACTTAATCAGGTTTTACTGAAAAGCATCAGCAGTAAAATGTAGTTTGATCATTTGAGTTTATTTTTCCAGACAAAAACGACAATTATCTAGCTTTTTATGGGTGACCAATTGATTGTTGATCAGGCAAACAAAAAAACGTCTCTTTCTTTCTCATGTTTTGTACAACAAATTAAAGATGTATTCAT
Organism: Liparis tanakae; assembly: GCA_036178185.1. Lineage (NCBI taxonomy): Eukaryota > Metazoa > Chordata > Actinopteri > Perciformes > Liparidae > Liparis > Liparis tanakae. Next base: position 13,942,279 of record CM070110.1, on the reverse strand, counting down.
CGTGGAAACAACCGGCAGGTGACTCCCTGTTTGAAAGAAACACGTTAATTGCGTTCCCGGTGCATTCAGAGGGAATCTCCTCTTTCACAGGGAGTCCACGCCAATGTCTGCGCCTGTGTCTTCGGTGCACCTTAACGCCCCAAGTGGTCCAGGTGGTTCTTCTTTATGTCCGCCAGGCGGTTTCCAACTGTGCAGTTTGTGAGCTTCTTTTACGCTTCGCCGATAAAAATGTGAATCTGCAAAGTGACTGGCCTACGGGGGAGATGGCTGCAGCCTCCTCTCTGCAGGGCGGCACGGCAACAATACTTCATGAAGTGCTTCCATTGGAGCGAAATACCCACGCCTCCAGCGGCAGTACAGTCGAGAGTCTCTAATGCTTTGGGGGTCGGGGGGGGGGGGGGGGGGGGGCAGTCATCTCTGTAATGTGTTTTAGTACATGGATGGATGAAGGGAAGGATAGATCTATGGATGGATGAGCCTGCAGTATGGTCACGGTGTGGCTGCCGTTGCTCAACATACGAGGTACACACCCGCACACACGCACACACACACACACACACCTCTATCTACGGCTCTAGCTGGCTGAGTGACCTCCACATGCAGGTGGAACACAGCAGTAATAATTAACAGGCCTTGAGCGACTCTCACGTGGAATACAGTATGGATTTCCTCCACCAGAAGTGGGCTGGAGCTTCAATAACTGGACCTTTTATGCACATCGTGCTATAGCCTGCATCCTCCACTGGTGTATACCAATGAGACTGGGGGCGGGGGTCTCGATATGTGGAGGCTCGCCACCGCGATGACTCAGAGGAGGAGGAGTTGAGCGAGGAGGAACAGTAGCCGGCTTTCACAGTGCGCCACAAGTGAAGAAACGGCCTTG
>CM070110.1:13928896-13936396 GCA_036178185.1 Liparis tanakae | reverse complement strand
CCCCCACACACACACACACACACTCCACATACACACATAATAACTGTGTGTGTGTGTGTGCACGCTCAAGCTCCCCTTCCAGGCAGCAATGTACGTGCGTTGAGGAATCCAAAGCATTTGACCTCAATCTGCGCCTCTGCATTATTTATAGTCCGATGCCAGATTTCCTTTTGTTTGTTTTTCCAAAGCTCATATGAGGTTTGGAAGTGTGGGAAAAGAAAATGGAGGGTAGAGGGGCGGCTGGATGGGCGGGGGCTCGGTGGACGGAGGGGAAGAGAGGACAGGAGGCAACCTCTCTCTCTCTCTCTCTCTCTCTCTCTCTCTCTCTCTCTCTCTCTGGGTATGCACAACAAATCACATCCAACAGCATTACGGCTAATTGATAGCTCCGGACCTCGCTGTCGTTTCCCCAAAAAGGGTTTTAAACCGTCTCTCAGACTCTCCACCGCTGTACACGCCGGGAAATACACTTTACAGTCTCTATATATCTGTTGTACACACACACACACACACACACACACACACACACACACACACACACACACACACACACACACACACACACACACACACACACACACACACACACACACACACACACACACACACACACACACACACACACACACACACACACACACATGGTCACCCTTCCCTGGGCCTAGCTGGCGGGGCAGCAGTGAGCATCCTCAGAGACCTGCTGGGCCAAATCAATGGCAGCCAGCAGCCTTCCACAATGAGCGCCACCATGTTTTATTCTTTTCACTGGCGGCCGCCCAGCGCAGCAGGGAGAGCGGCTAAGTAGTCTGTAAGGAGAGCATAGGCCGCTTTGTGTGTGCGAGTGTGTTTGTATGTGTGTGTGTGTGAGTGTGTTTGTGTGTACGCTCGGCGGCCAATTTGTAAAGCAAGTTTAATGTATGCTGCTCGTGTGGTTGTGCGCACGCATGAGTTGGGCAGTCCATTCGGGGTAAGCAAGCTTATCATACACTGCCTTGCTTGTGACTGCGTGTGTGTGAGAGTGTGTCTGTGTGTGTGTGTGTGTGAGCGAGTGTGAGTTGCCTTTTGTGAGCCGATGCCAACAGTGAGGTTTGTTGAATTTCAGTCAGAGCGTTGTAGCTTTGCAATTTTCATACCGATGATTGTTCCCTTTCATGCGGGCGCCATACGTTAAGCCCGCCTGCAAATAAATCCCCCCCCCCCCCCACACCCCACAAACACACGTACACTTTATCTGTCATTATGTCTCTTTCTCACACAAACACACACAAACGCTGCTGGCATGGCGGACTGGTTTTCTAATCGGTGAATCGGCATATCAGCCAAGAAAAGTCAGATTACGTTATAATCCCACGTTTTAGTGCCTTGAACTCGGCACACGCGTTACGGTGTCGACTCCGGCCTATTATGACGGCCTTTTTCTGTGTGGAGGGAAGTCTGAAGTATCAATGCGATGCTCATAAAATAACAAATAAAAAATCATTGCGAGAACAACTGAGGGCCAATTAAATGTCTATGATTAACTTATTTGATGACCAGAAGCTCCTAAAATGTCTCACATAAAAAGCGAGACGGAACATGAATTAAAACGTTCAGCATTTCGGGGGGGGGGGTTAAAAGAGCCGGAGAGTCAACTCCGTATTATTATTTTTCTTTTAAATCTCGGCAGACGCCATCTCGCCTCTCTTCTTCGGTGGGATGGGTTTGTGATTCGCAGAAGTGAATCACAAGGAGGGCTCAGAAGAGCAGAACAGGCATTGAGCTGAACAGCCTCATGCAGAAAGAAAAAAAGAGCGGGCTCCATTGAAAAAGAAATACTCCACGGTTTATCGACGTTCGAACCGAGACAGCAGCCGAGTCCCGCCCGTAACCCGAGAAGACAACCTTGTTATTTTCAATAAACCTATTACAGAAGCTTCTTATGAAAGGCGCTGGGGGCGAGGGGTGGGGGCGGGGGGCAGGGGGGAGTTGGTTAGGTGCCTCTCAGCTTTGGCTCAGAGGATGTACGGTGGAAAACGATGCCAATCTCTACACCGGCGGGATGTATTAAATGGCACGTCTAATTTAATATTGCAACATTGAGAGACCCGCTAAGGCACTTCCTGTGTCTAAAGGCCGTTCAGGAATGGAGTAGTCGGGGGGGTGGGGGAGATTGCAGAGTAAGGGTTTTTTGGGATGCATTAGAGGGGAAGGGAAATGATTTCGTGGTCACGCGTCTGCAAGGTGAGGGATGGGGTGCGGCGGGATTCTGCAACGACTGTGTGTTGGTATGTTTGCATCTGATGCACTGCCACGCCTTAAGATGTTAGTGTTCCCCCCCTCCCAGACAGACGGGCTGGGGTTATCGACTGAACGTCTTCATAAAACTAAAACTTGAGCAGACCTGCTCTGTGTTGAGTAGCAACAACACGTACGTGCACTTCAAATACACACACACACACACACACACTCTGGATGGTTGAAAGAAGCCCAGTGCCAAGTAGTGAGGGCAAAGTCCCGCCCACTTCCTGTGGAGAACCACAGGACTTATTTTCGGGGAAAGAGTATGTACGTCAGCGAGAGATTAATAATTGTTTGGATGGCCTTTTGAATTGCACCATTAATGTGTGTGTTAGGTTGTAGTGGATTTTATGTACACTTGCAGATGTAAACAAGGAAGTCTTATTCATTAATGCATATAGAAAGATAATCTACATAGGCAAGGCAAGGCAAGACAAGGCAAGTTTATTTGTATAGCACATTTCAACAACAAGGCGATTCAAAGTGCTTCACATAAAACCATTAAAAACATCAAAACATATTTAAAAACAGTTAAGAAAACATTAAAACAATAAAACAATAAAAATCAGTTAAAGGCAGCAGAAAACAGAAAAGTCTTCAAGCTGGATTTAAGGGAGCTGAGGGTCTCAGCAGACCTGCAGCTTTCAGGAACCTTGTTCCACATATGTGGAGCAGAAAAGCTGAACGCTGCTTCTTCATGTTTAGTTCTGACTCTGGGTACAGAAAGTAAACCCGCCCCAGACGACATGAGGGGCCGAGATGGTTCATAAGGTAGCAGCAGATCACACATGTATTTAGGCCCTAAACCATTCAGTGCTTTATAAACCAGCAGCAGGATTTTAAAGTCAATTCTTTGTTGGACAGGAAGCCAGTGCAAAGACCTCTGAACTGGAGTGATGTGATCCACTATCCTGGTCTTAGTTAGGACACGAGCTGCAGCGTTCTGTATCAGCTGCAGCTTTCTGACTGACTTTTTACAGAGGCCTGTGAACACACCGTTACAGTAGTCAAGTCTACTAAAGATAAATGCATGGACAAGTTTCTCCAAATCCTGTTGAGACATAAGTCCTCTAACCCTTGAGATATTCTTCAGGTGATAATAGGCTGATTTTGTAATTGTCTTGATATGGCTGTTCAGATTGAGGTCTGAATCCATAACTACACCTAGATTTCTGGCTTGGTTTGAGGTTTTTAACATCAGTGTTTGAAGCTGAGCGCTCACTTCCAATCGTTCATCCTTGGGACCAAAAACAATTACTTCTGTTTTATCTTTATTTAATTGAAGAAAATTCTGGCACATCCAGATGTTGATTTCTTCAATGCATTTAGCCAGCCCTTGTATGGGATTATAGTCCCCTGGTGATATAGTTATGTAGATTTGTGTGTCGTCTGCATAATTATGATAACACACTTTGTTGTTTTTCATAATCTGAGCCAGTGGAAGCATGTAGATGTTGAACAGAAGAAGCCCCAGTATTGAACCTTGGGGAACACCACATGTCATCCTGGTCAGCTCTGATGTGAAATTAGCTACCGATACAAAGTATTGTCGGTCCTTCAAGTAGGATTCAAACCAGTTAAGAGCTGCGCCAGAGAGTCCTACCCTACATAAGGGATAGTAAGAGGAGCATTCTGAAGAATGTATTATAAAAGCATAGAAAAGTATGGTCACTGTATTATAATTGTAACTGTAATGTTGATTGTATGACGTCTCATTGTTATCATAATTATAGGATGTTTGATTGTATGAATGAAATGTTTTAATTATGAGAGAGGAAAGTTTCTCTTGAGAGATTGTGTCCGTTTCCCTGTTGAAGCTCTTATTTTGAAGAGTCTAAACCCAGAAGTTAAAGTTTGCGGAAGCGGTGCACAGCTGGTCTCGCTGGAGGCGCGACGCTCCGTCCCTTTGAAATGCTGCAAGCTAGAGGAGAGCCAGCGAGGCGACACCTGACAACAAGACTAGTCTGGAGGCTTTAAGCTCAACGAATGATAAACGCAAGTATTAAGACTATTGGGAAGACGTTAGGTGAGTCCTCTGCGGATCGGCGATTTCCAGAAACTGTCTTTAGGACGGACTGTGGGTGTTATCCATAGAAACATCAGAAGTGGTGGCCGTATCTGGGTCCTTAAGAAAACCAGGAATATTGTGTTTATTGTGCTAAAATAAATATAAGATGCACCCCAGATACACCAGTGAAAAATATAATTTTGCAGCGATAAAAGAGTCACGGTTTTTCCAATATAGCATCCCATTGTGGTAACACAGGAAGGAGGAGGGACTCTAACGTCCCATCATACTGAAGAGAAGACATCACGACTGCAGATATTTCCAAAACATCCACTCTGGATTGATCCATAGCAAGACAGGTAAGAGGAAGAATTATGTATTTTTGAGTTGAGCTGTCACTTTAAGGATGTGTTAACAAAGACAGGCAACATGTAATGCTTTTGTGTGAAGGGAACCAAAGTGCAAACCTATTATTTCATCATTCATAGGTTTTAGGACTATTTACTGTCGTACTACATCCTCATGGCCACATGAATGAAACCCACTGAATCCCAGCGGGGCGTTTAAGGTCAGGCCTTGAGCCCGATGGCCCCTCTGCCTTCTGAGGACAGAGCCTGTCTAGTAATTTCAAATGTTTTGGGGCTTGTGAAGAGATTATTCATCCTTGTGCACATGCATGCACACACACACACACACACACACACACACACACGTCCACGTGCACTTGCGTGTGTACAAGGGTGATCACACACACACACACACCGTAAACCTTTAAACCTCATCGGAGGTCAGTCTTTGCCGCGATCATTCCACACAGAAAGCCCTCGCGCAATCAAGACTAATAGTAAAGGGTGTTAATAAAAACGCCACGTACATACACACACACAGACACAAACACACACACACACACACACACACAGACACACACACACACAGACACACACGTCATTTAATCCCAGGTGCCTTAGAGAGTCTGAGGGAAATGGGAAGGCAGAACACGATTCCTGAACAACAGAACAACAAATGGGATTTAGGTTTGGACTCTCAGTCCCCCCCCACCCACCCCCCACCCCCCACCACCAGAGAGAAGGGACAGGGGGAAGCAAATAACAAGCGGGATGAAGGATGAATGAAGGGACGAAAGAGAAAGCTGGGCTCAGCAGCCTTATCTCGATTTCCATTGGCAAGAACAAGCAGAGCAGACAATCAAAAGTCATTAATTACAAATCTACGGGCAAACAGTGGGGAGGGCTAATCCCGGACAGGCGGCGGAAAAACATCGGGATCGGAGATCGACTAATTAATGAGCGCATGAGATTTAGAGTCTGGAAAGGTTTTGAGGCGTGGGCCAAGGAGGCGGTAAAGACTCCCACAGAGGACGCGGAGCAAAGACACAGCGGCCTGTAAAACCCCTCGCCTTCAGCCTGGACGGTTAATCGGTGAAGCGCTCGTCTAAATGCCTGCTCTGCTCCTCCAGCGCTGATTAATAAAACACACAATAGTGACCCGTACTGTATTAATGGATACCTGGAGGTGGGGAAACATGTCGCGATACATGAGCATCGAAAGTTCTTCAAACAGACGCCCCTGGGTGAAGAGGGTCAGAGGTTGCACTAAAAGACATCACGTGATACTTAGAATAGAATAATAGAAATATACTTTATTAATCCCCAAGGGGAAATTTGTTGACACAGTAGCACCAATAAACTAAACACAATAAAATATAAATATAAGAAAGAAAGAAAGTGACTATGCATAAACTTACTACTACTATTTACTCCCATTAAGACATTTTATGTATAGCGGGTTTGATGAAAATGCTTGTTTCAATAAGCAAATAAGGCCTTGTTATAACAAATATGTGCTGGTGTGCATATATTTACAGAAATAAATGTCAATGTCGGATGAAGCTCGGCTCATAATGTTGGTTTCAGTTCGTTGGCATATTAGAGTCAAAGGTTTTCACAGGGGGAATATTAGATGTCTCTTTATATCACTGTATGAATCAGTCATAGAAGATACACTTTTGCTATGTTTTTAGGAATACAATGTTGTATACATTAGGTTATGAATGATATCTGAACGGTAAAATCATTTAGAATATAGATGTTTGTAAGTGTTACCGAAGTGCCTTTAAAGATATGCATCATAAAAAGTTATATACCACGACAGGTGAACCGGGTAAATAGTCAAACTAATTTCCCCAGTTGATTACTTACATGAAGACAACTATTTATTTGGGGATTACAAGCTGTCTCTCCCCTTGAGAGGAAAGCTATCAGCTGCCTGTGATGTGTGAGTGACATGTAATCTCTGGGAAGATACCACAGCAGTGACCGCTTAGCGCCACAGATATTGCCAAGAGCAAAAGAAGAAAAAAAGAGAAATGACAGTGGATGACAGTTCAGAGGATGGATTTACATATTCTGTGGCATAAAAATAATAAAGAATAGGAGCAAACGTGGTCTGAGAGGTCTTTCTGTATAGATCTGTGGGATGAAAAGCGAAACACGGCGACAGCGGTTTCACAGTGACAGTGACCAAAGGAGTGGATAATAGGACATAATGCAAACACGTGTCACACAGATATGAGAGCAGGAGGGAGAGGGAGAGAGAGAGGGAGAGAGAGAGAGAGAGCAGAGCAAATAACTTAAAAGGAGATTCAAATGAATAAATTATCAAACAAAGAAATAGCCGTAGAAGATAGAGAGGATGGAGGATGGAGGATGGAGGATGGAGGATGGAGGATGGAGGATGGAGAGGGCCATGGCAGGACGACTGCAAATTGCAAAATCCTTTGGCAGAGAGAATGAAATTATTTTGAAGTCCTGCTACTAAGCCCCCCCCCCCCACACACACACACACAGTCACACACACCTGCAGATTAAACTGTGTGCTAGTGGGAAGGGGTGGATGGGGGGGAGGCGGTGGCTAGAGAGATGTAGAAGGGGAGCAAGAGAGAGCAGGAGACAAAGCTGATTGAGTAGGTACAGCATAAATAAGGCTTTGTGGTCCGGCTCCGTTGTCATTTATTTTGTAATAACAATATACATTTTTGCGATGTCAAAACAACATGCGTGCCGGGAGAGAGATGCAAGATGCAGGAGACGGGGGAGAGAGACAAGGAGGAGACATTAATTGAAGGAGGACAAGCGAAGGGAAGACGAGGATGTTAAGTGCAACGAGGGAAGCGAGTGGGAAGAGGAGGAGGGTGG
>CM070110.1:13553258-13928396 GCA_036178185.1 Liparis tanakae | reverse complement strand
TCACGGTCAGAAAGCAGGTCGAAGTGCGACCGGGCGGCTCAAAAATCTTACATAGTCGGGTATATAGCCCACAGACCACCTATGGCAGTGACGGAGGCGCAAATCGCCATTTTAAAAGTCATTGTAGCGGCACAAATTTTTTCAAGCTGTTATTTTAAGGTAGGAATTGTTACATAGTGGGGCTTTAAAATTACTAAAATCTAAGTAAATATTTTTTTGGATTTTTGATTCATTTTTAAAACCGACCTTTTGGAGGGGACGGGGTGTTTGGTTTTGGAGATTAGGAAACGGGTTGATCGCAGGCCCAGGTCATCCGGTATCTCCAGTGGGCGGCGGCTCTCTAATTAACTCAGGTATTGGTCCTGGACATTAGCGTCATCGAGGCAACATTCTCCAAATTGACTAAAAGAGGGAAAAAGCCACGTTTGACTAGTATACATTTTTTGCAGGACAGAGGTGAGACTTTTGAGGCAGTTTGATTCCGAACGTTCCTCTCGTCAGCTGCAGCTGAAGCTGTGTGATGACAAGTGCATACTGGACTTGGAGCGCACACAGCAGAAGTACGAGAGTGATTCATCTCTCTGTGAAGCTGGTTTGTGCCGCAAAACCTCAGTGTGGTTCTACGATTCTCTCTTTATTTATTTTCTTAATTTGATTTGTTTTGAGAAAAGTGTGAGAAAACTTTCCGATAAAGTTAACGTTTTACCAAATGACTACTCGTTGAATTAAGTTGTGTGTGACGGCACGTGAGGTGCAAGGACAGCGTTATGTCACCGAGCTGCTGCTGATGTGACGAATGTTGCGTGGAAGGAAAGAAAAACAACTTTTAAGAGTCTCAGGACCGTCTGTGAGCTGACAAAGAAGACAGGAAGTCAGCAAAAGGGGGAGAGCACAAGCTTTAACACTAATGTACAGTCTCGCACCACACACACACACACACACACACACACTTATGTGGGTGTGCTCACCCAGAATACCAAACACAATCAAGTGGTGCAGCAGATTTCCCATCAGCCCAATGTAAATGAGAAACTCCTCAGCTCAGTGGATCCAAGAAAAAATACAACCTCAGGAGACACACAGATGAAAGCCCTCTCTCACACACACACACACACACACACACACACACAGGAGACAGATGTGTTCTTGGCCACATGTACACAAAGAGATACCAAAAAGATAATGAGTCAGCACGTAAGAGATAAGGGATTTGCTTATCTTGTTAACTTCACTGGCTAAAATAAAATCTTGGGGCTGTATTTGATGGGCCTCATGACACAGTATCACCCTGCACACACGCACATACACACAGTGATAAAAACTGCGATAAAATATTGAACGTAGCCACTGACAGATGCGTATGGATGTATGGGTTCAATATTCAGTGCCTGTCTATGCATGGGTGCTCCCTGGATGTGAAAATGCCTGGCTGTCCACACACACACACACACACACACACACACACACACACACACACACACACACACACACACACACACACACACACACACACACACACACACACACACACACACACACACACACACACACACACACACACACACACACACACACACACACACACACACACACACACACACACACACACACACACACACACACACACACACACACACACACACACACACACACACACACACACACACACACACACACACACACACACACACACACACACACACACACACACACACACACACACACACACACACACATTCTGGCGCTGCGCTGTCAACCTACTCATTTATCAGTTTTCCATGTTGCTGTTGAATTTCTTTTGTACGTCATGCATGAACTCCTTCCCTCACCAGCCTAAACAAGACGCACACACCGTGCGCTCCAAGCCTGCACCAGGACCCAAACCCGCTCCTCTTTGCTGTGAGTATGTCGGCTTAATGACATTTGGCACATTTAGAGAACATACTTTTCATAGAAAAATAGTCCCGCTTACATATCAACCAGGAGCAAAAAGTACATGGACATTTATAAATGTATTAAATTGGACCTTAACAGATGGACTCAGAGTTCAAAATCGCTACAAACTCGGATTTCAATTGTGAAGGTGGATATATTACCTAGAGTTAATTATTTTGCATCTATGTTATACTTATCTCCACCACCTAATTACTGGAATAAGCTTCACTCCTTAATCTTCAAATTCATATGGGGAGGAAAACAACCACATGTAAAGATGTCCACACTACAAAGGCATAAAAATAAAGGTTGCCTCTCAGTACCGAACTTTAAATATTATTTTTGGTCTTTTGTTTTGAGACCAATCTCAATTTGGTTGAACCCAGAGGTATCGGTCTCTTGGAAACCAATTGAGGATTATCTTTCCTCACCACATAGGTTAGAGGAATTGGTTTATTCTAATATTCCGCCAAAACAAATGAAACTCTCACTTGGCCCAATTATATCTTTCGCACTATTAACATGGCGTATGGCGGAAAAAGAGACCAAACAAGTCTTAAATGGCACCTCGACACAATTTGTAATAACTGTCTATTACTGACTGGTGAGATCCCATTCTCTTCATCAACATGGGCGAGCAGAAAGATACACAAACTAGCAGATATTTTTAATGAGAATTGTTTGAGGGCTTTTGATGATATATGTACTACCTATGACATACTGTACCTGGCTCATCCTTTTACCTTTACTTACAACTAAGAGCAGCATGTGGGGTACCATCACCTGCATTCTATAATGAACTCAAAAGGCCAAACCAGGGGATTAGTATCCAAACTATACTCATATTTCTGTGTATCATCTTACAAACCTCTTCCTATTGAAAAGGTTTGGGCCAAAGACATGAGACTCATGATAGAGAACACCCCACTGGACTGGGATTATATTTGGAAAGGAATAACTGAGACTTCTAAAAAACCCAACCATCAACAGATTCACCTAAACTTTTTACATCAAACCTATTATACACCTAGGAACAGTTTCTTAATGAAAATAGTCCCATCACCATTATGTACCCTTTGTACAGGAGGTCATGTGGGCTCTTTCATGCACATGTTTTGGCTGTGTAAAGAAGTAACCCTGTTTTGGAAAATGGTTTCTCTCATTTTGACAAATATTCTGGATTATGTAATTCCATGCACTCCTGCTGTGCTGCTTCTAAATTATTTCTCCACACTGGATTTATCACAAGCACAAAGATGCACCTTATCAACTGGCCTGATAGCTGCAAAAAAAATGCTAGCAATGCGATGGAGTCCACCGCACACTCTTACGAAAACCCAGTGGTTAGCTAGCTACCTTGATATAGTGAATATGGAATTATCAATAGCCAACATTCATGGTGCGAAAGAAAGAACCATCTTATCCTGGTCCATGGCTTTAAGCAACATTGAACAATATATATATATTATATATATATATATATATATATATATATATATATATATATATAATGTAATGTAACATAATATAAACATTCCCTTTTATAATAGCTGGAGATGTATTAGGGGGGTGGGGGGTGGGTGTCTCCAACAGTGGGATGGGGGTACATTTACATTATGTATGCATGTGTGTATGTACTAAGCTATGCAAGTATGTGTATATATACAGGACTGTCTCAGAAAATTATTGGCAGGCCAATCGAGGAATAGTAATGCTATGGTCAGTGCACCAGTTACTGGTGGTTCTGGCACTGTGGGCAGGTGCCAGATCATGCTGGAAAATGAAATCCTCATCTCCATAGAGCCTTTCAGCAGACGAAAAGCATGTAGTGCTCTAAAATCTCTTGGTACACAGCTGCATTTACTCTGGACTTGATGAAACACAGTGGACCAACACCAGCAGCTGACATGGCTCCCCAAACCATCACTGACTGTGGGAACTTCACACTGGATTTCAAGCAACTTGGATTTTGCTCCTCTCCAGCCTTTCTCCAGACTCTGGCGCCTTGACTTCCAAATGAACTACAACACTTACTTTAGTCTGAAAAGAGGACTTTGGACCACTCTGCAACTGTCCGGTGTTTTTCAAGGCTCAGGAAACCCTTGCAGGTGTTTTGAGTAAATTAGACGATTCAAGTGTTTAGTTGAATACCCTACTAGTATACTTTTTCATGATATTCTAATATTTAGAGTTTGAGTTTTCTTAAGCTGTAAGCCATAATCAGCAATATTAAAAGAATAAAAGGCTTGCAATATTTCAGTTGATTTGTAATGAATCCAGAATGCATGACATTTTTGTTTTTTTTAATTGCATTATAGAAAATAAAGAACTTTATCACAATATTCAAATTTTCTGAGACATGCAGGTTTTTGCATGTATACCTGTGTTTATATATTTTTTTATTTTAATATATATATATAATATAAAAATCTTTTTTTTACATGTCATTTTTATGAGTACCATTGTGTACGTACAATGTGTACATATTTTCCTTTGCATGTGCATATCTCGAAAACCAATAAAAGATTTGATCCCAAAGAAAACAGGAGCAATATGTAGATTTTGAATGCTCTTCGGTTTTTGGAACCAATATCCGTCTTATCGGGCGACATCGTCTCCTTACCGTTGAGTGATTTTGGAGTTCAGAAGATCTCGCCTGTGTTGCCGCAAGGAGAGATACTCAAAGATGCTCCCGCAGGAGCAGTTTTCTCATTTTAATGTTTGTTAAAAAAAAGTGATTACAGGCCAGACGACCTGCGACTTTATCCTGACGACGGCACCGGAGGGATATTTGGACATTCCCTATTTATGGTACAATGAGCTTGTGCCGAACAGGCAAAAACCTTGTCTGGAACATTGGCCCGATGGGACACTCTGGATTAATTGTATGTACTGTAAGCCTCAGATGGACCGCCATCCAAATGACAGGGGATGTCCCCCGATGCAGACATTTTTCCTTCCACTAATCAGGAAAACAAACACAAGTACATCCAATTACAGTAATGGTGGCTCCATTCCATATAGGAGGGCGAGCTCAACACTCCACTGTTATATAAATGAAAAGCAGCCATCGCCTCAATACTTTTGTTTTTGACGCAAGTACTTTTGTGCAGAACGTAAATATTATACGGCGACAGAGAAAATCAAATAATGTAGATTTTTTGTTTTGCTTTCCCAAAGATGTGGACGAATCCTGTTGTGCAGAATAGGTGAGTTGCGCCTTTAGTTATATTTATATATCTTTATCAACCGGCTTTCTGCTTCACGCGCCACTGAGCAGCTGATCGTGGCCCCGCCTCCGAATTCCGAAACCCAGGCGTAATATTTTCATAGTGTCTTTTAACCTCAACGAAGCCAGCGAGGACCAGAACCTTTTACAATAAAAGCCCCTGGATCTTCGTAATCTTCAGAATTTGTGTCGCATTTCATTGGCCGTTAATAACAACTGCTTGACAAGCCAAATATATCTGCCATGAGTTAAGAGAGAAATTAATAAAACTGACTTTATTTCAACCTAATCACAGTATACTGCCAATCAGTGCTGAATGATTGCTAATGATATGCTGGTTCCCATGAAAAAGACTTCATGCATGAGTAGAGAGCATCTCGAATGGAGCAAATCTCATTTAAAATGTCTTTTATTTGAGGGCAATACTTGACCTAAGTAGTATTCAAGCATCACAACCACTCTCTTCTTTCGCCTCTCTGGAACGGAACTCATTTGTTTAGTTTTTTACCATTGTCGTTTTAACATACGGATAACATCAAAAATAAAATGAAAAAGAACAGTGCTCAAGAAGTCTAAGGCTAAGGAGCGCAAGCTGAAAGAAGAGTGTTCTTAGAGGGACGGCCGTGCGTCAGAGACGGTTCGGGTTTATGGGGGGACACAAAAGAATTGTCCGCAACAAAACAACATGCGTCATGCGACGGCGGTTCATGCAACATACTTGAGGTTGAACGTTGACAGCGGTCTCTCTAAGGATCCGGCCCATGCTGGAATCCCTTAGGAAAGTTCTTTCTCTCTTTTTTCTCTTTTCTATCCAGCCTGCAAGATGTATAACCTTGGAAACGCGATTCGACGCTAAGCAGCAAATTGATCGGCAATCATTTTTATAATTGATGTATCTTTCTAAGCCTTTTTTGAAGAAAGAAATGCAAAATCTAAACAACCAAACCAAAATATTATTTTTTTTACTCTCTATGAAAATAAAATGAATACTTCAAGATGGAAACTTTGGGAAAACACGATGACTGTGTGTTATGGCATTCCATAGACGGAACAATTTACATGACCCCAAATATTATATATATATATATATATATATATATATATATATATATATATATATATATATATATATATATATATATATTAGTGCTGTGAAAAATAACGCGTTAATGCAAATTAACGTAAACTACAGGATTAATTAGTTAATTCTTTTTATGCATTTAGCGCATGCACAGAATCAGCGTCTGTTGTTGATCGTCTCTAACCAGCAGCATGTCATTCTGTCTCTACATGTCGCGATGCCGGCGTGATGTGCGCACACTGGCGAGCATACACTCCCCCCCCCCCCCCGTAGGTGGACGTCACAAAAAGCCATACCGAGAATATCGGTAATATGTGATTAATCATGATTAATCCACAGAAACCTGTAATTAATTAGATTAAAAATTGTAATCGTTTCACAGCCCATATATACTGTATACATATACAGTATGTATATATATATATATATATATATATATATATAGTATTAATATTCTACAGTGTGATCGGCATAAGGGGGCTAACAAGTGGTGGGACTTGTTTCGTTACCTTGAAAGTTCAGCTCATGACTTATGACAGTGGATGCCGAGCGGCGGCCCATTAAGGCCATGACATTTCAATAATTGCCTCTAATCTCAGCACCATACAGAGTCACAGTGCCTCCTGCCCACGCACACACACACACGCACACACACACACACACACACACACACACACACACACACACACACACACACACACCTTAATCATTGATGCTTCATGATTAATGACACCGTGCTTATACTTGAACCTCCCTTCCCACTGATGCTTGACCCCACCCCTCACACATACACTACGCTACACTACATAGTACACAGGGAAACAGTCCTCCAGCCTCCAAGATTGATGGCATTTTGATATACACAGACATTCATTCTTTTCTCTTAGTGGATGTGGAAAGTGCTTTTTTCTGCACACACATACAGATACACACACAGACACACACAGACACACACACACACACACTCACACACACACACACGCGCTCTCACCACATCATTATCCCTTTCCTTCCCTTTAGGCAGCGACTTGGCTTCTCCAGTCATTTGTTCGCTGCGCCGGACATGCGAGCGCTTGGCGGCGGGCTTCAAATCCTCCGTGTGGCTTAAGGCCGGTGTTAAGAGAGGGCGCCTGCTTCTCCTACGCAGCTGGACAATTACGGCAATTACGGAGACACCAACGCGGCTAACGAGAAGTGCGCGAGCAGCCGGGAAGAGGCCGCCAGAGGAAAGAGGCTGCCCGTTGGGTTTATTATTCTAATACGAGAGCCATCTCTGGAGTCAAACATCTGGATTACACGAGGATAAACACGGAGCCTTTCTTAAGAATTGTTCCAAGCCCAGATCCGCTGCGCGCCTCACCGTCTGATTCCTTCTGCATTCAGGGTTTCACAAGGCAGTGATTGAGTCTGTTCTGACTCATGGTGATCTGGCCCTGACGACAGCGATTCCTCCTCTGGCTTAGCCTCGGTACGAAGTACAAGTCATTCTGGAGCTCTTTAGAGCCGTTAATATTATTTATTTTGCAATCAATACGGTGTAAAAATGTGTTTTTATCTATACATATAACTGTATGAAAAAAAGAAAGATTGCTCGTATTGATTTTTCACCATCCCAATACTGATGAGTTCAGCCGGGTGGATGTCGGCGCCGAATGATAAGCAGCATTACAAAGAAACACTCGTGCTGCGATATGCACTTTAATCATGCACTGGAGACAGGTCCGCTGTGCGGCACACACAGAGAGTGTGTGTGTGTGTGTGTGTTTGTGTGTTTGTGTGTGTGTGTGTGTCGCACAGAAAAGGGAGTGACAGGAGGGGGGAAAATTATAGAGAACATGAGAAAAAGCTTCCATAGAACACAGAGGGGACTATGGAGAGCGATGAACAGCCAGCCAGCTCTTTTCACATCCAGGGAAATTGCATTTGGGAATATTGAGCTGGTGTGATGAAGGGCACGACTCTTCCTCTACACGTGCTCAGTTCTTATTCTTTCTTTTCTTTTTTAATATATGGTGGCGCTTATCAGCAAGATCATATTTATGGAGTCTCGGCTGCGCACACGCAGTGCACACACACACACACACACACACACACACACACACACACACACACACACACACACACACACACGTACAGACATACACACACAGGATCTCATTTGTTCCGCAGGCTCGGGGTTGGATGAGCACTATTGAAAGAGCGGAAATGAGACTCGGTGAAAACAGGGAGGCCGAGAAAGGAAGAAAAAAGAACAGTGAGAAAAGAGGAAGCGGTGGAGAAAGACAAAGAGGGATAAATGAGTGGATGATAAAAGGAAAGGAATTGAAAGGCAGAGAGAGAGCGTTAGAGAGACAGAGAGAGAGATAGGGGGGGAGAAAGAGGGAAAGAGAGAAAGAGAGAGACAGAGAGGCTGTTATTTGAAGAAGAAAAGGCTGTTGCTGACGCAGCTACAATTCATCCAACCGTAAAAGAACGCATTATAATTTCTTTCCAAAAGAAAAGAAAAAGAATGTTAAAGAAGCGAAGCAGCAGCCGGGAGTCAACAGGTTCCGCACAAATGGCGAGCGGACAGACCATTAACCTGGAGGGAGTGGGACGGCGGGCGGTGGGCGGGGGGGGGGGGGGGGGGTTTGGGGACTCTGCTGACTCCGTTGAAATGAGTGACGAACGGCAAGCTCAGCAGCCCTCACATTAGTGGAGAGCAGCATCGTGTCGGGCGGTGGAGCCGGAGACCCAGGAGCTCTGAGTGGTCATTTGTGGAAACAAGGAGACCTGACTTGAGGCTCTTCTTGTGTGCAGCGGTAAGGTCAGCCTGTGTGTGTGTGTGTGTGTGTGTGTGTGTGTGTGTGTGTGTGTGTGTGTGTAGAGACGTAAGGATTCAGTCAAAATGTTGGATATTCATATTCTACTTGCCCACACACACGCATTCAAACATGCACAGATGCACGCTGTGCAGTAGATCATTTATGTTTACATAGATTGCAACAATGACAGGAATATCACTACAAAGAGAGCTGTCAGTTACATTCTCCACGCGCGACTGGCAATTACTTCTATACACACGGAGCAACACACACACACACACACACACACAAAGGGCAGACGACATGATGAAACACAATCTGCTGTTGTCACACACATTCAGATACACGTGCTCGCACATGCAAACACACACACACGCACACCGACGCAGATACACACACGGGTCATGGAGAAGTGGCTGTCATTGTGATTGGTTCCTGCTGCCGAAGGGCGAAACCCGCAATAACCAATTATCTGTCATTATACACCACAGCAGCTCTGGCGGTCTGGATGCCTCCGCTCGTGTGTGTGTGTGTGTGTGTGTCATAGTGGGAGAGATTGGCAAATTGCTGGTTATATATTTCAGCATGTTGAAAAAAAAAGAGGAGAAATAGTAGAGAAGGAGGAAGAGGAGGAGAAGGGTCAGAGCTTTTTGAGGAGGCCAGGGAAACACAAAAATAATATGCTGAGTGAATTTAAAATGAAGCAAAGTGAAAGAGATTGATTGTATTTGATAGATGTAGCGATGATGGGGCCCGCAGACCTCCAGTGAGCTGTGTGCTGATGACAGGCGGTCCGGTGGCCGAGACGTGGACGGGCCACAGATTGGGGGGGGGGGGGGGGGGGGTTACGGTTCATTAGAAACGCTCTCCAGCCGGTATGCTGTGCTAATCTGACCACGGTGATGGCAGAAAGGTCCTATGACAATTAGTGGTGGGTGTTTAACTATATTTCAGTCAAAGCTACCAATTTATTTGGTTTTCGCCCAGCACAGTTTGGAAAGTGGCTATCGTCACATTTCTATACTGCAGTCAGCGCTGTGCAGACAACTGGTTGAAGGCTCTTCTTTTGTTGGTTGGAATGGTTGCTTTTGTATGTGAAATGAAAGCAATCAGCTTTGTAAGAAGCTCTTTATTCCATCTGCAGAGTGTTTGCTTATTCGAATCCAGTGCGTAATTTTCTCCATTAAGGTCACAATCAATAAGGAAGTCATGAGTTATTATTAACTGACATTCTGGCGGTTAGGATGTGATCTGCAGAAGCACGACGCCCAGATGATTTTCTCAAAGTTACTAGGAGAAACTTTTTGGTTGATTTTGTTGATCCCCGTGAACAAAACATCTGATTTTAGTGAAGCGGTGTCTGATAGTCGGCCCCCGCTCGGTCCTGGTTCTCCCAGGCCTCCTTCCCCTCTGGGCCTCAGAATTGCTTTCAAGCCCGCTGGATTCTGAGCTGGAGGAGCTTCTGGGAAACCAGCAGGATTTCATCTGATTTCATATGACATCCCCGATGTCATATTTACACAAGATGGATTCCTGTCGAACCATAACCCTAAAACGTGAAGTAGAGTATGTTTGTATGGCTCTGCGCTGCACTCTGCCAGCTGGCTGTTCCAACGCTGTGTGAGGAGGTCACAGCCTTCGCCTCTTTACATTCACATACACTGGCATTGCTTCTCACTAGAGCTGCTTTTCACATGCCTGTAAACTCTAAACGGCACACTTGATCAACTTGGCATGTCAAGGGTACGATCAAACTTTTATGGTCCGCTCAAAGCGTTTCTTTTTGTGCAGCGTAATTGCACAGCTTTGGTGTCAAAGGGATCACTGATGATTTATCCAGGTTTTTAATAATCTATCCGTGAGTTTTCTGTAGCCACCATGATACAATGCAGACAAAGGGAAGATTTTGTGCATGACGCTCAAAGCATTCGGAAATTACATTTGGGAAATTCAAAAGTGATGGATTTTTGTGTGGAAACTTTGTCACGGCTACTGGGGATAACCCGCGGACCTCCTCGTGAATAGATTTCAATTAAAAGGAAACAGACTCAATGAAAAGAGTTCACAGTTACTGCCGAGTATGCGAAACACGAGACTGAAAGCAGCTTTGAAATATTTAAAATGATTATACCTTGTTCAGTTAAAAACCCACAGTGCAATAACTGACTTTCGGGCTGTTAGGGTGTGATCTTCAGAAATGGGAGGCACAGCTGTCGCTGTAACCTTTGCCGTACTTTGGTGATGATGTTCTTGGTGCTGTGGACATTTGGTTCGGCCAATGCTCGCTCCGCGGCTCTCGGGACTGCAATGTCAGTCTATCATCACATCACTGTTCATTCAGACTGAAATTTGTTATTGAGATTAAGTCAACATCTATTTGAACTTTTGTGTGGACAAGCGTGGTCCCCAGGGGATGAATCCAGCTGTCTGATCCTGTCACTTTTCATGTCGCTGCGTTTGAGTGAAATCTCTCAACAACTACCGGTATAACAATTGATTTGAAAAACCCAGGTTTTCCTCTTGTTGCATCTTCAGTTCATCATTTTACTTTATCCAGTTAATAGATGTTTGACTAAATACCAGGCGGAATCTCCTAATTCTGAAAAATAAAGACAATGCAATAGTGCCGGCTGTAGGGGAGAGTGGTCTTCCCGCAAACCACAAGGTAGCAGGTTCGATCCCCGCTCTCCCCATAGTTGCATGTCGAAGTGTCCTTGAGCAAGACACTGAACCCCCACTGCTCCTTCATAACTAAGGATGGGTCAAATGCAGAGAAGGATTTCCCCACTATGGGAACAATAAAGTGTACATTATTATTATTAGTGCCCTAATATTGCATTCACTCTAATGGCCATTAGGGGATGACACCTGTGGTTGCCAACATGAATGTGGTTGAATATAAGTCTTATCTTAGTGTGTTAGCATGCTAGGTATGAGAAAATGACTCAGTAAAAAATCATAGTTTGATTCAATCTAGCATGATGTTCATTTAGCAAATTATAGTACCATTGAGAGTAAAATATACCACAATAGCATGTGATCTTAGTCATATATGTTTTTGTTTTGTTTCTTACTGTTATATAATCTCTCTTATCTGTATTGTAATTATTTTAGCTTTTGTTGTTTCTGTTTCTTGTCTTATTCGGTGTTTGGCTGTTTTTAGCCCCTCCCACTCTCGACCTCTATCGGCAAAAGGCCAAACACTTTATCCACACAGGCTGTGACTCATACTTGCAAAACTAGCTCAGCTGTACTTTATGTGTTCCCTGATAATTTGATAATTAGCATGCTGATACACTAAGCTAAGATGGTAAACATTACACCTGCACAGCACACCAGCAGTAAGGTGACAGTTAGCGTCGTGTTAGCAGGCAGACGTTAGCATTTATCTCAAAGCACTGCTGGGTCTCACGTGGCTGTAGACTCTTGAGTCTAATAACTGTTTATGTTGCAGAATTGGAATATGCAGACTATTTCTATGGATGTGTCCTTGACGGAAGGAGATAGTAAACTCACATGGCTTCCTACTTAAAACCTGCTTATGGCATGTTGTTATTCTACATCACCTGTGTTTTGGAGGTGAAGATTTTAAAGTCTATTTGTTTGGCAAAATGTCACAGTTGTGTTTTTTTGTAAACCATGGCAGATTTTAAGTGTGGATATATAGCAAATAAAATGTCACGCTCACAATTGTACACCTTATGGCAGTTCTCTCTGTGGGTCATTTGGTAGAAAATGTATATTCATGAAAGTTAAACAGAAGGAAAACAAATGTCTGATCCAGAAATGTAAATCCTGGGAGCTTTCAGTTGCAACCATTCCAGTTTAATAATTGATTGCTGAAGCTTAAAGCCCCACTATGTACCTTTTCCACCTTAAAATAACAGCTTGAAAAAAATGGTGCCGCTACAATGACTTTTAATATGTTGATTTGCGCCTCCGCCACTGCCATCGGGGGTCTGTGGGCTGAATACTGCTGAATGTAAGATGGTTGGTAACGACCCGGTACTTCCGGCGGAAGTAGTTCAACTTGCTGTCTGGCAGCTTTACGCAATCTTATAGTGCCAGTACACGCTCGCAGGTGACTTTTTATTTGCTCCACTACGCGACGTGTAGAGACAGAGTGACATGCCGCGGCTGAACGGCTCGCTGCAGCTGCCGAGAGAGGCTGCTGGTAGCGTGCATCGACCAGCTGGGAGATCAGCTGGGAGGGCTCAAGACTGAAGAGCCATATATGGCTCGAGAGCCAGACGTTAAATACCTGAAGGGGGCGCTACAGGGGAAAAGTTACATAGTGTCGCTTTAAGTGACACTGAACAGCTGATCCGCAGCAGCGCGTCTCGTTCAGACCCGGCCCGGTGTTCTCCACAGCAACATGTCACTCCGTCTCTACGAGTCGCGTAGCGGAGCAAATAAAAAGTCACGTGGAGCGTGGACTGGCACTATATGACGTTGCGTAATCACTGCTAGACAGCAAGTTTAAGTACTTCCTGTTCCTCAACCGGAAGTACCGGGCCGGTCCCAACCATCTTACATTCAGCAGTTTTCTGCCCACGGACCCCCGATGGCAGTGGCGGAGGAGCAAATCAACATATTAAAAGTCATTGTAGCGGCACCATTTTTTTCAAGCTGTTATTTTAAGGTGGAAAAGTTAAATAGTGGGGCTTTAAATGCTGCGCTATTGGGTTGTCTTCTTAAAGCTCGAATGGTGCTCAAAGCATGACTCATGAACCTCAGTTCTCATACCATCCACCTCAGAATAAATCCATCTTGCCCTACACATCCAGCGTGTGTGTGTGTGTGTGTTTATGAAGTATAACACTGATATGTCACTGCCTGTCTTACAGCTATGCTTCATTAATCCCCATCCTAATCCACAACCTGTGTGTGTGTGTGTGTGTGTGTGTGTGAGAGTTTCCTCTTCATGTCTGTGAGGCATGATATTTAAGCGTTTGGCTTTCAGAGAGCCTCTCTTTTCCACGCCTTCTGCACTAATACCATAGATAGCCCTCTAGTCATCCACTTCTCTCCGGCGAACCACTCAACACGATGGCCCGGACAGAATCACTCGGCACTCCGCTGTCAATATCTCCATTATCGTTTCGGTCGACAGAATAAACACAGCGAAAATTGAATGGTTATGTGCAGTATTACATTTAAATGAGCTGATGAAATGGGTGCAGCAGTGACAGGAGGGAGGGCAGAGTGGTTGAAGTGGAGGGTGGCGATTGTGTTAGTGCTACGAAAAGGGTAAAAGCAAATCAAAGATCCCTTTTTTCCCTTCCCTCTTTGTCACATCCTTATTACAATGGAGCGTGGTTTGCATGTTAAAGGGAGAATTCACACCAAAATCCAAAATATATTTTTTTCTCCACCTATCCATCAAGCTTGAGCTGATGGGAGCTGCCTAGTTTTGGAGATATCGGCCGTCCCGTTGTCTGCCAATAAAATACACTTGGAAAAACACCACAGCAACAGTCTAGGTTGAAAAGAAGCACTAAGTAGAAAAGGGAATTGTGTTCTTATTATTTGGGGATGAGCTGTCCCGTTAATGATGGCTACCTGGCTCTATGTCTAGAATTAACGGGCTAAAACGGCCATTAAACATGTGTGCATATCCCATGATACCTAAATATATCTGGTCTATATCAATTGTCAACATTTTTCGCACGATCGTAGAACGCTGTACTCGTTATTGTTTTTTATTGGGCTGTTTTTCTTTACACAGGGCTAGGGTTCCCAACATGGAGCTTGGGACCCTTCAAGGGGCCGTGTGTAAAACACAAGAGGTCGCCAGATGATGAAGTGGAAGCAGACCAAAAACAAAAAAAAACATGTCTGCTACACAAAATTGGGTTAATTATTTTGGACTTTTTTAAGTCTTGTGGATTGGCAACACAACTGGATGACATTTATAATAAAAATCTGCTATATGGAAAGTCTTCCCTCATTTTCGGGGGTCACTAGGTTGGAAACCGCTAGCACTTTTTAAAGTACATTTTTGGGCGCATCTTGTAAGCCTTTACTGGAAAGCAGGCAGTAGAGCGACCGTGGGACATCGTAATTACACAGTCACCTGGCTAGAACCCCCTCCTGTCGCTAATGGAGCAACCAACACCTAAAATAGAAAGAACGACATAAAGGAAAAAAGGATGGTACAGAAAGGTTTCTCCTAAGTGTTTAAGGATGGTGTTCAAAGATGAATAGAGAGAGGAGTCGGAGGTTGATGAGTGGGACCCTCAGCAATGATAATCCCATTAGCACTGCACCGCATGTTAAGCTCCCCGCCAATGACTTATGTGTATGTGTGTGGATGTATGCGCATCAAACGGGTTTGAGCGCAAAAGAGTGTGCACGTGCACGTGCACGCAAGCGTACTCTGGGTCCTCCTCTCACCTCCCTAATTATCAGACGTGACTCACGTGAGGGTAATTACAGCGTCTGAGACAGCGGGGGAACAAGGCCACGGACGACACAGACGCAATGAAGCGATAAGAAACTCACGTTTTCTCTCCATGACTTGCCATCACCTCACAGAGAGAGAGAGAGAGAGAGAGAGCGAGAGAGAGAGAGAGAGATGCTACAAAGGAGAGAGGAGGGGGAACGTTGGGAGATTTTGGGAGGAGCTGTCAAGAGACGCGCTGCCGGTGGCTCCCAGCTCAGCCCTCTTCCCCGGGTCTGAAACTAATCTGGCTCCTCTCTGTTCTCCTCCATATCTGGCCCCGGCTCCACAGCACTGAGGTCCGCTTCCACAGGCGCTGGATTAATGCTCGGCGGCCCGGGACTCAATTTCGCGTTTGAAGAATCATCTAGGTGTAATCCGTGTGTGAAGAGAGCCCTGTGTGGTGCGGCACAATACACCGCACACCACGGCTATTATACACAGCATGCGGCACACTGCCCCTCCCCCCTCCCTCCTCCCTCCTCCCTCCTCCCTCCTCCCCCTCCCCCATTCCACATCATGTAATTCAGAATTCTGACGGGATGTTTTTCACCAGTGATTAAAATTTTAAAAAGTGAATCCACCCTGTGACATATTTCTTTAATAATCCCGTCTCCTGGTTTTCTCATACTGGCATTAACATTTAACATGTGCATTCTTTATTTGATTCTCCTGCTCGTTATTTTCTTCTTCTGTTGAATTCTCAGGAAAGACCGAAAATATATCACAAAAGTATGGCCTGCCCATTCTGAGGCTGCACTTCTTTGCAACCAGTAGTAAGAGAGAGAGAGAGAGAGAGAGAGGGGGGGGCTAAGTACAACTGAATGCCGAATAAGACCATTTTATGTGAAGTGATAACGCGCCGTGAAAGGGTTAAAGTTGTAAGAAGGAAGGAAACGAGGATGACCTGTCAATCACAGTAAGCCCTGTTTTATGGTCTGTTTGACTCTAAACGGACCATAACTTACTCAACGAACATCTTGCTGTATAGAAGAAGACTTAAAACTAGAGATTGAGACCATAAACTCATGTTTACAATGTTTGCTGAGAGAATAAATTAAGAGGGGGTCATTTTCATAGGCAATTCCACATTGGCTACACTTTTCAGACCGAGAGGTTGCCGCCAGACACAAACTCAACCAATAAGACAAAAATCCAGAGATATGCCAATAACAACTCAAATTAAACAGTTTTTAACAACACTTATGTCAACTTTAAGACAGTGACACAAGCGGCATTACGTTTGGTGATTGACTGTGTTTAATTTTTGGTACGATCCAATTCCCCAAATGACGCAGACGAGTCTCTTCGATGCTGCGCTCTCTGTGGAAACACACGAGCCCACGCACAAAGCACAGGCCACAGGCCGCAGGCCGCAGGCCGCAGGCAACCAGGCACTTCATTTCCCATTCCGCCCCCTCGTCCTCGTCACCCTCATCATCCACTCCGGCCTCCCCGACACACAACCCACGGTCACTATGGCAACCACATATGGGTCGCTACTGGCAGCCGGAGGGCTAATTGTGTTAGTTACTACATCTGTCACACACACACACACACAGACACACAAATAAGGTTAGAGAAAACATGTCTTACCTTTGCTCATGGTTCATCATGGAACAGGAAGTAAAAAAAATAAGAAAAAAAGGCGGGAGCTGAAAGAGGACAAGACAAGATTTTTCATGTGAGTTTGGATCCATCTGCACTCTTGAACCGTGAACAGAAATACAACATATTGATTTTTTTTTTTTATCCTCCACTGTTTTTCTTGGCCCGGGGAAAAGAATCGTTTGCTTGACGGCCCGTCTTGGATGAGACAGAGCGATAGATGAAAGGAGGCCTGCAAAGAGATGTTACTGATGAAAAAATAAAAAAGGTCAATCAAGGCTGCCACAGAAACATGCCTTCTGGGTATGTTGCTCTGGCGCCACCTGTGGGCCAGACTGGGTACTCCACCGGCACGCAGTCTCAGGACAGTGACCTCAGAACATCCGAATCACAACTTTTTACAGCAGGGCTGGAGGGGAAACGAAAGTGTGTGGGTGTATGTGGGCGGACACATAGGGGGAAGTGTTGCGGTCGGTAACGCGCAAATAAAGTTATGGCTGCACAAGAAGCAACACTTTTTGAAGTTGTTTTTTGCAGAGGCCTCTGTAAGCCAACATGAGTCACACACAAACTCGACAGCCGTCCTCAGAAAAGGAAAAGTGCCACTTGGAACAACACGCACGCACACGCAAACACACACACACACACACACACACACACACACACACACACAGCCTACGTGCAAGCCCTGCATAAGCCACTGCATCTTTTAGCGAAAACGAAGAGGGCTGAGCGGATGCTTTATATTTAGACTGGTGACGCCATGCGAGCTAACATGAGAGGAAAGTTCAGCGATGCGTTGGAGAGCCGCGTGTTCAATAATGTATCAGAGGCTGCGTTAAAGAAAATAAAAAATAAAAAAACAGCTGGGGGAATCGCCACTCTGTCTTGTCCTGTCTGCCCGCCTGTCTCTGTGCATGTCTTCTCCTGCAGGTCCGTCCACAGCGGCGGAGGCAAGCTGCTCTTGTGGAGGGGGATGGGGTTGATGGGGGGGAAGGGGGGGGGATTGTTTAGTTAAACTTTCATCCTGTCGACAGTGTCTTCACTCGCTCCGTCTGTCCCTCAGGATGCTCCTCTCGCTCTGCGCTTCCTTTTGCTCTCTTTTTTCAGAAGCAAGATCCAACCTCACTTTCTCTCTCCCTCTCTCTCTCTCTCTCTGTCTCTGTGGTTCTTTCTTTCTGTGTGTGTGCGTGTGCGTGCGTGTGAGTCGTTCTTCCTCTCTGTGTCCTTTTTCAGCGGACACGGCAAAACCTTTTAGCAACATAAATCATGCACCGATCTGGGCCCAGAACTAACACAAACCCACGAGTGCGCATGTGTGTCTTTTGTTTAGTTGTTTTGTGTTTGAAGGTCATCGAGACCTTCGGCTCTTACCTGGTTCAGGACACGGGGCCGCTGTGCCGCCTCATCCTTGAGGAACGAAAGAACAAGAAATCTCTCCAGAATTCTCCTGCAGAGGAGGAGGAAAGGAGAGGAGGAAAGGAGGAGAAGGGATTAGGAACGGCGCCGTGGCCTTTCAGAACTCGGTACGCTCTTCAAACTAAACTCTGGGTTTCCACTACTCAGATCCAATGTTTGCGTCGTTGTGTGCGCAGTAATTGTTCCTAAAAGGCACGTCGAGTCAAACGGACAGCAGCTCAACTGACTGCGGGCTTTAAGTACGCACGCACACACGCACACACACGCACACACACACGCACACACGCACACACACACACGCACACACCCAAACCTTGTCGAGGAGTTTTCCTGCCATTATTCTGGCTCAACAAAAATCACTTCACTTCTCTTTACTGTTTGTGATTTTAGGGAATCCGTCCTCCATTGAACTTCGAGGCCCTGAACCTCGAAGTTGTTGATATCCAACGCGTTTTCATTTCTCTACCGCTCACTCAAATAGGGAGTGAAATAATTTGCTGTCAATTATAAAAGATTATTATGTCGACATTGGGTGACATTGGTGATATTATTAATATGTTATTATTTATATAGTTATATAATCAGTGATTTCTTTTAAATCACATCTTAAAACCATTTTATTTTATAGAACTGCTTTTAAGTGATGTTGTCCTTCTATGCAGTTCTTTGGTTCATCTCATTTAATTTCTCTGTTGTTCTTTATTCTGTTCTTGTATTCTACCATTCCATTTGTTTT
Source organism: Liparis tanakae (assembly GCA_036178185.1). Taxonomy (NCBI): domain Eukaryota; kingdom Metazoa; phylum Chordata; class Actinopteri; order Perciformes; family Liparidae; genus Liparis; species Liparis tanakae. The sequence goes on along the minus strand of CM070110.1, from coordinate 13,909,142 downwards.
GCCTTGATTCTCTGTAGAGAACTTTGTAAATTCTGTTTTGAAAAGGTGCTCTTAAATAAAGTTATTATTACTGTATTATTGTGATTTAAATCTTCTTTTGATTTTTTGTATTTAATTTTTTTTGCTGAAATATTTATTTATATTTATTTATTAATTCCATTGCATTTTGTGTCAACATTTCAAAATTAAAAATAAAAATAAAAATATATACTTAAAATATGCCCCAAATAGAGAACCCCTGTGATACAGCGACACACTTCACAGCCATGACAATTTACAGCAAAATAAAAATAAATACCAGGACTAGAGCTCACGGCAGTGATCGTGGAGCTCGGCGTCGTGACGCAGAGTCACCACTAGCCGGTGCTGTTACACCACTTCTGCGTCTGTGCTGCTGACCGACTTAACTGGAATAAGGAGCGCAGAGACACGATGATGACGGCAGAATACATTAACTGCAATATCTTGACGATGTAAAGATGATGTGTGAGTGTTAGTATGTGTGGGTTTAATTACCAGTGGAGAGAATAAAACTAGTCATTACTGTTTTTTTATTTTTTCCCCGGGGTCGCGGTGGAACTCACGTCTGACATAATCCCACCTATCATTATGAGAATAAAAGGATCTGTGACTTAAGACAAAAGATGTGTTAGCAAAATTTGTGTGAGCGCCTTGCCCAGGCTTGCACGTGCATGTGTGTGTGTGTCAAATGTATTTGCCACATGTGAAAACCGGTTCACACTTTATTTGTAGTCGATGACACGCACTCCTTCCTTCCGCGTTCCTCTCCTCTCGCACCATGTTTCCTCTTTAACATCTGACAACGGCTGGTGAAATCAGCTGGGTGGGGGCGGCTGGGGCTTTATCAAGCATCAGTTACCCTCTATTCCGGGCCCGCACCGGTTTTCCCTCTCCATTATGTTTGTTTTCCTGGTGGTTTTTTTCAATGCTCCCTGGATGGAAACCACCTTGTTAGTGAGAATGTGCTCCACCTGCGCTGGCCCAGCACGAGTAATTCAAAAGCCTCGGCAGCACTCGGCAGAGAGTTTGGAAACTAGATCATTTCGAGAGAGAGAGAGAGAGAGAGAGAGAGAGAGAGAGAGAGAGAGAGAGAGAGAGAGAGAGAGAGAGAGAGAGAGAGAGAGAGAGAGAGAGAGAGAGAGAGAGAGAGAGAGAGAGAGAGAGAGAGAGAGAGAGAACGTGGGGTGGGCGCAGGCAGCAATGTTATGTCCATCCTGTTGTTTTGCAGACCCACCATTACTGTTAGTCTTCCCCCGACATCGGTGAGCTAAAAGTGGCCCCCGTGGCGTTTTTAGTTGCAGCGTTTTTAGTTGCTTTGCATCTCTGCGAGAATCCCCCTCCAGGGAGTCCTTCAGAAGGCCTTTGAATCCTTTTCATTGCTGTTCAGCGAAACAAGTCGACATGTCGGTCGTGATTTTGAGGGGGATTCGACTACGGACGCTCCGGCTGGGCAATCGTGGTGGTGGTGGTTGTGGAGAAGGATGCGGGGGGGCGCGTTATTTAGGTCACTAAAGTGCTTCCACGTACCCTTTTCACTTGGTGAGCTGGGACTATTTCCTGCGCCGATCTGCCGCGCCGATGGCCCAGATAATTTATTTTTTGATGTCTAACCCCAACCGGGGCAGCTCTGTGGACCGCGGCTCACTTTGGGTTGGGCTTCACTCAGCATACGAGAAACACTCGTCTTAGGTTTCTGTGAGCTGGAAGTCAACATCAAGGCGAAGTGGGTAAGCAGGGCAGCGGGGTGGGCATCAGACGGCCTTCTCTCTCACTTTCAGCCCTACTTTAAGGCTGAGGTCGCAGAGGGGGGGGGATACACAACACTGACATGATTACCTATACACACTTTTTCTCCAGGCAGAACCCTCCTGGAGCTGGGCCGTGTCTCTTTAAAGACGGCGGTGGGGGGGGGGGGGGGGTTCAAGATGTAGCCGGATTTATTTTCAAGAGTAAAATACATTTCAAAATCAAACTTTGTAAACATGTTGACTCTTTCGAGCACCGCTGATGAAAAGTTGGCCCCCGGGAAGCCGAGGAGGTTACCCCATGTGGAGTCGGCCGCCGGAACCCCTTTCGATCCGAGCGATGCCGTTTTAACGCAAACGACTCGCAACTTGTTTACCGCTCGTGTTTAAACAAGAGGGGTGTCGGAGAAGAAAAGTTATTCGGAGCCCAGTCAGATTATGCTCCTGTGTGCATTCACATCCCGACTTAAAGAACCAAACATTAAATCCTAGCCCTCTAGCTTCGTGAGAAGACAGTTCATCGGGACGAGAAAAAGGGAAATCTTCAGTATTACAGTATACTTCATGTTGATTTTGAGGTCAAGTCTAGGGGTATGGGAAGTGAGAACATAAGGCTTTTTAAATAACAATTTAATGATATAGAGCCTATTTCACAAGACAGATTTTTAAATAGAAAGTATACTTTAGTGTTAAGTGCTCAAGGCGCAGCTTGAAGTAACAAACCCACAGAGAATTATCACCAAACCGTCGTTTCCCCAGCTACGCCGAGCATTTTAATCGTCCTTCTGCCGATTGCTGTGGTTTCAAAAAGCAACTTTACTGTCGCGGTTCCATCCCAACAGAAAACAAACCTCCTTTGACTTTTTTCCCAGCAGCAGCTCACACGACTTTTGACTTTTAGCCCCCTTTGGGTCAAGCTTCCAAAAACTCGTTGCGTCTAACACCCAGACTCGCAGCTCGTCTGCATCTTGCTTCTTCATTTCGGCGCCCGTGTTTCGGCACACCGTCTACGTGAGCACGTAGGTGCACTAGAAACTAGATTTTTTTGGTGGGGGGCCATCCAATCAATTTCAGCAAACCTTCCAGGGATTCAATGCAAAAAAGGTATACAATACACATTACTACCAACACATTGTTGTCCTCATTAATACAAAAACATATTCAAATAGCGAGGGCAGGGCTGCACGGTGTTGTAGTGGCGAGCACTGTCTCCTCACAGCAAGAGGGCCGTGGGTTCAATTCCCCGTCAGGACGTTCTGTGTGGAATTTGCATGTTCTGCCTGTGGCAGTGTGGGTTCCCTCTGGGTTCTCCGGCTTCCTCCCACAGTCCAAAGACATGCAGCAGGTTAATTGATCTCTAAATTGCCCGTAGGTATGAATGTGAGTGTGAATGGTTGTCTGTCCATGTGTGTGACCTATCCAGGTGACCCTGCCTTCGCCCAATGTCAGCTGGGATCAGCTCCAGTGCCCTGTGACCCTAATGAGGATTAAGTCGTATGGATAATGGATATACAAATAGGATCCTAGCTCAACATTATTTGATAACCCTTAAGGCTACTTATTTAAGAGATTCTGTCGTGGCTGAATATTTAGCCGATTCCGAAGATAAAGATGCGACGCATCTTTTCAGAACAAGATTTCTCGGAGAAACTTGGTTGAACACAATTACATAAACAGACGGAATCAAGTGACATTTCTTTTCCCTGTAGAATAATTTTTTTCAAATTCAGAATAACAACATGAGCAGCTGTGTTGCTGCAGCACTCACGTTCAATACCGGACCAATTTCAAAGATTGTTGTTCTTTTAATCGCTACGACACAAAAATATATGAAAATAGGATCCAGGTAAAACAAATAAGGGAAACAGACTTTCATGTGTAAAATTGGAGTAATGCTCCAGAAGTTTCAAGACCTTTCGGCACAATCATATTAACGACCGATCCGATCTAATGATGCGGTCCGTTTTGCCTCTCCAGAGTCCAAGCTACTTAAAAATTACGACAGAACAGCATAAAGAAAAAAGGGTTTCAATTTAAGGAAGCTATTGTCTTCACGCTTACTGGAAGGAGGAAAAGCTGCAGCAATCTGCAACACGGGAAATTCCATGTCATGGCAATTTAATACATGCGGCTTACATAAAGGGCACAAGCACCCCCGCTGTGAAGCGGTGCCACGTCTTTATGAAATAATCGTTGAGCTTATAAAGTGGAGGAACTGGCAAAAGCGTTGCCCTGTTCCTGCCTTTGAAAGGCAAAATTACACAGTACACCTAATAACCCTCGCACATCGGATTGTCTTACTTATTTCAGTGATAAAGACAAGGCGTGCAGCTATTTCTCACCTAAGAAACACCTGTCACATTTCTCTCGGGGGCGAGCGAGACGGGTCGTTAATTTAGGCGAAATAGATGGAGGAAGGGCGGCCGACTGTCACGGGGGCGGCGGCGGGTGGGACCGCCGTGACCTGACACCTGCTTATTTCTTGCTTTTGACTAGGTTGCGAATGTTCGGCTGATATTGGAATTCTCGCACGCGCAAGAAGGGAATGCCGGAGCAGAATTAGAGAGACCACAGAACGACTGCAACCGGCTTCCTAATGAAGCGCTCTCAGTCCCTCTCCCGATGTGACCCATTTTCTCTCTTCTCTCTCTCGCTGATACATACAGCTGCCCCAAATTATTCACAAGGAACCAATATGCATGAATGTAATTAAAATGGCAAAAATTATTGGAATGGATTCTTATATTTCCACTTTCTCCGAACCATTAGTCCTTGGGTTCTCTTGGAATCCAGCGGTTGAGGAGTCTGACGGGGGTCAGCCTTCTTTCTCGGAAGAAAATGTCACCATGGAGACGGTAAATTCCAATAACACGGATGAACTTTCACTTTAAAGGACACAATGGTATTGAAAATCTGTTTAACTGTGTGTGTGTGTCTATTTACGTGTGCGGAATGAAGATAGTTAGGTCTTTTACATTTTTTTTTATCCTTTCTTGAGTTTTTGACTAATATGATTTTCTAGTGGCTTTTCTGTGAAACTTTAGGACAATTAGTATATGTTATATTCACCATTTCTGTTTGGATGTTTTCAGATTTGAGTGTACAGATTCAATTCCACCTCCTTCTGTTTCATGGATTGTGGATGTCTGGATTATGGTTCATGCCGACTACGAACTATTCATACATTCTGTCATATTCATAGAATGTGTTATAACTCTGTAACGCTGTTCATTCTGTACACATGACACCTGTTGCTTCCGTCCATCCTGGAGAGGGATCCTCCTCTTATGCTCTCCTGGAGACTTCTTCCCTTTTTCCCCTTGAAATTGTTTTTTTCTATTTCTTCCTGATCCGATGTGAGGTCCTGGGACAGGGATGTCTACAGACTGTAAAGCCCTCTGAGGTATATTCAAAATATCACAAATAATTTGTGATATTGGACTGTATAAAATAAAATAAATGTAATTGAATGGCACCGCATGAGAGAAAATAAAAAGGATGTCCGAGGGTTTATAATTTAAAGTCTGGAGCCTTGCCAAAATCGCAAACCCTAGCAATATAGCAAGGGGGTTTTGTTAAATATCTTACATTATTACAATATTCCCTGGAGCGACTTATTATACAGCACCCAGACACCCACTGTAATTGTACAAGGTTGTTAGCTGAAAAGATGATGATCAGTTTCCATGCTCGGCGTCTTTCCAGAGGTGCTTCTGAACATCAATCTGATCTTGGAGTGAGCAAAGACTGTACATGAAATCATGGTAGCTGGTTTAAATGCTTGTTTTCTAAGTAAGCCTCTTTCACTCTAGGCTGCATGCAATATAGCCGGTTCTGAAAAGTGAAGTCAATGCGAAAGTGCCTAAAACCTGCTTTCTCTCCAATGAACATCAAGGGGCGACTCCTTTGGTTGGAAAAATATTTTTTGTTTCTTCTATTTTTTGTTTCTTCTATTGGATACCTCTTCAATCTAACCACGGTAGACTGCAGAGGAACCAAAGACAAACTGCTTCCCAAATTATAGAGAGACCAAATGCATTTTTTATTTTTTTATTTTAAACTTTAGATTAACATAAAAAGTATAAACCTTTATCTATCCATTTAACTTATTTAACTGCCAGTAGTTTTGTCTGAGAGTTGTCTGAGTCTGATCATTGATGTGTCTGATTTGGCTGCTTCCCCGGACTAAGTGGGCGTAAACATATTGTGCTTGTTTGACATTTCCCCTCACACTCTGTTACAGTAGTTGCAGTCACACTGACTGGGCAATTTCCACATTTATTATTATTTTTGGCACATGTAGTGTAATGACCTCACAATGTGCCCAGGCAAGAACCTCTAGTTCCGCCTGAAGCCAATGCGTAAGTTTCTTAAACACTACTGACCAGCAGGGGGCGACTCCTATGGTTGCTAAAATGTGTCAGATTGTATAGAAGTCTATGAGAAAAGGACTCTACTTCTCTCCTGATGTATTCCCTCAGTAAACAATGTAAACATGAGTGTATGGTCTCAATCTCTAGTTGCAAGTCTTCTTCAATACAACTTGATGTTCAATTAGTAACTTATGGTTCCATTTAGGGTATAATTGCCACTCCTCCGCAGTAAATATGGTAACGTATGTTCACTGGATGTAAAAAAAAAACAAGATGGCGATGGACAAAACGCCAAACTTCAGTGTATAAAAGCGTGGTCCACAAGCCAATGGATAACATAACGACTACTTCCACTTTTAATATCCAGTCAATGTTTCACGCAAGTCACGGCAAAGCCGGAAGAGATGGGGCAAGGGACAGTCCAGCAGATGGTGGTGATGCAACACTTATGGATGCCAACCATCCATGTAAATCAACAGAAGAAGAAGACGGGTAAAGAGAGGCAGTAAGTATACGCAGCGTTAGATCGGTGCCAATCTCCCTGAAATATCTTCAATATGATTGCTAATCCTCACTGAATTGCGTGTGTGAAAGGGAAATTAGTTGCCAGTTAAGGTGCGTTACACGTTTTTCGCGCGACCGAATCCCATGAAGAGTCAACGTACAGACGCGTGTAGCTGCGATAGAGGTGATATTTTTCCAGGTGGCGCGTTTGGGGCGACGCGATGTGTTATAATAATGTTATGAATACAATAACACACGTTGAGATGTTCTGCTCTCGGAGCGCTGGAAGCGGAAGTCTTTCAGACGGAACAGTAACGTCATCGGTGAAAGTGACCGAGCTGAGTGAGCCCAAACATGTGATGTCATGAACCCAAACATGGCTCTAGTCTATCTGTCTTTTTTCCTTCATGTGAAATAACTTTTTTGACTTCCGCTCTCTGCCACGCACGTGTGTGTTTATCTCACTCAATAACAATCTGAATACCCATATTTGATTGGCATCACGTGAGATGGTTTACAAAGCTTGTAATCGGTCGGTGTGTTTTCTGTACCGCTGTAAGTAGTCCGGTTAAAATAGAAGCGATTTGTCAAAATGTGTTCATTCTCAGTTAGCAACAGACACAACGGCGTCCGGGTCGCACCACGGCACCAAGCGGGAGAACAGTATAAACAAAGCCAACGGCGTGTTGAGAGCTGAGCGGAGGAAATAGAACTAATCCCAATTAGCTTTTTTTGAGACACCTTTGACTGGCCTGAGCATTGAACCGGACACTTTGTGTGTACGCGGTCGGTTATTCTGCATCGACGCCATTCTCTCTTCACATCAGGAAGCAGAAGCAGATTTCTCCTGTCATCGCTTCTGCGGCTGTATGAATGTGTGTGTGAGGGCATGTAGGTGTGTGTGTGTGTGTGCGTGCACGTGAGTTTGTGTGTTTGTTTCGTCCCGAGCATCTGTCGTCATGCTGCTGGTGAAAAACGAGGTGCACATAAGTCATCCAGTGAGAGGTAGTCACTAATAGGATAGAGGCTGCTCCGCAGGAATGAGCTATGGCCTTATTACCCACCTCACTTCCGTGGAGTCGGTGTCCTCCCATAAAAGCACAACAACACTGTTCCCGTCCTCTCCCCTACACATGCTCCATCCATCCATCCATCCATCCATCTCCTCCCCCCAGCCTCTTTACTTGCCCTCCTTCCCTCCACACTTCTTTTCTATGTACTTCCTTCGATCCACACTCCCCCCCCCTCTTCTCTTGGCCTCTTCCTTATCTCCCCACCTCGAGCACCTGATTTCCACCCTGCATGAAAATAGCCTCTTCTGTACAGCTCCGCATGGCGCCTACCTGATTTACTCTGATTTACTCCTTACCCTCTCTCTCTCTCTCTCCTTCCTCTCTGCTCCAATCCTACCTCAACCTGACCTCATCCCTCTCCTCTCCTCTCTTCTTTCATTTCATTGCCTTTCCTCTCCTCTCCATACATACTCTTCTAAACTTTCATCATACGCCTCTCTGCTTGAGCTATTAATCTCTCTCTGTTCTCGCTCGGTCCTCCTTATCCCTTTGGCTCCTTTCCTCCCTCCTTCTCACCCATACCCCCCACCCCCCCAACACACACACACACACACACCTTCCCCCTGCCTCTCCCTCGCCTCAGCACCTGCTTTTGGTAGCTGTCTAGACTGGCAATGAAATGAGGATGGAGAGAGATGGAGGAGGTGGATGGGCGCAAAAACACAGGAGACTAAGAAGGGGGGGGGGGGGGGGGTAGACACTGAAGAGGAGCAGGAGTGTTTGAAGCGAGAGATAAGAAGAGTGCATGACATGAAAGAGTGTGGATTTATTGTTTAAAAAAATAGGGTTTGCGATGTGAAGTGGAGTTGTTCATTTTTAGAAGAAAAGAAAACCCACTACTTCTCCACGGGTCCTTTTGAGTTGTCAGTTTTTTTTTCTTGTTTGTTTTGCACTCAAAACTATTTCTTTGTCGTCTTCCAGAACATAACAGCAATCATTTTGCCACGGTTCACTCACTTCACACCTGCTGAACACCTTGTCCACTCCTGGACCCCCCCACCTCCTCCTCCTCCCTCCAACCCCATTTTATCTCAGTTGGACCTTCCCAATTCACACATGGTAACAAAGCGGAGGAATGTGATCTGTTTTCCTTCCTAATGAACGACTTTATGAATGAATGTTTTTGGCAGCTTTGATTCCCGTTGTATCGCGAATACGGGGAGGAGGAAGAGGAGGAGGAGGAGGAGGTCAAGATGAGGCAGAAAAAAGTGTGTAAAGGAAAACAATTAAATAAATGAAGGCCTCAGTTGAGTGATGAGTTAAACGAAGACAAACAGATGCTGGATTACATCTTTATATGACAGACATACACACACACATACAGTGTGATGGTCTGTGTGTGTGTGCTTGACAGGAGGAGGTGTCCTGCCTGTTCGTACAGGATGTGATAATTAACCTTTCTCCCGCTGAGCAAAAGCCATTAAAGCGAAGGCTTTTAAACGACTTGCATCGCGAGCACAACACATTACACAACTTAAGTTGTAGAAATACAGCGACACTGTGCGCTGGACGGCTTCTATATTTATCTTTATTCCACATAGATATATTTATTTCTATATTTATCTACGTATCTAGCCAGCCATGTACATATTGGTCAAGGTGGGCCTTCGTGTACTGTGATGATTTATCTTGAACAGGTTTTCATGGAACGGCGGTTAAATTCAAAATCTTTCCACACCATCTTTGTATTATCTTAAATCAGAAAAACCTCTGATATAATTAATAAACTTTATTTTACATGTGTTCATAAATAAAATATACATACTTTATAAATTAGACCAACTAAATTAAATAAAAAAGTAATTTATATATTATATATTTATATGTATATATATATATATATATATATATATATATATATAAAATATATATATATATATATATATATATATATATATATATATATATATATATATATATTTCAGCAGAGTTAAAGGCATTTCTTGTTATTCTTGTTGAAATTCTCATCAATTCATCAAAGTATCTGCGATGTAATAAACCAATAACCAATGGGATAAAATGATTGGACGGGCCTGTCCACCTTCCTGCTAGCTTACCGCTGTGAGTAGTTAGCGTTCATTGTGGTCATTCGTGGCTTCAGAAGAGCTAAAGGCACCGGCTGGCAGTGACTTGGAGACTTGGAGACGTTCTCACTCAAAAAAAAGAAAAGAATAGTTGGCAAAACTGGGCAGTTTTTGGGGGGTTAGATTAGAATCTAGTATTCCCCCTCTAGTTTCTCAAGATTACAGACCCGATCTATAACAGGCTCTGGTTCATTTCCTCTCAAACTAGCATTTCATAGTAGAATGTTATAAGAAGGAAACAATACGGACATTCAGGCTCCCTTGTGTGGCTTGATGGTGTACTGCAGATATAGATGTTAAATAAAAGACTATGGAATTTATATCGTGACCCAAAAGATGTTTTGGCCGCAACCCTCCTGTGGGCCCCGACCCACTGCTATAAATAATACAAAATATCTGTATCTCTTTGGTTGGTGCCCGGGTTGGACAACGAGCACCTCGTGACTGTACAGTACCACAAAGATACCCATGCACAGAAAAAAAGAAGAAAAAAACCTAGCCCCCAAAACCCCAAGCTCCAATGTGGGCCAACAGTAGAGAGTAATACATGATTATCCCCCCCCCCCCACACACACACACACACACACTCACACAACCCAAGTGAGTCTCCAGTAGCAGCGGGCTAGCCAAGCCGTAGCCACTAATGAGGCTCGACATAGATTCTGTCCCAACAGAGCCCTCTCAAAACACTCGGAACTGGGAACACACAAGGAGGGAGACACAGACTAAGACGCGTACCCTCACACACACACACACACACAAATATCTGACGCACAACCCGAGGCACCAGAGCAAACAACATTCGGGGCACACCAACATGTCACGTGTTTGGCAAAAGCCTTGTTGCTAAGATTGTGGGGCTTTTTATGTTTAGTTACAGTATCACAGCGTTTTATCAATAATGATGCCATGTGACAGCATTTCATATTAAAATGCATGGCAAATAAAAAATGGGTCTGTTTTTTCTCTAAATTGTTGGAGCCCAATTGTATTTTAGTTATTGTAAATATGTGTGGGGTTTAATGTGATTATAGCTTCTTTCAAATTCTTCTGGTAGAAGAAGGATGACGTCCTTGTGGATCATTTGTGTGGTTTGTTCTTAGTGGCTTTGGTTCCTGGAGTCACCAAAGCCAGAAATGTCTAAATGTGATCCATACATATCAGGAGCTAAGGTCGGCAATCTTGACAAACTTGGCCAAGTGTCGCCAACTGTTTTCCAATGAAAGACACTCACAGCAAAAGTCGCTAAATCTGACAAAAAAGCTGCCGAGTCGGCAACACTGACAGTTTGTCACGTCACTCATTATTACTTTTGGGATGAATGAAAATGATTGGACTGGCTTATTAATGTCCTGTGACAGCCGCAGATACCACATTTGATTCATCGATTGCCATCAGGATGTAACGTTTTTTTGTAATAGATTACCAACCCCAGTGTTTCCCCTAGGTTTACGGCTTATGGGTTTCCCCTAGGTTTACTTTTAAACCAAAGTTAACATTTAAAGACGCTCGACAATTAAATGCAATATAAAAATTCGTAAACTCATTTTATGTAAGTAAAATTGAATTCATAGTCAATATAGCGATCACATAACGCAAAACAATACATTTGGTAAACATGTACAAAAGAAGTTTATTGAGCTCATCAATATAGGTGCAGCCCAACAGATTAGCCAGTTAGTGTAGTTAAGCTATTTATAATGTTATAAATATATAGCTGTCACTTTCAATTAAACCAGATTGCTCCATCAGACAAAAAACTAATACAAGTTTTCAATCACTTTATTAGAATACATATTCAGTACTATGTTTGCAACATTTAGCTTATTGTAGCTGCAATTAACCTGATTTCACTGAATACCTTTTCAAGATAATTACAATAAAGTGAAACCTGTGAAAAACTAAACAAAACAAGTTCAAATATTTGGCAATGAAGAGTTTTTTACTGAGTTTTACACTTCATATCTTTTCAAAACAACATTGTGCAAGCTTTGCAAAACAAAACGATTGCAGATATGTGCGAGTCATCACATTTTATTATTATTAAACGCTGCAATGAGCTTTCCACTACATCTTTTTTTTAAACGGGGTTGCAGGCTTGATAGACCACTCTCAATAATGCTCAATGTTGAGCTTTTATTTTGAAGGGCAACAGGGGGTCATTTCAGGGGGTCGAGCCACCACCCTGTTATAATTGTAGGGGAAGTACTGAACCCTGCCTTTTAAGGGAGGTGTTTTCCATTATTCTGGATTAAATAGATCATAAGATGCAAAATGAAAATCATGTTGTATTGAAGGAGACTTCAAACTAGAGATTGAGACCATAAACTCATGTTTACAATGTTTACCGATGGAATAAATCAAGAGAGAAGTATAGTTGTTTTCTCTTAGACAATCTGACATCTTTTACATTACATTACATTACATTACATGTCATTTAGAAGACGCTTTTATCCAAAGCGACTTACAATAAGTGCATTTCAACCTAGAGTACAAACTAAGAACAACAAGAATACAGAAAGTAACATTTCCTCAACATAGTCAAACTACAAAAGTACCATAATAAGAGCCATTCAAGTGCTACTAAAGTGCAATCTGTGTTTTAATCCAGATATAGTCGAAAAGGTGTTTTCAGTTTCCGGCGGAAGATGTAGAGACTTTCTGCTGTCCTGATGTCAGTGGGGAGCTCGTTCCACCACTGAGGAGCCAGGACAGCAAACAGTCTGGATTTTGAGTGATTAGCTCGAGGTGACGGAGTCACAAGTCGGTTGGCTGTTGCCGAGCGGAGCGAACGTGCCGGGGTGTACGGTGTGACCATATCCCGGATGTAGACGGGGCCCGATCCGTTCAGAGCACGGTACGCCAGAACCAATGTTTTGAAGCGGATGCGGGCCGCCACCGGTAACCAGTGAAGAGAGCGGAGGAGCGGAGTGGTGTGGGTGAATTTCGGGAGGCTGAAGACTAGTCGAGCAGCTGCATTCTGGATGAGCTGCAGAGGCCGGATGGCCTTAGCAGGTAGACCAGCCAGAAGGGAGTTGCAGTAGTCGAGGCGCGAAATGACCAGAGCCTGGACCAGAACCTGCGCCGCCTTCTGGGTAAGAAGAGGTCGTATTCTCCTGATGTTGTGCAGCATGTACCTACAGGAACGCGCTTTCGCAGTGATGTTGGCCGTCAGGGAGAGTTGACTGTCTAGTGTCTGGCTAGTGCCTGGCTCCTGGCAGTCAGGGTAGGGGCCAACACGGAGCTGTTGAAGGTGATAGTCAGGTCGTGAGTGGGGGAACCTTTCCCTGGAAGGAACAGTAGCTCGGTCTTGTCAGGGTTGATCTTCAGGTGGTGTGCAGACATCCACTGAGAGATGTCGGTCAGACAGGCAGAGATTCGCGCCGCCACCTGTGTTTCGGACGGTGGGAACGAGAAGATCAGTTGGGTGTCATCTGCATAGCTATGGTAGGAGAAGCCATGCGAACGAATGACAAAGCCGAGAGAATTGGTGTACAGAGAGAAGAGGAGGGGACCCAGGACGGAGCCTTGAGGAACCCCAGTAGTGAGAGGACAAGGATCAGATACAGATCCTCTCCAAGTTACTCCGGTAAGTGCGGTCGGTGAGGTAAGAAGAGAAAAGAGCGAGTGCAGTGCCTGAGATGCCCAGGTCCTGAAGAGAAGAGAGAAGGATCTGGTGGTTCACGGTGTCAAATGCGGCAGAAAGGTCTAGAAGGATAAGGACAAAGGAGAGAGAGGCTGCTCTAGCAGTGTGAAGCTGCTCAGAGACAGCAAGGAGGGCCGTCTCTGTTGAGTGGCCAGCCTTGAATCCAGACTGGTGGGGGTCAAGAAGGTTGTTGCTGTGTAGATAGGACACTTGGTTAAAGATAGCTCGCTCCAGAGTTTTAGAAAGAAAGGGAAGAAGAGAGACCGGTCTGTAGTTGCTGACTTCAGATGGGTCGAGCGTGGGTTTCTTCAGGAGAGGGTTGACTCTCGCCTCCTTCAGAGAGTTGGGGAAACAGCCAGTTGAGAGGGAGCTGTTAATAAGATGGCTGAGAAAGGTCAGAAGGTCGGGAGCAACAGCCTGAAGGATGTGAGACGGGACGGGGTCAAGGACGCAGGTGGTCGGTCGAGCAGAGGTCACCAAGCTAAGAACTTGACTGGGAGACAAGGGGTTAAACGAGGAAAGAGAGGGGGATGAAGAAGTTGGTGTTGGTGAAGTGATAGAGGATGGATTAGTAAAGGAGGAGCGTATGTCGTCTATCTTGTTTGTAAAGTAGTCGACAAAGTGGCTCGGCAAAAGGGAGGAAGGTGGAGGGGGACTCGGGGGATCAAGGAGGTTGGAAAAGATAGAGAAGAGTTTTTTGGGGTTGGAGAAGGAAGACTGAATTTTGGTCAGGTAGAAAGAGCTTTTGGCTGCAGAGATAGAGGCAGAGAAGGAGGAGAGAAGAGATTGATAGCAGAGCAGGTCTTCCGCTTGATTCGATTTGCGCCATTTCCTCTCCGTCGCAAGTTGGCTCTCTCGGTACGCACCGAGTCGGACAACCAGGGAGCCGGAGAGGATTTGCGAACCGGTCGTGTCTTAAAAGGACAAAGCGAATCAAGAGATGAAGACAGGGAAGAGAGGAGATTGTCTACGGCAGAGATAGGCTGCATGAGTGAGAAGGAGTCAGTTGAGGGGAGAGCAGATAGGACAGAGGAGGCCAGAGAGGAGGGACAGAGGGTGCGAATGTTGCGGCGTACAGGTACAGAGTCAGTAGATACGGGTGGGTTATCAGTACCAGAGAGAGAGAGAGAGTAAGAGATGAAGTAGTGGTCAGAGACATGCAGAGGAGTTACAGTGAGGTTAGAGGTAGAGCAGTTTCTAGTAAAAATGTAATCAAGGTGGTTGCCAGCGTTGTGAGTAGGAGGGGAGGGACTGAGTGAGAGGTTAAAGGAAGACAGTAAGAGTAAAAGATCACATGACTTCTCAGTCTGGATGTTCAAGTCACCCAGAAGGATGAGCGGGGGGCCATATTCCGGGAAGTCGGACAGGAGTACGTCCAGCTCTTCCAAGAAGTCTCCCAAAGAACCAGAGGGACGGTAGAGAACAACAATGTGTAGCTGAGCCGGATGAGTAACAGTCACAGCATGAAACTCAAAAGTCAGTGGGGTAAAAAGTGGAAGTGGGGAGAGAGAGAAACACCATTTGGGGGAGATGAGTAAACCTGTACCTCCACTCCGATCGTCCAATCAGTCAAGCGTCAGATCACTTGCGATTGCAGGAAATGGACACACCTCTCAGCCAAAACAAATCTTAAAACATTACAAACCAACAATCTAGCAGGTTAAAACAGCAGATACAACAGTAACTTAGCAGATAGAACTAATTTAAAGAAGATACTCAACAGGATCCAAGAGGTCAGTAGTCTCGCCTTCAAGGTAGAAAATGCAACCACAAGAGTCGCCCCCTGCTGGTCACTAGTTTTTAGGACACTTCCGCATCGGCTTCAGGCTTCTTGCCTGGGCTTCTTGCCTGGGCACATTGTGAGGTCATTACACTACATGTGCCAACAAGAATAATAACCGCATACATTGCCCAGTCCTTGTAGCTGCAATAGTGTGAAGGGAAATGTCAATCAAGCACAATATGTTTACGCCCACTTAGTCTGGGGAAGCAGCCAAATCAGACACGTCAACGACTTAGACTCAGACAAATCTCATGTAAAAACTATTGTCAGTTTAAGTTAAATGGATAAAGAATTATAAAGTGATGAACTTTTCTGGTAAATCAAATAAAAAATAAAAAAGGCTTTGTGCTCTCCATATTTTGTGAAGCAGTTTGTCTTTTTAAAGCAGTCCACTGTGGTTCAATTGAAGAGGTCTCCGATAGAACAAACCACACACTGACCTTCTTTTTATAACGTGTTTCTAAGTTTTAAGAATAACTATGCTTAAGCAACACACTGTAATAACATTCCAGCTTTGTTACCGTAATATGAAATACTTGACATTGGATCTATTTGAATTTGACCTCTTTTCTTTTCCCCATGGCTGAGGATTTCTTATATTCTATAACTGTTGATCCAAAGATCTTTGTCTCTTTTTGCCCTTTGAATTGTCAGTCTGGTTGAACCATTGAAAAGTTGTTTCCCCCCTATATACCAAACACAACTCTTTTTGTAAACTCTTTAAAGTTTATTTTTTCAAGCTAAGAGCATGAAAGACATTTCATAATAAACAAGTAAACTCAGCCATCCGACCGTAACAAATCATACATTAATATTAACATTTTTTGCAGGTTAAAAGAAAACATTTATTTTTAAATGCCTTTTACTTTATTCGTCCCTTTAGGGGCCGTGTATCATACGTTCAAATAAAAAATATTTTTTGGCAATTTGTAACTTTATTTCTTCATGGTTAAAAATAAAAACCTTTCTGAGAACTGTTAAATGACAATATTTTCATTTCTATTTCCATTTTGTAAACTAAATTATATCACACACATTAGAGAGAGTTATGAATGGTTTCTTCACCATTCACACACACACACACACACACACACACACACGCACACACACATGCACACACACACACACACATCCCGTATGCCGAAACCACAAGGTAAGACCCGGTTGTACGGCCATAACATGTTTTATTTTCTTCTTGGAAATATTGCGAGTCGGCTGATATTATTACGCAGCGCCGCAAGTCTGAAAGTAATAAGTTTGAGATGTACTAAGGCTGAAACCTGTAATCCACAAATAAACAATAACACTGGCCTTGCCTTTTAAAAAACTATAAGGCCAGGTTTATTTCTTTTTTCTTTTCCTTTGCAGACCCGGTTATGACTAACAGCTTGTGACAGGCGGATTCAGTTGCAAGAAAGTGTAGAGGAGGATTTACTGTATATTATGTACAGAATTACTACGCAGATTGAAGGACATTTAATAACGAATGGCCGTAAGGGATGTAAATCTGTTCACTCGTGCTGTATAATTCCAACAAAGTGTTCTAGTGGCTGCTGATTTCTCACTGTGTGCGATTCTGACCACGGCTCCACCAAGGGGAGCGCAGTAGGAGTGTTTCCCGAGTGTCTCTTTGTTATCTTAACACAGTGTTATTGTGTTCCAGCGAGCGGGGTCCTGAGCCAAATCTTCTTCTTTTTTTGAGGACGCAGATTGTTTCGTGCCGCACACGACGCGCCAAGTGTTGATGGCGTGCTGCGTTTAATGGGCTTGAAAATCAGAGGAGGAAAAGTACATGAGAGAGGGAAAAAACAAGATGAGTACGAGACTCTCTCTCTTACCTTAAGAAGTCCTTCAACACGTTAAACTGCAAAGAGAAAGAGGGTAAAAAAAGGGGCGGGGGTGGGATAAAGAAGAGAGAGGGAGACAAAATAAGAAGATTGAAATTAGATTACCATTACACTTCGCAGGAAAATGTATGAGGTAGAACAAGATGTGGATTTCACAAGCAGGAAATGTGTGAGTCTCCTCAGGGTTACCTCTAATCTACCTTTACATTACAGTGCTAGCACAAGCAACATGCACTTTTGGGCAACGCATGCAAACGACATAAGCTCGGTTTTAGAGTCATAAAATAAAATATCATCACAAAAGAAAAAGATAATTTTTAGAGTCTAAAAAAACGTCCCCATCTAAAGCCAGCGATTGGTTCGTCCTCTCCGGGCTACGGTGGAGAGGACACAAACAATTTGAGGTGTATAGAAAACATACTTAATGATGCTGTATTCCATTCTTGCAAACAGGCCTCACTAAATGCAACACGGTGCCTTTTATTCTGTGTGTTAATGTTTCATGTCCAGCGCAGGTGGGTTCCGATAGTGTTCACTGGGGATGTGGACTAGATCTTGACAAGGAAGCAAAGTGAAGCGGTTTCTGCTGCACTGAATACCATTTGACGGCTTAAAAACAAATCCTAAAAAAGGCTGTTCTTGAATCTGCTTTTGAAGGGGGGCTGTTTAAGAGAAAACTTGCAGAGTTTAAATAAACAGACAAAGAAGTTGGAAGAAAAAAGAAGAAGAAAGAACCCTCCAGAAATAGTCCCCTTGTGGATTTGCTGAATCTCTGGAACATGTACAATGTTTACTCGTCTCCTCCTTGCTTTCTGCAGCTCGAGACTTCGTCAGACCCAGTCGAGCGGTGCAGGAAAAGTTGGGAGACGGGGACCGGGTTGTTGGATGCTTGTCTTCCCTTGCCAACCGATGGCCCACTGTACTTCACTCTGCAACCCCCCCCCCCCCCTGGCTGCCCCACATTGGACATTGTGGCCTTGGAAAGAGACAACGCAAACACCTTTAAGCTGCCAGTACTCGTCAGAAGTGCTCATCGACCGGTCAAATACACACACGCACATATTTTTGGTGTCCCAACAGGCATCCAACTATTACAGCCGCTTCCCAAATCTGACATTCACAACCACTTCCAGCTGTGATTGGCCAGCTGTGTGCAGTTGTGAAAAAGAGCTAGGGGTTTGAACTCTCTTGTTCCATTCCCACACACACACACGCTCACACACACGCACACAAACCGACACACACACACACACACACACACACACACACATACACACATACACAGGCCACCTCTCCCAGTGTTGCGCTCTGTGAACAACAGAGCGCAACACTGATGTCTTACAAAGTCACACAATGATTTTGGAAACATGGTATTGACCTTTGAAATGTTTACTCTCTCTTCCCGTCATTGTGGCCCTGGCTGAGCTGAACTTGCCCGTGAGAGTGAGCGTGAGCAGTGCTTTCCACCGGATGTTGGGATGCTGCAGTGGGTGGATGGTCCGAGGGGGTCATGCTCTTATAAACAATAATGTGCTTTAGTACAAATAATGTCATTGGAACGGATCCCTTTGTCTTTAATAAAACAAATGAGACACTGGTTTGATTAAAAGAATAAACATTTCTATAAATGTTTATTCTTTTAATGAAACTATTGTACGTTATGTGCAAATCCATCTGTTTGGAGTGTAAACAGTGGTTCAGGCGTTGGTGAGATAGAACAGACCTACCAACTCTCACGGTTTCGCCGTGTGACACACGGTATCACACGCTTTCACACTACACCAATTTCTCACGGCAAAAGAAATTCTGATTCGGGCTGAAGCGCGTCGGCTCCTTTTCACACTCTGCGAGGATAGATGGCGCTAAGGAGCGCATCTGTAAACATATTTGCTGCATACACATCCTATTCACCACAAAGAGTCTCGAAGTTAGCAGCAGAAGAAGATGTTCAAACAGACACAACGAGCAGAGACTACAGTATGTGAATGCGGGGCTCTCAAGTGTCACGCATTGCGAGTGACAGTCACGCATTTCGGTCTTAAGTCACGCATTCCTGCCACACATCGTATTTATCACGCTGAAAGAAAACTCTCTGCTATTTAATGTTTTAATGTGCCGCAGCGCTAACATGAGCTGGTCGCGCTGACCTCACGGTGGAGAAATCAAACGCTCCCCTGGAGGTCAGCTGCGAGGTGCCACTTATCAGCCAATCAGAAAGAAGAGCTGGGCTACACAATAGCCAATCAGAAAAAAACCTATCTGTTGCATCTGGGTAAGATTTAATCCAGTAACCAATGAAAATAAAGCATCAGTCACTTTTACCTGTCTTTAGAACTTGAGAGCCCTGTTAATGACATGTGGTTCAATTAAGTACTCACTCTCTTAAACTTTAAATCTTGAAAGAAATAATTGTTTGTGTTTTGTGCAGAGGTCGGCTGGCCTTAGCAGGTAGACCTGCCAGGAGGGAGTTACAGTAGTCTAGGCGTGAAACGACCAGAGCCTGGACCAGAACCTGCGCCGCCTTCTGGGTAAGAAGAGGACGTGTTCTCCTGATGTTATGCAACATGTACCGACAGGAATGTGTGTCACAGTAATGTTGGCAGTCAGGGAGAGAATGTAAAAGGAAATGTCATTAATCACTCCAAACTGGAATATGGCGCCTTTTCCTACTGTCTTGGTCCGCAGGATGACCTGACTTGTGGGTGAAGATTGTATCACGTCCCATTGACTGTAGCGCGGCTCGGTCGTCCAGCACCGGAAGGCTCTCGCTGTACCAAGAGGGCCAGGTGTTCCCCTCAAAGTCTGTACCAAGGGAGCCAGGGGGCTCAGTGTTCAGCTCACACGTACCAAGGTGCCTCATATTGTAAGAGCTGCAGGGCCCGAGGGCCCTCATGATTATTTCATGCTTTAAGTCCCAGGGGCCTTGGGGCATTTGTGGTCAGCCCACTCTTTAACCGCCAAGTTGCTTAGGGGGGGTGGGAAGGCCTCATAACACAAATCCTGATCCATCGAGCTTATTTAACCCAGCTAAATACTGCCAAAATAATTCTAGGTCAAACTTCAGAAATACTTTCTACGTGTCCGAGGAGTAGATAATAAACATCTGTTTGGGTCATACGGTTGTCCCACATCGAACGGATCTATACAAACGTAAGTGTTGTTAGCTCCAGGCTAACGGTGCTATTGGCCGATATTAGGTTAAAACCATTAGCACATTTGCTGTAGTTTGTAGTCTTAGCACCTGACTGATGTCGCTGTCGGTCGGATGCTGTTGTTAGCTGTAACCGACGTAGACGAGCAGTGCAGAGCGGCGGCCATTAGCTAACCGGTGCGGCGGGCTAACGCATGCTACGCTACAACACACGCTGGCATGTCAACAAAGCAAGAAGTCCCACGGAGGGAGAGCGACTTCATTCTCTGCTCAGACGGACTAATAATTGAATGAATTCTCTGAATGTGGAATACAGCCCTTTTAACAAAACATCTTTTGACACCAAAGGGATAAAGCAGCGACTTTTGTCACCCGTCAAAGACAATTTGTTCTGAAGAGCAAAGATACTTTTGTAAAACTATTCAGAGAGAAGAAAAGGTGTCTGACAGAAAACACTGTGTTGAAATAAAAACGTGTTGAAAATGTTTTTTAGGAAGTGACAACCAAATCAGGCACACTTACACATCTGTGTCACCACCAACTCCCATTCCTTAAAAAGAAATTCCCCTTTTAGTCTTGAGAGAGTATTTGAATACTAGATGAAGATGTTAATTTAATAGTATTGGCATGATATTGCACAATGAAAGTATCATAATGACACATTTGAAACACAGTTATATATATTATGTGTAACGTGTTGCTTAATGGGACCTAAAGTCTCTAATTAAACTTAAGAACAAAGAATATGACACCATATCCATACGCTCCAGACTCAATCTGACACCCATGAATGCACAAAGACATTTAAACCCCCCCACACACACACAAACACACACACATACACACACACACACACACACACACACACACACACACACACACTCACACACACACAGCGAGGAGGAGCAGATAGATTACCCTCCCGAAGGAGACATTGACCAAGAGGCCATTGATCTACTGAGCTAAGCCAATCTGTGTGTCTGTCTGTGTGTGTGCGTCAGTGTGTGTGTGAGAGAGTGTGAGTGTGTGTGTGTGTGTGTGTGTGCCTGTGTGTGTGTGTGTGCTATGGAAAGTAGCCTACTGATGGAGTCTTTAAGTTGTTCGTGTAAGCAGCACAGTAAATCTAATCCAGTTGTGTTTAATGGAGAGAATGAAACAGGCAGTTGACATATTCATTAGGTCCAATTACTCCGTCCAATCCCTGCCATCGCTTTCACTCACCAGATGAGAGAGAATCTGCGGTATTTATGTCTTGGCAAACCACCACAAACAAAGAAGAAGCAGAAAAAAAAGGAACAGATTGATAGGACTCGCATGATGAATGAATAAAACATATTTATTTCAATTGCTGAATAACAACACTGTGCTTTGGGTAGGCGTCTGAGATCATTTGACCTCATCCCCGCCCCCCTCGAGTGCTGAAGTCTAAATCAATCTGGCTAAAACTGGAATTACTCAATTACAGCGACCTTATTGATGATTCAATAACGATCGCACGGTGGCAATCGTGACTTATGGTAATAGCACGGTGGCACGGCCATATTTCCCGTAACGAGGATCGTTGTCAACGCTGACAATCATGGGCGAAAACAAGAGGAACGCCGTTACTGCTGACAAATCATGTGCCTGTATGTGTGTGTGTGTCTTCACGTGTGGGACTTGTAATTAGCTCTCTAGCTTGTTCTCTTACATTGGATGTGAAGGTAATTGGGGCTTTTCGACACTCACTCTCAATCTCTGTCAGTGTGTTTGTGTGTGTGAGTGTGTGTGTGTGTGTGTGTGTGTGAGTCTGTGTGTGTGTTTTGGTGGACGGCCAAGCCATTACTGTGTGCTCAGCCTGCGCTAAAGCAGCTTGTGATTCATTAGTAATGAGACCATTTGCAAACTAAATGAGTGTTTGAGTGGTCGAACGGCGACACGTGTGATGATTGTGTCCACTTTACTCGGCTCGCCATCTCTGCTGTTTTGCAAGTAAAGCATGTAACACACACGCGTGTGCACACACACACACACACACACACACACACACACACACATACACACACACATAATGTACAACTAGGTTGTTCCGCCAGTGTGGACATAATTCGAAATCAGTCAGTTGTGTCATTAATTACTGCTTTACACCTGCTCCTCTTTGTTAATTAAACATGGCGACACACACATGCACACACACACACACACACACACACACACACACACACACACACACACACACACACACACACACACACACAACTGCACGCACTCTCTCAGAAATGTTGCAACACAGAGGTGCATATTTGCTCGCCCTCTGAGGGCCTGCACGCAAACTTCCAGACAAGTTTTTTTTTTTTTACACTGACGAGTCAAAAATACATTCTCATTTTCACTCTGGAAGAAGGTGTGATGGCATCGCTAAACACAGCATGCTTTTTTTGTTCAGAGGTGGGGGGGTTTCACTCTCTCTCTCCCCCCCCTCCTCCCTTAGTCTCACATACAAACACGTCTTGGGCACACCACCTTCTCTCTTTTCTCACTCCATCATTCGCAATACCGTCCTCGCACTCCTGTCTCTCGGTACACTGTAGAATCTATTCTCTCTCACACACACATACACAAACACACACACCACACCACACCACACACACACTCTCTCTCTCTGTTTCAGTGTAAGTGCATTAGACATATATGTGTATGTGTGTGTGTGTGTATGCGTGCATGTGTGTCTCCTTCCAGCCCTATCTTCTTAACAAAGGCCACAGCTGCTGCTGATTCGCTGAATAAAAGATGACAGAGCCGTAATATCAGGAGATCACCGGCTAACGAAACAACGATTTTGTCCAATTTAAACAGGCACGTTGCGTCGCGTGTCAAACTGTCTGATATGATAACGTTCGCAAATGAAAATCGTTCTCATCTGCACGGAGACTCCCTCCCTCCCCTGCTTTTGTTTTCTCACTCCCAATCTCTCTCTCTGTGCACACATTTCTCACCCTCCCTCTATCTCACACATGCACACACACTCACACACATGCGCACACACACACGTGGAGCACGTAGAGCATATGGCTATTTCTCCCCTCTTTGAAGGGTTGCTTTGAAGCTATGGCACCCGTATCGATTGGCGCTCAGATGAGCTCGCTTCGCCAGAGCCCTGCGATTATCTGTCGCTTTATTTCAAACGGAGCGCATGAGAGGGGGGCTTATGCTCTCCCATCACTCACTCACACTCTCACAGTTGGCCAGCGCGCTCATCCGCCACGGAAGAGAGGGTTTTGGGGAGGGGGGCGTGGACGCAAACGGGGGATAACGAGGCGAGCTTATGCGCCGAATCCCCGATACTTAAGGCGAGCCGCGCCTCAGGACTGACAAGCGAGAGAAGCGAGCGTCAAGAGACGCGGCGAGAGATAGAGACTGTTAAGTTGGGCGAAGTGATGAAACTTGTGAGAAAATCCCCCCCACCCACCCCCCTGTGTCTAAATGTTAAAAATCTGTTCATCCACAGGCACCATGAAAATAACTTTGTCCAAATGGATGAGGTCAAGGTCAAGGTCAACAGCTGTTTGGCAACTGTTTAGACCTCAGAACTAAATAAACAAGGCTGTGGCCACTGTGGTGGACTTCTTACAAACTGCAGCGGGGATTATTCAAAGAGGGAACTTCTTCTTAATGTCCACCGAAGCTGGGAAGAGAGTGAGCCAGGTGGCATGAAATGTTAATGGTCTGCCCAGAGCAACAGAACTTCATAAAAGACCTTATTTAGAAAGTAGTTGCTTTCAGAGAACAATGAACATTGCCATCTATGGCACGTAGATAGAGGTGCACATAACTGGTACGCAGGTACGGATGCGCGAAAATAATCAACAATGCGTACTGCCACTTGTGTTCCTCCGCGCCTTTACGTACCTGAGCGATCTGATGCTGATCGTCTCTCCAGCAGCACGTCATTAAGACATGTCATTCTGTCTCTACGAGTCGCGGGAACACGTCTCGCGCGCCGTAGAGCTCGGCGTGTGCGCACATCGGGACAAATGTCACCAAAAAAGTAACTTGCCCCCCCACCCCCCCATCAACAACTCCTCTCGCTCGAGTGCAGAGCTCCGGCGGCACAAAAGCTGACGCTACATATGGAGTGAGTACCAAACACCATCTCCCGGTACTCGCCTGAGTAACTCACCGGAAAAGTTATGTGCACCCATGCACTTAGAGCTGGAAACACACGCACACACACACACACACACACACACACACACACACACACACACACACACACACATACACACACACACACACACACACATACACACACACACACACACACACACACTGTGTGACATTCCTATCACAGTTGGATTATTTCTTGAGGCTACACTCCTAAATTGTTATTACGAAGAATTCTGAGTTTGCTGAAGAAACAACCGGAAACACGGAAAGGTGGAACGCAGGTGAATAAATAAAAAAGCATATTGTAACCACCGCCGTAACCAAACATATTATAATAAGAAAACTGTCTGATGCTGAGTTCACACCAAAAGGGCCGTCATTTGCGTCTTAGAGGGGGTGTGGCTTATCCCTGTGGCTTTACTCTGTGGAAACAGTTATCATTTCCTTCATCAACCACGGAAGAACTAACCACTATTTCTGCTTGGTACTTTTTGTGGACCTCCCACAAATATCGGAACATCTAACGACATCGTGTCTGGTGTTCATAACATCACCCGTAAGCTCACACAGCTCGTGAGTTTCACCGACTCCGTCTGAATGACTGCCGCTTCCAGCGCCACTAAGATCGGCACGACGTCAGTGATGACGGGCGAAGCATCTCAACGCTGATTGGTTGGCTCATTTTTTGCTTCGCTCTATTCACGTCATTCGAAATGACCTGTCAAAAATGTGCGTCATTCGCAACCATTCGCGTCTGTGCATTGACTTTGCATGAGATCTATTCGTGCAAAGAAAATTGCAACGCTTTTGGTGTGAACGCAGCATCAGACTGCTCTGATCCTGATCATTATTCCGCGTGTCAGTAACGCTAACGACTTATTGAACCAAGAATGGATATAATCATCAGCTCGGAGATCAAGATGATGTCTGTTTGTGATACTCTGGAGAGGGTAACCGGACTTAATGAGGCCCCCCGCCCCACACCCACACACACAACCACACACACATAAGACGCAACCGCGCGTGTGTGCAAAGGCGGCAGCAATTGTGCCGTTAATTGTTGGGAGCGATGTTGATGCGAATGCTGGTTTATTCATGATAGCGAGGCGGGGGCGACGCTGACATTTAGTCTGTGTTCAAAGCGCTGCGTCCCCCTATCTGTGTGGGCCTGTGATCACCAGCAAATCACTTGAACCGTGCCCAACCCTTGGTTTCCGACAAGGTGAGAGCCGACCTTGGGGGAAAAGGTTGGCAACGGTTCCAATTTTCTTTTTTTTAAAGCTACATTGGGAAATGAAAGTACCGGGTTATTGTTTTACAAAATTATGTTGTCCAAATGAATAGATAGGTATACAACAAAATATATATTATAAAATATTATGTTGTCCAAATGAATAGATAGGTATACAACAAAATATATATTATAAAAGTTGTAGCTCCATCACAGATTTAATATAAGAAGTGGACTTAGTCACGGTGATATCCACCAAGTTCACAATTTTATCCATCACCATCTTGTTTTTTGTATTAAAAGTTACAAAAGAGGGTGGAGCCAAGTACAATCAAAGAAATTTTTTAGGCGACTGAAATTCTAAGACAAAGAGGTCAAAAACACGGCGAACTCCCAGACCGGACAAAGTATACCTTGTTTTATGGTCTATTGACATGAAGATATACGTGGAGGTATACTGTTCGGAAGACGACAGCAACCTGTCAATCACAATAACCCCACCTGAAGCATACTTGTTATGGTCTATTTGACTCCAAATGGACCATCATTTATTAACATGAACAGTATGCTGTGTTGAAGAAGACTTGAAACTATAGATTGAGACCATGTACTCATGTTTACAATATTTACTGAGGGAATTAATCAAGTGAGTAGGGTCATTTAGAGCCAGACTTATTTTTGCAACAAGAGGCAGTGCTGGCAACCAGAAAGAATCGATGTGTAAGGTCATCCCCCCACTGGCTCTGATGCTGCCTGAGCTCTACGAGGCTGTAATGCTCATGGTAAACAAAACTGTTACACAGATACACAAAAGTAGTGGACACCTTGTAGTTGTTGAAACAATTTGCTGTATAATGGAAAACTTTCTGAAAACAGATAATCAGCAAATTTAGAAGGATTCTCCCTTTGGGGAACCTGAACTTCTGGCCAAAATGTCATGGCAATATTTGTTCAGAAATTAATCACTGCATTGCCATTCCTGGAGACATCAAATTGTTGTGGCCCAAAAAAAAAAAAAAACAGTCAAGAAGGTCCCTGAAAGCATTCCTGAGATACCGCGTTCACAGGAATAAGACGGCGGACTGGTAACGAGGATTCCAAACTTTAACGACCAACATCGAATAATGTCATCCTCGAGTCCAGGTGGACAATCGGGAGCGGGGGGGAATGACATTTACAGGTACGATTGATATGATTTTTCTTTAAATTCAGACTGAAATCCCATTTAGTCATCCCTTTCGGTTGTCATAACAACACCCGATCAATGTACTGTATGTACCGGTGTGTATTGTTTGTATCACTGTAAAAAAAAAGGAAGTGGCTGGTTTCTGAGCACAACACCTGGCACCTGTCTGGTGATATAGAGCGTGTGTGTGTGTGTGTGTGTGTGTGTGTGTGTGTGTGTGTGTGTGTGTGTGAATGTGTGGGTTAGTGTGTGTGTGGGAAAAAGCAAAGGAGGTCTACAGAGGTTGAGAGGGGAATATATGGGTGAGTAAGTTTATTAGTTATTGTGGGAGGTTTATGTGCATAAGTGCACCTATGAGATCCTGAAATAAATGAAAATCTGTGTGTGCATGTGTGAGGGGGAAAGAAAGCGAGAGAGAAAGAGTGCGTATGTGTGCACGAGTGAGGTGTGTGTGTGTAAATTTGCACACTCGTTGGGTATACAACCATTGCAATCAGCGACAATACTGACTCAGCATCAATAATGACCCCATTAGTCACAAATCCCCTACTGCACGCACACACACACACACATACACACACACACACACACACACACACACACACACACACACACACACACACACACACAAAGCACGCCAGATGGACACTTCCTCTCATTAGCATGCTATTTTAAAGCAAGACATAAAAGCTACACAGAATCAACATGTAATGCGAGAACAGACCACATCTCCTGTGATTTCAAAACTCTCAATAGCGGCATGGACAATTTTGGGAAGGTCAATGTTGATCCAAGATCAGGTTTTGAAAGAATCAGCACTTAATCACATTTAAATTAAACATTAAAATAAAAAATAAATAAAAAATCATGAATATAAATGATGGTGTTTATTTTACATTTTTTCAAGAAGTTTATGCAAATATTCCATCTCTCGTTAAATATGCACCAATTTGCCCTTTGGTTTGATCATGTCTTTCGATAGATTCTAATTATATGCATGCTTAAAAGAAGATGTTCACTTGACTTTCACACTGTATGAAAGACATATAAAAAAATTAAAAATAAATATAAAAAAACACATGTTCCCTAGAGTATATCTGCAAGGACACAGAATGATATTAAAAAATATGCAGCAATTATAGGATCAAATCCAGCCGTTATCTAGTTTCGTGCTTGTATGCTCTTGCGCTGCATGTGGTGTTATTATTACGACAGCGTATTAGGGCCCTTGTAGCTTAAAACATTATAATAAATTCTTCTATAATAAAATAATAAAGGAGCCAGAGCAGGAAGATAATAAACCCCCAAAAAATACAGAATGTCGCTGATTAAAATCGAAATCCTCTGAGATTTAAGTGCAAAATTTATGAGAATAATTTAAAATGTTATATGTAAAAAGAAGCAGCAACCTCATTGCTGAGAAATAGTTTCAAAAGCTGCAGTTCCTCATGTGGCCACCCGAGGCTAACTTCTAAAGGGAGTCAAGCCCCGCAGAAGTCCATGTTAAAATAACCAGTTTTACAGCAGAAAAAAAAATATTTACTAGTCTCTCCAGCTAACGTCTACCTTGATGACCACCGTACAGAGGTTGCTTTTTTAAAATTGAAATGACACGTTTATAAATGATATCATGGTTTCAAGTCCAACACATTTGAGGGCGTGGCCACGTATTTGAGTGACAGGTGGTTGTAGTTCCAGGTGGCTAGCTGCTAGCTGTCTGCTCTGCGTCGTCACCATGGCCCGACTCACCTCCTTCTCGCCCTTTGTTAGAGTTCGGTTGGGTGGTCCTCACCGAGGTGGCGCTAAGGTTTATCCAACCATGCTAAGTGAGGGATGCAAGTTTGTTATCCTACATTTACCACTTCAATTTCAAAGGATATACAATTTATTTACTCGGAATTGTATTACCTACAAATCCCCTTGCACACCGTCCTGCTTTATGGAATATTAACTGAAGGTATTGAAAATTGTATAACATAATAATAAGTGCATTTTTAACAGTGGTATATTAATACTGCAATTGTTTAGACACACACACATGTATAAATATACAGTGTTTCGGCCTGGAGTGTGAGTAACAGTGAGAGGACAGGACACACAGTGAGAGGTTCAGTGAAATAAGATGGCATCGCTGACAGTGTAAAAGGTCAAAAGGTCATTTGTCAAAGGTTACGGTCCAGTCAGCATGAGTGGACTCTGCAGGGGACCTCACCTCTGCTAAACCCCTTCTGCATGTGTGTGTCACACGTAAAAGAGACACCGCACTTATGTCATATAAGGGCATGTGTGTGTGTGTGTGTGTGTGTGTGTTTCCAGCTCTATGTGCCATAGATGGGAATGTTCACACACACACACACACACACACACACACACACACACACACACACACACACACACACACATCCTGACAGGGAGAGCCAGTGGGCTAAGAGAGGGATGCCGGACCCCGAGGTGTCAATCAGAGATCTGTGATTGACAGACGAGTCCGCTAGCACCACTCTCACACTCACCCACACACTCTCCCTCCCAGGACTGCACTCTGTCGCTCTCTCAGGCTGGCAGTCTCTCACTCCCCTCTTCCTGTGTCTCCGTTTCCTCTCTGTACCCGCCTCCCCACCATCCTTTCTTTTCTTATCTTTTTGACTTGTCCGTCTCACAGCCATGTCTATACATCCACATGCTGTTTGCAGTTTGTCAAACGTTCCCAAACCTCCGTCAGTCTCTCGACCACTCAGACTCAGCCCGTCTCTCCTCTTCTTTCTCTGACAGATGGGTGCCTCAAACCATCTCCCTTTTTCTGCTCTCTCTCTCTCTTTCTTTTTCTCTGATCACATCTTTGGTTTTCTGTTTATTTTCCTTCACCTCGTAATGCAGTCATTCATGCATGCTCACACCTTTGACATGTCTTTGCGCTGAACGTCGCTGTATTCATGTGCGAAGGTGAGTTTGTTTCGTGTGTCGGACGGTCCTCGGCAGAACAAACAAAAAGTTAAATAATGTATTTTTTGTATTATCGCTGTACAATGAAATGCAATGAAAACGATTCGGTTATATGGGTCAGACGTCAAGACTCAAATGAACATTCAATAGTTGCAAGTGGAGGCAGGCCATTTAGATTCAGCACCATCATTGAATTAAATACTTAGTATTTTAATGCAAACATTTGTACCAGCCGTGCAGGTATTGAGACGTTGCAGGTATTGAATTGAAACCAAAACAACTAAATACTGTGAGACATATGTATTTGAACCGCCAAGAAAACAATGATAGTTTACAGATTAAATATGAATCAACAGAGATAATTTGAACTGCAACCAGAAACTGTGGAAGTTACTTATAAACGGACAGGAAGCTGAATTATTTTAATTTTAAAAGAATAAATAAAAATGTCCAAAATGCGCCGTCGCCGTCGCTGACAGACTAACATGGCGCGAACCTGACCACCCATCACAGAGCGCCATTCGCCCGACGACCCATTCGGGTGCCGTGGTCGAAGCGCCCCGTTCGGGCTGTGCGTGAGTCCTGTGCTACGTAGCAACGTGCTAACCCTTCTGTTGACCTCTTGAGCATCGGAGACGGAGGAGCACGTTTCTGCTGACACGAGAACCTCGCAGAGTTGTAAAACCCGTCCTCTCGAGGAGCTCCGCGTGATAATTGAGAATGGACCTGTACCTGTTCAGCACTTTTCTAGTCTTCCGACCACTCAAAGCGCTTTAATACGGCATGACACCATTCACCCATTCATACGCTGATGGTGGAGCTCGGGGTCCACCTGCCCATCAGGAATCTAATTCACACACACAGTAGGCCCAGCTACGGGAGCGATGTATGGGTTAAGTGTCTTGCCCAAGGGCACATCGACGTGGGCTAGCGGAGCAGGAGATGGAACCGCCGGTCCTCTGCTTGAAGGACGCCCCTGCTCACCCCGAGGAGACTGCCTGGCCTCATCCTCTCACCAGTACCTGTGGCTGCGCCGTCCACACCGCGTGCGCAGCCCCCCCTTGTGTTGTTTTGATGCAGGGCTATTTTTGGCCTCACAGGATGTGGAGCAGAGGCACTTTATGAGCAATTTCTTGATAACACAGCCGGTGCAGATTTTCAACTCTGCACGGGAGAGCCGGCTGAAATCCGGATGGCGTTACGTTTCTCTGAATGTTCAAATGACCAGACAGGATATTCAGATATTATGGATTCCATATGTTGTGGACATGTTGTGTTTCTGGAACTAATTCATTTCCCTTGGTTCAGTCTGCGTCTCTGTGTTTAGTCGCGTTTGTTTACTCTCGGGAGCCATTAAAGAGTGCACACGGTCTTTAGGTGGGTTAAACGCGTTCCCGGTGAACCTTCGGCTGCAACCCCAATAAACCTTCGTCCCCAGAAGCCCGCGGCGCGTTCACCGCTGAGAGTGCCGGTTTACAGCGGCGGTGCCAAATCAGCAAAGGAGAGGAAAATTGGTTTGGAGTCAGCGTGAACGCCGGTTTCACCCGGCGCTGACAGCACGCGGTCGTTTGTTTGGGTCCAGCAGCGAGCGAGTTTGTGAGCGTGTATGTGTCTTGGTGTGAAAAAACGGGAGGAAAAAATAAATAAAAGAGAGCTATCAGAGGAGAGTGAGGAGCCTCGGTAAAATCACAGCGCGGAGCAATTCTGCCAAACTACATTCAGAGAGTGTTTTTTTTAAAACACACACAGTGTAGCCTCTCTTTCCATTTTCCACTCACTGCCTGTTTTTCTTCTCCTCTGGCTCGTTCTACCCCCCCCCACCTCCACCCCCACCGTGCAATCTCGTTCTCACCCCTTTCCTTTACCCTCGTCCTTCGCTTCCATTTCCTTCCCTCCCTCCATCAGCTCCCCGCCGCGTACTGCTTCCATCTTCCATCTTCCATCTGCCTCTCCCTCTCCCTCTCTCTCTCTCCCTTGCACCTTCCATCGCTTCCCTTTTCGTCTCTTTCGACACCTGACAGAGGCAGGATCCAGCAGTAAATCTCCTAAAGCACAAGTCATCTACCATCGTTCACGCCGCAAAGCCGGTGAGGCAGAGGGAGAGGCAGAGAGATAGAGAGGGGCAAAGAGAGGCAGAGAGTGAGAGAGCGAGAGGCATAGAGTGAGAGAGAGAGAGAAAAGAAAAGGAGTGCCAGTATGTTGGGGGGGGGGGATAAAAGGTACAAGATAGCGAAAAGACAATCGGACAGGAAATGTCTGGAGACGCGGTGGCGTTGGCGAGGGGGGAAACAGACCCTGATGGAGGTGCCGAAGGAGTGATGGACGTGGAGAGACGGTGAGGGAAGGGGGGAGGTAAAGACGCAAGCTTTCCCATAACTCAAACAGTAGACGGCGTTCCGGTTGTACGTACACACACATTATGGTGGCGGGATGAGCAATATGATGAAGATCTCCCCCCCCCCCTCCCCCGCCCAATGAATCCATCTCTTCCTCAACAACTCTTAGAGGACCACCACTCTGTGACACTATATATACAGCAGAGTGTGTGTTTGTCTGTGTAAGTGTGTGTGTGTGTGTGTGTGTGTGCAGAGCGCCCATAGCCCGGTTGGTTTATGGCCGCTGAGGTCTGATTACATTGGTGCGACTGGAGGGGCGAGTAGCCCGGTGGTTCTATCCGTCTTCCGCGCGGCTGACTGAACGACACGTAGCGAATGGAGATGCTCCGCCGGAGACACTTGGCCCGCGTCCCAGAGATCTCGCAGGGATGCGCCACATAATGGATTCACACCGGGAAATGCACCCAATTCCTTGGTTGATTTGTGAGTTTCACGGGCCCCGTCATCGGATTGGATTATTATTTAAGTCGAAAGTGTCGCACCCCCAACACCCCCCCCCACACACACACACCCGTCGGGTTGAGTTGTGAAAATAAAGGATGTGCTCTACACGTGTGTAAATCCATACATTAGTACATTTGTGATGCCTACGTTGAATGCTTCCTTACTATATTAATATGAACGTCGGCAGGTAGTTTTTCTAAATGCATTTCATGTTGTGTTTTTTTACCATTTATTTATTACAAACAAACACATTAACTTTCAATTAATCTGCCAATTATTACCTCAATTGTTTAATTATTTTCTTTTTTTCTTTTAAGAAATGTCTATTTTTTTCCAACAAGCTGTTTATATATACCGTTTCATAAGCAAACCAATAACAAAATCTCATTAGAGAATTTGGAACCGAATGATTCAGAAATGGATCTCCTCAAAGATAATGGTGAGAAAACAGCAGCGGCTTCATTTCGGGGAATCACTCCACTTTTCTTCATTTCAATTGAAAATAAAGAGTATTGTATTCTACGGTTTAATTACACGGCAGTTCATCTATTCAGAATGACTCTCTGGGCCCATTTTCATTCACAGTCAAATTCCAAAGGATCTTTGGATTGCGGTTAACGTTGGTTTATTATATCACAATCTGTGCAGCACTGTGAGGCACCCTGTAACACCGTCTCAAGGTTAGACGCTAAGCATTCAGCTTTATTCGGCGCAGCCTTCACTGTTAAGAATCCAAGAGTCATTCTAGTTGAGGAAAGAAAGAAAACTGGATTCTCAGATTTACCGTCGTCACGCTAAGCTGCGCTGCATTCAAATGACATGAAGAATATTCCAGGGCTGGAATATTCTCGGTTGTGACGGATTGTCTGGATTGTAATTACTACTTTTGAAGTATCTATAACAAGGATTTCCTACTGTATTTTTTTAAAATAACAAAACTAAAGGTTTTGGTTTGGTCAAAACTGAATATCGGCTTTAATGCTTCCTGTTGAAGTCTGTATCACCATTAAACACCTATTATATTCTAATGAAGCCATTGCTTTTCTCAAAAGTGACACTGATCTTTATAAAGAACGAGGCATTGTTTCAAGGTGCCTAATGATGACCCCGGTGGCTTCACATCATATGCAGAGGGACGAGGCAGAGGGAGCATGCGTTATCTTGTGACTGGAAGTGTGCACTGGTAGGAAGCTCGACGAGGGAGGGAGAAGTGACAGAGAGAGAGAGAGCAGAGGGGGGGGGGGGGAGGTGGCATGGCTGAGAACAGGAGGCTAGATGTAGTTACATTTATTGAGACGAAGCTAAGCCTTTTGTGATATGGAAATTTAAAGAGGAGAGATGAAGGGTCCGAGAGAGGTGGGTAAAGAGGGAGGAGAGTGTGTGTGTGTGTGTGTGTGTGTGGGGGGGGGGGGTAGGTGGGTTTGCACAAGAGAGCGACCCCATGAAAGATGAGGAATTAGAAGGGAACCGAGAAAGAGACAAATAGACACGAAACCCACAGCGAGTTAGAGCGGGCTGACGGATGGAGGAGAGACAGTGAGAGACAAGAGGCAAGAGGTGGAGGGATGGACAGTGATGTATAGGTGAGCTGGGCAGAGCGCTGCAGCGGTACTCCTAAGCATGTGTGTGTGTGTGTGTGTGTGTGTGTGTGTGTGTGTGTGTGTGTGTGTGTGTGTGTATGGAGAACACTGGCAAACAGCGATGAGGGAGTCTCGGGTGTGTGACGCTCCTTTCTGTTCGCTTACAATGTACGTCGGGAAGAATACGTTCTTTTTCCGCAGCTTACATTTTGACATTGCAGGGTGAGCATTGTATAGAAGAATACGACTCTACTTCTGTCTTGATTTATTTCCTTAGTAAACATTTTAAATATGAGTTTCTGGTCTCAATCTCTAGTTGATTGTCCATTTAGAGTAAAAAAAAACACAAATGCATTCCGAATCCCGTAACAGGTTGCAGAAAGCCAAGATGGCCACATCAAGGCTTCAAAACAGAGGTCCACAAACCAACGGCTGACGTGGCGATGACCACGTCCACTTGTTATACACGGTCTGTATACGATGCCATTGTTTACTGAGGTATCAAGTGACACTTTCTCATCGACTTCTCAACAGTCTGACATCCTTTCCTGAAGTCGCCCCCTGATGCGGGTTAAAGACACTTCAGCCTTGACTTCCCTTTTCAGAACCGGAGTTTGCCAACTCGCCGGTGTGCATGCTGGCTGACTGGAACGGCCGAGACACATTAAACACCTGTGTTTACCTTGCAATGACATGTCAAGATGGTGCTGTGAAAAGAGCCTATCACCTTGGCAGACACATAGCGAGAGGGAAGAAAAAAGAGAGAACAACAGATGTAGGGAACCAACGAGAGGAACAAGAGGAAGATAATAATGAGCTATGGGGGGGGGGGGGGGGGGTATGTGTGTATCTGATTCTATGTGAATCCTAAAAGTGTATGAAAACTAGGGATGCACCGATCTGATCGGCGCCGATCCATATCGGCCGATATTGCCATGATCGGTTTTGATCGGCGTTCTCAAAACGGCCGATCAAAACCGATCGATCAGATGACATAACATCTGCGAGAAATACTATCAGAGACGTTTCAGTCGCCAGGTGCCGCAACTAAGACGGAGCGCCCGCCGAGTGCCGCAGAGTGAGAGGTCCGCGAGGGGATCCTCCAGCAGCGAGCGGCGCCCCGTCCCCCAAGTTAAACCTCTGGGTCAACTCACCGACACTCACATGTCTGACCCTACAGACTGATGTTCACATGTCTGACCCTACAGACTGATGTTCACATGTCTGAGCCTACAGACTGATGCTCACGGTACACGCGTTCGATCGGAAGCGCGCGAGGGTTTTCATAAAGTTACCCGCTAACTTTATGAAAACCCTCGCGCGCTCCTGATCGAGTGCTGTTAGCGGAAGGATTCACGTGACACAACATCAGGTTTGGCAAAGATAGCGGAAAGAGCCACGTGAAACAACATCCGTTTTTCAAAATAAGATGTCGACAAATCATACATTAACATATACAAGTAAACAATGAACTGATTTTGTATATTAATAGATCGTTTCTGAGATTTAGCTTAAATTATGCTAATATTAAAACATTGTTACTGTATCAAGGAAGAGTTTATAAAAATAAGTCAGACTTTTGTATGTTAAAAAAGTCCTGTATATAGATTTCCCCAAGAGTTCCAGGAAATGAATAATGCAGATGTGTTCCATATATATCTGAAATCAATCCCCTACAATAGCAATCAAACAATTGTAATGTATCAATTAGTACAGTTTTCAAAGTAAAAGTCGTAAATGTTTAAAGAAATCTGTAATTTCTTTAACGTGTGAGGTGCTTTAGATGTGTATTTCCTCATAGTCCTAGGCAATAATGCTACACAATAAATAGAATGCTTCAATCGACGCCGTGATCGGTATTATGGGATCGGCAGATACTATTTCAGTGATCGTGATCGGTGATCGGTATTATCGGTGATCGGCTGACACTGATTTCCGTGATCGGTGATCGGTGATCGGCCCAAAAAACCTGATCGGTGCATCTCTAATGAAAACCAAGGCTTTAGGTTTTTAATCAGCCCCATCTGAGCGTTGTATGGAGACTGAGAAGCTTTCATGTAGAGTTTCTCTTTCTCTTTTTCTCACGCACAAACACACACACACGCGCACACACACACACACACTCACACACTCACACACTCACACACAACATCCCCTCATGCTTTCTGTTCTAAATTTACACCTAACATGAGAACAGAAGAACGGGGGAGGAGGCGAGGAGGAAAAAAGGCAAGGTAAAAAAGTGATGAAGGAAGAGAGGCAAAAGAAAGAAGTGTGGAGACAGTGGGATGGGGGTGGGGAGAAGAATGGAGAGAGAGAAGGCGCAGGAGAAGAGAAGGAAGTGCGGATGGTGACGATGTGTTTGTGTGTGTGTGTGGGGGGGGGGGGGAGGAAACTAAAAGAGGAACGGTTGAGAGAAAAGGAGAGAGGAGCCAAATTTGATTTAGCCAGACGGGCAAGAGAGGGAGAGACTTAGATAGACAGGGAGAGAGCGAGGGAGGGAGAAGGACAGCGGTATATTAGTCAAGGTGTCCAGTCTACGTATTGCCTGCTGTGCAATACCACCCCTCTGATTTACTCTGTCGAGTGACTGATGAGAGGGAGGATGAGAGGGAGGGGATGCGGGGACGGAGGGATGAGAGAGGAGGGAGGCCTCGCGACGAGCGTTTAGGCCAAATTAACGGCACCTCATGAATTAGATTAACCGCCAAAGAGGAAGGCAAGTGTGTGCGGCGGTTCACGAGGAAGTGTGCGTCGCGTGAGTGTGCGTGAATGATGGCGTGTCGAAGGTGGGAACAATTTGAACCGGCGCAAACAAATTACTCTGCGATAAAGTAGCGATGTCCGGCCGCTCGCTCACACAAACACAATCTCGCTCCCTTTGATTACCACGACGTTCTCGCCCCGCGTGACGCACGCCGTAATCTGAAACACATTGAAGGAGGCCAGAATCTTATATGTATGCAGCCATGTCCAATAAAAAAGTCACATTTTTATTGGTTTGTTTAGGTGACCGGTTAATGTTCAGGAACATTTTTTTTCACTCGCTTCCATCCTCCATCCTTTTTCTACTTCTTTTTTATACGGCGGAAATGACATTTCCTCCATTTGTCCAAGCAATTTCAAACATATAAAAATGAGAACTCTGAGTTTACACAAGGCTCCGGCCCCCCGTTACATAACTCTTCACGTATGTTTTATGTTACTGCTCGAGCTACACGTCGAGCAAACCCCATGGCCCCTCCTCCGCGGAACCGTTATTTATGATACTCCCTTTAAATAAATTTTAAGAAAGGTTAACTCTGTCAGAAGCGCCGGCATTTGCCGATTGCTGTGTGATTACAGCAGTGCTTGACTGAGTGAGATACTAATACAAACACACACACACAAACACACACACGTGCACACCGCACCGCCTACACACACACACACACACACACACACACACGTACACAGCAATCTTGGCAGCGCCGAGGGTTGACGCTCGGAGTGATTAAAGTGGCGTGCTCTCCGAGGGTGTCACCTGGGTGATGCTGTATCTTAAATCAGGACAGTGGGGCTCAGATTGGGTATTGACTGGCCCCGCAGAAGTCTCCATCCATCACGCTGAGAAACGATAGCACGGAGGCGGCCTCGATGCCCCCATATACCACTGCCGCTGCTCGCCGGCTGGCTGAGGTGGCGTAAGGTTAGGGCTGTGGCACCAAAGCCATCACTTACGGTCGCGGCGCAATACGGAGGAACGCGCATTCGGGCCCGGCCCGCGCACCTGTGACAAACTTGCAGCTTCTATCGCAAGAGATGTAAGACGTCTCCTTTCCTCGCCGCCGTCTCTCACTCTGGTTCGAAGGCGAGGCGCTCTGTTCCTTCGAAGGGGCCCGAGCGCTG
Source organism: Liparis tanakae (assembly GCA_036178185.1). NCBI lineage: Eukaryota > Metazoa > Chordata > Actinopteri > Perciformes > Liparidae > Liparis > Liparis tanakae. The sequence continues at coordinate 13,871,104 of CM070110.1, read as the reverse complement.
TCGTTTTGACTGTGTGCCTAATGATAATAAATGAGCCATCATGGGGGGAGAGGGAGGCACTAAGTCATCCCCTTCATCGACAGGAGGAAGACTGGGAGCCCCAAGGTCACCCCACTGTCAGCATCACTCTCTCTAACGAGTCCTCTTGCTGTCTTGCGCCGCACGCACGCAAGACCACCAGGGACCACCCGGCAAAGACCTGCTTCTAGATACTCAGATCTTTGTGTCTTCGGGATCGAAACTGACGGTATCAATTCAATTCAATTCAGTTTATTTGTATAGCCCATTTTCACAAATTTGTCTCAGAGTGCTTTACAATCTGTACACATAGACGTCCCTGTCCCAAAACCTCACATCAGATCAGGAGAAACTCCCAAATAACCCTTCACGGGGAAAGAAAGGGAAGAAACCTTCAGGAGAGAACAGAGGAGGATCCCTCTCCAGGATGGACAGATGCAGTAGATGTAATGTGTACAGAAGGAATTATTATACACAAATTAAAACACAGTAACAACACAATCAATGAATATGACGTGAAGTGTATGAATAGTTGGTAGTAGGCATATTCCAGGATCAGCCTGTGGGTGAGATTATTTCAAACTTTTCTTTTCCTCCGTGAGCGCTTCCGTTTAGGCTGCACGCCGATCCCTCTAATTCCGCAGTTTCCCGACTCTTTGGCATGAAGCTACATCTCCTTGCAGCCACGCACCGGCAGAAAAATCACCATAGATAGTTTTTCTGAGTTCAATCAATCCAGTCGTGATTCAACTACAATTACCTCCTCGAGCTACCGCGCTTGTACGACTGTCACGCTGCAGTTCACATCCAAAATGTCACCGCTTCATCATTTTACCCATTTAGACGTTTGTGAGAAATTGAATTAATTAGCCGATGAATTTGTGAGCGATGGCCAGAAAACGTTGATCTCCGACCACCAGATTCAAACCAGTCCAACCTTGATTGAAGGTGAAGGGTTGCGCCGACTTCGAAGAAGCTCACCCGAGGCTTTCCTGAGATATCACGTTGAATGGGATGGATGTGGGGTCACAGTGACCTTTGACCCCAAGAAGCTGATGAGTTCTCTTTCGCAAGAATGGACCAGGCGGTGAAACCCCCGAAAGCCCAATGCATCTCGGCCTTTCGCCAGCGCGGAGGCATAAACGAGCAAAGATTAAAGAACGGTCAGAAATCCTAAACTGTGGTCACGTCGCAGAAATGCTGAAAACCTCGAAATCAAACTTTTAAATCCTTTTCGAGTTTCTCGAAAGAGGAGGAAACTCACTCCAACCCATGTATTTGCCGATGCTTTGCTTGTGACTAATACAAACTCGATTTGCAATACTTTAGCCCCCTCCATTACACTTGTGCCCTCCTTCCCAGTGTACAGAATACAGAATATCAGCGGCCAGCCTTTTCCCCCTTAAGCAAAACACCAACAGCAGCGGATCAGCTGGGGAGGACAAGCATTGCATAACTGAAACAAGTCTCTCTCTCAAAGAAGGAAAAAACCCTGACCCTCCTGATTCCCGGCCCGCTCCCTAATGAGCTGCCATGCACTGTCATCTCTCAGAGGCACTTATCTGGATGCAAATCCGAAAAAGGGGCAGGGGGTGGGGGTGGGAGCCAAGAGACGGAAACTAAAAGGAGTCCAACAAACCAGCGAATGTTATTAAAACTGTTCTAAAAGTGTACGTCTTTGTGGGAGGGTGAAGGAGGCGTCAGAAGATGCGTTGGAGAAACCGAAGCAGGAAGGTAGCGCCTTCACGGTCTACTGTGGGAATTATTTTCACATGTGCACACACACACATATGTATAGATTAATCGTTCGCACACACAGACACGTACGCACACGCAAACATATATACTCGCACGCGCACAGGTTGCAAGTTTAGACTGGAGCTGAAGAAAAGCTAATTTGCACCACATTGAAATGCATCTCAATTAAAGAGAAACACATCGAGGTGCCAGGGGAGGAGAGAAGAGAGAGATGTGAGAGAACTGGGAGAGAGGAAGCAGGGTGTGAAACAGATAGTGTGTGAGAGTAATATAAAGGGTGTGTGTGTGTGTGCGCGTGTGCGTGTGTTTGTCGGTGGTGGGGAGCTCAACTGTATTTGGCAAGGAAAGAAGGGAGTGAGAGAGAAAGGGAAAAGGGAGAGATAATGTTTTCATCTCCCTCTCTTGGAAAAACATCTCATTTTTGGGATGAATCAGATTTAGAGAGGGGTGTTAGGAGGTTGAGGCGCTGCTAAGAATCCTAACTAACTTCAACCTCGTTATCACATGTCTTCGGCATATCTTTGGTTTGGCGCCACAACACCAGGGTAGTCCCTGCCGAAAACAGTATGTGTGTGTGTGTGTGTGTGTGTGTGTGTGTGTATGTGTGCTCAGATTCCGTGACACACGATAAGGTTTCACCTGAGAGTGTGGGCGACTGCAACCAGAGGCTTGCATTGCGATTTTTTTTTTGGGGGGGGGGATACTTTTGAGGACGCTTCTTTCGTCATGGCCCTTGTCAAAAAATAAGAATGCGTCAAGTACAGCTGTTAAGTGTGATTTACTGCGTGTTTAATCCCAGGGAGCAAGAAACAAAAGAAAAAATATAGACAAGAAATGAAAGAAAAATAAACATACACACATACACACACACACACACACACACACACGCAATCTGTCACGAGGAGAGATTGGGATTGGCTTTGAATGCCGCTATCATTTTGCACCGACTGTCATGTTCTTAAAGCTGCGATGATGCTGCCAGCCCACCATCTCAACAGCAACACCAGATACAAGCGGATCTTCTCTCTCTCTCTCTCTCTCTCTCTCTCTCTCTCTCTCTCTCTCTCTCTCCCTCTCTCTCGGAACACGCTCCACTTTGTCTGCTTCTTGAGAGAGCCCCCTCCCCTCCAAACCCTCCCCACCCTAAGCTCCGTGCTCGCCTCTTCTCCAATAGAAGTCATGCATCTCTTAAAGAGTGAGGAGCATTCTGGGAAATCAAGTCCTCTTGATCCTAGTCTGGTGTTGGATGGAGCGCCCCGCTCCAGACTGCAGCGCCGTGCCACCGTTCCCACCGTGACGTAACGCATCTGGCTGCCCACATTTTGCCGATGCACTCGAGACTTGTCTCGAGAAGACTATTTCCGTGAAGGTCTCGGCCTCGTCTCGTAATAGACTACATGTTCATTCGACTTGTTCTCTGACAAAAGGGGACTCTGGATTTATGCCTTATTATTTGTTAACATTGTGAATGTTTCTCGTAGACACACACACACATACACACATATATATATATATTTATATATATATGTATATACATATATATATATATATATATATATATATATATATATATATATATATATATATATATATATGTTTGATGTCAATAAAGAGGTGAATGAAGAGGAATCCTCATTTGTTTTCTGCCGGTTTGTTTTTATGGGAATGTAGATCTTTCAGATCAATTCGAGGAGGTCCTCTGGTTTACATGTTCCACATTCAATCGTGATCGTGTCGGACAGTGAGGGTCTCGCACTGGTCTGGTCTTCGTCTAGACTCTGTCTCACCCTGACTCGGTCTTAACCCCTCATAGTCTTGTTCTTGTCTCGTTTTCGCTTCACCCTGGTCTTGGTCTCGACTCGGTCTTAACCCCTCATAGTCTTGACTCTGTCTCGCCCTGCCTCAGTCTTTACTCTTGACTTGGGCACAACCCTCAACATGTTGGTCCTGTCTCGGTTTCAATACACCCACGTCTCGTTCTTGACTCGGTCTCGCTGTGCCTTGCTCTTGACTCGGTCTTAACCTCTCAAAGTCTGGGTCTTGTCTTTGATACACTCAGCTCTTGGTCATGACTTTGTCTCTACGAATGTCCAGCAACACGAGGGATATGTGCGTCTGTCCAAGTCACTGCTGGGCAGAATCTGCTTAGGCAACAAAATCGCTTGGTTGGGTTTATGAAAAAATATCTGGATTTGGTGACATTAGTTTATTAATTAAGTTATGTAACCAAAGTAAGGCAAAATAAGGTGTCCGCCCCACCTTCCACCTTTTTTTAGCTCTTTGCACTACGTCACCTCAGAGGCGGCAAAACTGTAAAAGAGCAGCCCGATGAAGAGCCAGAGCAACATTATCATCACCATCATCTTGACTGCCATCAGCGACACCATATTCATGCACATCGGCTGGAAATACCTCCTCTGATTGTCACCCGATAATAAGACTGAATAAAAAAAAACCTGATGGGGTCGGTCGAGGAGAAACGATTGGTTCGTTGCGTGATTGCCTCTCCACGTCTACAATTAACTGTAAAATCGGTGTGAATCCCCGACAAGAAAGAGAGGTGGTAAAATTAAAGATGAGATGGGGCTGGAGGGGAAGGGGGGAGGGGACATGGGGCGCTCGCTGAATTAAATACATTTCCTTTGATGTGTTACAATTGTTTTACCTTAAATGTAGCCCGAAACACAAGATGAACTCTGACTAGAATCATATCGTATCCACATCTCATCCCACCGGTAAGCGCATAATGTCCTCCTGCGTTCTCACCCCATCGCATTTGAGGCCCCCGGCACGGGGTGCAGTACGGCGGACCCGTGAAACTGCTGTCCATACAAATATCTCCTCGTGTTACCTGAGCCGCCCTCGTTAGCGTTTAAGTCGGCGGTCCAGTTTGGGTCAATCCTCCTAACTTCCCCTTGTTTGCCTCTCAGTCGCAGTAGCTTAGCTAAAATAAGCAGTGGCCTTCTTTCAAATGAATCTCGCGCTTTAGCGACAAGCATGTTAAAGCCAGAAGAACCCGCCGTGTATCAGCAAAGGGCCCTGACAGCCCAATATATAAATATATAAGCTAAAAGAAAAACTGCTTGCATCAGTGTTCCTCTTCCTCCAATACTTTGAGTTAGCATAATCTCTCTCCCTCCCTACCGTGTCCCTCTTTTCTTTTTGCTCACTTAAAACTTTCCTTGCACACACATGACTGAGCAGAGATATCACACGTACACAAACCAGGACACACACACACACACACACACACACACATTTCCTGGGCACATGCCTCACAACGATGGGCCCCTACACAGCACGCGGACAATAAAAACACATCAGCAAACTACTCGGGCGCTCCTCTCCCGGGCACTTTGTCATGTCCATGGCGTCTTGGCGGCTCCTCAGTCTGCCCTCGATGACACCCGCTCGTGAGCCTTTCAGCGACCCCCTCTGCCGGGCACGGGGCTGACAAATTGAGCTGTCGTTACATTAAGTAGAAGCCTCTCTATTAGTGCAAATGGTGGCACATAACCAGATAATCGGCCGCGGACAGCAAGTGTGGCTATGTGGGAGGTGAGATGCTAGCGGATGGTGTGTGGGAGAGTAATGTTTTATGTTGGAGGAAGTGTGATATCTCCATTATAGACAAGCCTAATTGATAAACAGGACAATAAAAAAAAACAGCAAATGGCCCCATAGATTTCTGCCAGCAGCACTGGAGGATGTCACCATCGATGTGATGGAGAGTGATGGCACTGATGATACATCCTAATAGCATATCAAGTAGAGGCTTTAGAACAATATCACACAACGGCATCATTGTGGGGAAATACAAAAGAGTAATAAAACCCCTCTCGTAAAAGATGGGAAGAGCGCTTCCCTGAGGGATCCCTTAAAATGTTTCTTCCTTCACACACTCCTCACCCCCCCCCCCTCGTATTCCTTCAGCCTCCGTGAAAGGAATACTGACTGGTAATTGTCACAAATGGCCAACGTTTAATTCCCGTGCATAATAAGCGAGTGAACTTCTCCGCCATGGGGGAAAAAAAAAAGATGTTTGAAATGAGACGAGCGGAGCACGCACTGTCTTTTTCTTCTTCTTTTTCTTCTTCTTCTTGTTTTTCCTTTATTTTTGCAGCTCGTGGCGCGAGCAAACAATTTCACCAGGGCTCTCACTTCAAGTGTTTTACTGTGATAATTTAAAAAAATCTAAATAAAGAGTGAAATGAAGCGAAAACACGGATCATTTACAACATGCTCGTTTCAAAAAATCCGTCACCGACAGCAAACCGATTGAGCACTTTCATCATGTTTTTGTGTTGTTGTCGGAATGAAATGATAAATGCATAAATACATGACTAAACAAAACAAGAATAAATCAAGCAACAATGTTGTGCCAAAGTGTGCTCACCAGAAGATGCGGACCAGAGCTCGGTGTACGGAGAATCCCGAGGAGTTTCCCGTCTTTCTTCGCCCCAAGTTGAAGACCGCGATCGGACGCGCTCCCACGGTCCCGACCGAACTGCGAAGAGAGAGAGAGAGAGCGACAGAGTGAGAGGGGGAGAGAGAGAGAGAGAGAGAGAGAGAGAGAGAGAGAGAGAGAGAGAGAGAACAAAAAAAGGTGTAAGACCACGTTTTGAGAAAGCACAGCAGCCTATGGACTCTCTCACATCCTGAGCGGCAATCGAGGTCAAGCCCCCCCCCCCCAAAAAAAAATCCCAGCCGCCCATCCTCTCCACCCCCCCCAAAAAGGAAAGTGCGATCAATAATTACGCGCGTTGAGCCCACTGATCCGGGACTGTACCTCTGAAACGACCCGGGATGACCACCGGAGAGAGAACCAGGCGTGGGGAGGGGGAAAAAAAAGGACCGGGCAAAGGCAGCGGCTGTCAGATTGGACTTCAAACTGATGCTGACGATGCGCACCGAGATAGGGGGGGATGGGCAGGCGGGGGGGGGGGGGGGATTAGATGTGCAGAAGTGAGAGACCAATTTGGAGAATTGAATTAAACAATCTGCCACTTAAAAGTTGTGCAACTTGGTCCACATGCATTATGAAAACAATAAACAACAATAAACAACAATAAACAATGTGAACTCAGCAAAATGTCTGGATACATCATTATCGGCTTTATAGAGGCGCTCAAAAGGCATCCGGAGAGCACGTTTAGGGTCACAACACCACACAGTGACCTACAACTGGTTGTGTCATACATGTTGGCAACACACACACACACACATACACACACACACAGACAGACATAAGAATGTACATCTAGAATGAGTATATAAAATGCCGTAGAAAAAAATACTGTTCAAACTCCAAAAACAGTTGCATTGTGTGTAGGCGATTGGCTCGATGTCGTGGGATGGGGAAACAAAAATGAAAGCCACCGAGCGGTCCGCGGCTAGCTGGGCGGTACTCACCAAGGTGTTCTGACAGTTCTGTTTGCCAAATACAACGTCTAAAACAATAAAGTGGGCAAACTTTGTACCTCCCCACTGTGTCTCGAGGGGGGCGATCAAGACTCTGGAGCGAGGAGTCATGGGCCGTCTATAAAAAGGGTGTGAATCAACACAACCACGAGCCGGCCTCGAGCATGCAGCCAAAACAAAATAGCATGCGGTTTGTTTGCCACAGCCGGATGGGAGATTAGCCGTGGACAGACACGGAGGTGCACTCACTCAAGGAGGCACGCACGCAATAATATCCGTAATAATCCCCACGGTGGAGATGATTGGACTTCCTGTCTTGCAAATGTTGTCAGTTGCTTGAGAGAACTTCCAACTTCATGCTCCTCAAAGACACATCCAGGAGATGACCCGGGACTTCTTGTCTCACAGCCAGCCGTACAGCGCGCCAGGCAGCTGTGCGTATCATGGACACATTCATTTGAAGAAAAACACTAATCCTTTCCCCATTTTGACGAATGCACCGCGACTAATCGGAAGGAATCCATGGATTCACGAAAATTAATGAACACCAGTTTCTTTTTGAAGCAGTACTGGGCCACCTAGTATTCACAATACAACATAATGTTGTCTCCTAAATGAATAAACCTGCATCGACCAATGCCTTAATTAACCTGTACTGAGGTGCAGTCACACGCAGGAAATGCCAATATATATCTGATGAGAGTGGCTAATGTGAATAACTAAATTGACAAGATGCATCGACATATCTCCAAATATCCAAATCACAAAGTTGACGCTCTCTTTATTTCACGTTGACAGCAGGAGTTAAACGCTATACAAAAGAGAACATTTCATTTTAAAGCAATTATTTTATTAGGTGAGAGCCACAGTGCTGTTTCATTTCACAGCTATTATTCTTTTTTCTAAACATACTTTTACGTCAAAAAGAATATTCTGCACAGTGGGAAGGTTGGAGTCCCCTCTCCTGCATATCTTCTCTTTCATTAGCTGCAATCTTGGCGGCTCGGTGAGCAGCTTCTGGACGGTCTCCCTCGCCAGGACCAAGAACTAAAAAAGAGAGAGGAGGAAAGAGACGGGACGGGAACAGGGAGGAGAGAAGCTGGATGAAGCCGGTAGAGAGGAGGGGTGCAGGGGGGGGGCAGAGGTCAGGGTGAGATCCGCGTCCGTCTCACGCCTTTCCTGTCCAACAGAGAGAACGAGAGTGGAGCGAGGGGGAGGAGGAATAATTCCATGTGCCGAGTCTTTTTCTTTTTCCATCTCATTCCTGAGTCACCACTTCATCTGTCCACCTACCCCTCTCTCTCCCGTCTCTACCCCCCCCTCTCTCTCTCTCTCTCTCTCTCGTCTCCATCCCCTCTCTCTCTTTCTCTCTCTCTCTCTCTCTCTCTCTCCAGGAGCCTTCTCTTGTTTGTTCACGCACCCAAATGTCTGCAACATCCTGCTCTCTATTTACAGAGCATGTGGGATGAAGTGTTTGTGTGTCAGCCTTGTGCATGTGTGTGTGCGTCCGCGTGGGTTCATTTGTGATTTAGTCGGAGCATCGATCCGCTGGCGTTCACGCCGCGCGGAATACCAAATTCGCGTGTTCACGGGCGATCAAATGTTAGCCACATGGAACTGTTTACGAAAAGCATTAACCGCGTCAAAAGATAATTCCACCTGCTTGCGAATCAATCGGCCGGTCGGGTAATTGGTCGATCAATCGCATGTCTCCTTGTGGAGGGCGGACCGGATGGAAGTCATAAGGAAGGGCAGGAGTGCTTTTTATTATAAAGCCTTCTACTTTGTGGATTTAAAGTTTCAGACATTCTTTCCTTCCTGCGGGTTTCTTTAAGACACCCTGGGACTCGACACTTATAGATTTAGGCCTAAACCTGGCTTCTGGAGGTGATGCATCTCATTGCTATGCACCTGCTGTTGTATCTGTATCCATCTGTCCATCTGTAATCCGCTTTCAAGATTCATCCGAAATAATAAAAAGGAAATTCTCTGTCCGTGTATGTATTTTATGTTTTGATGCAGGCCATGCTTGGCAGCATGTCCTCCAGTGCTTCTCTGTAACTGTGAAACAGCTGCAGACCTTGGAGATTGGTACAATCTTTTTTTTTCTTTCTAAAATTGACACATTACAGTCCGGTTACATGAAGGGGCACTTTATATGATACACAGTCAGAGCACTTGTAACCCCATTTATTTGTCTTCTTCATTTCGTGTATCGATGTGGCTTTATGGAATAGGGCGCAAACAAAACATTGAATCGTGACTAAAGGACTGGCGTGTCTCAAGATATCAAAGTCCCGAGCAATAACATTGGATAAGACCCATTGTGAAAGTATTTTAAACTATACGCAGGCAAACTCCTCATCCTTTTTGTCTTAATTATCCATACCCCCTTGGGCTGTCATCATTAAGGCGAGCCAGACACCGGGACATACTTGGCATTATATTTTTAATGCTACAACAACCGGCTCAGCGAAAAATAAAAAATACACCACAGATTATTCACAGCGTGTGTCTTGGCTCGGCTCCATTCACTGTGACACATTATTATACTCTGTCTTCCCCTCCTCTTCCTCCTTCTCTACCCCTCCCCCCACCCTCCTTCCTCTCCGTCTTCTCCCCCTCACCTCCTCCCTTTTCCCTCCTCAGACGCTTTTTTCCCCCCTCCGACGATATGAAAATTGAAAACAACAAAAGCACCTTCATACGTGTTCTGTCCATTCGCTTACAACATCTGTGTTTGCCGTGCGAGCGGGCGATGACGGCGCCTTGTGTGTGTGTGTGTGTGTGTGTGTGTGCGCCAGTTGTTTGTGTGCACCTCTTCGTGTGCAGCAGGGAAATTTCAAAAAACTAGGCCATATCGACCTCCCAGGGGTTTGAAAGCTCAGGGGTACCAAAGCAACATGGTTTAAATAAGAAACGCCATAACTGGGAGGAAAAAGACAACACATATGCACATCCTCGTGCACGGACAGATGTCCACACACACATACACACACACGCACACACACACACACACACACAGACAGGGGCACCTCTCCCATCCGATAAACCCCTGGCTCACATTGTGTTCAAAGAGTTACATCAAACACTTAGTCACACAAACACATCTAAATAAATCCTATCCAGCTTGATAAACATCCATGTTTCATTTGAAGGTGTCTTGCGCTGGTGACCGGCCATTTCCCTATAGATCAGGGCCTCCCCTTGCTGACAGGCCCAGAGCGATGAGCTGCAGACCTTGTCACTATATCGATCCGGCCCGAGCCATAATGGATACGAATGGGATCGGCTCTGATTAGTTTTGAATTCTAACTCCGGAGGTGGCGGCGGTTTGAGCTCACCCTCCGGCAACGGGTGCAAGCAGTGGAAAAGTGTCCGCTACGTGTGCTGGGTTCGAAAAGGACATGTTTGCTCAAGGGTCAAGTGATCGAAAATGTATTTTCACAATATTAATCGCTTTCCTTTTTTTCTTTTTAGTTTAGATGTTTGAGGTAAGCAAAACAAACCGCGAGCGCTTCTCCAACGAAGCTTACAGCATCCGTGTGCGAGAGGGTTATGTGTGTGTGTGTGTGGGAGATGGAGGTTTGTGGGAGGAGAGGGGGGTTAAGTGTTTTTATTTATAAGATGACTGGGACTATCAATAATGCCATTTAGACATTTCACTGTTGACCCATGGACCTCAGGCAAGAGAAAATAGAACGCTAATGTAACTTCACACCATAAGGTCAAGGCACCTTGTTGAAGATTGGAGGTTTCAGAAAATATTTATGATGGAGGGAGGCAGTAACTAAACACACTGAGTCATTTTGAGGATTGTGGCCTCTAAGCTTTTCCCTGTGAAATACGCTGTTAGTTATATAACACATTTTTTCACCCCAGTGTCTACTACTCATGCCTCTCCTGCTCCAGATCAACTATTATTAAAAAAGAATGGATTACTACAGAGAAAAAAAAAGCTGCTCTGTGGCGAACAAATTCTGTTTTGTTCAGCAAGATAATCTACACGTGAATGACATTTTATGATTTTTTAAGCGTAAATGCAATTGTCAGAAGTAAAAATAAAGTCTAAGTTACACCAAGGCCGCTTGATCGTGAATACACAACGAGGCTGTATGTAAAGGGACCTTTTGTTATCTCATTTAGCCACTTGTTAGCAAGCGCCTTTTCTAAGATATGTAAAAGCTAAGCGGTATTAACTGACACATTTAATATCACGGAACGAAAAGGTTGACATCTCTTGCGCTTTGAGAGCTAAAGCTTGTGTTTAAGGACTAGCTAGCGTGTTAGTCGGATTTAGTGGCGTCTCGTGGTGAGGTTGCAGATGGCTTCCAACTGAATACTATTCCGAGCTACCCTACATTTTCCGAGTGTTTCAGAGAACTACGGTGGCCTCCGGGTAACGTTAAAACGCTAAAGGGTCTCTCTCTCGAGCCAGTGTTTGTTTTGTCCATTCAGAGTCTACTGGAGAAATTCAATTCAATTCAATTCAGTTTATTTGTATAGCCCAATTTCACAAATTCAAATTTGTCTCGGAGTGCTTTACAATCTTTACACATAACCCTTCAGGGGGAAAAATGGAAAAAAACCTTCAGGAGAGCAACATAGGAGGATCCCTATCCAGGATGGACAGGTGCAAAGATGTCATGTGACCAGAAGGACAGATTTAGAGTTAAAACACATTTAATGATTATGATAGATTGTATGAATAGTTCGTAGTAGGCATGTTCCACGATGGAGACCTCCACGATCCATCAGACGGATGGAGGTAGAGAAGAGGAGTGGGCGGAGTCTCAACAGTGGGCGGAGTCTCAACAGGGCAGTGGCGTAGTTGGTAGCAGGAATTTCACGACCCAGACCTTGATGATCCATTAGCAGATAGGATCTATGCCGTCTCATAGGGTCCGATGACCCCATGAGACGTGAAGTCAAAAGGACTCCGGGGAGAAAGCAGAGTTAGTAATGTTTGATGGAGAGATGAAAATTCATCCATAAGGAGAAAGAAAAGAGGAGATAAGTACTCAGTGCATCCTAAGACGCGGCAGACTACGTAGAGAGGAACCCACTTTCTACGGTGCACGCTATCTAACGATTAATAACAAGGATTCTCAGTTTCAGGTGATAATACACTAATGGAAACATTGTTATAAATTGAATGTATTACATTTCTGGCACAATGCCAATAGTGCCCCCTAAATCCTGACCACATACCTCATTTCAGGTATAGATGAGCCAAAAGACCTCAACTGCAAGACTGCCCAGTTTGAGGACTCATTCTCGCAGCATTGTATAATCACAGGGTTGCTTACCCTGTTGAACAACCGTGAAGCCAAGTCTGCCTCGGCTCTGCACACTTGGGTTCAGTGCTCCTCCTTCCTCTAAAGCGCTGCTCTTGGTCTCAGCCGCACTTGCCCTTTGGAGGAGTCGATTTTATTTCGTCGGAAAAGCCCAGGTGCGAGCAATTCCATTCAGGCCACTTCGGTTTTCATGGGTCTGGGTGCGCTGTCACGGCACTCGAATGAAACAGAGTCATCGTTTAATGTTATTGTTTCCCCCTCTACGGCTACGATAAGTCACGGCACACAGCACTTGTTGGGTTGGTGCTGAAGCTAACGTCTGGTTGCGGATCAGGGTGCCCCGGCGCTTTGTTGTGGCTTTTACCATTAAACACAATCAATCCGGCCCGCCAGTTGTGAGGCGCTTCAAGTCGAAGCAAAGCAGCCGCTGATTTAGCTGCGGAGAGAATGACTCAGAGCAGCTGTGCTCACAAACCCCTGCTGATGTATTAAGTCTTTTGTGCAAAGAGCCAGTGAAATGTTACTGCTTGCCACAGTTGGGGGAAGTTACTGCTGGCAAAAAAGAAACGAAAAAAAGAATGAAATAACGTTTTTTGTGTCACATCGACATTGTTCCTCAAGAAGGTCTCATTGCTCTCTGAAAATCTGATTCAACCACAGTTTGCCTAAAGTCTGCTATGGACGTGCAATGCCTGTCGGGAGTGTGGCGTTCACATCGGGTGATTCCGTAGGAAGAGATTTATATCCAATACCAGCGTCCGCTGCCAATGCAATATGCGCTGTGACGTTTATGGCGACAGGTGTGAAGGATGGATGGTCTCGTTCCGTGTTGAACTCCCGTTGGCCAGGGTCCATGACACCCCTATATTCCTCCACCATTTAGTTTCCAGACCCTTAATTATGAAGTTAAAGCGACACTATGTAACTTTTCCCCTGTAGCGCCCCCTTCAGGTATTTAACGTCTGATCAGCGGCAGCCCGGTGTTCAACACAGCAGCATGTCACTCCGTTTCTACGAGTCGCGTAACGGAGCAAATAAAAAGTCACCTGCGAGCGTGGACTGGCACTATAAGACGTTGCGTAAAGCTGCCAGACAGCAAGTCGAAGTACTTCCGCCGGAAGTACCGGGTCGGTCCCAACATCTTACATTCAGCAGTATTCAGCCCACAGACCCCCGATGGCAGTGGCGGAGGCGCAAATCAACATATTAAAAGTCATTGTAGCGGCACCATTTTATTCAAGCTGTTATTTTAAGGTGGAAAATTTACATAGTGGGGCTTTAACCCTAGTTTGGTTGTTGTCCCTAGTCACAGGCATCCCTATTCAAATAGTTACTGCATGGGGAGATAATTATTCAAAGATATTGCAGTGAACAGGTTTCACAAAATGTTGGTGAGAGGCTCTCTCTCTCCATCTCTCCGTGTGTTACTTCCTGTGCACATGGTTGAAAACCTGTCGGTGGTTCAGGAAAATCTCACTAGTATGAGCGACAGGATGGCGTTGTTTCACCGTAATGTTTGAGGACTGACGTGTTCCCTGCCTGAGTACGCTACAGGTAATATGACGGCGTTCGTGTCGCTGATTACACGTCTAAGTAACTCGATGAATATTCTTTAAATGGCCCAGAAGTAATTCTCCCTGCTTGGTGGAGTTTTAGATTTTATTTTACATAGGCACAAGCCCCCCTTACCATAGCCAAATCCCCACACCTGCCATGTTGTCAAAACATAGAATACATAAGCAACATACCGGGCGAAGTGTGAGGACGCGGCACAGCAGCCCCCTGCCAAGTCATTAAAAAAATACAAAAAAACGTGACATGAAACTTTCTGCTGCCGCATAAACAGCAAGTGGCTCAAACCTAGGAAGAGGTTTGGGAAGGAAAATTAATAGTCCCCCTCTCTACAGGAAGCAAACCACTATGGAAGAACAAAACAATAGGCGGGAGAAAGAAGAAAACACAGGAGAGGCAGCAGAGCTGTCTCTGTGGTGTTAAGAAGTTATGCATTAATTCTCCGGGGGGGGGGGGCGGCGGGGGGGGGACTTGAGGTCCCAGTTTCCCATGTTAATTGATATCCCCATTAAAGAGATAAGGAGGCTCGGTGGAGGAGGAGAAGGTGCCGCAGGGTGAAGCGGTCAAAAGGAGAAAAGATTGGAGGAAGAGGAGGAAGAGGAGGAGGAGGAGGAGGAGGAGGAGGAGGAGGAGGAGGAGGAGGAGGAAGATGACAGGAACCGAATAAGTAAAAGGCCCCAGACAAGGCTAGTTCTGGGGGAGAAACGTTCAAGCGTCTGGCCAAAGGTCTCAGTCAATACCCTACGACTCGTGAGAGGAGAGGAGGTGAGAGGGAGGGGGAGAAAGACCGGCTGACAGAGAGCTGCTCTCACCTAGTTTGGGATGAGTCACAGTTCGCAGAGCCGTTAATTATGGCGACCGCTGAATCAAAACTCGGAGAACGGGAGCAGCTGTCTGCACATTTACATATCACACAGGCCTACACGGAGAGAGAGGGAGAGAGGGAGAGAGGGAGGCATGAAAGAGAGAAAGAGAGACAGAGGACATGGAGGCAGGAAAAAAGAAAAGAAAAAGGGAACTGAGGAGGGACTGAAAGGGGATTCAAATAGAAACTGGGGGGGGGGGGACATAAGGTAAAGAAAGAAGGCGGGGGGAGGGGGAGGGGGGGTGTAGTTGAAGGGAGTGTGAGATGTAAAAAAAAAAAAAAAAAGAGTGGGGGATCTGAAGTGATTAGAACGAAATGCTGCTATGATGACTTAATCCGCGGTGCCACGGATTTCACTTTTTATTTCCGTCCCCAAATCTCCTGTTTTTTGCATTATAAAGTCACAGATGAAGTTTGTTTTCACACCTTTCTTTTCAAGTCTCCAGTTTCCTGACCAGACCTGTGGTCTATTTGACTTTTTGTTTTCAGTTTTTGCATAAAAAAATCTTTCAGACACAAAGTCTTTCGTCAGTCACAATAATTAAATGAGTGTTATTCATTCAATGATTATACGTGTTCCTCATGGCAACCAGAAGGCCGGCGCTGAACAGAAGAAGACTCGCTTTGATTTCAAAGTCACATTTGATTTCAAAGCCATTAGCATACAGCTGCCAACAGGCTAGCCTGCAGCTGCACTTAAAGCCTTTATATTCCGTCCAAAAATAAAGCAACAAAAAGAACGCAAGAGGCACAACACCAAACCGGGTGGCTGCTTTGCGTGTCGGTTTACCATTTGAATACCAAATACGGAGCCCACGTTAATACAAGTGGCTGTCGTTTGTGGCATCTAATAGATCTATATGAAGTACTGTAAGTGTGATTTGAATAACCAATACTCGCTTCAAAAACATGATCCCAAAACGATGCGTTAACGTGTTTGTTTTTGTCATTAAAGCTTTTACAAGGGACTTTGATTTTGTGTTGATTTTGGCGTTCCTTGTGGACACGTGGTTGTGTTTCCAGGGTCCCTTTAGAAAAGCTCTCATTCTAGCAGCAGCAGTCACAAGACACTCTTCCCTACTCTGGTTCTCCCAGGCCTCCCTTTCCCTCCAGCGGGGCCCGGCGATACGGCCTCGGCATCCAGCAGCGTGGTGTCCGAGGAGCAGCCTGCTGCTCCGTCCACCCCGGAGCTTTCGACTACGGCAGCCAAGCCGGATCTGGAGTCCGACCGCAAGATGTTTCTGGTGAATGTATTAAATTATTGTCGACCGTGGAAGATTGAAGAGATGATGATGATGAAGGAAAGTTTGAGCGACTCAGCACTTGATAGGAATACAAGGTTTATTCTACAAGATACAGGTCGAATACAGACGCCTAGAACGGCTGGAGACTTTCAGGAACCGAATTGTGAAAATCTAAAGTTATGACATACTGTTACAGGTTATATAGACAAAGAAAAGAGGAGGCGTTGCTGTTAATATCTATAGGCTGGCCACATCAGTTGGGAAGGGTTTCAAGTGGGCTTGTAGCCCCCACCTTTACCTGATCTCATTCTACACAAAGGCCCCTCACCACAGAAACCTTGTGAGCCTCAGGGCTCAGAAACCTTGTGCGCCTACAGATATTAATACATGATATCTTGTGTGGTGGAAATTACACAACATGAACCTGCATGAACAATAACGATATAGAAGTAGCTGATCTTTTCGCTGATGGTGTCACATACTTATTGAGGTCATAGAGAGGCATCAATGTTACATGTATACTGTTTCATATACAGTTAAATGTCATTAGTCTCATAGTGACTTTAATTGAAGTGAAATGTCTGTGAATTGTTGAACAAATTCTGAAAGGACTTTTTAGCTGCTGCTGAGATTGGTTCAAACGCGTTCTCATCGTCACTGTGATGAGGCAACGCTTTGAGACGACTTTTCATTCATCGGCAAAAAAAAAAGAAGCTTTTTCTTTTTAACCGAGCACAGAACTGGAGCGGGTTATCGAGGAATACGGTCGAGAGAGAAGCTGAAAATAGAAAAAAAGGTGATAAACCTTGCGATAGTGTTTCTCATGTTTGGAGGGAGGGGTTGTGAGTCACTGACGGCGGGTGTAATTTGGTGCTGGTGAACACATTTAACAACATTTTTTTTAAATAATCAACTTTATGATCCGCTCCCATCCAAACGGACCGGGTCACTGCTTTCTGGCCGCGGCGTGGCTGAGCCGTGAGGGGAAGGCCGATGAGGTGGTTGCGTCAATCACAAAGACTCCGTTCATGACAAGCAGGTGGCTGTGGGGGATGTTTGTGAGTGTGTGTGTGTGTGTGTGTGTGTGTGTGTGTGTGTGTGTATGTGTGTGTGTGTGTGTGTGTGTAGGGGTCTCTAGTGAACAGTCTCTTTCAGTCTTAGTCATTGCAAAAAACTGCACTCAGCTGAGGTAGAGAATAAAAAAGCACACGACTGGATGTTACCAGACATGCAACTTTAAGGCCTCAATCATCGTTGTCATAACACAAACCAGTGAGTAAAAATCATTGCAATATCACGAGACAAGATGAGACAGACATAAAAATCACACACTTTTAATCAAACACATGAATGAATGGAATCAATATGGTGGTCACAGAGTTCATCTCTAAACTATAGACACACAGTTGGTCACCACAAACATGGGAATTGATTTGTTTCACATGTGTTATTTTCAGTCAGTCAGGGGTTTCGACATCGCCTCCATTTATCTACGAAGGGATATGGGCTTTGGCAGTTTTGAATTTGGGGTCTGGCATTTGCATATTCAAATGATCAGTCGTGAAGTCATTGCTCAAACTGTTAACAAAACAGAAACATGATTCATAAGTTTCACCACACTGTCCATGAGTGAGAAAAAAAAGCCAAACAATGGGCAGAGAAGAATAGGAAATACACAATCTTTTTTTCTTCTCATATGCAAGCTTATAAAACAGAACAGAAGCTGCAGATGTACAGCAGTACAGCCCATGAATGAATGTTATTGAACACGTCAGCCCATCACAATGACATCACATTACAACTCAATTCGACAACAAAGTAACACGTCTGATTTTAAATCACACTTTCCTCTCAAGTTGTTGGTGGATATTTGTATTTTTTTTTGTTGAATTCTAAATCAACATGTCCATTTTTAACATTTGTTGAGTGTCAAAAAGGAAGCTATACAAAACTCAAATCAAAGCAAATTTAAGGACATTATTTTAATACAAATTAAATTCCCGATTAGTCAAACTGGTTTAGCTTGACTTATCAACATTGGGGACATAAAGGTATTAAACGTCTTATTACTTGATTATTTTGAGCGTCCGGAGTCATGCTGTTGATATTTATACTTCACCTTTACTACAATGTGGCAGTCTTCCAAATCTCTGAATGTAAAGGAGAGGTGGGATGATGAAAATAATCAATGCAGTGTAGTTAGCAATGCAGAACATTTTAGAGCTGGCCTCTCTTGATACATGTCCTAACAAAATGATTGAAAGGATATAGGGCAGATAGTAGAGAGCTGAAGCCACAACGATGAGCGTGATGATTCTGAAAGCATGAAGCTTCACATTGCTCATCTCGTTGCTCCCCTGGTTCTTTTCTCCTGGTCCCGGCCTCACAAGTGCGCGTAGCGTCTCGAAGCAACAAAAGAGCTGTATCGGGAACCAGGGGAAGGCCAAGCCAAACATCACATAGTAAATTTCTGGATAGGGTATCCATACAAATGTTGTAGAACACGCCAGCACCGTTAGCCAGGAAACGATAGTTAAAGCTAGCCTGTATCTTAAGGGCTTGTACTTCAGGAACGCCACAGGACACACGACTGCCAAATAGCGCTCCAAGCATATGAAGCTCATGAAAATGGGGCGCCCGAAAAACATAAATCCCCAGTTAACTCTGATGCAAGCCCAGATGAGGTTAGGCAAAATGCCCAATGTTAGATTATTTACAATCAAGAGCACAATATTTGACATACAGATGACAACTTCAGACATGACCTGGTTAAAAGAAAGGATTTCTGCAACTTTATTTCCTGGCTTTGCCAACATGTGCCAGATGACAAACACGTTGGCAGGGAGACCAAGAGCTACACTGAGGATGTACGGAAGCTGGACCTTATTACATTGCAACGGGTGATATGCAACGTCCAGACTGTGATTTCCATCCATCTTGTCATCTAGCTGCCCTGTAAAAAGATCAAGCATACTTTCAGATTGTCTCCCTTTATTTCGGACAGAGTGGATGAGGACTTTAGAGAAATCTCTCAGTTACTAACAAAATAGAGATAATAACACATCTTAATCTAAAACAAGCATTTTAACAATAATTAACTGAACTGAACTAATTTTGGAATATAATTTCTGCTATGCCATGGTTTCAGTATTTACAACCTTAGAAGTTTTCTAAACTTTAGTAAAAAAATATTGAACAATCAGTAAACCCTGAAACAAATGCTTCTTATCTGTGAACATTTACAGTCATGAACAACATTGCCTCCAGTGTACTATCAGAAAAGCTGTAATCAATAATTAATTACACGTAGATTTAAACATGTGTTGTTTAGCTCTTAACCAAAACAGTGATTCAAAATATGGACATGCTGAATTGATACCTTGTTAATTTGTAAGTGTAAATAATAGCTTCTGGTTGGACATAAAAAGGTATAGTAAGCCTTCAACTATGTTGGTATATTCGTATCAGCCAAATACAATTAGTTTGAATCTGTAAGTGGTATTAAAAGTAAAATGATCAGCAAGACAAGTTGACTGCAAAATTATCCAATTTGGGGACTATAAACACACAAAAAACTACTTACCACTCCTAAAAAGGAATAAGAAGTATTCTTGTCTGCAGCCTAACTTGGTAGCAGAAAAATGGCCTAAAATAATTTAACTTTTGTTGCGTTGCACTAGCGCAACCCGGGTGTTTTCCTGTGAAGACGGAGCCTCTGCTGTTTAAAGTGAGCGTCTCAGCTGTTTAACTGGAGTGCTTATGTAAACACTTTCTTGCAAATGACATGCAAACACATCAAGTCCATGAGCTCAAGTCAGGGTACGACTGCATCCTGCAGAAATTGCAGCTTTGCATAAATGTACAGGTTATATTTTTGGTACATTTGTGAAAAAATTACAGTAGTTTGTAATAATTCGACGTACATAATATGACAATAGAAGCATTTTTTTTACTCATACCTATCTATTGATATGAAATCCCCAAACACTAAAAAATAAACACATGACTTCTACATTTCAAATACACAATGAATTACACTCAAATAAGTCCCTGTTCAAATACTGAGTATTTTGTTTGTAATATGCAGCATACTTTATTTCCTTAAAAAATGTAATTTAGTGTAATTTAAAACAAATTTGAACTAAATACTAAATATGTAGGTGAGAGCCATGAAACAAGGACCGTGAGGGTTTTGTTCGCAAATTAGATTCCAATCTCTTCTTAAGCAAATTAACCATTATTATGAATATTTTATTAAGAATTTAAGAAACAGCTCCAAACCTGTTATTTGCGAGCACTATCTCCCTCCATTTAAATAAATGTGCTATCTGCTGTCTTTTCACAAATGTTCCCCAACAGTCTGATACTGTTGGCATCTCTTTCATAGGTTACCAAACACGAGGCGCACACATTTGCAAATTCTAAGGTCCGTGGGCCATCGCCTAAGACATGATTGATAACGCTTTGGCCGCTCACTTTGATGAGAGAGGAAGCAGCAGTGATTATGGCCTCAGCCAACCAGAGAGCCAAGCGGTTTATGTGATAAGGAAATGGTTGTGTTTGAAAAAGCAATAAAACATCGGATTCAAAGGTTGCTAAGGTTGCTAAATATGATAGAGGTAGTTATTTAAATTGTTATACAGCGTCTTTAATATGGTGTTACATGTATATGAGGTGAAAGAAAAACGGTTGCACTGTAAAGAAGGCTGTGACCATTAAACACAGCTCAATCTAAAGAAAATCTAAAGACAAAACATGTGTTTCACTAAAGGTTAGTTTAATAAACTTCTGAATCTCAGAACCAACCACCAGACTAACCAATTTTTAAAGCTACGGTGAGGATTTTTTAATTAGTTATCTCAACTTGATATGGATTTTCACATTTTATTTTTCAAATGAATTGCAAAATTAATAGAAAATATAGTCAAGACATTGACCAGGTTAGAAATAATGATTTTGATTTGAAATATTAATTTTGTTCTTCAAATTAAAGTTTAAAGGAAGGCCAGTGTTATAGCTTCTCTCACCAGCATAACTGTTTTCAGCTGTGCTAACATAATTGTACAAGGATGTTAAAGGGTTTTCTAATCCTCCATTAGTCTTCTAAGGCGACAACACAATGTACCATCATTAAAATGTCCACACCTTTTAAACACTGACTCATTCCAACACTGCCGAATTGTATGTGCACTCATAGTTATTGAATACTCATTATTACAGTTGTGTGAACACATTTCACATCTGTTACATAGCCTATTCAATTGTAAAAAATACAACTATAATGTAATATATATATTATTGATGGCAGAATCTGTGATAAGCAGCGTCTGTGACGGGTTACATTATTTATTTGTTTACCATTGCTCTTGTTCACGTCACTGAATGTCATATAATCCGTTTTAAGAAATATATCTAAAATGGCTTAATAATCTGGTATTTAATTTAACTCAATTCAGTTTAATTTATTTTGTATAGTCCATTCTCACAAATTAGAAATTTGCCTCAGAGGGCTTTATAATCTGTACACATACGACATCCTTATCCCAGGACCTCACATCGGATCAGGAAAAACTCCCAAACAACCCTCTCACAGGGAAAAAGGGAAGAAACAATTAGAACCAAAGAATGACCCTAGATTTAAGATATTATCTTTAGATAATTGTAATAGAGGGTCGATTTGAATTTGCACACCTGTGGAGGCTGAAGAACACCTTTGTTTACAAGTCACACCACGAAAAATTATTTGCGAAAACAATGACCCTTGACGCTTTGCCTTAGCTCAGAACAGGCCTTCCACGGTACATCGTTTCGTATTTGCATACTTAGAAAAGCTCATGCAGGAGCAGGTAAATAGACCTCGGGAAAGAAAAATGGATGATGAGAAGCACAGCACTCACTTACATTCACCAACCACTCACTTGTTTGGCTTAAAGGATGAACAAAACCTTTGAGACTTTAAACACAATCACTTTCTCTTCTTAGGCCTCACTGATCACAGTGATAGAGGATGGGTTTCCAGCCTTTGTGAGGTAAGAGGGGGAAAGTGGTAAAACACACGGTAATAACAAATGTAGGGGCTACGTCTCTTGAGATTAATGCCCCCATAAGCACGGGAATGAGTGATCACAATTTAAGGAATGCAATTAATCATTTCAACAAGGGTTATAGAAATAATGAAATTGATGAAACTATTGTTAATCACTCCTCACTGCCGGAGCAGAAATACTTTTGTATTCATTCAATTCAATTCAGTTTATTTCGTATAGCCCAATATCACAAATTACAAATTTGCCTCAAGGACTTTACAATCTGTACACATAGACATCCTTGTCCCAGAACCTCACTTTCGATCAGGAAACACCAATAAATAGAAAAAAAACTTTCACAGGGAAAAAAGGAAGGACACCTTCAGGAGAGGAACAGAGGAGGTTCCCCCCCCCTCTCCCCGGATGGACAGTGGTAGAGAGGAGGGGGTGGGCGGGGCACATCAACAGGGCCATGGCATCAGACCCAGCCAGGTCCAATGGACCCTATCTCACATGAAGTCACAAGGATTCCGGAGAGGAAGCAGAGTTAATAATGTGCAATGGCGAGATGAAAATGCATCCAAAAAGAGAGAGAAAAGAGGAGATAGGTGCTCAGTGTATCCTAAAACATCTCCCAGCAGCCTATACGCCTATAGCAGCATCTCAAGGGGCTGGACCAGGTGAACCTGATTCAGCCATGACTATAAGCTCTCTCAATGAGGAAAGTCTTCAGTCTACTGTTAAAGCCCCACTATGTAACTTTTCCACCTTAAAATAACAGATTGAAAAAAATCGCTACAATGACTTTTAATATGTTGATTTGCGCCTCCGCCACTGCCATCGGGGGTCCGTGGCCAGAAAACTGCTGAATGTAAGATGTTGGGACCGACCCGGTACTTCCGGCGGAAGTAGTTCAACTTGCTGTCTGGCAGCTTTACGCAACATCTTATAGTGCCAGTTCACGCTCGCAGGTGACTTTTTATTTGCTCCGCTACGCGACTCGTAGAGATGGAGTGACATGCTGCTGTGGAGAACACAGCAGCAGCGCGATCAGCTGGGAGCAGACGAGCCGGAAGAGCCATATATGGCTCGAGACCAGGCGTTAAATACCTGAAGGGGGCGCTACAGGGGAAAAGTTACATAGTGTCGCTTTAAATGAGTTGACTGTGTCTGCCTCCCGGACTGAAGGTGGAAGAATAGAATAGAATTAGAATAGAATAGAATAGAATTATACTTTATTAATCCCCAAGGGGAAATTTGCGGACAAAGTAGCACCAATAAACAATAAACTAAAACACAATAATACAATATACATATAAGAAAGAAGAACAAGTGTGCAACAAGCGAGATATAAAATATAAAATAAAATAAAATATATGCAATATGTATATATATACACAACATATGTAAGAGAATAACAAATAACAATTAAATAAAATGTGCAAAATGCAAAGTGCAGGTGTGTTATTGAATCAATAGTTTCTGGCAGGAGGTGGGGCTTTGTTATAAAGCCTCATGGCCGTGGGCAGGAATGTTCTCCTGTAGCGCTCCTTATGGCAGCGGAGCGAGACGAAGCGGTTGGAGAACGTGCTCCTCTGTCCCTGGAGGAGGTGGTGGAGAGGGTGGTCCGGGTTGTCCAATATGGACAAAAGTTTCTTCAAAGTCCTCCTCTCCACCACCTGCTCCAGGTGCTCCAGCTTGCAGCCGGTGATGGAGCCAGCCCTCCTAATCAGTTTGTTAAGACGGCTGGCGTCCCCGGCCCCGATGCTGCTCCCCCAGCAGACGATGGCGAAGTGCAGCACACTGGCTACAACCGACTGGTAGAAGATCTCCAACATCTTGCTGCACACGTTGAAGGATCGGAGCTTCCTCAGGAAAAAGAGTCGACTCATCCCCTTCTTGTACACAGCGTTGATGTTGGCCTTCCAGTTCAGTCGGCTGTCGATGGAGACGCCCAGGTACTTGCACTCCTCCACCATCTCCACGTCTACTCCCAGGACGCTCAGAGGAGCAGGAGCTGTCGCCTTCCTCCTGAAGTCCACCACCATCTCTTTGGTCTTGGCCACGTTCAGCCGCAGGCGATTCTCATCGGCCCACCTCACAAAGTCACTCACCACCGCCCTGTACTACTCCTCCCGTCCATCCCTAATACACCCGACCACTGCAGAGTCATCAGAGTACTTCTGCAGATGGCATGACTCCTT
Organism: Liparis tanakae; assembly: GCA_036178185.1. Taxonomy (NCBI): domain Eukaryota; kingdom Metazoa; phylum Chordata; class Actinopteri; order Perciformes; family Liparidae; genus Liparis; species Liparis tanakae. The sequence goes on along the minus strand of CM070110.1, from coordinate 13,846,699 downwards.
GTTGTACTGGGAGTCAGTGGTTTACAGGGTGAAGAGGAAGGGAGACAGAACAGTAGCACCAATAAACAATAAACTAAAACACAATAATACAATATACATATAAGAAAGAAGAACAAGTGTGCAACAAGCGAGATATAAAATATAAAATAAAATAAAATATATGCAATATGTATATGACTCCTTGTTGTACTGGGAGTCAGTGGTTTACAGGGTGAAGAGGAAGGGAGACAGAACAGTTCCCTGTGGGGCTCCAACATCACTGACCACTGTTTCAGACAGCACACGGCCCATTCGGACAAACTGTGGTCTGCCTGTGAGGTAGTCAGTGATCCAGGAGATGGTGGACGCGTCAACACCGACCACACGCAGCTTCTCACTCAGCAGCAGTGGCTGGATGGTGTTGAATGCACTGGAGAAGTCAAAGAAAGTGAAGCTGGTTCCATAAAAGAGGAGCTTGATAACTAAAGGGTCTGGCTCCCATCCTACTTTATAAGACTTTAGGAGCCACAAGTAGCACCGCATTTAGTGAGCGCAGCTCTCTTGTGGGGCAATATGGTACTACAAGCTCCTTAAGACATGACAGAGCATCACCAATCAAGGTTTTGTAGGTTAGGAGAATAATTTTACAGGGAGCCAGTGTAGAGCAGCTAATACAGGGGTAATGTAAGGTATTAGCACCTTAGACAATAGAAGGGTTCTGCTATTAGCACCCTTAGACAATGGAAGGGTTCTGCTATTAGCACCCTTAGACAATGGAAGGGTTCAGCTATTAGCACCCTTAGACAATGGAAGGGTTCTGCTATTAGCACCCTTAGACAATGGAAGTGTTCTGCTATTAGCACCCTTAGATAATGGAAGGGTTCTGCTATTAGCACCCTTAGAATATGTCAGGATTCTGATGGAGGATTCTGGGTGGAAATGCTACTCCATAGGAGGTTCCAGAACCTCTCATAGGGGGTTCTGGGTGGAACCTTTACTTACCAGGGTACAACCCTCTGAAAGGGTGCCAGGTGAACCCTTTATAAAAGGTTGTATCAGGAACACAAAAGGTGGGCAAGTTGAATAACCCTATAGTTATAATAAGTGTGTATTTGGGCAATGAGATTGATGAAATGGTACAAACAAACGTTTATGATCGGTATCTCAGGAAGAAAATCATAACCACGTGGAAGAGGATAAGGGAACAAAATTATCAAGACTAATCATCATCGTAAAAAAAAATACTTTGAAATAGTTGTTGAGGCATGACTTTTAAATTTAACAAGAAAGGTGCGGACACTATTCGCTAGAACAACAGTAAATAGACTATGTCTGTCATTGAATCTCTTTTTATTTAAGTTAAAATGATCAAAAACATATCCCTGCTGATGAGTAAATAGACATTATATGACTTCTTCATGGTTCCCCAATCCCAATCCCCAGTGCTCTTACTACACATTAAAGATATGCTTCTCTGAGGTAAACAAAAAAGTTCAGCCATCATGGGTTTATGAAGCACTATACAAGCCATAACAAGATCAAAATCTCATCAAGCAAAAGCATTTCAACATTTGACGAATTGTGAATACACTCAACAGCACATAATACACAAGTCCTCATACCTGAATAACAAAAAGGCTCTTTTTTTTAGATCCTTACAAAAGATCCCATATAATGGCTGGATTATGAGACTCCATGATCAAATTCCAAAACTGTGTGTGGCCATCCATCCATCTAAACCTCCTTCCTGACAGAATATTGTTTGTCAGTGTCTTCCGAAACCGTTTCAAAATGTTTTCTGCTATGACAGCATTATGGTTAAGATTTGGTTAGGGTTAGGAAAAGATGAGGGCTGGGTTAAAAAATTGCAAGTCATGAGTTTTTTTAAATCAAGGTTATTGATTATTTATTGAGCTGAATAAAGATAATATACCACAAAGTATGAAGAGCTTGGTTTATTCTATGAAACGGTGTTCCTGAAAAAGAGAAAAGAAGGAAATTCAAAACAATGGAGCATGACGAGATTTAAGTGAGAACCTTGCATGACACTCAGGACACATAACACCCACAGCATTTATCATTGCAGTTGCCAGCCAGCACGGCTACTATCAAACCCCCACTAATTTCAGATGCACTGTAAGTAATTTTGTCCAGGAACTAGGCCGATCACATCTGCATTGAGCTTTACAATTCGTTGTTATTTATCAACTCACACTTCCTGCTACTCCTCTGACCTAGAACTGTCCAATCAGTAATTTTGCATTGAAATGTCTTTTCAAAGCTGGGAACTAAGACTAATCATTGTGTCAAACAGATGTACAGCCTGAAGCTCTTCAATAAAACATATTTAAAAAAGAATTGGGACAGTTAAACATTTAGTTTGAATGTTTACACCCCGAGGAGCCTTCCATTGTTATTGTGCTCTTAGTTTATCGCAATTTGCAAAGACACGTCATGGGTACTGTGAATGTAGCCCTAACATAAACATTATAAATGACAGCTTTAAAAGTGATGTTTACCTATTACTTTCTGAATATGGTGAACAAAGAAGGATTATGTTGCGTAGTGGTACTATACAGCTGCCATTAAACCCTTTACTGGTTAAATGGTCTCAATAAGTCAACAGCCAATTGTAATTTCACTGCACGTCAACGGCGCCAACACAGCGTGAGAAGTACTGTGTAATACGCGTGTGAGAAATATTCTGTTAAAATCAATATATTTGCAAATTAAATGTTGATGTTTTACTTTAACATAACATTGGCCTGTTCAGATAACCAACAGGACTTCCTAAATTAATAATAGCACTTAAAAAATAGTAACTAGCTTTAATAATCTGGTAAAATATTAGTTTTCTTTACTGATTATAAAAATAGACCCCGGGGAAGACCCAGGACACGCTGGAGGGATTACATTTCCCGGCTGGCCTGGGAACGCCTCGGGATCCCCCAGAGTGAGCTGGAAAGTGTTGCGGGTGAGAGGGAAGTCTGGGTCAGCCTGCTGGGGCGGCTGCCTCCGCGACCCGACCCCGGATTTAGTGGATGAAAATGGACGGATGGGTGGATGTGATACAAGCTGACTGACTCAATAAGGTAAAATGTTGGTAAAAACATAAACCCTCTCTTTCATCTCGTCTGCTGCTCTCCTTTGTTCTCCCTCATGCCTGCTCCTCCAGGGTAATCAGCCTCCTCTCTGTCAGCTGGGCAGCAGCCTCGGCCCGGCTGCCCTGCTGACTATGGGAATTGGAGTTCATTAACCAGCAGCGAAGATGAGTTGGAGTCTTTGCCGCAACCACTGGGAGGGGATGAATGTCCCATTGATGACACTTCCTCTCATGATATCACAGTTTATTGTTTAATACTGAAAAAACAACATATTTCCCAGCAGTTGCCACGAATTGCCATTTTATGAAATAATAATGAACGATAAATCTAAAATTCAGAGGAAAGAAAATGTATGCTGACCGAGTTTGATCTGTTTAATTTCCAAGATGGAGAAACAATTTGATACACATACTGAGTGGGAAAAATGAGAGAACCTTTCTCTTATGGGCAGCAAGTTTGACTATTCTCATAATTATTATTATTGCGTCAGCATTGTTTTACACCTTTTTTATAAATGTATTCAGGTAGCACCACTAATCTGTGGCTATGACGAGCTAAACTTCAGTTGAATAAACTCCTCGTTACTGTGCTCAACCTGATATGCTGACATTATCTGCAGCATCATCTTAATAAATATAGTGTTCATCATAGTTACCACCAAATCTGTTTTGTTTTGATGAAATTGCAAGAGGATGCAAAAAAAAAGGTTACTCTTGTCATTGGTAAACCTTTTTAGATTACTCGTAATGCAAACCCAAATAATGCTGATGTAATCGAGGTTCTGATGTACTACCGGGCAGGTAGGAATATGGTTAATAATGACGTACTAGCTTTTATCCAAAACGTTTCAACATTTTCATTCCAGAAGCTGTTAGTCTGTACTGGGCACCTGTTTCACGGAACACTTTTTGACTGGTCAGAGCAAAAAAGAGTATCGGTGTTACTGATGCATCTTGATGTCCCCGATCAATGTCAGAGCCCAGGACCCCTCAAACCTGCACATCAACATGGCCATCATTCATGTTATTAATTACACATGTGCCTGTCCTGCTGCGATCTGTCGGAAGATCTCGTCTGCATGCTGGTGCATGGCTTGCTGGGAACCTTACCAGAACTGAGGCATCATTAATGTAAACTACACTTATGTTTTTGCTGGAATGACAAGATCAAATGTCTGATATGAAAATGCTCCAGTGGATGTCTGTCCAACTACTTTCCTCTGGTAGAGCAGCCTCCTGGAGCTGAATGTTTCTTTTGTTCAATTGGCTGAGCACAACCTCTCACTCTAGTGTAACACTGAGGTCCTTTTGCTTATTATTATTCTGTATCAGACAAATTATACACACTTAGATTGCTTCGGTCCATCCGGGGACAGGGATCCTCCTCTGCTGCTCACCTGAAGGTTTTTTTCTTTTTTGGGGGGGATTGTTTCCTGATCCGATGTGAGATCCTGGGACATGGATGTCGTCTGTGTACAGATTGTAAAGCCCTCTGAGGCAAATTCGGAATTTGTGATATTGGGTTATATAAAATAAACTGAATTGAAAAATGTAATTAATGATAAAATAAGTTAATGTTATGAGTACTAACTAATTAAATGATACTATTTCAATACTTTCTGTTTATAAAAGACCAGGCAGCAGTTACTTATTTCATAACTGGTAAAAACATTTAGCGAAGTAATTGTTTAGTCATGTCACAAAAACCTACTGGCAGTTTAAGCTCACTTGTCTTCTATTACGGGTTCTAAAAGTAACTATTAATGTGACGGACCCCACACTGGTCGTGTAATCTTCTTGTGGTGCATTTCCTCGCGCTATTTGCTTCTGTGTTCGTTTTCTGCGACGCGTTGAGCTCACTGGGCCACTGTAAATACGCCCACAGGGAGAATGTGGACAGTCTGCTGTCTGGATCAGATGACATGTCAGCATGGCACCAACAGCAATTTGATTTACCAACAGTTAACTGCACAGGCTCAGAAAACATGATTAACCTGGACACCAGAGAGTACACAGAGTACACAGAGTTCCAGACAGATAAAGCTCTGTAATGCTCCTATAAATCTGATACTATTAAATATAGTGAAAACGGTCTAAGTGCTGAAGGGCTTCATGCACAAAATAAAACTCCCCCAAAACGCTTAAGCCAATTAAGCTATGTAGGGTCTCCCAAGCTGTTAGATCTGGAGAAAAAAAACCTCTGCTTCACTTAGTATCAGCCACAAGATGTAGTCACTGGTGAGAGGACCCTGCATGAAGGAGAGAGACGAGGCAACCGCAAATAAGTATATGGGTCGAATGTAATGTTTCAGGAAAGTTTCTGAGTGGGAGAAAGTTGGGCTGTTGCCTGAAGAGATGCTCATTTCGGCAGCCATTAAAGTGTTCCTCAGGTTCTGTGATCTCAGATTCACGGGGCTCCTGGAGGCTAGATAGAGCGAGAGAACTCAACAGTCAGGGTTCCTAGAGGCAAGACAACAACCAGAACACAGGGTAATTAGATGAATCCCATTAGAGGAGGATGTGTAACACTCAATGACCGGAAAATCTTTATTAACCGTTGAAACTGTTAGCGTGTTACAGGGATATCTCAGAGCTGTAATCTTTCCATATCAGATGGTTTTCTTTTCGTCTTGTTTACAGGCGTCCATTTGAATGAACTGTTATAATGAATGTTGAGGAAATCAGTGACAAAGAGGATTCAAGTTGAGTGTCTTTTAAATTTAAATTACATTATCAGGAATATGATGCATCTTTCTCGTCAACTTTAAGTTCTGAATGTCATAATGAAGCTGCAAGTTGAACTTTGAACTAAATCACAACAGTTTTGGACACGAAAAAAGCAAGGGTCAAACCGTGGTGTTGCTAGGTCTCTGAAAGTCTGACAGGATGCAGTAAACTCCCTATTTATGCGTACAGGTGAAACACACTATTTTGATAATGCCACATTGTGAACAACAAATCCATGTTGAACTCATATAAATAAACTAAAGTATGTCAGCTCTGAGAGGCAAGTGAGAAAACAACATGTTGCTCCATTTCCACTGTAGAACTTTAACCCAACATTCTAAAGTCGGGACCTAAAATTCTAAAAGTGTAACTTGAGATTCTAAAACTTAAACCTAACATTCCGAAAGTGTTATGCCCTTGCCTAAAACGCGTGAGATTACTCTCCCGACCATTTGCCGTATTCACAACAAAAGCGTTGCGAAGCTCTGCGAAGGGGCGGGGCTTATCTCTGTTGCTTGTCTCCGTTGCTTGTCTCCGTTAAAACCGTTATCATTTCCGCCATCGACCACAGAAGAACTACCCACTAGTTCTGCTTCCTACTTGTTGTGGACATCCCACAAACGTCGGAACATCCAACGCCCTCGTGTTTGTGTTCATAACATCACCCGAAGGCTCACACAGCTCGGTCACTTTCACCGAAGTTAACGGTTAGGTCTGAAAGGCGAGCACCCAGATCTCTTTAATATATATATATATATATATATATATATATATATATATATATATATATATATTAAAGAGATCCGGGTGCTCGAAAACCGCAACGATAAGTGTGTCCGACATCTTATTCTGATTTAACAATGATGGGACAGAGCAACTCAAGAGCTGATTGGCCTGAGTTGCGAAGTTATCGCATTAAAGTTGAAATATTTCAACTAGGGGCGAAATTCGCCGCCCAAAACGAAGTCACACAAGGACGAGGAACACACCATGTGTCCCAGAACAAGAGTAGACGCAGACAGGGGAACGAGACACAGGTGTAATCAATGAGGGCGGGGCTTGCAATCAAACAGGAGACAGTGGCTTAGGACAGGTGGAAGGAATGAACAATCAGGGACAGGCAGACAACCACAGGGACAGGAGTTCAGGGAAACAGAGGACACAAGAGACAAGGACTTCAAAATAAAACAGGAAACAGGACATCAACACCCAGACCATGAGAAGATTTGTAAGATTGAGAATGTCAACCTTTTTAATATTAGTTTTGGAAATGATGCTACTATGCTTTTTTCAAAGAACTAATTATTACCTTTGCATACCGAATGCATAAGGTTATGTTTTGATCGCTGTGTATTTATTTGTATGTGTGTTATTCGCATAACACAAAAAGTATTAAACCGAATCGCATAACATTTGGTGGGATGATTGGTTATTATCCGGGGACCATTTGATTAGATTTTGGGATCGACCGGGTCAAAGGTCAAGGTCAAGGTAATGAAAAGGTACCAAATAAGTGGTTGCGGCAAAGGTATGCGCTCTACCGAGTGCTCGTTCTAGTTTTCTATATGTTGTCGCCATGTTTGAAGCTCTGGGCCAAACACATTTACCCAAATGGGACAACGAAGATGATCTGAATATAAAAAAGAAATGACACTTGTCAAGATGTTCCCTCATCCACCAAATGATAATTAAGAGCCACAATGACTGGCAGGTCTTTTCTCCCTTCCTTGTGTCTTCATCCAGCAAATACTTTTCCTTGTGCTGACATATTTTATAACTTCAGCATATATTCTGGATCATAGCGACAAGATGCAACCAGCAGAAAAAACGCTGTGCCACCAAAGTGCGAGCTGGCTGAGGAGAGCCTGGTGTTTCCAACTAGAAAGACACATTGATGGACAAAGCCACTTATAATACCCCTCAGTATTTTGACAGGGATGTTCTCGGTAAAGAAGAACGACAGAGTGCAACTTCAGCTTTGGCGCTGGGGACACTTCAGCCCTCTTGCGCTCCCCTTGAGGTCTCAGGAGAATCATATACTATTTCAAATGTTCTGATTATGGACGAGTCAGGAGCTAGTCTTGTCTGTGTGCGTGTGTTTGTGTGTGTTTTAGTCTTTTTCTGCCAATTGTGTAACGTAACGGTAGTCGGTTGCATTTCAGCTCCAGTGGGCTACACTAATGAATTGACACAAGCTATTTAAATATGATCATGACATCAGTGGATCTTATTATGCCTCTGATTATATTGCTCAAGTTTCCAATAGAGACCAGATTATTGTGTTTCTGGTATGGGCACTTGGCTTTAGTAAACTAAAACAAGCTCATCTGGAATCTTAAGATAGCAGAGATAATAGTATGCCGCAAAGATAAATAAAATAAAGGAGTTCTTTTAAACCAAATGAAATCAATGTGGTCAGCAAACATCAGTACATTTAGATACATGGGTGTAAGCTTATGGGTAAGTATGCAGTGACTGTTGAGAGATATTTGTTCTGATAATCCAACCAGCCAACCATTATCTTCTTGCACATTCGGGGCCGGGTTGCAGGGAATGTCAGACGTCCTTCGCCCCAGCACATTTCCAATTCTTCCTGGGGAGCCCCAAAGAGTTCCCAGGCCCCACGAGATATATAACACCTCCGGTGTGTCCTAGGTTAAGCCTCTAACCAGCTCAACAGGCCCAGTAAACCTCTGAAGGGATGCATCCAGGAGACCCCTGATCAGATGCCCAAACCACTACAGCTGATATGCATTAAAGTGTATTATATTATATTTGATGTACATTGTTTCATTGTTACTTTGTACAGTTGGTTTGCTGCGCTTGAGGATGAATATCTATTGCAATGCTGTAGCTGATAGGGCTCCTACAAATTAAAGATTAAACAAATTAGGAAATTGCATCACTTGGTAGAATAGATATGGATACATTTTTATTTCGAAAATGTACGTGAATATGGCTATTATTCATATTTATAAAATGATATGGACTTTATTGACCATTGCAATTGTAGTGCAATGCTTATTATTAACCAGTCCTTAAGTTGACAGTTGGACCGTTGGTACTTAGTCTAATGTAAATCACCCTTTACGGAGGGAAGCCCTACATTTGACTTGTGGGTCCAACAATTTAATCTTTATGTAACAATAACTATGCATATGAAGGATGCCGTCTTGTTTCACAGAGGGCAGAAAGAGACCTGCACACTCTGTGGATGACACTCAAACCTCATCAGCTCTGTGTGGGCAAGGTGTTATAAAGTATGAGCCGCGCTATCCGTGTGGAGCAGTGAGATGCATTTGATTTTGTAGTGCTCGGAGGAAGGAATGTGCTGTTAGTCTCACATCATGAGTACATTTATGTGAAGTAAGGTGGTGATTGCACAGCCTCATCTCTTCAAGAGCATCCATAAGACACAGCTGATCAGGTTTGAATACCTCCCCAACAGTGCGAAGGATTATGTTTTTTTTATAAACTGAATAAACAAACAAAGCGTATTAACCTCACATGGCCTCCTCCGACATTCATCAATATGGCTTACACTACTAGGGTTGAATTGTTTGACCCACAGTTCAACTGTTGAACTTCCTTATTGGAATACTTACACAAAATGAGCTGACTGGCCTCCAGGGAGGTTTGGATTGGTCTCAGTACCAATGCTTCAACTTTCAACTGAAAGACACATCAAGAATAAGCATTGCACTAAAATTGCAATAACAGTACCCCGTTCTATATTATGAATGTGAATAACAATGATATACATTTAAAGTGCCAAACATGTAAATGTATCCAAAGCTCTTATTCTGTTTTTTTTTATAGCCAGCATTAAATGTACAACATGATCATATCACCTCACCAGGTCTTCAAATGTTGAGGTATGTTTTGTTTACCCATATTATTGCAGCTTTCCTTCCACAAAACCAACTTTACATAGGGACTATGCAATTTACATAGAACAGAATAAAATAAAACATAATATAATAGAAAAGATGATAATATAACTGAATAGAATATAACAGAATATAACATTATATAATAGAACATCATATAATAGAATAGAAGAGAATATAACAGAATACAATATAACAGAATATAACATAACAGAATATAATAGAACATAATATAACATAACAGAATATAACAGAATACAACATAACATAATATAACATAACATAACATAATAGAACAGAATATAATATAACAGAATATAACATAACAGAATATAAGAGAATATAAAAGAATAAAAAAAAACTGAAAATATAATAGAATAGAATAGAACAGAATAGATTTGAGTGTTGGGGCTTCCTCAATGTAGCCCAACCAGAAAAGAGACAACAATTCACACAATTACAACAAGATTGCAGATGGGAAATGAATAAGGCGGCCTACGGACAGAGCAGGGAACTTCTTTTAGAATAAACAGCAGGATATAAATCATCAAAGTGGAGATGTGAATAATAAAAAGTCTACAGCGGCGGCAGCCATGAACACATAACAGCAAAGTAGAATGTTGTTGCACTCAACTGTCATCGCAAACTGTAATGTGGTCCTGGTTCAACTACTTCATTTTCAAAGCATGATATAACCGGTCCACTTGCCCTCGCTGTCCCAGTGTAACCAGTCCACTTGCATATTCCATTCCATGAGCCAGACCCAGCATGTACTCAATGTTCAGGTCATAAATATTGTGTGTGACACTTAGCGTGCTCCCCGGGCGGTGCATTAAAACAGTCATTAATTAAGATAGATACCATTTTCTGTCATCTACACTGCTGGAGGCCTACACTAAAGCTCATGGTAACTACGCCACCTGTGTGATGGTGAATCTGATTGTGCTGAAGTGACCCCGGTCTGGGAACGCGCTGGCCTGTGAACACAAACATTCACAACTTATCATTGTTGGTGTGTCCCCTCTCACGACATGGAAGGTTCTTCATCTTTTTTTTTATACAGATGTGACTTAAAATGTATCATAGAATACTTGTGATTATGAGAAGTCTAAGTTAAAGTAAAATGATACAGTTTAAATGAGTGACAGTAACAACAGCAATAGGGGGTGAGGCGTTCCCGTTCCCCGACTAAATTCAGGAACTTAATGAGGAGTATTCTCACTCGCCTCTCGTCGCTTCCCAACCAAAGATCCTTGCGGTTGCATTATTATTTTTTAATCCACAAATCGGTTACCATTTTCTTCCGCTTGAGCATCTATCTTACGCGAATTACATCCCGTGTTTATAGTCCCAAATAGCAATAATCACGCTAATCCATACAATTAATTTGCTTATCATGTCAAACTTGACTGTCATTGTGATTCTTTTTTGGAACCTTTTAAGATTTCAGATGGTTCAACATACATGGATATAACCATAATCACAACCATATAACAACAAACACAGGCTTAACACTACAATTTGAAAAAGAAAAATACTTATTTGATGACCCACTCAGCATCCCTGAAACCCTCTCAAATCAACACCTGGAACTCCCGACATCAAACACCTGTCAACATCACCACGTGATTTCCTCCTATTGACACAGGTATAGTTCCGGGAGAGACCAACGGGAAGAAGCGGGTAGGAGGGGAAGTGAGGATGTGTGTTGCTGTTTAAGTTAAATATAACTGGAGTTATAGGTGTCTTCCCTTTTTTCCTGTGAAGGGTTGTTTTGGAATTGTTCCTGATCCGATGTGAGGTTCTTTGACTGGGATATCTATATGTACAGATTGTAAAGCACTGAGACAAATTTGTAATTTGGGAAAATGGGCTATACAAATAAATTGAATTGAATTGAATAATGTACCTTATTAATAGGATGGACACATGTGATGGTAGATTGGTATGAATAGTTTGGAGTTTAGTCGGCCTAGGTAAATAGTTAGGAGACACATTTGGTGTTACATAGACTCACATCGGGATGGTTGGTCTGGGTTGATTGGCAGCACATGGTGTGTATATATATAAGCTCACTTTGTTTGGGAAGGGGCTTGGAAACATGAAAGAACAAAATAAATCTGAGTTTCTTCCTGAATGCTGACAATCGCTTAATTTGCCTCCATGGCTGCTTGGGCACCCTGACAGTCCCTCATGAATCGGCTTCATTAAACCGTAAATCCTCCCCAATGAAATTCCCCCTGGGATGTAGGTAACTTCAATTCAAGTTAATCTATTGGTGCAGTACATCTTAATCTAGTAGTTTTTTCAGAGTAGGAAGCATCCTGAAACCTTTGACCATGACATTTCCTCAGATGAAGTCCCTTCTGTACGAACCTCATTACAGCGCGTTGATCCTTGAGAACAGGTATTAAGACTGTTCAAGAGTTTCCTTCGGTTTCCCGCATAATTTGGGAGGTGCCTTATTAACGCTTTCAGAGGAGCAATATCGCAGAGGAAGTGTGCCACCTGTCAAACGTCATGTTTCCTGTGCTCACTTAGGTGTTTCTTTCCTCCTTTGTGCCTGTGTGCCTCCCCATCCTTCCCCGAGCACAACAGCAGCATTATCACTTTCATCTCCGCACCTAACATCTCCTGGAAAAGCACACGTTTTGTTCAGAAGATTTTATTTACAGTTATTGTATTTGAAATGTAATGTTGAATATGTATCTGTGTATTTCCCGAAAGTTACGCTACGCCTTTGAAATTGTTTGTCATCTGAATAGTGACAGCTAACTGGCTCGGTACTTTTTTTTATATGTGGGTGAGGCATCAGGGACTCTAGTCAGATACACACACACCAACACACACTGACACACACATTGGCGCCAAATGGTTCGCAACCACGAATGCAGTTGGGAGGAGAGGAAACTGACTGATTGCTTAATTCTTCTTATCAGTGGCATTTTAGAGGGGGAGAAAGCACGAGAAGAAGGCTGTCATCTCTCCTCTGCCGGTGACGGGATATAAATAACAAGTAGGTTCTCTTAAAAGTTGAGATGAAAAACATATGCTTTGTTTCCAGTGCGTTCGCTGTGACGCACGCGCCTTTGAAACCTGAAGCCGGGAGAAGACGCTCCTTCATGTCTCCCTCAGTAAGCCAGAGAATGACGGAACAAGAAGAAGGCTCCTCTGAAATGCCTGACCTAATATTTGACAGATAGTCAAGACATATGCATCCAGGGACCAAGAAGCAGGGATAGAAGTTCTTGCATCGTGTTTTATTGTAAAATTTAAGGCAGATGCGTCTGAACTACAACTTTGAAAGGGGAACCATTTCCAGTCTTCTATTATTATTATTATTAGAAGGAAATTCCAGGACAGAATCGTTCATCTCGCTCTATAATCGTTTGAAACTTTCTTTTATGGTAAAAAAGAAGAGGACATCTTTCCACAGAGGAAAATGGCATGCATACCCCCCACAAAGGCGTCCATCGGTGCGAATTACATTTCAAAATGCTTAACATTAATATTTCACGGGTGATAAGTATTCTAAGAATGTATCATAGCCATGACACAGGGTTTCCTCATATCCCCAGAGGCTGATTGACGACCTCCACGGTCCTCCCTATCCCAACGCCGACGGTGGTGGTGACGATTCCGTCAAAAGGAGGAGGACCCCTCGCGAAACAAAGAGCCCGGCGCAGGACATAATGAGGCTTTATATTCATGAGATCCAGTTTTTTCTTATCAAACTCCCTGTTGTGTAATTGACTAATCAACACCATGCAAAGTACACAGTCTTTGTTCTGCGGCTAATGCATTCTGACGGGTTCAAAGGCATGGAGAACAGAGAGCGAGTGAGCACACGTGTGAGAGAGAGAGAGCGAGCGTGCCTCAGTGTGAGTGCGCCAGGAGACCAATTACGTTTCAGAGTTGAGCTTCAAATGAGACACCCGTAAAACCAACGCCATTCCTTTTGGTTTTTGCCTCCTGCAACAACAAAAAAAAGAGAGCAAAACCTTAGAGCTGCATGCTCGCATGTGGGCACACGGGATGCACACACACACACACACACACACACACACACACAGATACACACACACACACAAACGTATCTTTTTTTTACGTCTGCTGACATTGGCGAGCGCCAATGATGAGTTACGCAATACCTTCTCCCCTCCATGGCGGCAGCTTTTGCCGAGCAGGTGATGAGGATGTGACAAAAGTATTGATTTTGTACAAACAAAATGAATGCCTACTCACTGCCTAGGCGAGTAAACAGAAGAAGAGGTAAAAATAGAATAAATACCAATATCGATTTCAAACAAACACGTAGCCACCGACTGACTGACACGGGCCGCAACTGTGTGAGTAAACAATAACACGCCCGATTAAAATTTGAAACGGGTGGAGGAGAATCTCGCGAGTTTATCGTGTGTCGATTACGACTCGCTGACTAATCTCTCCTCCATTTGGCATTTCAAAGTGCCCCGACTCTCCGTGGAGGTAATCTGGCTGTGAGTAATCTTTAAGATGCACAAACGTGGAGGGAGAAAGCCTCAACTCATCAGAGTGCGTACAAAATGCATAAATATAAGTGCTGTTGGATCATAACCCAACAGAGCATCCATGGCTCCATTAATCCTTGGTATGGAGTAATCCCAGTGTGTTTATTTATGGGGGCTAATCTCCCTCGCTACGGGGCTGAGGAACGAGGCCTCCACTCCCTCACTCACTCACTCACTCACTCACTCACAGGTAAGCCTCATACCCAAACCTCGGCCACAGCGGCTAATCGCACCTCCTGATACAGAGGAGAAGAACTGGAGAGAGAGGGAGAGAGAGAATGAGATAGAGAGAGAGAGGGGGGGGGGGTGGGAGGCAGGTAGTTTAATGTGCTGTTGTGTCCCAGGTCAGGAGTTGGCTGTTTCCCGTGTTCCCCTCCTAACTTGTATATTGTAGATCGCTATTAAAGAGAGCTCTATACTTTATATTGAATTAATATAAAACACTGTATGTGAAAGATTATTAGTTCTGGTGTATGCAAGTGACGAATTTTGCTTCCCCAAATTGGAAAATATGTTCTGAAACTTCATTGTCAAAATAAACTTTCCCTTTCAGTCAAGAGGATGACACGTCTGCTCGTGCATTCAATTGTTTTGGAGTTCCCTGGGGACTAATGTCAGTTAAGGATGCATTTAAATTGAGTAAATATTTTGTGGGACTAAAATCGATGATTACTATATATCACCATTCTCTGTTTCAATAGCATCTAAAAGTCCTTTTCTGGACTACAAATATAGCTAAAACTAGAACTGAAGCTGGATCCTATTTCATGAGGGGAAGACGGCTTCCTTACCGAGGATTTATCTATAAAAAGACATGTTGGTTGTCTGGTCCAAAAGGCTGTTCTATAATTCAGTTGTGTAACACAATTAGTTTCTGCACTTTGAGCTGTAATTAATTAGACTTCAGTTTATTCCCTCTTAACGGGAGTTTAATAGAATGAGGTTTACAAGCTATTATCATGATAATAATACTATATTTTATAAGCGTATTGAGACATAGTTTACAGGCATAAAGTCACACAGGGTTTTATTCGACTCTTCAATCAAATTCTAATCTCTTTCCTGAAATTGAATGATTATTATTTAGTTGAGATTCTTTTTTCTTCTTTTTCTAAACATTGTTTTGGGTGTTTTTGTTGTTGTTTTCTTTCTTTTCTCACTCCCATGCTGCGAGCTGTCGGCCATTAATTGTGCGGTCGGCATGTCCTGAACAAGATGGACAACTACGAGTTTGCATGCCGGTTGCGATCAGTCTGTTGTCCAATCACACAGCTGCATGCAAAGCGGCTCGTCTCGTCACACACTTTAATGCAAAGACACGTCAATGACGTGAAATCACAATTAGCCAGGGACCCGTTCATGTGGAGGAGATATTTATGTAATAACTTTGTATTCTTGCTTACAATTTACAGATACAGTTTGAATGACATATAGACACTATGTTTTGGTTCATTGTTGCTTTTTCCAAGCTATTATTATGGTAATCATACTAATATTCTCATGTGTAAGTTGTATTCTCTTACTTGAAACTGAATGATTGTATTTAGTTGAATTCTGTTGAGATCCGTTTAGTTTTCACTATTTAGTGTGAGTTTTTGAATGTGAGTTTCTTCCATTTCCACGCCGATGACACTCTGCTGTGTGCTGTCAGCCATAATATGTCATATTTATATCCATGATGTTTTTGCTCATCCACGGAGATCATTTCCGATGCGAGGTTCCAAGAGCAGTGGATGTCGTATGCGCCGGATGGTAAAACACTCCGAGGCACTTTTGTGATTTGTGAAATCGTGCTATTCAAAACAATGCAATTCAATTGAGATTTTGCCAACACTCATTTTTAGCTGTACTACTATTTCCATCCTCCTGAAAATTGCTCCTCGAACTGAAACTGGAACTGAAAACGTGCCCCCACACATACACACACACACACACACACACACACGCACACACACACACGCACACACACACAGAAACACACACACACACACACACACACACGTACACACACATACACACACACACACACACGTACACACACATACACTTGGCCAATAAAATGGATTCTGATACTCCAGTGAAACACACAAAATGAGTTCTGCATATGTGTTCATGATGTGACTACACTAGAGGGGATGTTAATTAGTAATGATATTATACTGGCTGGATTTGTTGTGTGTGTGTCTGCGCGTGTGTGTGTAGACTAATCTTCGTGACTCCAGAGGCCCTGAGGTTATTGACCTATTTCTGCCTAGGAGTAGCTGTTTCATCACCAGCACCAGCCACAGCACCTGGATGGTGCATGCAGGTCTGTCTGTGTGTTGGGGTGTGTGTGTGTGCGTGTGTGTGTGTGAGTGCGTCTGTGTCTGTGTGAAGGAGGACCCTGTCCCTCTTGGGTATTATTAACGTACAGCTCTGTTTGGTGGTGCAGATTCACTCCCTCCTTCTGTCTCCTTCCTCCACTCTACATTTATTCATCGAGCAGCGTTTTCCCACCACACACACACACACACACACACACACACACACACACACACACACACACACAAACACACACTTTCTCAATCTCTCTCAGGTGCACGCCTGCTGCGATGTCCAGTGCTGAGTGTTGCTGTATCTGCGTTCACAACGGGACATGAATACACACACACCACACACACACACACACACACACACACACACACACACACACACACACACACACACACACACAGATCCTGTTACACTGAATGTGTTCGCAGCGGGGTGAACTGTATTCGGACAGCTCGCAGGAAAGTCTAATGATTGATGATAAGACCTGAATATCCGCAGCCACAGCAAAATCACACAAACAGGTTATCTGGGACCTCCAGGCGCTGAGCTGCTTTCGCATGAGAGAGAGAGAAAGAGAGAGAGAGAGAGAGAGAGAGAGAGAGAGAGAGAGAGAGAGAGAGAGAGAGAGAGAGAGAGAGGGCTCGGGATCATTAGTGGGCACACACACACACACACACACACACGCACACACACACACAGATACAGGGATGTAACGCCCCCTTCAAACCCATGCACTTCAACATGCATGTCCCAACAGACCTGGGCACAGAATTAAATAAAGCACAAGTGCACATGCAGGCAGACTGCCCCCCCCTGTACTTTTCAGACAACTTTCCTGCTGAAATGCTGAGGAGGCAGAGCAGGTAAGCAGGCGCATCAGCAGCGGGGCAGAGGTGCTGTTAGTCTGATGAGCAGTAAAACTGTCTGGGACAGCAGCATAGCTCGGAGGAGCTCGGAGGAACTCGGAGGAGCTCGGAGGAGCTCGGAGGAGCTCGGTTTCGTCCTCGCAAAAGCACGCGACGTGCTAGCAGGCGATGATCTCACTGAATGTCACACATCGTCCGCAGCGCTCGGAGCTGTCGGGACTGTATTTGTTGTTGTGTTCTTGCAGGATGGAGGTGTTGCTCCTGTACCGACAGTGTGATTGGAGACTTTCCCACTGACGTAAGCCGGAGAGGAGTATTCTCATACAGAGCGGTGATGTAATGGACTGTGAAGGTATAGTCAGGCTCTTTCTTCATGCTCCCTCCTCCTCTCCGTCTCATCGTTTCTTTCTCCCTCCCCTCCCTGTTCCCATCTCGACATAATTTCGGAGGTTGTTTTTTTTTTCCCCGGCGTTGGCAGGCTACTCCTTCTACTCCTCTGGGAAAACCGACTTGAAACCCAACAGCTCCCTCGCTTGGCCATGAACGGAAATTGCATTTGCCCCGATTGGCCCTGAAATGGTTTGTCGGATACTCTCTAGACACAGACGGTTCTTATGTCAGAAACGTCAAACATGTATTAGTTACCATTATGGAGTCCCATGCTCCTCCTCTTCCTCGTCTCATCTTTTCATTGTTCCTTGCCTCCATCAAAGGGGGCAAGGAACTCCCCCCCCAGCTGTCTGACAATACCTCCCAGCTCTCTACCATACTTGACCATCGAAGTATGAGGAGGGGGAAACATATGCAGAGATGTAAAAGCCATAATAGCAACACCGTTTCCATCTGCACGCTTGAAGACACTAGAATATCACACTCTCACACACACTCCCACGCACACTTTGCACGTCTCCTTTCTGAATTAATAACCTATTAAGACCAACCGCAAACTCATCGTCTTTCCAAGAAAACTGCGAAACAGGAGAAGAGACACAGACAAGCTTATACATGTGTAATAAACAAACACACACACAAAGCAACTCTATACAGTACTATAAATACACACACGCACACACACACGCACACACACACACACACACACACACACACACACATACACAAATAAGAAAAGTGCAACGGGGGTTTTGAGCGAGGGGAGCCCACAACATAAATATCCAATTACCAAACACATCAAACGCATGGGGATGAAATATTGATAACTTTGAAACATTTATGTAATCCACAATGGCGCCTTATATAAGTGTTCCGTTTTACAAGGAGTAGCAGACATGTGCAGGGAGATTGTTTCTTTCTTCTTGTTGTTTTAAAGGAAAACAAGAAAGAAGCTGTTTGTATGTTTGTGAAGCCGTTTGGCCAAACGGGTTCCCTCTCTGGCTCCCTCACCACCGAGGGGTCCCATGGAGGAGCACGTGTGAGACAGCCAGCACGGAACAGAACCGGGTCGTGTTGCCTGAACTCTACAAATGAGCGCCAGCGTCTATTCTGGTGTTGGATGTACATCTCAGAAGCGGGGAGTGACTGGGATGCCTCACGTGGCTGTCAAACGCTCCGAGCATATGGTTCTGACGGTGTGTGTGTGTGTGTGTGTGTGTGTGTGTGTGTGTGTGTGTGTGTGTGTGTGTGGGGTTGGGGGGGGGGTAGGGGGTCTGGGCTTTCGTCTCCAATGCTCGGCTTTGCTGCGGATCACACAGCCTTTTGCAAGAGTGACAAACAAGCATGGAAATACGGATCCCCTTTAATTAATTGTAAACTGCCACCGCTTGAAGAGAGGACGCCGAGTGATGTGTGCACGTGGATGTGTGCTCGTTGTCATGTGCGAGAGGAAGTGATTTCGGGGAAAGAATAGGAAACAGAGGGGATCGAAGACTGAATAATTCCACTAAACGTACGGTGCCTGATCAACACGCTACTCTTCGTGTTTTTTCCTTTGAAACTGCGGTTCCCCCACTAAGGCCGAATAAATTAGAACTCTAAATAGGAATTATAATGAGAGCATACATTATTTCTGTTGTTGGTACTGGTTGATGTTGTTGTTGTTTGTGTCGGCAGGAAGGCTCAGATCTCCATATCTGCAAAAAAAAAAAAAAAGGTAACTTCTCTGCATTTTTTATAAGTTTGGAGGATCATTTTAATAGTGACCCAAAAAGATGTCCTAGATATTTGGGGAGCATCCTTTTGAAAAATTCCTGAACAGACAGACAGACAGAGAGCACAGAGGGGAAGAGAGAGAGAAAGAGAGAGAGAGAGAGAGAGAGAGAGAGAGAGAGAGAGAGAGAGAGAGAGAGAGAACAAGGACATATGAAGAAAAGAGAGCAGAGGGAGAGATATTATGCAATGGAACTGTATTGTGGATGACATTTTCAACATCTTCCAACATCTCTCTGCTCTATCAACCATGACACTCAGTTATCTTATGACTACAAATACTTGTTATTTGTTTTGAAATGTTGGAGTTCTTCATATATTTCAGAGTGTGGACATGCCGTCATTATCAACGGCCATTCAAAGCTGATAGCCCCACCTGCTGGCCTCTGGCAATGACAGCCACGGGAGGCTGTCATCCTCAGTGGGGATCCAGCAGTGATTGAACAAAAGCCTTCCTCTGGGAATCCCCTGCGTCCATTTCAACACCGTTCCATTACTTTGGAAACTCTTGAGGTCTCTTGTGCGATCGACCCCTCAACGTCCTGCGATGTGGAACAGAAAGATAAATCTCCCCAAGAATTTGACACAAGCTTTCACCGTTGCCTTCCATTGCATCACTGAGATCAAGTGAGAGCGGAATGAGTAGACACCTTGCTTATTCATCTCACCAACCTGCAATGCTCTTATTTCATTATTGATATTATGGGCGTTATTAGGGCAACTGTGTTCCACTTTCAAGTCATCGCTCGTTCCCTCTGAGAAAGAGCTTGGTGTAGTGCCATGTGTTTCCAACAGGGAGGAAGATTACTAGACTATATTGTACTCAATTAAAAGAATTGTTACTTGAAAGACATTTTATTCAAGTAAAAATGCTTGCGTAAGATCAAATGTACTTAAAAATTCTAAAGTAGGTCAGTTTAAATGTAGGCCACAAAATAAATTAAATATCAATGTACTGTAGTGAAACAACATGGACGCACATCAGCCCTTATGTCCAAACTAAAAACATTCTCCACTTCGACAGACTGATGTGGTGCTAATTATTCTATCCTAATATCAATTATAATTACACAACAGCCATCCTTAGCGTAGCCTTACACAGAGAAGTAAACCAAAATGGGCGACAAGTTATTTTAAAGATAAGAATAAAAAGTGTGCCGTGGTGCAATACGCAATAGTAACCATCTACATTTAATGAACCTACTTTTTCAATATAAAATCCTCAACCGTTGAAATCACAACACACACATGACAGCAGAAAAGAGCTGCAGACAGAGACTGCAGCTCTCGGCGACGCATCGCCTCATCTGGAGGATGTGTTGTTGTTCTCACCTGTCCAAACCTGCCTCTTCAATTGGCTCAACTTCTCTGCTCGTTCATTTTCAAAGCACACTGTGCCCCGTCCGCTCGGCCCTCGAGTAGAATTCACTGCTGGAGGATCCACCGCGAGCAATTTTTGCATAAGGCTTTTTTCTTTTGCCTGGTGGTGCATTACATCAGTGATTAATTGAGAAGGCTGCAACCTTTTTCTTCTTCTTTGCAGAGGAATGATAATTCTAACATTAGCCCACAATGGTGCAATTCTTAATTTTATTTTGTCATTGTGCATTTTTGGCCTTGGTGCGACACTTGCTTCGCAGCCCCTGACACTCGTGACGTGGAGGTGCACAGACAGGGAACCTATTTCTTTTCCACACCGCTCCGGATCTGGCTCCTCTCTTTTTTTCTTTTCTCACAAAGTTTGTCTTGACTTTGTTATGCTACTTTTGTTCTTACTCTGGAAGAAATATAACTTTACATTTTAGAAAAGTTCGACAGATGTACAAAAATAGACAGAAATCAACTTGATTGATTATAAGTAGCTAGCTAGTGTTGCACCCTTAAGCAGACATGACTCTGTCTCTTCTCTTTGTCAACTTTTATTCGCCTTGATTCAGAATATCCTTCGTTTTACACACCAACAACGTCGGCGCGAACCGCCATTTCTCAACCTCTCACACCCACGTCACTTCCGTCCCTCTACTCCGCGTTACGGCGCATATCAACAACATCACTTCCGCATCCCAGCCACATCCATACACAATGAAAACAACAATACACTCATCTGCCCAAACCCATCAAAGCCCATCCTAGCTCCCCCCAGTGTATCCAAGCAATATGCAAATTCCCAAATAGGGCACAACACTAGCTAGCCAGCTAGCACTCTTTGAGTAGCTAGTGAGCTAGTTACGAGACATCCTGTGACAGGCGTCATCTTAGTTGTAAGTAGACCAATCCAGAACATAGATGCTCATAATCAACAAGGTGAGTATGTTTCTTAGTTTGCACGTTAACATTATTGATTATATACTCATAATCAATAATGTGAACATGCCAGCAAACTAAGAAACATACTCAGCACTCGTATTCTTTCTGGCCCAGGTCCACGCTCCCCTTCGACTTAGTTTGGAGTTTTGTGTGTCATTTCTAAGGCATAGGTAGTCCTCACTTTAAATAAATTCACACCAAAAACTTAACTAATGGTTAATTAACCACACTAGTAACTACCTGAATTATTCATGCCATTTATAAATGATTTGTAATGCAAAGATATTCCTCACTTTAGACGAGTTCACACACAAAACTCAACTTTCAACTAGTAACTACCTAAATTAATCATGAATTGCAATATTAAAACAGGTTTATAAAGCACATGTTAACATAGTCCCTAAACATTAGTGCATATCTAAATCTGTATATGCAGGCACATGCTCAAGTACCAGTCCCTTTTGCCCTGGATGAATAGAGTGCCCTTTATTATAATTGTTTATGAATTGCATACTAATGAGTATTAATATTGGAACAATGCTTTATAAATTATGAATTAATTGTTTACTCATACTTAACTAATGCTAAATAGTGAGTCGTTATTATCAAGTATTACCCAAATGTGGTACAGTAAAGTGCTATGAACATGTCACTTAACCCCCCTCCCTCCCACCCACACCCCCACCTCAACTTAAAATAATTGCTTGCAGGTGGCACGTGTCAAAACTGCAGAGGTGATAGCTTTCCTTGCCTGTAGTTGGCGTACATTAGCATCTACATCTGCACCTCGGCAGCCTTCTGCTGCTGCTGTGAAAATAATCAATGCAACAACATTTCGCCATGGAGAAAGCGATAGATGACAAACTCCCTTCAACTGCATCAGGGACACATGGGGGCATAACGTGTACATTTGCAAATGTTGAAGACAACAGTGTTCAACTGTCATCACATAGTAATGCGCTTAATAAGTTTAAATTTGATAGGATGAAAGCACCTTTTTTGTGTATATCAACAATGTATTTGATCAAAAAGTAAATACGAGTGTTCAAAGCGACTAGATGAGCTATGTTGTTCAGCAGTTAGAGTCGGGGAGTTTGGACCTTGGACCGGGCTCAGGTAGAGGTTAGTGTTGGTTACTCAGTCTCCCCCCCCCCCCACCCCTTTTCATGGAGAGCACATCTGAAATACCAACAGTGACATGTGAAATACAGACAACAACTCCTATGGCCTCACAGCACAGGGTCTCCCACCATCCCTCCCCTCCCTAAATCAGCCTCAGAAGCTACGCTGTAACGTATAGCAAAACGTAAACCATTTTGGTTCATTAAATTACAAGTAATGCCACCACTTACGGGCTTTGGGGAAACACATAACCTAGAGAGAGAGAGAGAGAGAGAGAGAGGGGGGGGGGGGGGGGGGGGCTCAGGATCATTAGTGCGCACACACACACACACAGAGGAGAGTGTTAGACGGTTTCTGTAAGATGGTTTCTGTAGAGAGATATATGCAATTAAAATGTTCAAATGATGTGTCCCATAAAACAAATAGAGACATCTTGCACTTCTTTTACAATTTAAAATGCAATTTGGCCTCAGACAAATGTGAAACTCACTTTAAATTAGTTTTCCAATACTATCCAGCGTTTATACTCGTGAGTGTTTGCGTGTGATTGTACACAATACATATGTGTGTGTGTGTGTGTATGTGTGTGTGTGTATGCGTGTGTGTGTGTGTGTGTGTGTGTGTTGAGGTCTAGAAGTAAAGAGGGTGTGTATGTAGACAATATACAGTGTGCATCATTGTAATAATCCCCCTCTCCAGCGCGGTCACAAGCCGAGTATGGAGTGCTACCGCCTGGTAGCACAAAGCACAACGTGAAGAGCATGTGACCGCATTAACCTTTTAGACCTAATCTCCTGCAGTCACGAAAGAGGGAAAGCAAGAGAGAAAAAGATCAGAAAATAAAAAAGTTAGAAAGATTTCTGAAAGAAAGCAACAAAATAAGCTGAGAACAAAACAATTGGCGTATGTTATGTTGCTCTTCTGAAGCCCTCAAGACTCCGTTTTTATCCAAGGTTTTGTTTCGAGACAGAAACTCTTGATATCCAGAAGATTTGGCGCTGAATTGTCAAAGAAAATCGAATTGAAGCAGAGTGCAACACCCCCCGTGGCTTCAAAGCAACAAAGGGACCACAGAGAATAGCACTGACATGTTCTCATATCAACACTGACAGCAAAAAATGTCTCTATTATTTCCATAGTTAGTTTCTTAGCTCGGAGCACACTGTCAGTGTTAATGCTGAGGGGCCGGCGACATAACAAGCTGTTGGGTCTGGCAATCTCATTGGCTCAGTAACAAAGGTTTATAGTTTTGTGACGCTGGTCTTTTTGGCTTGTGACCCATGTCGTCCGCTTTCAATAGTTATAGTTTTGTCAAAATGACACTCATCCAGTCGTGCTAGAAGCTCTGTGAGGCACAGTGGCATTTGAGCCTAATGTACAGTGATGTCACTCAAAGCCACACGTGCCAATCTCACGATGGAAAAAAATAAAAACTGATAATATCCAAAGCATTAGGATTCATCGTCTGGGAATAATTTATTTCATCCATTTTGATAGCAATCCATCTAATACTTGTCTGTCAGATAGCTGAGTCGGGATGAATGTGGTTTACACACCCACCAGCCGAGCTTTGCAAAAGAAGTCGACTTCTGGACCTCCATTGTATTTACTACTGTTTATTTGGCTTCTTCACTCCTTCATTGCTGAGCTCTCAGTTTACATCGTGGATCTGCCTGTTTGCTCGTCCACAGAGACTATTTAAACACTTCAGTCCGAATGCTGATGTGTCAATGATTACCGCCCGAAATTAATTTAAATAAACTGCCTGCACATGAACTGAGCTGGGGATTTCTCATCGCCCCCGGCAATACACTGGGGCTGCCACTGTACATTTACAGAGAGATCCCAATTAATGTAACACCCACATTCAATTTCCGTGTATTCCTACGCCATCGCCAGACAGAACAGGCGCGCGTTAGAAATCCATACAACATAAATGTTCTTTGTATTGCATAACACTATAAACATGGACGTCTTTGTTGGAAGCCACACGTCATCGCCGTGCCGATCGAACCCTGGTGACATTACATTTAGCTGACGCTTTTATCCAAAGCAGCTTACAATCATGTTACATTCATACACTGTAGACACCGCTACAGGGAGCAATTCAGGGTTAAGTGTCTCGCTTAAGGAGAAATCGACTGGGGTGGCGATCGAACTGCCGATTGCCCCGATTGAAAGACGGACCTGCTAAACACTGACCCACAGTCGACACATGTACCCATAGAAATGAGGTGTATAGTGTAGTAGAAAGAAAGGCCTTATAAAGCAATCCATGAAAACACTTGATAAAGATAAACAATGGTACTTTATGGTCAGGCACATTGTGATATTATGATGAACTTCTGCTTTTGCCCTTCTTCCTCTGACTCCAAGCCCTAATGGTTGCATCGGTCACGCCTCAAACTCGCAGCTCATCTATAATTGCTCTTCCTAGGTTCTCTATGTGTGTGACATGCCGCCCAAGCTTCACCACGGCCCTTGTAAGGGTCTCGGTAGCATTTAGCACTGAAGTGCTACCTTACCCCCTCCCCCTCCCAACTCCCATAGAGACACCTGGTGGCACGGAGACACCTCCGGGGGGCAATATTTAACATGGCGATGTTCGTTTTTTCACCCTCCCTCCTTTTAACGTCACCCATTAACATCGCCCTCCCTGCCCTGGGCCCAATTTACTGTCCAACCGTCCAGAGTCGACACACTCGGTGTACGGTCTTGCGGTGGCATACACACTCTCACACACTTGACGTTTGAGCAAGATTGAATAAAACCAAAGGAAGTAAAGAGTGTTCTCCTGGGATAGACCGTGGATTGTTCTTGGAGTATCATTTTTTGTATGTTTTCTCTGACAACATGGAGTACTGCTTTTTTACGGGATTCCTCGTGGTTTTGTTGATACAACACTGCACGTCTGAAGGTAGGGTGGCATTACACAAATAGTCTTGATTAACCATGTGATGATATCTATGTATGTTGTATATCCTCCAAACCGCAAATGTACTTAATCATTTCCGAAAGACTTGCATTGACTTTTAACTAATGCTTCTGTCTTCAGTGAATAATGGCATTATCAAGCAAACAATGGTGAGAGCACAGCATGTTGTTATATAGTTGCTGTTATACAGGATGCCATTAATATGGTGCCTCACATGGCAATATCATCAATAATATACTCATAACTATAATCATTAGACTAGTTTCTTGGACATTCCCTAATCATTGGTATCAATACACACACACACACACACCTCTGATCACGTATCCAAGGTGTGTCTGATGACAACAGCTGCTACAAAACACCATCAATATGTGATACTATCTCCTCAGGTCCGTCTACCTCCATCCAATCCTCCACAGCGGTCACCTTGACAGATGGCCCAGCAGCAGCCCAGGAACTAGAGCCGCCCCCTGCAGAGGTGGTACCCGCCGTGGCCCCCCCTAGCCTGGAGGAGGTGCAGCAGGCCGTGCAAGAGGCCTCAGAGCAGGTGGAGAGCCGCGGGGCAGAGGAAGTGCTGAAGGAGCTGCTGGAGAGGGTGGTGGAGGCAGTTCGGGGGCAGGTGGAAGTAGGAGGTGAAGGGAAAGCAGATGAAGAAGCAGTGCGGGAGGCGTCTGAGGAGGATGACACCGAGGAAGAAGAAGGAGGAATGGAAGCTGCCACAGAGGCTGAGATGTTGGAGCAGGCAGTGGAGGAGGTGGAGGCCAAAGATATCGGTGGCGAGGGGGGATATAATGGTGTTGGAGAGGAGCAGGAGGTCGCGGTGGTGGATGCATTGGAGGTTATAAATGAGGCGGGAGAAGAGATTGTCGAGGACGAGGAGGAGACAGTGGCTGGACCTGAGGAGGAGACCACAGCGGGCGGAGAGGCAGATGTAGTGGAGGTTATCGAAGAGTCTCTGGCCCCAAAAGTCAATCAGATTATTGTAGAAGACACTGTGGTTGTGTTAGAAGAGACAGAAGGGCATTTGGATGTCGGGGAGGCCAGGCCGGAGGACGGCAAGGAGCAGGCTGTGCTGTCGGAAGAAAAAGGAGCATCTGAAGCAGAAACGCAGGAGGTGGAGGAGACCCCAGCTGCTGTGGAGGTGGCAACAGGCGGAGAGCCGAAGACCGTGGTAGAGTCTGAACCCAGCCTGACGGTGTCTGACGTGGAGCAGATAGGGGACATGTGGGGAAATGAAGAAACCCAGGTGGATGAATTGGAAAGTGACGACATCGTCCTACATCGTCATGAATTGGAGCTGGAGACCACACACAAGGTAGTAGGGGAGCCAGTAGAGGAGCTGTACATGGCGAAGGATGACGAAGGACCGGAGGAAGAGGAAGAACAGGTGGTGTTGGGGGGAGGAGCTGCGGAAGACGTAGTGGCAGAAGGGGCGGATGTGGGGGAAGCGAGCGTAACCATGGGAGAGTCAGTGGTGCTGGAGAATGAAGGAGGTGACCAACCAGCAGGAGAAGAGGAGCAGATTGCTCTGGAGACGTCACATAGCAGCGAAAAAGAGGATCAAGGTGAGATATGTGTTGTGGCCCAAAGAAATTAGGCCTCTGTGATGTGGTCTGAGGCTGGCACCAAACCACAACATCAGAAACCTCCAAAATCCAAATAAATCTAAATCTTCTGGTTGATATTTCTTCCCATTGCATTAATGAGCACCATATTTCAGCTCACTTTACTTTCAGCACATCTCTTATCTAATGATAGTCTAACATCTGAATTGATGAATATGTAAAACCTGCTCATTATTTTCATCACAAACCCCTAAAACTAGAATGGCATTTGTCTCTAAAGTTTCAGCTGCATTAGACTTAGCAGCTTTGGTTGAGCTTGCATTATTTGCATCTTAACCTACTTTAACATAGGAAAGCTCTTAAATTAAGATTATAAGCTCCTTTTATACACTTTACAATAATATTGGTTTGCCCTAAAAGAGGCGTAACATTCAACATTAGCTGCTCTGGTTGGATTGGAAACAACTGAGGTACTGACATAAGCTTTTTGCATCATCAAAATGTTTACTCCAAATATCCTGGCAAGAAAATATTATTTATTTATCAGTTGAAACTTCTAAAAAAATCTCTAAAAACCCAATAGTTGTTGTGACAGATGCAAAAAGACTAGTATCCTAAATACACATGCAGCACTGTGAAGACAAGTGATAAACCACCTTCCAATATCAGTTGCAGCACATCTATGCATTATCCTAAATTCCATAGGTCCACTCGACAAACCCTAAACCTTGACCTCTCGGCTTCATTTCCATGTATGTGCCACATACCAAACCTAGAAGTGCCGGTGATCTCTTCCTCAGATCCGGAGGACGGGGATGAGGCCTCCTTGGAGCCGAGACCCGAGGACCAGGCTCCCACCCCCGGACCATCCCAAGGTGGGGTGGAGCCTGGAGAGAATGCCCTTGGTGAGGAGACTCCCAACAAGGTCAATGAGATCCTCGCCCCGACGGATGACCTTTCGCTACATGACCCCGTTGCGGCCCAACCAACATTGGATCATATTGTGAAAGATGTTCTAGCTGAAATCCCTCAGGCAGATGGGGAGGAACCAGGGGAGGCCAATGAGCTGGTGGAAGATGCATCCGGAAACAAAGGTAAAATCTAACATTAAAAGATTTCAAAATCTAAAAGAAAATATATTTATAGATATATATCACAGTTGACTCCCCTATGTACTCTTCTTGTATTAATAATTATTTCTTAATGAAGGGGAGGCTCCTCAATAGGTTGAACATGTGACCTGTTATACAGTTTATCGCCATAAAACTTACTTACTTTTATTTAGTTTCCTGAAATTGTACGTTTAAATATGGAAATGAGGCATTATCTTATTAACTTCTGACAAAGTAGTAAAAAAAACCTTGTATTTTGGATGTTTCTTTCCACTAGTCTAAAGAAAAGACGTCTTATGAAAGCAAAATAGCCTAAAATCTCAAAATCGATCAATTGATGTTGCCCCCTGCAGTGTCTCATCTTAGGGACAATTTGAGGGGAGTTTAACTTGAAAATAGAAAAGAAACACACCCTTCTCAAGTGCAGTTTTAGGACTTGGATATCTGGCAACGTAAAAATGGGCTTTGGGTATATATTACAGCAGATTTTCTGCAGCTTAGAACTTGGGTAGAGTGGAGAATATGAAAACAGATCATCATCCCGCTTCTGCCAGCGAAATATGCAGATGGCCAAGTTGATGTTTTTCCATATGAATAAACAGTGGAGCAGGCTGACTACACACTGATTGGTGGGGAAGACCAGCAAGTTGGGACTCTCCCGTCACAATATTCTGCCTCATCGAAACGTAGAAGAGGTATTTACTTTATAAGCGTCTCTATGCCCTCTATGCATCAAACACATGGCCCATTGAGCTGACGCAACTTACAAACAGCTTGTAAAATGAAATGCCAATAGAGAAAACGGGTATTTTCTTCCTTTTTTTCCTGGAAAGCTTCAATGTGATAGTGTGAAACAGATGGAATGTCGGAGTACAGCCTCCTTTATGTGCAGATGAGGGACAGTTGATCTAGCCGTGTGCATCAGATGACAAGTTTCCTCTTTGTCTGCCCTTCCTTTTATTGCTCTCTTTCTCTCTCTTTCTCTCTCTCTCTTTCTCTCTCTATTTCTCAATACATCTGTTTAGAGACAAGTGAGCAGAGCCTAGAGGCATGGAAGATTGGGGCTATTTCTGCTGCTGCCTTCCTGGTTCTGGAGACCGTTATCATCATCATCTTTATCCTCAAATGTCGTAAAAAAAGCAGGTAGGCAGCACTGCTTTCTGGGCACTCGTGGAACACAGAGAAAAAAAGGGGTTATTTCATAGCCTATCATTTTGCGGCTCAGATTCTAGACAATTTCCTGTAGCATTCATTGACATAACAAGCTACTTTATACATCCAAGAGCCTCGTACAGAAATAGATTTTCATTTCAACCTAATCTTACCGTACTCGATAAAGTTTTTTTTTCTTTTCTGGTTTAATCTTTTTTTTAAAGACTCTTTTTTTTGCCTCTTTACTTTTTATGAATGGTTATCAAAATAAATCTTTGCATTCGCACAAGTACCATAATATATCCCAGAGCTTCTTCTCTATTAGCAGTAAATACGCCATCTGATTGGTAGCTGGAGCACCAGCAGCGCTACAATCACAGATGGGACTTCCAGCAGTACTGGTACATGATTGCTTCTGATGTTGCACAAGCTGCAGCTAACATGTTTCACGCTGATAGATGGTGACATGAGGAGGCTGTACCAAGTATTGGTTCAGTATTTGTCTTGTAAAAGAAAAAGAAGAAAATAAAAATGCCTTTCAGTAATATGCTGTACTGTTTTTTTAAATTATTTTTCCACAGGAACCAACACAGCATGCCATTAATTGGTGGATGGGCAATAGTCAGCAACAGCAGTAATATCTAAGATGTCTGTGTGTCTGTGTGTGTGTGTGTGTGTGTGTGTGTGTGTGTGTGTGTGTGTGTGTGTGTGTGTGTGTGTGTGTGTGTGTGCGTGCAGCACCCCATACCTCCAGCGGGCGTGTGAGGAAGGGTGTGTTGAACCGGAGGCAGCTACGGGAGGCGACTGCAGCGACGACACACTTCCTGCAGGCAATGGGGACGCTCAACAGTACGTTCACACGTAAACATCCATCTAACATGTGTATCGTTACATAGATACAGACATACAGATGTATTATAGATCGAAACGATTTCTACACGACATTCGTAACCATTAACGCTAAGAAAAACGTGACGAAAACACTACCACACACTACTAACTTTGTCCACAGGGGGTGCCAACATCAACGCCAAAGGAACGCTCCTCGTAGTGGCTTTAATATAGCAAAGAAAGGGCTCATTGTTGGCCTTGAACTAATAATCTCCAAACTTTGCTCTGCTAGAGTTATTGGGAGCTGTAAGTACACCACGTAGGTCTTTTGTCTGATTGAAACTATTTCAAGGTTTCATTTCCAGCGCTACGTGGTTTACATCTCACTGAGCTCAGGGAGTAGGTCCACTTATTTGCTAGATTTCCCACGAGTCATATTTTTTGCAACCAGAAAACTGACTTCTATAGTATCAGTCACCCACATGAGCCGGATGGCAGGCCTGTCCGACACCCTCCGACTACATGTTGTGCACTGACCTGCAATCTTGTGGTTCAGAGGAATCACCAGCTGTGTGCTTCTCAGCTGATATCCTCCAGGCTAAGCTATGCGCTCAGGAGGCTGCTAGCTGGGTCACATGAGAGTGTGAGTCCTGTGAACTGAGTAATACCGCTATTATTCTTAAATAGACTAGCAAGGGATGGATCAATAATAAGCGAAAGGTCTGCGTACGTGAGGAGCGACCATGTGGAAGTATACGTGGGGTCTAGGGCGAAATCTGAATTCCAAAGAGAAGTCTGACGTGTGCACAGCACAGGCGATAACAAAGCAACATTGAATTACTAAACAGTGAACAGACTCATCTTGGACTGGGTCTTTGTTAAGAGATTATATATCAGCAGTGAGAATCAAGTTGCCATTAAAAGAAAGAATCTCTGAAAACACTACTGACAAACCATAAAAGTCACTTTTAGAAAACTATCCGTCACATATTTAGCAGCAGTCTCAACAACCTTGCACGCTGTTCCTGCAGCACTCGACTGTGCACCATACCAGAGGGAGAAATGAAGGACTTAAATAACAGTGAGCCAGCAAAGTTAATATGGCAGTTTGAAAAGCCTTGAGAGTCAATCTACCGGCGCATATTCAAAACGCATGCAGCACTTTTACAACTTCTTGCGTCCAGGACGCCGTCACCTACAATCAGTCGATGATATCCACTGATCTATTTATATCTAGGCGTGTCATTATCTCCCAGCGTATCTCCTTCCACCATAGTTTGCAAATGCTTCTCCATCTGGTGCATTAAATAAACAACCACCATTACAATATTAGCATTCGCTCGCAGCGTGTACAACAGCAGTTTGACGGCCATTATGAAAACAACACAATTAAGTTGTGTTTGTGTTGTCTTGTGTCTTGTGTTGACCCCCCTACACCGAGAGAACCAGACGGTCTTCGTTTTCGTTCAGAGTGAAAACAGATCTGCGCTGCGTCGTTATTATTCCTGCAGTCGAACAGAACTTGCCGCTGTTGACCCGACTCTTAGATGGCTGACATCCGCCCTGTGTCTTCCCTCTACCAGAATAGCAGCACTCAACGCATCTGACGTCGCTTCGACCCTGGCCCGAAACAAAGAGCGGCACCAAGAGGGGCGCGCGACAGCCATGTCCAACCTCCCGCCCAGCTCCGCAGAGGAATCGGCCGACACCGGGCCAGGACCCGACTCCTCACAAGACCTCAGGACGTCCATTCTGTAGAGGATCCAACCGTTCCCTCCGTTCCTCCTGTATCCAAATAAAAAAATGATTTTAAAAAGCCACTTTGCTAACCCTAACCAACCCAACGCTGACTGCCTTGGTTTCTGACTGTAGTGACCACTGTACATAACAACATTAGCATGTTGGTGGTCAGGACGGCGCGTCTGGCTGTGCGTCTGTCAGACAGAGACGCCGTCACATGTTTGACACGTGTAAACATGCAGAAGTAAGGGTGCGCATAAACCCATGGGGATGAGTGAAGAGGAAGAGTGTGTTTTAAAATACTCTGTATGCATGCGTGTTGTGTGTGTGTGTGTGTGTGTGTGTGTGTGTAAATGGGATTTTAAAAAAAAGTGTCACAACTCTAATTTGATTTGAATAAAATGTTGAGGGAAGGTTTTATTTTGAGGGAAGGTTGGATGAAGGTTTTTTTTTACCCACTGACCTTCATGCTGACCACATCATGTCTGATGTGGTCAGCATGAAGGGCAGTGGGTAAGAAACAAAACAGCGACTCACAAGCGCTAGCGCAGAGTGCCGTACCTGCACGGTCAACAGATGAAGGAAAAAAAAGAGACATTTTAATTATTTACACAATGTTTAAAACTTGGTTTTTAACTTTCTATGACCGTTTGTGATCCGAACAATACCAAATAAAAAAACGAGACTATTGAATGTGTGTGTTGTCTTTTTTTGTTGCAAGGTCTGTCTTTTCCTAATAAGGATTGCTAAATGTGTTACCAGAAGGAGCCAGTGACCCCCAGAAACCTAACTGTCCCCACACCTTACAAACCATCGGCGTGTTGTTGAAGGGGTCTCGTTAAAAAGTGTGACGGCGTTCTCACAGTCGATTCTTTTATTGCTCGAGTGACCAGGCAGACGGGCGTCATTAGGGTTGTGATCATAAGGCCTATGAAAGAATGTTCGAAAGATCTTACACAAGCTCCAAAGAGGTCGGGTCATGCGCTCAGTAGCTATTTAAGCCACGAGGAGGAGTGGGCCGACTCTTGGGGGGCTACAGTTCTGCAGGAAGAGAGGAGCAGCATGCACAGTCAGAGGTAGGGGATGCACACTACACTGGGGCTTTTGTTTTTTGATGTTAAAAACCTAATAGTGTGAACGATTGCTTCTGCAACATTTACAAACTGAAAGTAAATATGGGACTAATTTACAACTAAGCTGTTGGCAAAAGTTGTAAGGATCTCTGCCAAGGAGCAACATGTAAAACACTTTTATTTCTTTAATTGGTAACTTAACTTCAGTAGCTGTTATCACTGTTTGCGTGATAATTGCATTCGCCAAAACCTTTACTCAGTCCATTCATTCATTCGTTATCAATCAAAAAGAAAATATAATTGCAAATCGTCGCTTGCTGTCTGTTGTTGAAAGCATTTCTGAACTTGTAAGAGTCGAAAACTAATGACTATGTGAATTATGAATAAGTACTCGCACTGCCTGCAGGGGGGTGTAAGAAGTGAAGTTTCGGAATAATGTTCAGAAAATTGTCTTTAACAAGAGAACACAGAGCAGTTCTGACTCTGATGGATCGTCTCTGGCCGCCGTACGGCCCGAGATAAGTGGTTTAGAAAAAGATGTCTGGATGTAAAACAAAAGTGTCTCTTCCATCTTTGCGTTTCTCAAATTCCTAACCTACTTTGTCCTCACTTCATTCTCCCCATCTCACTCCCCTGGTGCGCCCCCTCCTCTCCTCCGGATGTTTTGGGGCGGCAGCATGTGGAGAGCGGCTCTTCTGCTGGCGACCTTGTGCGTCACCCTAACGCTGGCTCAGTTCCCCCGCGAGTGCGTCACCCCCGCGGGCCTGCAGAGCGGCCAGTGCTGCCCATCCCCCGCGGGGGCGGCGGCGGGGGACGAGTGCGGCTCCGACACGGGCCGGGGGCAGTGTGTGGTCATCGCGGCAGACAACCGGCGCCACGGGCCCCAGTACCCTTACGCCGGGCGCGACGACCGAGAGAGATGGCCGCTGACGTTTTTCAACCGCACCTGCCAGTGCAACGGGAATTTCAGTGGCTATAACTGCGGGCAGTGTCGACACGGGCTGACCGGACCCGACTGTGATCAGAGGATCTCTGTGGGTAAGACGATGGAGCTCTGGGTCTCGAAAGATGTACAGGGGAATATGGCCAAGCATGTTTCTGTTCTAAGTAAAGCAGTGTGTTCATTTCTAACAGCATTCTTCTCTCATCCTCTCTTCCTTCGTTCCTCCCACACCTTGAACACCTGTTATTCTCTCTCTCTCTCTCTCTCTCTCTCTCTCTCTCTCTCTCTCTCTCTCTCTCTCTCTCTCTCTCTCTCCCTTTCCCTCTCTCTCCCTGCCCTCCGGTCTCCCTCCTCCCCCTTAACCTCCCCCCAGTCAGGAGGAATATCATGCAGATGAGCACAGAAGAGAAGCAGGCGTTTGTGAACGCTTTGGACCGAGCTAAGAGGACGGTCCACCCGGATCTGGTTGTCTGCACACGCCGGTACAACACACACACACACACACCCACACACATACATATATATATACATGTATGTTTGTATGGAGTTTCAAATTGGTTTTATGGTAATTGAGAAGGAGATTGATCGCTATTCAGCCTGTCTTTGTATGACAGCCGAGCTTCGCCCAAAGACCTTCGGGCTCAGTTTGAGTTTGGCAGTTGAAAGCCCCACTAATACAGCTATAGGCGGCCCCATGCTGTGTTTTAAAAGTTATCAGGGAATTCAGGACATTTCTCTGGGCAGCTTTCTGCCTAAACAGCAGGTGGAAGTGCAAATGATCAGTTTGGGCTGCAGGAAAAGGGTTTATAATCTTTTAAGTAGCACAGCTCCTTAAAAAAAATATTCTCACACGCATACTTAACAATTGTGTTGTTTTTTTTGCTTTGAAAAACAAGAAGATAAACATGGCTATTTTAAAGCGGCGTGTCGGGGAGTAAAAAAAAGAAAAAAGAAGAAACACAAGGTGCAATTAATCCCGCTGCTCCTCTCATCTGTAGGTACCAGGAGGTGTTTGGGCCCGATGGCAACACCCCACAGTTTGAGAACATCACCATTTACAACTACTTTGTCTGGAGCCACTATTACTCTGTCAGTAAAACATACTTGGGGGCGGGTCAGAGCAGCTTCGGAGGCGTCGACTTCTCCCACGAGGGCCCAGGTTTTGTCACCTGGCACCGATTTCATCTGCTGCAACTGGAGCGAGACATGCAGGTGAGAATAGAGACGGGGTGGATGAGAGGAAGGGTGGAAGGGGAAAAAGGAAAAGGAGGATAGAGAGTTGGCTTTTCGGCTGATGGAGTGATGGAGGAAGTGGGGGTGAGATGATGAGGGGACGATGGAATGAGTGGGAGGATTTGAAGAGATGGAGACGGAGCGGAAATCCATCCTGCAGGAGAAAGGGGGGAAAAGAGGGAAGAGGGCAGATGGAGATAAATCGTATTCATACCAAGGGTGGAACATTGTAAGAAAATGATAGAATTAGTGGGAAATAATACAGGATTGAAAGTTCAAAGACAGTGGCATACAATAATGGGAGGAGGTGATTCAATGGCATTGTTTAATTAATAATTATGGGATTTAGCTTTTTCTGACACGTGTCGATTGATCCACCCGTGAATATCTCTGCAGGACATGCTAGGCAACCCAACCTTCGCCCTGCCTTACTGGAACTTTGCCATCGGAGGCAGCGAGTGCGACATCTGCACCGACGAGCTGCTCGGAGCCAGGAGCTCCTTCGACATGAGCTCCATCAGCTCCAACTCCGTGTTCTCCCAGTGGAGGGTCATCTGTGAGAGCGTGGAGGACTACGACTCTTTGGGCACCGTGTGCAACAGTAAGGACCGCTGCAGCAACGCACACTGTACCGACACGCTCTCACCACAACACATCACCTACTGACACTTTGTCAGATGGAAACTCAGTCATACGTTAACTTAGTAAAACGTAGTCAAGTAAAATGTAAACTAAGTACATAGATTCAAATAAAACGTAAACTAAGTATGTATAATAAGTACATAAACTCAAGTAAAACATAAACTAAGTAAAACATGAACAAACTATGTAAACTAAGTAAAATGTAAACAAACTTAAATTCATACAAACTAAGTAAACCGAGTAAAACATGAACTAAGTAAAATGTAAACAAACTATGTAAAACGTAAACTAAGTATAAAAATCAAGTACCTATACTTAGTACGTACACTCAGTAAAATGTAAACTAAGTAAAATGTAAACTGAGCACGTAAACTATGTAAAATAAAAAGTAGTCAAACTTAAAGCGACACTATGTAACTTTTCCCCTGTAGCGCCCCCTTCAGGTATTTAACGTCTACTCTAGAGTCATATATGGCTCTTCCTTTCACAGCTGATCGATGCGAGCTGCCAGTGTTCTGTCATTTTTTGCTGCCTTGTCAAAATTTAGGTGTGTATCGATTCATGCTACCCTATCTGATAGGATGTTATTGTACTATCAAAATATGCTTTTCTTTCAAAGTTCAATGTTTCACTTTTCATTGTTAAAGTGTTTATCTTCAACACTAAATACCCTAATAATAAACCAGTGCTTTATTATGATAATGTGAACAAACTCATGTTTACAATAATTTGTTGACACAAAAGAAATAGCAACTGCTTATCACTCATTAATCTACATATCATTACTACATATTATTACTACCTGTACAATATACATGCTGAAGGTACTTTTAACTAGGGAAATAATCGGGATTTTGAGGATGTTACTCCCCGTTATCAGACGTGCATCGACAGGGTGGCAAAACATTATTGGCGTGTCAAAAAAAACTCGGAAAATCGACTCGGCGCATGCGCAATACCACAAGTCATCGGTTCTTGACAAGTAGCATGAAATGATAGAACACCGGCAGTGCGCATCGGCAGCCGCAGCGAGCCGTTCAGCCACGGCATATCATTCTGTCTGTACGCGTCGCGTAACGGAGCAAATAAAAAGTCACCTGCGAGTGTGGACTGGCACTATATGACGTTGGTAATCACTGCCAGAAAGCAAGTTGAACTACTTCCGCCGGAAGCACCGGGCGGCTCCCACCATCTTACATTCAGCAGTTCTCTGGCCACAGACCCCCGATGCCAGTGGCGGAGGCGCAAATCAACATATTAAAAGTCATTGTAGCGGCACCATTTTTTTCAAGCTGTTATTTTAAGGTGGAAAAGTTACATAGTGGGGCTTTAAGCTAAGTACTTAAACTAAGTAACCTTTAAACTAAGTATAAAAACTAAGTACGTAAAACTCAGTAAACCTAATTTAAGTAAAACGTAAACTAAGTCAAATGTAAAGTAAGTAAAACAAAAAGTCTAAACTATGTAAAATAAAACTTAGTAAAGCTTAAACTAAGTACTTATGCTAAGTCAAATGTAAACTAAGTCTAAAAACTAAGTACGTAAACCAAGAGAAATGTAAACTAGTACGTGAAAAACTCAAGCAACGTAACATAGGTATGGAAAACACTTAACAAACATCACAAACAAATCTTCAAAATAACTGAAACTCCTTTTGGGACTCAAACTCCAACTTCCTCCCCCGCCCTGTGTGAGGGGTTTCCATCACTCTCTTGGCTTTCCGTCGATGCTAAACGGTGCTTTGTGTGTCGCTATCGGAGCGCGAGGGCCGTGACAGAGCACCTGTATTGGGTTGCTGCAGCCCACCGTGGTGTGTGGACACACAGCTGCATCAGAAAAGAGGACAAAGTAGCTTGTAAAAAGCGCATGTAGAACACAAGCTGCTATAAATAATACCTCCCTGCTGTTGGGCCGCATTCTGTATCGCTCTGCACTCTCACCGTTTGTCTGAGACGAGTCGATTTGTTGAGCAACTTCTTCGGAGTTGCCGTGTGCATCCACACGGCACTCCATCTTAAAACACTTGGACTTGAAAGCCGTCTCCTCACTGGGCCTTATTTCTCTATTGCAGTTTTCCCAAGTGTTCATTTCCCTTAGGCCGAGCGGTTTAGACCAGAATAGGACAACTCTGTGTAACGTTGTAAGCTCGACTTTACGTGATCAGATTTGCGGGGATTGGATCTCATTCCACACTGGCACCAGATTACAACCCTAAATCACGACTTTTCCCACACCTAATCCATACAATGTTTGTTTTTTTCTGGAATAATGGAAGAATGTCCAAAGCGCAGATCTCTTTTACAGACAAATTAAAGGGGGTTCCTTTTGAACAAATGCATACGTAACAGAAGGGAATTTGACAACAGGTAGAACATGTGAACAGCCAACGTGTGACCTGATATTTTATGCATCAACAAGCAACATCTTCCTAAATGGGTTGGGGGGGGGGGGGGGGGGCTCATTTGTGAATGTGCTAGTTGAAGACAGGAATCTAGCAGTCTACGGTTTCCTTTGATCTGAGGGAATAATCTTCAAACAGACAGACAGTTATGTAGCTCTGTTTGAGTGTGTTTATGCAAGTGTGTGTGTGTGTGTGTCTGTCTGTGTGTGTGTGTGTGCATGTGCATGTGTGGGAGAGAACGTACAACAACAACAAAAAGGAAAAAAGCGATCATGCATGCTAGAAGGAAGATTTTTTTCTTTTTTTTCAGTCACGGGGGCTCCCAGTCACTACTGTTGACTTTTAGTGAATAATTTAAGCAGGAAAACTGCCGTCTTGTCATGTTTAAGACTGATAAACTAGTCTACTCTATAATTAGAAAGTAGTTAAAAACTGCAACATTTCTTATCATGTTTCTTTTCATTTCTGTTGGGACCAATGGCCTGAATCTTTTCTGCAATGCCCCACAAACCAACTATAGCCATCGCCTCTGCGTTGTTTCCCTCCGCCAACCAGTCATGTTGCAGTTTACATCCACGTCTGTCCAAAATGTCCCCACTTTATCGTGTTCCCTCATTGGACAACATGTGTTTCGTGAGGGCACAGTGACCTTTGGCCAAACTTGATTGCAAGTGGATGTTTTTTGTCAGATTCCCTACAGGCGTCCCGGAGGTATCGCGCTCACAAGAACAATCTTCTGTCTGTAACTACGCTGCACTAGAGCGTGATAATATACCTCTGACCTCGGGTTCTCTCCTCATCCCCAAGGCACCGAGACCAGCCCCATCAGGAGGAACCCGGCGGGCAACGTGCAGCGCCCCATGGTGCAGCGGTTGCCGGAGCCCCAGGACGTGTTGGACTGTCTGGAGCTCAACGCCTTCGACACGCCACCGTACTACTCCACCTCCTCCGAGAGCTTCAGGAACACCATTGAAGGTGCACGGTTACGCAATCGGGTTCAGGGTTAGAACATACTCCCATTACCCTGTGGAAGATAATTAGGCTGGATCTTCCAATCACATGGACACACCGCAGGCTCCAACACAACATTTGCTGCTTTCGAATGTCGGGAAGTCAGAGCTTGAATTTTCTGCTTTTTCTGTGTTCTTTTCAAGGCTACAGCGCCCCCCAGGGGACATACGACCCAGTGGTCCGCAGCCTCCACAACCTAGCCCACCTCTTCCTTAACGGGACCGGCGGACAGACCCACCTCTCGCCCAACGACCCCATCTTTGTCCTGCTGCACACGTTCACCGATGCGATCTTCGACGAGTGGCTCGGCAGACATCAACCAGGTACGTCAAGACTCAGCTGGATTCTCTACATTCTACTCTCGGTAGAATATAGAGATGAGCCCATGTGTCCTCCTCCTGCAGGCGAGGTGGTGTACCCCGAGGAGAACGCTCCTATCGGGCACAACCGGAGATCCAACATGGTTCCCTTCTGGCCACCCGTCACCAACGCCGAGATGTTTGTCTCTGCCCCAGAAAACCTGGGGTACTCCTATGAGGTTCAATGGCCAGGTGAGTAGCGGCACATTCCCGCCTGCACGAATCCCCAATGACCCAATCGTGACCTCCACTCACTCTCTCCACCCCACAGCTCGTGCCTACACCCTGTCTGAGATCATCACCATCGGCATCGTAGCGGCGGTGATGGTGGTGATGGTGGTGGGCGGCGTCATCGCC
This sequence comes from Liparis tanakae, assembly GCA_036178185.1. Classification (NCBI taxonomy): domain Eukaryota; kingdom Metazoa; phylum Chordata; class Actinopteri; order Perciformes; family Liparidae; genus Liparis; species Liparis tanakae. The sequence goes on along the minus strand of CM070110.1, from coordinate 13,806,322 downwards.
TGCGCCGTGCGCGCCCGCTCCTTCCGCTCGGCCGAGGCCCTGGAGCCGCTGCTGGGAGAGACGTTCCGCCGATACTCGGAAGACGACGGGAGGCTGGGCAAATCTCAGTCCGTTGTCTAAATCCACGCCTTAACATTTGCACACATTCGATTTTTCTTTTCTTACTTCTTCTAATAAAGTCGAGCTGGTTTTGAACCCATATCTGTGTGTCTGTGACGTTGTATTTGGTATCAATTATTGTTACAGTCCGCTGTTAGTGAGGCTCTACACACTATAGGGTACTATTTCTCCCCGATAGTGTCCCCTTTATCAGCTCCTAACATATGTGTACTCATGCCAACAAAGTTTTTCTATCTCCACGATGATGGCGACAGTCCTATTGGGTTGGATGTTGCTGCTCCTTTCATTGGGTATTTAAAATTAGTCCATTTCCATGTGAATAATATGCCCTGGTGTACGGTACGAAGAGACTACAGACGGGTCTTAATATAGAGGCCTGGACTGCAGGCGCAAGATGTACTCGTCTGAGTCCTGAAGGCTCACCAGCAAACCACTTAGATGTAATGCTGCTCCTCAGCAATGAGTCAGATCGAATCCTTGCAAATGTCTTTATGTCTTCATAGAAGCACACACACACGCACATACACGCACATACACACACACATGCGCACGCGCACACAGAGACTCACACACACACTGCCCTCATGTGGACGTAACACATTACTGACGCAGTATGAGTCATGTGCTTGAAACCTTTTATGTCTTTAGCCTCTGATCAAGAACAAAATTAATTAAAAAAATTAGAGTGAAAACAGCTAGAGCACATAAGTATCAGCACTTCCATCTTCATAAAGTCCTTCGTTAGAAGACAGCCATGTTGTTTGGAAAGTGCTCTGTCTTACAGTATGGAGATTCTATAGAGTTTAGCATCAGGGGGTGTTGGGATATGTGGTGTCTCGGTCAGTCACTAAGAGAATCAAAATGAATTCATGAGGAAAGAACGGTTTTCAAAGGCTCTGTAACCCGATGATGAGGCCCCACTGCTATAACTGCTATACGAGGCGTCTCGTTATCTCTTGCTTCGGGGCTAAGCCAGCCAATGAGACGGCGTGACACGAGCGCCCCATGCTTCTCTGCCCCAAACGTCAGTGTAGCTTCTTTGCTTGTGACAGCCCAAGACTTATAACTGCAATGTGCTGGAGGTCGTGTAGACCTGCAGTATGTTTTTTTTGGAGACTCAGCACAGGACTGAACTGCTTAGGAATGGCATGTTTTGCAGTGCATGCTGGTATCTTGAAATATAATCTAATGGGAATGTGGAAAAAAATATTTTTGGGGATGTTTGGGGGGTGAATCTACCATCATTTGGCTTGTTCTCTCACTCTCCACCAGCAGGTTACACTGACAGAAAAAAAGACACTGCTGTGGATTCATCAATATGGGAAGTTGGGAGAGTCTCAGACACACGGAAGAAAAATGGGCCCAGAAAGAGAGAGAGAGAGAGGGGGGGCGTCATTAGCGCCTTTCATGACAAGTGTGTGCCCTCTCATGAAAGTCCTCGAGCTGCAGAAGAGAAGAGGAATGCATTACAGTGTTGCAGCCTCAGTGCAGAGGCCCAACCGTAGGATACGATGGAGAAGAGGGTGAGAAGAAGAAAAAGGTCCCGTTGTTAGTGGCCTGCTGGTGCACTCTTCATAAAAGTTTGAGGGAAAGGGAATTTGAGCCGGCTGTAAAAAGAGAAATGCAAAAACCCACAACAGCAGATCACTTTTCTTGCTGAATGAAAGGGAAAAACAGGGAGACTTCCATGCATCTGGCCCCCTGCGGCTCACACAAGGGTTGTATTAAAAAAGTATTAAAATCAAATGAAGCTCATATTATAAAGGAAGTACGAAAAAAAAACGAATTAAAATAGAAAAGCATATATAGATGTGGTTTTGGATTCCAAACAAGGAGAAGATAAAAAAGTTTATTTTTCACAAATAAAGAAACGATAATTTTGTGGGAAACATTCTGGTTAGATGCACGAAAAGCATTTTATTCATCTTATAAGCCTCTTCACGCCAGCCTCCAGGCAACGTCATTGTTCATCTGGAGGAGGATAAACCAGACCGCGATGGCGGGGTTTCAATAAAGCTTACAATGTGAACAGATGGCTTTGATTAATGTGCAGGCTCCAGACAGGATCTCCCTCGATGCCTCATATTTCCTAAATGAGACATTTGTGTGCAAATGTCTTAATTGTCAGGTTGTCAACGGTAAGTCCGGTAATTAAAGTACAAATGCTGTGCATATTTAGGAATACGAAAAACAGGTCTCCATTGTCCTACTTTAGTCTCAAACTAACTCTGGAAAGTAACTAAATACATGTATTCAAATACTGTGCTTAAAGTGCAGTTTTGAAGTACATGTACATGAGTATTACCACTTTCTGCCGGTTTCTATAAAAACTGGACTTTTGTTTTTTCTCCACTATATTTATACCTTTTGCTGATTGAGACTAATGATACAAAATGTCATCAACAAATGAAGTATGATGAATTCACAAGCAGCAGGATGTAGAGTAAGTGAAATCAGCCCCACATGTAGCAGCGACAATATTAAAGTGATGAACACTTTAATTAATGTAAAAAGACATTATTCTGAAATTACTTTTGGCTCCGGCACGTTATTAAGTGTTTTGTGTTGGGTCTACTCTGTCACACACACACACACACACACACACACACACACACACACACACACACACACACACACACACACACACACACACACACACACACACACACACACACACACACACACACACACACAATAAAGCCGAGTGATCTTGAATATGTGCTCATGTTTGACAAAGAGAGAGCGAGAGAGCGCGAGAGAGAGAGACAAAAAGCATAACTGAGACAATAAAAAAGACCCCATGGCAACAATTCAGCTCGTCTGCTTTTGGAAATAAAAAAGTACGATTTCTGCGTCTCTTAAAGAAACGTAACCGCGGGCACAGACGTCCTCATTAGAATGCTCTGGAGTCTCAGATCATAGACTTCTTCAATGGGTTGAGGATTCAAACACTGGGATATCACAAGCTTATCTCACTCAAGTGCCTCTGCATCATCACACACACACACACACACACACACACACACACACACACACACACACACACACACACACACACACACACACACACATGCACGCACACACATAGAGGGTACATCAGGGAAGGAAGTAAGCAGATCAACAGAAGAAAGAAATGTCTGCATACAAAACTCTAAACAAATGACCATTTAATGACATCACTCGCAGAACAGTCAGTAAACACAATGTGACACAACCCCCCCCCACACACACACACACACACACACACACCCTACCTCCAGCAGTGACTCTGGGGGCTAATGACATGAATGATACTCAATTAATGATAAATGTTGAAAAAGCATGATTATCTCAGTACAAATGAATCCATATAAAACAGGGACGAGGTTTTCCTAAATCCACGAGAGTAAAAGACATCATGAATACGGTGAATAGATATGTGAGAACATCGCAGGGTGAGCTCGAAAGTCATGAAGAAGAACACCGGCTACTCGAGGAACCGCGACACGGAGAGCGACCCGGAAGAGAAACAGACTTCCGGAGCAGCTCGTTGCCAGGCAACAGATTGGCAGAAGCACTTGGCATGAACAACAGAAGGACAGCAGATGTACGTGTGACCCTCCGGACCCACAGGTCGGCAGAGGCAGAGGTCAGTTATTTATTCACGAGAATGCTGCAAATGATATGATATTAATGCAAGCTTATATTATAATACCTTGAACTGGATCACTAGAACTCAATATATAAGCAGCAGTTGGCTTATTTAATAGTTGCCTCTGGTGCTTTTAGCATTCTATGCTTTATATATTCTGCTGGTTTTAATACAGAGATATATTCATGATGGGGATATGAATCCATATCCATATAACATGAACACATTACTCCTAAATAACACCTCCACGGTGCATGTTAACACACCCAGTTATAGCTATATTCAGATGAACAATATCTACTCTTCTTGTGATTTTGCACCAAACGTGTATCACGTCATCACGTCTTCAATGGCAAGGCGGCAACGTTATTTTCGTCGAGGCTACATCGCGGAAAACGTGACGGGCTTGCAGGCGCACAAACGTGTGTGTGTGTGTGTGTGTGTGTGTGTGTGTGTGTGTGTGTGTGTGTGGAGAGGGGGGTGGGTTCTCAAGAGAGCACCGTCAGCACCACGGACCCCCTGGTCTTCTTGAGGATGTCAACGGCCTCGCCGTGGGTCACGCCCTCCAGGCAGTGTCCGTTTACGGCGATGATCTGGTCCCCGCGCTTCAGCCGGCCGTCCTCCACGGCCGCTCCCTGCCGGACGTAAAGGGAAGGTCAGGGGATTGAATTATGTTAAACATATCATGTATATATTATATAACATAGATATTTAAAATGATTTATTACTGGATGAAGTTATGAAACCAAAAGCATTATTAACTATTCCAGCCAACTGAGGAGAAAACAATCCTGATCTTTATCTCTAAGTCACAGCATATCTACTACAGCTGGTATAAACCCTTAAAGGCACAGTACACCCGCAAAATGAAACATAGATAGTATTCTTCTTCCCTGTAGTACTATTCAGCAGGCTAGCTTGTTTCTGTGTGAGATGCAGATAGTTTTGGAGATATCGGGACTAAGTGGCTGTAATACCCCGTTTCTGTTTCTCCTGTGTTCCGTGTCTCCTATGTCTCCTCTGTGTCTCCTGTGTCTCCTCTGTGTCTCCCCTGTTTCTCTGTGTGTCCTGTGTCTCCTGTCTTCTCTGTCTTAATTGTTTAATTCCCAGCACCTGCCCTCAGCTACCCTTGTCTCGTTAGTGTCTGATGTCTTACACCTGTTTCACCCCCGATATATTGTGTCAGTCTTTCCCTTGTCTCCCGTCGGATTGTTGTCTGTGGTCGTCTATGATTCTGTGTCCTTTTCCCGTTGTCCTGTCTGTTGTTTCTGATCCTGCCTGCCTCGATCCTGCCTGCCTGCCCTGAGCCCCGATTCTCTGCCTAGCCCTTTTTTTCCTTTTGGAAACTTGACTCATTAAAGAGGGCTTTTTTGTTATTTCATATTGCGTCCCAGCCTGTCTCTCTGCGCCTGAGCCTCACCCCATCACTAAGACTTGACAGTGGCACTGGTCTTGTGGTGTTCGCATTGGGCCCAAAAACAACATTAGGAATAGCTCAACAGCAATGTCTCTCCAGAAATCATGACCCTGGAGTGGTATTCAAAGATAATACAAGGCCTTTGTTGTGAGATGTTTTGTGGAGGAACTATTTTCTTTCAACCACAGTTGAATTACCATATTGTCCCATCGTATTGGATAGAAGGAAAGCTCCAAAACTATAGGCAACTCACACCAGAACCAAATATGTGAAAAATATAATTTTGGAGTGAATTGTCTCTTTAATTGTGGATTCCGATTGTCTCTGACTGCACATGGCACACGGACGCTTCTCCAGTTCAACAGGACACCACGCTGCGCCAGGATTAGAGCTCTGTAGCGGGAACCCCCCATGAAAGATATCTGACATGGGGGCGGTCCTCTCACCTTGTTGAACACCGTTTTGATGTAGATGGGCAGGTCCCCGTGAGGGCTGCTGAACCCCCCCACGATGCTGAAGCCCAGGCCTGAGGAGCCCCTCTCCAGAGCCACGGTCTTACACGTGCGAGCACTGCGGGAATTGAAAGGAGTGAAACAACGGAGGGGTGCTGCTGGGCACCGAAATATTGTATGTGTGAAAGTAGAAGTGTCTTAAGAGAGGGAGATTTCTCATGTACTCTATATGATCTGGATACATGTGATGAATGAAAACTGAAGTGTGATAAACAATAACAGAGTTGTAAAACCTTTTTAAATAAGAAAACAATTAGGGTCACAATAAATTACATTTGGGTCACTAATAATTTCGTTGATTAGAATGTCAGTTACAAGAATATGAGGCATAACAATACTTTTAAATATGTGTATTTTTTTTTAATTAAGCTGCCAAAAAAAACAAACAGAAGCAGTTCAGTGTTTGTTGTGGCATTTCGGATGTTGTTTTTAATTTTTGTTGTTTAGTTTGAAGTTTTTTCTTCAACTTTTATGAGCCTTGTTTGGCCAGGACTTAAAAAGTAAAAAATTAATCAGAAATAAAATTCAAGCTGCAAGAAACAATGAACAGGCGTTTGGCGAAGACACCGGTTGACGAGCCGAGAAATTGCACATTTTGTACAAACTTGTCTCGAATGTCTGGTGCTGAAGAACACACAATAATTATATGCCGTGACAAGTTTGGAGAAGATGGAAGAGTATCTGTAAAATACAGGAAAAAAACCCAAATTATAGAGCTAGCTACGCCAGCGGAAAGCCGTCAGGGGAGGCGACTCACCAGAGGTGGTTGTGGAAGCTGCTCGGTTGTCCTGACGATGGCGCGCTTACATCGTTGTGGACCTTTGTGCTGCACCCACCAGAACCGGCTGCCACCTAGACACACACACACACACACACACACACACACACACACACGGAAACACAAACATTCTGACACTATCACTACCTGATATCCTGTATTATCACAGTCCTATAGTGTTAATATAATATTATAATACATTCGCAATGTGTGATATTGGGCTGTATAAAATAAACTGAATTTAATTTAATTGATTTAACATGAAGACAACATCATTCTCAGGTTTACAAATGACAGATTATTATCGCGCTCACATGCAAAACATTGAGAACGAGGGGACGACTGGAACCATTTTCATTCCTGTTTTCATGCACGTTATTATGTCTGGGTGAGTTTAATATTTTTAAAAAAAGGTAATAATAGCCTAGAGGGATCAGGGTATTGTTCACTGAGGGGGAATAACTTGCTGACATTATTGCAACATAGTGCCTCACGCAGGTTTTCTATCTTCACGAGCGCGTGTCCCGGCGTGACGTCACCTGCAGACGGAGGGCTCCTGTGGCGCTCTGCAGCAGGGCGCTAGCTTGGACCGCCGTCATTCCCTCCATGGACACATCGTTGACACTGAGGATCCTGTCTCCTGCCTGACTGACACACATACACACACACACACACACACACACACACACACACACACACACACACACACACACACACACACACACACACACACACACTTGTACTTCTACAGGATACTTAAAAATGTCTTTTTATGTTTTTAAAAAGCCCTTTGGGTGTATGTACTTCATGTATTTCAAATGTGTTATAGTCTACAACACATGTTGTGTTTGTACAGTACTTTTAAGATGTATTTCAAGCCCTATAGACTTTATAAGTTATGGTATAACATTTTAAAATCCTGACAAAAACATTGTTAGTGAAACACTGCTCCTTTTCTTTATCAGGATCATAAAAATACACAAATTACAGTCACAGTTCAAATTTGTACCGTCAAATCAAGTTATTACACTTGACTGAATTGTTTACCCAATAGTGAGGACATTGTTTCTTTTGTCCACACAGGCACACAGACGTCGCTACTCCCCACCTGTAATTGGTGCGTTTTGCTCGCCAGTCCATCGGTATCCATGGTAGCAATAAAAAGAGGCACGTTGTCATGGGGACTGCCCGCTCCTCCTGCTACAGTGATGCCCAGGGAGTCACACAGCCCCTGTGGTGATACCGCACACACACACACACACACACACACACACACACACACACACACAGACACACAATAAACACCCTGTTAGACAATACCGACGTCAGAGTCTGCACATCAGATAAACACCTAATGTTACATAACTGGTCACCAGCCAGGTTTAGTCTATATATACACTAATATCTGTATTGATATATATATATATATATATATATATATATATATATATATATATATATATATATATATATATATACATACATTCATATATAGGAATACATAATAATAAAAAAAGTATATTCATTATTTGTTCACACCTTACCTTTTGTATTCTGACTTGTTTGGCGTCAGGATAATCTTGAATTGCTGTGGGAAAGAGATCAACTTAAAGATGTTTATTGTATTATTTCCATGTAATATATATATATATATATATATATATATATATATATATATATATATATATATATATATATATGTATGTACTACTCCACTCTATTTGCTTTGTGCACAGAGGGGCGACTCACAGTGGCTCCCTGTCTTGTTGTATGTCTCCCTCTGGTGGCCGAGCGAAGCGTTGCCTCCGCTTGAGCGGGTCAGAGTGGAGCAGTCGGAGTCTTCGCTCTGGATAAAACACAACTTAAAGTAGTCCTAGGTTCACAAAGTGCTGTTGTTAACATTGTGCAGAGGAGTAGTTGTTGACAACATTGAGTCACTGAGCTGGATTCTCAATACAAATTTCTCAATACATGTGTCCATCTTTTCTTTGCTGGCCTGTCGTGGAGTAGAAGCCGACAGCTTACCTGGTTCTGTGAGTACTGCAGCCCAGCTTTAAAGCGAGCCACCTCCAGCTGGACTGCTCCGCTGCCACCCTGAGAGCAAAGTCACGGATTACATCTCACATCAGATGATGAATCTGATTTGAAACGACAACAACTGACTAATGAATAACCCTGGACTTGTGTGTGAGCGTGAGAGCCGCCCAACCTGCAGAAGCTTGTGTGCGTGCTCCTGCGATGCCGCGCGGACATCCTCCCCGTTGATTGACAGAATCTGGTCGCCGAGCAACAACCTGCCATCCGAATCCGCTACGCCTCCTCTGATGAGATCTGACACAAAGATGCCCGTGTCATTACTGTTGGGAGAAAGCTGGGGTCAAAAGCTGTCGGCTCCACGCCGGCGGAGCGCATCACGTGACCTGTGCTCCTTCAGTTTTGCATAACGTCACACTTGATTGTGCAAATGATGTGTCCGTCACCTTTTTATTTATTTATTTTGACAATAACAAACTGTGTTGCGACAGAGTCCCCGACCTCTAACAGGGGAAAGGACCTAGAAGATACTCAACTTCAGATATGTTTTTTTATTATAAAAGTAAATAATACAATCTGATTACTTTATTACTTATAAATTGTAAATATGAATTCTCTGCTTTGTAGTCATATGGCTTATGCATAAGGTTTTTAGTAACTTAATTCTGTCCGTCCTCCTCAGTTGCTCTCGCTGAGGCACATTTGAGATTTATGATATTGGACTGCATGAATAAAATGTACTACTTTACTGCTTGCTTTGCTCATTTACGAAGCTTTATACAAAAAAAGTATAGATTAGCTTTAAAGACATATATAGTGATTAATAGCTTTCTTTTAATATCGGAGGATAATTCTGCAAATGCATGGCCTACTTTCTTTCTCACCGATTACTCATTTTCACAAGGCGCAAGTTTACGCTGCTCGTTGAGGTCGCCATCAACCCCCTTCGTTGGATTGTCTTACGGTTGCCGTGGACTCTTTTCGTCCGGCTTTAGGTGGCTATAGATAACATCCACGATGTAATTTGACCGACAGTGCAGTCAAAAATGACAAGGAGATACAGACATGTCACTTCATCAACACACATTGTGAAAGTACCTCTTCCCCACAGTGGCGAACCCCGGCCCCTCCCCAGGGCGTGGCCTCAGCTCCAGGCTGAAGACGTCCCACAGGTCCTCCTCCCTGTAGGCTTCCTGGTGCCTGAAGACGCACATGCGAACGCGCTGGGTGGTGAGCCGCAGCACGCCGATGGCCTCGTCGTGCGTGGCCTGCCGCAGGTCGATGCCGTTGACCTGGGGGGAGGTGAGAGAGACACATTGTCCCGTGTGTCTCCATTTCTTGACTCTTCGTTGGCATTGGAAGGACTGCAGTTCGAAATTAGACGTCTGGATAACTTTTATATATTTACATACATGCTAACTAATGTGTCCTAACAAATAAATACATTGAACAACATTTCAAAATCTTTTATATTAGTGTGAGAAATCATAAATACGTGTCATTCACTGAAATAAACAGACAGACGCTGACTTTAATTTTGAACACCAGAATGAAATAATAAGTTATTCAATTTGACTACCATTTTATTGAGAGGCATTATGAAGTATGATTTAACTATATTGGAATACCGTCTAATCCTAACACATTTTTGGATACCTCTAATATGTGGTCTCCAGCCTGCAGCCTCCCATCTCTCTGTGCTGCTCCAGCATCGTTTACTTCATGGATTATTACTGCCCCCTAGTGGAAGGAAACAGAAGATCCCTATTAACGCAGATAATACAATTCAACTAAATTGAATCAGAATTGATCTACTTAGTTTCCACAGTACAGCATCCCCACTCTCACTGACAATGCCTGTGCAGATGCTTTGTATTGTTAAAAAAACACGCACAGACCTCTAATGTCTCACAATTTATGATTATTAAGTTTCCGTTATAATATTCTGATGGATTGTGCGTTAAATTAAAAGCTGATGTCCATTATGAATTGGCCGCCCTCACAAGCAGGGTGTCACATCCTCCGACGATGCTGAGGCCCAGGCCTACATTTCCTTTGCAAAACTCGATGGTGGTCTCCCCGCCGGCCACAACTGGACCAATTAGGGGGTCGGACGTCGTGGGAGCCGACCCGAGCCAATCAGAGGGGCTGGTGAGAGAGGTCCGGGTGGCATTGAGCGACGGGGGAGTTGAGGGGACGAGGAGAGAGAGGGGACGGGAGAGACGTGGGGAGGAAGAGGAGGAGGAGGGACTGTTGGAGCGGCTGACGGAGAGGTCGATGGTGACCTGCTGTTCCTGAACCTGAGTGGACCCCTGGATGCAGAGAAGACAGGTGAGTCATACATCGTTAAATCAGCTTTTAATTGTGTGTGTGTGTGTGTGTGTGTGTGTGTGTGTGTATATGTGTGTGTAAGTGACTGTACCTTGGTCACGGACAGGCCTGCCACAGGTTCATGCCCCAATGCTATGATTCTGTCACCGAGCTGTTTCCTGCCATCCTGCCGCCGGACAGAAACAATGAAGGTAAGTCACACAAAAAAAGAATAAAGGTACGTGCAACAGAAGAATGAAGAAGAAGGGAGATTAAAAATCAAACACACCCTCTGGAAAGATATATGAATAAGTGTTGCCCGGGGGCCCTACATGAAAGCCTATTAGCACATGACGACATCGCTTTAAAACACAGCAACCATCACCGCTCGGTTACTATGGTTTCGGTTTCGCCAGAAATACCTGGAGACCGGAGTCTCATCACCTCGTTATGTTAATGCATATTTATGGATCATTTTTCTAAATAATTATTGAATGGCGAAGTTACAGCCAGGACATTGAGGCTTGATAGACAGCAAACAAAAAAAAGAAAGAAATCTGAAGAAATTATGTGATGAAGCATTAGATTAAAAACAATGATTATAGATTCTGAAATAATTCAGAAATATAATTAGGACTCTTTTGTGAGGTTGTGATGACATCTATTGGTAAATTGTGACAAATTATATGTACTCAACTACTTATACTTTGTTTTAGTACCTTATACATAAACTCAAGACAGCTTAGAGAGAAATATTGTACTTTTCACTCTTATTTGAAAATAACAAAATATGATGCATTTTTAAAGATTAAACCAAAGTTATTTTAAATTGGCTCCTCTTTATCCAGCGAAAACATTTAAAGCAGATTTCACCTCAAGACATTAGCAATAATAATCCATTATTGTACCCTACATTTGAATATCCAGGTGTTCTTCAGCAAGCTCTACTTTTACATGTTCACAAAAACTAAAGAAATGGGGTATTGAAAGATATTGCACTGAGTATCGTATCGCATCGTGTAGCGATATATCACGTTACGATAGGGTTAGGGTTATACGATATACGATACGTATCGCACGGTGCTTGTCCTCACACAGCCCTAGTATGCAGGCAACATGAAGGAATCGTGTCATCACTGAGGATGATGAAGGCTGGTGATGTCACACCTTACTGGCCGGGTCCTTGGACTCCCCCGCTGCCAGGCAGAGGCCGAGACCTGTTTGATCCTTTGAGGTTTAAAAAAAGAGAAGAGCAAAAAGCAGAGCAAATGATTGAACTTTAACATCCTCTCCACAGCAGTGTGTCCGGTCAGTGTAATTCCCTGGAGAAGGCATTGCACCTGAGGTGGGATGCGGTGCTGGAGGTCTCTGGCTAATCCCCCGCGCTGTGCTGCGTCCGTCCGGCAGTCGACCGCATCCTCGCTCCTCCCCGTCTGACCCAGATCTGCTTCATTTCTACCCAAACAACAACATGGAGAGTTTAAGTTTGGTGGAGAAATGCAAATGCCACCCATCAGGAAAAAGAAAATGAAAATCCGTCTGCGCGCTTACCTGAGGAGGATGATCCTGACTCCAGACGGAGCGTTGCTGATGATGGTGGAGGCGTTCTGATGACTCCGGCCGTATAAGATCTGACCGTTGATCTGGAAGAAGAATCACACATCGTGTGTGCTCTACTCGACGACTCCTCTTTCCTCATCATCTCTAATACGCAGCTGCTCTTCGTGTGAATCACCCCCAGCACCCACGAGCCATAACACCCACAGCTCTCTACTCACCCGCGCCTCCCGCCCACAACCCGCTCTCCGGTGCTCTCGAACTTTACTACAACCCTTCTTGGCCTCCCTTAAAAACTCTTACATTTCCCACTCATTCCCCGTACCTCCAGCAGCTCGTCCCCGACCCGTATCCTCCCGTCCAGACCGGCGGGTCCCCGGGGCTCGATGTGCTCCACGTGGACGCTCATGCGCGCCCTGCAGCCGTCCTTGTTGCCCGAGAGGCCGATGCCCAGGCCGCGGGCCGCGGGGTCCTTCTGCAGCTCGATCATGTGGAGCTTCCCGGACAGGCTGCCGTAACGCTGGAGCATCTTTTCTAAAAGAGAAGAGAGAGTTAACGAGCAGGAACATCACTGACGCCGACACTTCACGTCTAAATAAAGGAGCGTGTGTGAGTGAGTGAGTGAAGACTTAACCTTACATTCAAAAAAGCATGGGCGCATAGACCACCTTAAACTACCTGTGGCGTTTTAAACCCCAATGATTCCACATGTTTTGAGAAGGGCCACGTGTGTATCAGCATCACTTTCCTGCCAACAGTTTTCAAACCCCTCCTTTGCTTTGTAAAGATTCAGAAACAACAATATGCCAACAAAGGCTGTGAAGGAGGTGATGCGGGCGCGGCGTCCGCTCTCAGGATGTTTGACAACAGAAGAAGTGTACGCGACCTATTTGTAAAGAACCTTGAGGATACGCGCGGCGCATTGTGATGACTCGGATGCTGCTTGTTTACAAGGAAAGTCCACAGAGCACTTTTAACGCGACAGGTGCATAAAGCAAAAGCCAAGGCGGAGGGCAGGCTGGCGGAGGTGTGAGTGGCTCTGAATAGCAAAAGGAGGCGTCGGCTACAACGTCCCTCGCTCGGCTTCGGAATCGCATGAAACCCTGTTTCACACAATGGACCTTGAAAACCAAATTGCGAACACCATCTTTCAAAAGCGTTAGACTCCTAACTCGAGTATTTTCTTTTCATTTGTAAGTCTTTGTGTCGTCCCTCCAGGGGCCGGAGGGCGTCACGTGCCCTTCACTGCGGGAAAGTGCCCCCCCCCCGGCACTGAGAACCGCCACACTGCTCTCATGAAAGACCCCCGTGGTGAGAGTGTGATGTGTTTAATGACGCAGTCTTACTCCTGCCGGCATCGCCCTCGCCATCAGCCGCCGCCGCCGTGACCGGTGCCGCGACGCTCCTCCGATCCGTTCCGTCGGACGTGGACGAAGGCACCTTGGGAGAAGCTTTGCATTATTGAACGAGGCAGAGTTGGAGTTGCTTCCAAAGGATTCCCTCCGGGCTCGAGTTGGACAACCCCCGAGGCTTGTTTGGGTGGGGGGGGGGGGGGGGGGGGAGGAAACAACTGATGAACAGGCTGAATTAATGAACACGGTGTTTAATGTCGGCTAAAAATAACATGAAAGATGACTGGGATCATGCATTATTTTGTAACCGATTTTACATGCGCAGAGGAAGAGAACTTCAAAAGAACACAACGTCTATTTGGAGAGTTACGCATCTCCACCAAAGGAGCAAAACAAAAGGGTTTAAAATAAGGACGCTGAGAGACTTTGAACTGCACGCGCAAGCATCTCAGAGTATGCACCGTATTGAGGTTTTCTTAATTTTCCTAGGGGGGGAAGTTGGCTTAACGTGAGGCTGCTTCAAGATAAAACAGACACACACACACACACACAGTAATGTACCAACCTTAAAGGGGGTGGGAGTGAAGGGGTTTGTAGGGGAGAGGGTAAGGAACAGACTGAGGGTCTCTGCTTCCTACGATCAGGAGGGGAACACAGATGTGGTTCCATACGCAGCACCAACAGAACATCATTCACCTCTCAAAAAGAAAACATCATTCGTTTGGGAGTACCATGTAGGTGTTAATGACTCATCCCGTATGTATTTATATAAATAAAGTGTGTATATAACATCCTATCCAGCCATACAAAACCAAACATCAGTAACCGCGTGGGAACAGAAACTGAGGGAAAGGATTTCACAGCTTGTCATCGTTCCAGTGAAATCTAAAGTCACGACATGTTTTTGTAGGGCGGAGAACTTTCGACACAATAAAACCTTCTTTGTGATACTACATTTCATACGTGCGGAGATCAAAGCGTTACCTTGCCGCTGTGCGAGTTGCACTGGGCCGTCGGAGTTAGTCTCTCTCGCTTGGCGAGCGTCGGAGACTGTGGGCGAGGGAAACAAAGCGAGAGGGAAGGGGGGTGAGTGTCTGTGCGGCCGCAGCAACGCGCCGCCGATGTGCACGCCATTAGTGTGCTTTCAGACGGAGCGCACGCTTTGTGTCCAGAGGACTTCGTACTGTAATGCAACACAACTCCCACGCACAACGCCGCTCGGAGCCAGAGACTCGGACTTATGCGGTGTTCCATATTTTCTGAGATGCGGTACCTGAGGTCTGTGTTGTCCAGACTGCACCAGGAAGAGCACGGAGTCTCCAGCCCTGCGGATGGCCTCCACCGCCTGCTCGTGGCTGGCGTCGCTCAGGTCCACGCCGCACACCTTGGACAGGTCAACACACACACAGCAAATACTGTACAAAAAGACATTCGCACATAGACCCGGATTTGTCTATTTGACGGGGAGTCTGTGGACCTTTAGCGGGTCAACGGTAGACACCACATACTGTAGAAGTGATATTCATCCTCTGAACAATTTGATTCTGGGGAGTCATTGGAGATGCTCAGCTCCGTGTGTCCAGCTGTTCTACGACAATGGAGAAATGTCCAATGTGGAAACCAGCACCATCCGACATGAATACAGCTTTATAGTCATAATTGGGTTATTCAGCCCAATGAATGTGTTCAGCGACACACGGAATGATACAAGAGAGCCGCGTCGGTTTCAGAGGGTTAAAGCAGCGCTGGACGTTCATTTACAACAGAGTCTGTTTTGGCCACAGAAATGAAAGAGATACACATCTTTTTAGAAATGATATAGCAAAGTGTGTGTGTGTGTGTGTTTGTGTGTGTGTGTGTGTGTGTGTGTGTGGCATGGCATTGTACATCCCTCGTACTTTATCATGACAATAAAGCTGAACCGTAACCCGGTAGTAGATGGTGGGTTGGAGTGAACCGAAGATTTTCGGGTTATTTAGGCAACAGAACTGGAACATAGTTTTTAGTTTATTGGTGCTACTGTGTCGACGAATTTCCCCTTGGGGATTAATAAAGTATATTTCTATTCTATTCTATATTTCAATACAACAGACTCCTAAAAAACATACCAGAGTATTGCATGAGCAGCCACAGCGAGCCTGCAGGCAATCTCTGTCGCCATCTCTCCACCACTCAGAGACACACGCACACACACACACACACACACACGCACACACACACACACACACACACACACACACACACACACACACACACACACACACACACAAACCTCTAGTATCCTGTCTCCGGTCCGAAGAGTGCCATTATGTGCTGCCGGGCTGTCGGGGCTGATGTGCTTGACGAAGACTCCCCTCATCATCTCTCCGCTGCTCAGTCTCCGGCCCATGCCTCTGCCTCCCATGATGCTGAGGCCCAGGGATTGGCCCGGCGCTCGCGTCAGCCGCACGCTGCAACACAAAGCGAGGTATTACGGCGCTGCGGATCCATCTCACAGCGTGGCGGGTAAACGTGGCGGATAAACGCACGTTCTCCTGTATGTCTGATGAGGTCTCGCTTGGCTTGAAACATTACTACGAAAATGCACACGAGGGATGATTAATCCACTGGGTGTGCTCTTTTTTTTCAGGCTCTATCCACTGTTAAGACTTTTAAAGATTAAGTCAAAACAATAGAATATCATAGCTGCCGGGGAGAGGCACACAAAAGCCGGTCTTTGCACGGCAGCGCGGCTTATGGGATTTATCGAAGCGGGACGCAGCCGACAAACGTGATAAATACGGGTTGTGAGAGAAGTCGGTTCCTCTCGGTCTTAAGAAATATGAGCGCGGTGAGTCGGCGCTGTGCTGCTCGGCCCGGCTGTGAAACATAACCTGAGCGTGCTGAGATTCTGCTAAGCCTCCGCTGGCAGAGAGAGAGGATAAAAGGGCATCACGGAAATGGGAAAATCGGAGTAAGATCTAATAGAGGCCGTTACTGGTTCACTCACCTTCTCGGTTGAGCCCAAGTAACGGCGGCGTGAGCGCCAGGGTCCTCCTCTCCGTCCACCTTTACCTCCGGCTGTGCCCCGGTCTTCTTCTCCTCCATCTTCTTCTCCTCCACCATCTCCTCTTCCTCCTTCTCATCCTTCTTGGCAGGGAGAGATTTCGGAAACTGCCAACTGATGGTGGAAATAACAACAATAACAACAACAAGCAAAGAGAAATAAAATTAGCGATGTTGAACGAAACACCTGATGATTTTGCACATCAAATACGCAGATCAAATACGTATTAAAGTAATTGTTAATTAGAAGTCGATGGATAGAAAATGCACATGTTAGAGATTGAATCATCGTAATCTCAAAATGCTAAAGATAACTTCTCTCAGATGAGATTTTCTGCTTTCCGCTGTTTTCTGTCAGTATATATCAAATGTCTGAAAGTTTTGTTTGTGATCAAAATTGTGCCAATGAAAATAAAAGTTGAATATTTGTGAAAATAACCGTGATTGCAGTCCGCTTAGAAAGCATTGGACTATGTGACATATCACATTTTTTTCGGACAAACTCAGAGATGCATCAATCAATTAATCAATGCTTTAGTGGTTAATTGCCAAATTAATCATCAGCTATCGTTGGATAATAGCGTAAAGGTTCAGAAACAAGTTTACATGATTCCAACTTCTTTAAGTCAGACAATGATCTGCTTTCTCTCCTCTGTGATGCTAAACTGAATAACTCTGAGTTGTGGACAAAAAAAGGCATTTAAGGACGTCGTCTTGGGATTCGAGAAACACAGATTTCCCAATGTTCTAATAAAGAAAATAATCATCAATGGTATTAATTGTTAACTGCAGCCCCAGACACGCTGCAACACACTGCAAACAGTGATTTATATATATCGGCAGGCCTTGATGATACACCGCTTTAGGTGCACATAAGATAAGATAAGATAAGATGGTCCTTTATTAGTCCCTCAGTGGGGAAATTACAGAATTACAGTGTCCTTGCTCACAGGAGAATACAAAATGCAAAAAGAATACTAATAGAACAATAGAACAATAGAAGTAATATAAATAAGCATAAAAAACTGTAGAATATCAATGTACAGGATAGACGGTATATATGAACAGAAGTACTGAAATGTATTGAACAGAAGTACTTAAATGTATTGCACATGGTGTTGCACATGATATTGCACAAGGTATTTGTGTTAAGTTAAAGTTAAAGTGCTGAAGTGACCAAGTTCAAATCAGTTGTACTGTCAAGTGTCAAGTGTCAAGTGGCCTCCTGGGAGCTCAGCTGGTTGTGCAGCCGGACCGCAGCGGGGAGAAAGGACTTGCGGTACCTCTCCCTCAGACACCGGGGATGAATCAGCAGTGTCTGAAGGAGCTGTGCAGCGCTACCAGAGCGTCCTGCATGGGGTGGGAGGCGTGGCTCATCATGGACGACAGCTTCGTCCTCATCCTCCTGTGCCCCACCACCTCCACGGTGTCCAGAGGACGCCCCAGCACGCTGCCGGCCTTCTTCAACAGCTTGTCCAGTCTCCTCCTGTCAGCTGCACTGATGCCGCTGCACCAGAAGACCACTCCATAGAAGATGGCTGATGCCACCACAGAGTCGAAGAAGGTCTTCAGGAGTGCTCCCTGCACCCCGAAAGACCTCAGTCTCCTCAGCAGAAAGAGTCTGCTCTGTCCCTTTTTATAAAGTGTGTGTGAGTGGTCAGACCAGTCCAGTTTGTTGTTCAAGTGAACACCCAGGTACTTGTAAGATCTGACGATCTCGATGTCTAGTCCCTGGATGCTCACCGGTACCGGAGGAGGGCGTTTACCCCGGCGGAAGTCCACCACCAGCTCCTTGGTTTTGCTGGAGTTAATCTGGAGGCAGTTCCGCTGGCACCATCCTAAGAAGTCCTGGTTGAGTTCTCTGTATTCCCTGTCATCATCGGCGGAAATGAGGCCGACGATTGGAGAGTCGTCAGAGAACTTTTGCAGGTGGCAGTTAGCAGAGTTGTAGTTGAAGTCCGATGTGTAAATGGAGAAGAGGAATGGAGCCAGAACGGTTCCTTGTGGGGCTCCTGTGCTGCAGGACACCCGCTCTGACTCGCACTCCCGTATCCGCACATACTGAGGACGGTTGGTGAGGTAGTCCAGGATCCATGCAGTGAGGTGGTGGTCCACCCCGGTCTGCTCCAGCTTGTCCCTCAGAAGCAAAGGCTGGATGGTGTTGAAGGCATTGGAGAAGTCGTAGAACATGACTCTCACAGTGCTTCCAGCCTTTTCCAGGTGAGAGAGTCATCTCTGCAGCAGGAAGATGACGGCGTCATCCACCCCGATGCCAGACTGGTAGGAACTGAAGTGGGTCCAGGGATGAACTCACATAGAGCTGAAAATACACTATTTCTGCCAGCAAGGTCACAGTAAGGTAGTGTCTTTGCAGAGAGTGTCTGTGTGTGTGTATATAAATAAATAAATGTGTAGGAGTATCTGTGTATGCACACACACACACTATATGTGTGTGAAAGAAGGAGGTAGAGAAGAAGAGAGTTTTTCATGAATATATTTAACGGTGGAGGGCTGTAATAAGCCCATGGAGGTGAGTGATAGCGCCGCTATCTGCGCAGCGGGAGCCTATAGCCAGTTAAGTTACAGAAGAGGGCAGAACAAATGGCTGAGAAAGAGAGCGGCCAGGAGGGGGGGGATAGTAACAAGGCAGGAGAGGAGGAGAGGAGGTGAGGGGGGAGACAAAGACCCGAGATGGGAGACGGATGTAGGCACAAGGAGTCGAGGCAGAAGTGTAGCAGAGAGAGAGAGAGAGAGAGAGAGAGAGAGAGAGAGAGAGAGACATAAAGACAACGTATTTCGAGATAAGGGGCAGAAAAAAAGAGGAGAAAAATAGGCTGAGGAGAGAAATGGGAGTGAGCGAAAAGGGAGAAAGGCAAGAAGACGGAGCGAAGGCAGCGACAGACAGAAGCGAAACTATTCATTTTCGCTGACAGTCAGCACGGAGATCCATAAGCGAACCGCTAAATATAACCAAGAGATTCAACATTCAGACGAGGCTTTCGCCTTCAATGGAGAGGAGGATGGAGACGGATGGAAAATCCGGACTGGAAGAGGCTCACGCTGAGCCGTCTGCTGGCGGTAACACATTGTTTTTTCCCCTCGTGGACACGGCTAATTAATGTGTCAGATAACAACTCAGATCATTAGTGTGAATTAAAGCTGCTGGGTGTAACTGAAAATGTGCGATGTGTTATTAAAACCCCGGCTGAGATTAAAAATCAAAGGCCGGCGGTTAAAACGTAGAACCCACGACGGCAGGAAGTGAGGGAAGCATTTCACGGCCTGAATTCTCTGCATCAACATAGTCGTATGTAACACAGCTGGAGCCCTTGAGACAGGTTTATCTTGCACTGCGGGGCCCCGAGTGGGATTAGGTGACCATAAATAGTCGTCTGAGACCTCACGTTACCTTGAGTCTGGGGCCGGGGTAAAAGTCGGGCCTCTGAACGGAGCTTTGGACGAAGAGGCGGCTCTGACCGCTGCACGGTCCGGAGCTGCGGCGTTGAATTTGACTGAGGCGAAGGGTTTGAGGGGGGCCGGAGCCGGAGCCGGAGCCGGAGCCGGAGCCGGAGCCAGAACTGGAGCCAGAACTGGAGCCAGAACCGCGGCTCTGACCGGACCTGGGGATCTGGACGAGGCCGGGGAAGCGGGCTCCGGGGAGGGGGTCAGCGGGGTGGGTGAGGAAGAGGAGCTGTCCACCGCGATGGAGTCCAGAGGGGGTAAACCCAGACGAGTACGGTACTGATCCACTTGATGGGCTGGGACGTAGATTATGCTGAGGCACGGGGAATGTGGGACGGGAAGAAGTGTGTGGGGTGAAGAAAAAATAAATATTAATATGACTTAAGTTTTCCCTAACTTTCCCAACTATTTAACTGCAAATACCAAACAATGACTAACAGGATGAGAAGGAACAACACAAATTACATTTATTGTATGATTTCAACACAACATAGATGAATTATTATTATTAACCTTTTCAGCACCAAGCTTTTTTCCGGCCTCTGCTCTGAAAAATTGCATAAAGGCTGTATCTCTGCAACCACTAGGGCTACATTTTTAAATGAGTTTTTCTTTTGTTCAGACGTGTATGTATCAGTCTATATGTTACTGGGTAAGAGTAAATGAAGATGGCACACAGAAAAAATATAAAAATTCCAGGTCCGAATTGAAAAAAAAGCACTTCCAGGATTATATTTTTGGGATGAGGCAGTTGAAAGGTTTAAAACTCTCACTAATCAAATTAAAATATGTGAACATTCTCTCTGCAAAGTGCGACTTTGAACAAATAAAAGCAGAACAAAGTTAGAGAGGTTCAAAAGGTTAATATTATTATTATCATCACCGCTACGGGGGATCATGTGATCGGTTCCTCTGCATCTGCTCCGGCTTAATCTCGCATTGTGCTGCAGAAAAATCAAATCTATATTTCTGGGTGGTTATGGTGATTGCGGTGACTTAAACATTCTCAAAACAATGGCCTGTTTTAGAGCCGGCCATCGACTGCAGGGGGCTGCTGGTGATGACACAGCTGAGTGCACTCACTCGTGTGTTTTGGACGGTAAGCAACAGAGCACTTCCTGCCGAGAGCCGCCGCTCGGCGCCAAGAGGCACATTTGGGGAAGACCGTTTTCTCACTTTTATAGTTTTGGACAGTGTGTTTAGCGAAATGCTCAAATGCTTGGAGCATAAACATTTTGGTTTTGGCTAAATGTTTGTGAAATTGCCTTTGTATATCGGCGCCTGTTCCTTGAGATGGAATGGAGAGTGTTGTTTAGCGCCCCTTACAACCCATTGGTGATGTTGGGATGCCAAATGCGTTGTATACCTTGCAGAGATCTGGGCTCTACTGAGAGCCCCTTTATACTCAAACCGCTGTCACTATCAGAGGGACACGTGACACGGTTAGGCTTCAACAAGAACGATTATTTGATTCCCATTGCTGACCAAGAGTTAGAGAGAGGATTGACAGCACTCCCATGTCTGTACTGCAGATATAAAGTGTTGTGTTAGGTTAGGTCTTGGCCGGTTGTGCTGACTTCCTGGAGTCTTGCTGTTGCCATGAGGTTGAGTGAGAGTGGTATTGATCTTCTCCACCAACTCTCTGCAAGATAGCAAATGAGC
Organism: Liparis tanakae; assembly: GCA_036178185.1. Taxonomy (NCBI): domain Eukaryota; kingdom Metazoa; phylum Chordata; class Actinopteri; order Perciformes; family Liparidae; genus Liparis; species Liparis tanakae. The sequence continues at coordinate 13,784,442 of CM070110.1, read as the reverse complement.
TCATTTTCCAAAATGTTAACATCAAAAAATATAATCAGAGCTGTCAGATGGATTTCCAATTCACATAAATAAACACACTATCTTTGACAAATATGCACCACTAAATAAGGGAAAGGAAGGCTGAATACACCTGAAGCGACGTAAATGAAATAATGCTAAATAATTCTATTCATCCTGAGTTATCAATAAGCAATTAATAATGCATTTTTCTCCAAGATTTAAAAGAAACAGAAAATATATAAGAAAAAATAACAAAATGCTTCGCCCAGATCTATCGGCGCAAACAACATTATTTAAGTAACATGTCGATGACATCACTAAAGCCCCATAACCGTCCTCCAGCTCCCATTGTTGTGTGACGCCACCACCAGACACACTGTTGGAATCAGCTGAAAGGGCCCATTCCTCTCATGGTGGCAGATTGAATATGGAAGTCTTCCTCGCTAAGCTGTTGTGACTGAGACATGTGGACAGCCTGTCGTGTCTCAACAGAGGCAGTTAGATAGTGACAAGCCCTCACCCATCTATGTCGGGCTTATTCTGAGGCTGCCAAAGCAGCTCATCTGCCTCCACTCCACTCCGCTAGTTTGTCTGCAGTGCTTGTCAGGGGGAGGAGGAGGAGGAGGAGGAGGAGGAGGAGGAGGAGGAGGAGGAGGAGGAGGAGGAGGAGGAGAAGGAGGAGGAGGAGAAGGCAGCGGGAGCGTGAGGGTGATAGAGGAAGACAGAATGTGGTTGTCTTTCTGTGTGTGTGTGTGTGTGTATTGTGGTGTGCATCTATGAGAGGCTCTTTAAAATGCTCTTTTATTCAGAAGCATACTGTTCAAGGTGAGATGAGGGATGAATTATTCAGAGATATTACCCATAGCAGGAAAAAGGTGTTTTTGGAGGTTAGACCATTGAAAGGCTTTGTATGCGCTTGCATAGGTGTATGTATGTAGAAGAGAGAGAGAGAGAGAGAGAGAGAGAGAGAGAGAGAGAGAGAGAGAGAGAGAGAGAGAGAGAGAGAGAGAGAGAGAGAGAGAACATTTTGCAGGGCGGTGGTGGAGGTGGGACACATCTCCAATCAGCCAAACAAGCGTTGTCAATGTCGAAGCCGTAGCGGCTGATATTATATAGGAAGTTATAAATTACCAAATTTCCCCCTCGGGGGCAATCTTCAAAAATTCATTAACAAAATTAATTTAACACGACTGCAGCGCCTCGCTCGATGTCGGCTGCAGTGTATTAAAAAAAGCCGAGGTGGTGATATCGAACCAAAAGTGCGCCGGGATCATTTATCCGCGGTGACGGCCGTGCTGTGTGACAGCGTACAGGGCACGTGTTTTTTATATCTACCATGTTCCACATGCTCATTGGAGTCGTACGCACCATCTAAAGCTCGGAAATGTAAGCAGTATTCAATTACTTGTTTCTTCCCTCCAGGAGATGATTGTCTGCATACCCAAAGGACCTTTCAAAATTCTCTCTTAACTCCGAGCTTCCTCGTTTCTTCGAGCGAGGACGTGTTTAAGCTACGGCATGAGGGAACACTCATGTGAAAGTCATATGAATAACTGTGATAAAGAACTCACTGGAACAGGTTTTATTTCTTTTATGTGCCACAAAGTGTCCTATACTCTTGACTACAAATATTAGAAAACAGCTAGGACACTTTTTAAGATGACTAATGGAGCTCAAAATACATTTTACACAGCGACAAGGAAAATTAGATTATTCAAACGTACATGATTTAATTTGTATCTGCTGTTTACATCCATTTATGTCCATATCGCCACAGCTCCATCGTTTTATCCAATTAGACATTTTCATACGTGGCATGTGAATTCTTAAATTCTGACTTTCTTAGGTAGCTCAAATCATCGCACACCATATTCTAAATAGTTCGACCTCGAGTGAAGGTGCACGTTGGTGCCAAAATTGTCGGAATCCGCTTAAAGCTAAGGATATCAAGAGAATGGTGTCAAGGTCACAGTGACCCTGACCTATGACCTCTACCTTCTATTCAGTTCAGTGCAGCACACCTGTGACACGGTTAGAAATGCATCGGATTAGGAGGATCACCATCACTGCGTTTGAAGGGGGATGGGAATCATCGAAATCTGTTCTTCTCGTTGCCCTTAAAAGCAGCTCCCTCTCCGTGGCGGCTTATTGACGGATTCCTAATATTATATGTGTGTTTTCCCAAAGAGGAAACTGGTTCTGCAGCGTTCATGGAGCGTGTGTGAGCGGCACCACGACCTACTGCTCGGTTTTTCTTTATCTTTTCTTTATTATATTTTTTGATGCGACTGCCGTTGGACAGTGACTGGCTCCTCACCTTATCTCCGGCCCTACGACGGAGTGTCTGCGCAGCGCGGCTCTGGCCCTGGCGTTGGTCAGATTGCAGGTGGACTCTCCGTTGACGGCCAAGATGGCGTCCCCCACCCCAAGCCTGCCATCCTGGCTGACAGAGCCACCCTGGACCACGCTGCGCACCAGCATGCCTGAGCCGTCCGTGATAGCGCTCACCGACATCCCTGCCAACACGCACGCACAGACACACACACACAGACACACACACACACACACACACACACGTGGGCACAGGTGAGTGGTGGTTCTGGCATAAGCTGCTCTGAATGAATGCCAAACAGACGAGACAGGAACCCAAACAACACACCTGAGAGCGAGCATAATCAGCATAATCAAGATAGGTACTGAGGCAGATTAGCACGCAAACATGGCCGTGCATGCTTGACATTTACGCGGCGCCATCACTCACGGAGGCGCGCAATTGCGGACACCCGCAAAGGGCGCAGGTGACTCCCGGGGCAGAAACATGCCAGCAGCACAAACACCTGACACACACTTTGGCTTGATCCAATCGGACGCTAGGCGGATTAGGTAAACACTTAATTAATGAAAACAGGCAGAAGCAGACACGCACACACACGCACACACACACACACACACACACACACACACACACACGCTCTGCAGACAGGAAGGGCTACAACCAACGCATCCACAACACTATGGTCGTATATAATTTGAAGTTGGTCAAAGAAATGACTTTGTGCTTTATTTGGTTTTTGATCAAATAAATCATTTATTGTTTGTTTTAGTATTTTTTTGTGTATTACATTCCACTTACAATACAATCATAGTGCCCGGAACACACGGCTACGAACGCTGACAAGACGAACAGAAGTCACACATTTCATGAGAAGGAAGACTGAGGTGACATAATGATGAATATCTGAAAACACATAGCATCATAAACACTTAGGGATTTATTTTTCTATAACAAAATGCTGAATGCACTTTTAACATTAATTCCCACATAAAAATCTATTTGTTTTGACCTCAACGAACGTACAGTGAATGCAGTAGGTTCACTCCATTCGAGAACAAACAAAGACTTCTAAACAGGCTGCAAGTATTCATGTTTTGAGATGAGCAAGGCGAGAAAAGAAGAAGAAAAAAAAAGACCTCATTATGATCCGTTAAAGCTTCTCCGTTAACAGCCTGCTGTAAACAGTCGTTGTGCTACAAACCAACCATAGGCTCTACCTACTGTACATGATAGCATCTCCAAATATGGGCATTTAGTCATAGTTGCATGTTGGATAGAAATGTACACCGGACCTTAAAATAGGAACAATATAAAGTAGTGCAAAGAGTACAACAATAATTTTAATAAATTAAAATATTGCCTGGGTAATAATATTGCAGAGTACTACAATAACATCGATATAAAGAAATTATCTGTTGTCAGTTATCTGGGCCTTACAGGTGATACTTGCTTAGAAGGTCAAATATATTTAAATAAACATAAAACACAGAACTTCTGAAACCATCCACATTTGGATATCCAGAGCACGATGTCGCATTAAATACCTCAGCAAGCAGACCTTCAATATTTTAAACACATGAAAGACCAAAGAATACACTGACACGCAGACTGTAGGTTATGACCTTGTTATTATTTTACCTATGAACATTTACATAATCTTAAACTTCCGTCCACCCTAATACACAGATACACACACAGACACACACGCACACACACACACACACACACACAGTAATGTGTTGAGTTTGTGTCCTTGTGCTTTGCACAGAGCCCTTAGATTAAAGTGCAGGAGCCCCTTACACCCTGTTGTTTTCCTCCATGTCATGTTTGAATGACCAATGAACTCTGGAGTATAAATACAAACCTATTTAGAGGTCAATAAATACTTAGCGGTTGTAATGGATTACTGCTCATGCACCCCCATGCTAGCCTCTCTCTCTCTCTCTCTCTCTCTCTCTCTCTCACACACACACACACACACACACACACACACACACACACACACACACACACACACACACAGTAATCATCTCCTCCTCTCAGGTGGGAGAAGCCCATTACTTTACCGCTCCTCTTCGGGGCGGTCGTCATCATCGCCGCCTATTAGCGTCATTATCGCCGTGCCGACGACGTACACACACCAAGAAACCATCACCATGAGAAAGACGGAGAACATACCAAGGCTACGGTTGCCCCGGACAACAGTGATTGTCCTCTCAAAGCTGGTGCGGGGGGGCAGAGGCGGTGCCCGCTGCCTGTAGTCGTCCTCCATGATGCTGACGGGATGCCGCAGACGGTTCTCCTGCGAGAGGGAGAACAGAGTGAGTATAGGTGGAGCTATCGGATGGATGGTCACGGAACGTTGCTCCGGTAGTCATGGTCCCCGGAGGATAACTGACTGGGATGATCCTCTGACTTTTCTTTTCGTCCAACAGTCTCAGCTGTACTTTGACTTTCCGGTTTTAGTACATATTAGCATGCTAACCAGCTACGTGAGATGCAGACATCAACCGTCAGTTCTGCCAAGTGAAGCCAATGCAGAAGTGTTTTACATTTAGCTTTCTTTCTAATGACCAGCAGGGGGCGACTTGTTAGCGGCAGTCTTCAAACCAATGGCTGACTTTGCTATGACTGCGTCGACTTCCTGTGTACAGTCTGCGGCAAGATGGCGAGCATGATTTACGTTATACCACGCTTAACATTAGCTTGTAACATTGTCATTAGATGTGTTTCCACTCAATTGTCTACCACACTTTCAGCAACCCTCTTAACAACATGTTTTGAGCAAAGGTAATCAAATTGACCGTACTTTGGTCAGAAGTTGACTCTATGGCTTTGTGTAACTAAAACGCTGAGAGCAGAAACTAATCAGAAGCTAATCAGTCATACGGGTTAAATGTTTTGAAAAAAGTCTTTACATAACCCACTTAGCGGGTCAAATAATTTTATTTAAAGGCAAAACACAATCAAGTTTCTTTGATGTTTGCCGTTATAGCTTTTCTAAGGCAATACTTGAATGAATGGAATGGAAACATGCTACTGAGAGCATGTTAGCATCACAGAGCTGCTAGCATTGCTGTAGACTCTTACTCTTGTTTTATCAGGATGTTTGACTCCTGAAACAAAAAACATCAAGCTCTGGGAGAATTCATCCAAATACTATCAATTTGTTAAAATATTTTACAGTAAGCTCTGGTGCACATTATTTAACCCCTAACCCAGATACACTTCTGGAAAAGTACTCCATAGCGCACTAATGTCCGAACCTACTATCTTCACGACTAATCAGATTTCTGATGTGATGAAAAAAAAGAAGATTTCAAACAACTATTAAGTATCCGGGGAGAAAGCCTTCGGAATAATTCTGAGACATAAAACATGCAGAGGAAGACTTCTTTGGTCCCCCCAGGGCGCTTCACAAAGAAGAAAAAAAGAGCCTACCGGGAGATCGACTTTGAACCTTCACAGAAAGTGCAAGGAGCCCCGAAGTTCTGAAACTACCTTTGCAACAAGACGGTCTTTGATGAGAACACACTGACACTTGCTGGTCTGGGTCTCTGTGTGTGTGTGATACATTAAGGCAGTACTGCACGCCTTTGGCTGGACCGGGCACCAATGTCGTGCAAGCCGTAAGCACTTTTCATTCAGAGGCAACTGTTGGTAATTAGGGAAAAGTGAGAACAAAAGGGCTTCCTCAATAGGATTGAGTTGAGCGCACAATGGAGAAACAAAGTCTTTGACACAGAGTACTTTCTTTATACCTGGCCTCATGTTACGGATACAGACGGCCCTAAGCTCGCCGCTGTAGAAGCAATTAAGGGAGAGAACAAAAAAAAAGATAACCTCCTTCCGGGCAGCTCAAAATAGCAGAATTTCAGGTTTGCATGGTAATGAACAACGCTTCATGTGTGATGATGAACCACAAGATTCAGACATCTGCAACTGTCACTGCAATAGATGCTTTCTGCCCAATGCAAAGTGTCGAGCTAATGCTGATTTACAAGTATCCCGTTTGGTAAATGTGCATGAATTATGTTTTTTTTTTAAATGAAAAAAATTAACTGATTTTGAACTTTCAAATTGAGAAGACTGACAGTTCTATTTAAGATGTATATTTGTAGATTAGATACACTACTATTAGATACACTAGTGCTTCAAAATAATAATTAAACTATTCTGGAGGATGAGACAAAGTGCCCTTTACTTTCCTGTGGACCAAAGTTCTAGTGGTTTATTAAACAACAAAAGAAATGAGCAGAAAGTATGCAAAAATAACTGAAGTAAATTATTGCAGTTCGACATACCGTTGAAATATAACACGGCTGGATGACGCTGTTGTCCTGGAAGTTGCGGGTGTTGGCGTTAGCCTCCGCTGCCTCGGCTAGCAGGCTGATGTGAGCGTGGCTGTCGGTGTCATCATAGGAAGCCCGCAGGCTCCTCTCTGAGATCGGCGTCAAGCCGCCGCACAGTTCCAGCTGAGAGAGCAAAAATATCCAAAGATTTACAGGAAGGAGTGGGGCGAAAGAAGGTGGCTGTAAATTAGACACTTCCTTCTCCTTCTCCCTCTCCCTCTCGCTCCATCTGTAGTGTGGTCGAGCGTTGTGTTCAATTCTCATTAAAAATTCAGACGGCCTGTAACTGGATTCTCTTGTTGCTTGTTACCAAGCCACAGCGCACAACAATAAGGGGAAGAAATACTGTGCTCTTCAGAAAAAAGAAACACACATTTAAGTAATTGTCTTGTATATCTAATATAAAAGTAAAGCATCCTGAATTAAAAAAGGCCATGTTTTAATGTATGGGTAAATATGCTACAGCCAATGATATAATTACACACTGTATGACATTATATAAAGTATCTACTGTCAGACACATACCATAATTGTAATCCCTTGAGAACTCAGTGTATTCAGCTATTTAATGAGCAGGAAGTCCTTAACGCAGTCCTGTTTTTCTATTTTGCCAAATTGTGGCAAAGCACCTTCATTTATATCTTTGTTTTTCAATTTGCTGGATTAGCGCAACACAGATCCAGTTTATAATAGGATTTTAAAGAAAATGTACTTTGCAACATGAAGTATGCTATCGAGTAGATTGCCCCCCCCACCCCCCTGCCATTTGTTTTACTATTTTATTGCATTACAACAATAACATTTTCCTCCGCCATTTAAAATTAAATGAGATATTTACATCTCCTTACATACCGGCAGTGGTTTGGCCACTCCAATGAGCACGGGGCCGTAGCCGGTGGACTTCAGGACGTGCACGGCGTAGTCGAGGCTGGAGCCCTCTAAGTCACTGTCGTTAACGAACATGAGCCGGTCACCAGGCAGCAGGCGGCCGTCTCGATCCGCCACACCGCCGGGCACCAAGGACCGGATTACCAGAACTGTTTTGGTGACATCTTCAGGATCCTAGAGATGGATGGAAGACACACAAGGACACTTTAAAGTTAAATTAGATGCATCGTGTGCTCGATGAATGCAGGTAAACAGCAGGCGACCCGCTGCAGTGGAGCTGCCATTTCTTTCCATGGCAAAAGAAGCCATAGCAATGAATCTATTTGATGAAAAAAGATGAAAACTAAAAACTGTAGAAATCTTTACAGTCTCAACGGTTCAGCAGACAAATACCCAGAATACAAGAAGTCCACATGCTCCTCTTTTGCCTTCGCCCTCTCCAACCTGACACTTCTATTCTTAGAGCCCAGACTACTCCAGTTTGTTCTATATGCAGAAGGGCTCGCGGGCACGTCTCTGACCTGGTAGTCCAGGATGCTGAAGCCCAGTCCCAACTCGCCTTTCTCCAGCTCGACCACCTGAGCGTCTCTCTCCCACATGGCCAGAGGGGGAGACATGGGGGGTACGCCGCGCTTGGTGATGTCCTCGGCCGTGGGACAGGGAATGACGCAACCCTGGTCCAACTGGGACGAGCAGAGAGGACGGAGGGGAGGAGATTGATTTGCGATGTCTACACTGTATCGCACTGATGCTTAACCCCTCCATTCACCCTGTCACCGATGTGTGCCCTCACCTTGTCGTTGAACTCGGCCAGCAACTCTTTCAGGGTGAGGTGGGCGTCCTCCTCCTCTTCCTCATCGCTGTAGTGGATCGTGGGGGGTACAATGTGCGAGCACACCAGGCAGACGTGCTTCGGTAGCTCCTTCAGAATATTGACAACCTCCTTGTGCGTGTCTCCAATGAGAGGAATCCCATTCACCTGCCAAGAGGACACTTAATATAAATGTGTATATATCTATATATATACACAGTATATATGTATATCTATATATATATATATATCTATATATATAGATATACATATTTTTTAAATGGATATTCCTATGGTCTGTTATTGGCTGGGTAATGCTTTAATCTTGTTAAGAAAATAGAACACAAACACATTTGCTGACTACAAAAGGTTAAAGTGAAACATTTAGAGTGTCTCTTCCCATGACTGTGTGTGTATGAGTGTTAAAGCTGTAGGCGGGCGAGGCTCATTTAAAAAAAGAGTTGAACAACGCCGCCGCCATGCAGATGTCGCCCGGGGAAGATCAAAGGGGATGGAGCTGCGACGCACGTGTCAAAAGAGACGCGGAGGACACAAGACAGTTTGAACTGCTCTGTGTACAGCGAACAAAAAGCTGCCGTGCGAGTTCGTCTGAGTGCTCGTCATGATGAAGGCTGCGTGAACTGGCCCGGCGGAGGAGGGCAGGCTCCAATGCACAAGGGCCCACACACTCACACCCACGTTCTTCTGTTGCAGGCTGCACTTGAAACTGTGTGGCGTTGTGTGGTTTTTGATATCTACCTTTTAATATGCAATATGCCCATAGACTGTATTTAAGAGGCGGGAGTAGTCACTGTGACGACACCCATTGTTTTGTTACCGGCGGCTTCGAAGCCGAGAGTTCGACATCGGCATCTTGTTTTTTTTTTTTTTTGCAACCAGAACTGACACAACAGACCAGAATATTTTAATTAACTTGTCTTAGCCTAACTGAAAACAAAGGGTTACAATGCGAAGAGGCAACAAATCACGTCCAATGTTTACTCGGGTAATGAATCAAGTGGGGTCCTCTTTTCCTTACAGGCTTTGGCTTAATTAGATGTTTTCTTTGCAACCATTTCAGCTCATTTCCTGTAAACCAGCGTAGGATTAAAGCTAACTAGCCTAGCTAAATCCACCATGCGTTATTGCTACACCGGATACAGGAAATGAGCTTGTCTGGCTGCATCGTCAGGCTTTGGGGATTAGCCCGCTAAGACGGGATGGCAACGTTAGGCTACGATGTTAAAATGTCTGCCGCTCCCATCATCCCGCTACAGTGATCTGAATGGGGTTGTCCGCGCTACTATACTCTAGTTCTATGACCTCATATCTTGAACTGAGCTGAGTTACCTCCAGTATCTGGTCTCCTGTAGAGATCATGCCGCTTTGGCCGACGGGGCCCTCGGGTAGGACGGAGCACAGGTAGTGATGCCCCGCCCGCGCCTCCAGACTGATGCCGAGGCCGCTTGTCTCGCTGAACCGCTCCAGCTGACACACCTACACAGAGTGAGGTGAAGAGGGAGGTATTGTTTTTGGACATGACATGTTAATAAAAATAATAAAGCATTGATAGATAGGCACAATATTAATATTCAGGTTTTTCTACGCAAGTTATCGTAAATGATCATTTAAAACTAGAGACGTACAATGACTTCATATCGCTGTCCGACTGCATGCTGCCACCTCTTCCTCAGCTCCTCCTCCTCAGCCGGTGACAGTTTCAAACCTGTAAAATGTGCACACATACAAAGCCAATCACCCTCACCTCACATCTAAACACACATTCCCATTTCTGATGCTCCTATAGTCCTGGATGATCCAATCAATAACAAATGGGATTGTATATGAAAACATCACTTTGGCGAGTTTATAGTGCACAAAAACAACATAATTCATCCTGAGGGAAAGCAGCATGTCAACCACAACCACTCAGACAGGCCCACTCAGACAGGCCCACACACACCCACACACAAAAGTCACGATTGTGATTTCTTTGCATACAAATGGTTTTCCCGTTCTTTGATTAAACTCTACAGCAATCTGTGCTCTCTAATCACACACCCCCAAAAACGTTTGTCTATATGAAGCCGCACATGCAGGCGGGGCACGGGGACAAATCCCGGCGGAATGAGCGAAATTAGTCGGGTAAACACACAACCGAACAACGCTATAAATAGACTCCCGGCAAATTGCGCGCCTCGCTGCCACATCGCTGTTCCCCGAGTCCAATCAGCGTATCAGACTCCCGGGTCCCCTGATGCGGTTGCAGGCCGCGGTGCAGCACGGGAAGGGGGAGCTTACCGTTTCTGGAGCCGTGTCGGGGATGCCCATTGGCACATGCCGCTCGCCGGGAGATTTCACGCAGGGAGCAGATCCCTGGGAGACAATTGGGGGGAAGATGCATTTTGAGCACACACACCCATGCGGGGATCCAAACACACACGAACGTGAACAAATTCCCAGCAAGCATTGTTGTATTTTGAGCAGGCATCAGAAAGTTAATTTGATCGTGATTCAACCAGACTGGGCAGGAAGCTCCTGTGGATGATTACTTCCATCGTGAATCTGTTCCCCCATATGCTCAGTAACTTCAAACATCCCTCTCTCAGCAAAAAACAACCTGTCTCTTGAATCCTGTTCAGGCCCAGTCTGTAGGGATTGCCTTCGTGGAAGCTGTGGGAATGTCGGAGCGGGTGCAGTGGAGGCACCGGGGGTAGGATGTGACTCAGACGCACAGCCTTCCTCAGCAGCCTCAGTTGGACCAGGGGGCCCGTCCTCCTCAGCACCTCCATGGCGCGCTGCTCGCTGCAGCCCTGCAGGCTCGCCCCGTCCACCTGGGGAGGGGGGGGGGACGAGACAATGCGTCAGTGGGGAAGAGCGGAAGAGAGCCGGGAGGAAACACAGGTATGATGTAGACAAAGAGGCACACAGTGTGGAGGTAAATTAAGTGGGAAAGCAAGAAGAAATCAATAGTAATTCAAAAATAAAAGTTGGAAAGCGTAGGTAAAAACAAGAGATGATGAAGAGACGGATGAGAGTAAAAGCAAAACCAGAAGAATTCCCCTCTATCAGCTTAAAGCGACCCTAATTGGTTTACAGTATATGGAACTACTCAAAGTTGCAAACTGTGCAGATTTCCAGAATCGTTAACATTCAGCAGAGAAGATATTTCAGACCACAAGGTATTCGTCTTCAGAGGGCACAATAATAATAACCCCAAAAAGGAACTCACAGAGAGGATGATGTCCCCGAGGTTGATGCGTCCATCTTGGTCCACGGTACTGCCTTTCACGATGCTCTTCACTACCACACCGGCGCTGTAGACTGGGGAGGGCAGGATAAATTCAGAGGAAAACGTGGCGTCACACATCATCATCAATTACTCACATTCAGCAGGTTTCATTCATCACTTTGTTCAAAGTTTTTTTTTTCGGCCAGCTTGGCTGGGAATATTGATGGTTTGCTAGTTCTTGTTCAAACTTGGTATAAATGGTTACCTGAGTTTAGGTCACCTATGTAGCTGGAAATAATGAATCCCAGGCCCCAACTGTTCTTAGTGAACTGCACACTGAACTCGAAGTCTTCATTCAAGTCATCGAGCTGGTGAAAAGCACAGACAGTGAAACAAACCATGTTGTTATTGGGAATATTGTCTTTTCTTTTTTTCTTTCAACGTAAATAGTCAGCATTTGACCTTTGATCTATTTCACACCTTGCCGTCCAAGCTGTCTTGGCTGAGGACCGGAGATGAAAGGTGGTTGCCCTTGGTAACATCCCTGGCGATGAGCAGTTTCACCTTGGTACCAGCATTTCGCAGCACCTTCATTCAAGTGGTCATATGTGGATGTGAAAAAGTGGTATTTTATCTTATTGTATATATGTAAACATGTTTGCTGCAGCTAGAATACATTTCCCCTGTAATAAAGTAATATATAATCTAATCCAGCGGTCGCCAACACGGTGCCCGCGGGCACCTGGTCGCCCGCGGGGACCAGGTGAGTCGCCCGCACGCCATGTTCTAAAAATAGTCAACATTGAGCTCCGTCAAAAAAAAAAAAAAAAGGCCATAATCCCTGGGCACTAGGACCTGGGGGGAGGCTGCTCCTCTGGCTTCCTCACTGCAAGGAGCGTCTCTCAAAGAGCCAGGATGACAGACAATGAGTTGAACTTAAAGCAGTGTTTCCCCTACCATTACAACGGGGGGCGGCCCTGTAATGTCCTTGCGCAACGCGCGTCTTGCTCAGCTGTTATGCGCGCAGGTGAGCTCTCTCGCCAGGCAGACATACAGATTTTCTTGCTTGATTTAGTGGCTACTGGCACTAGCTCCTCAAGCTACTTTCATTGGAACAGATCTGGCAACACTGGTCTGGCCTTTAAGAGGCAGCTGTCCTTTAAGAGTAGCTTAGGCCCACTGTGAAGAATCAACTACAGCTTTTCTATGGGACTTACTTTTTGGAGGTAAACACAGAGCCTGGGTCAGACTTAACTGTTGTCTGAAAGACACACAACATAATACAGACACAGACTCACCTGTGCCACCTGCTCGCTGTTCATGCCCGCCAGATCCGTATCTCCGATGCGCAGAATTTGATCACCGCTACGCAGACGCTTATCCTGGAGAGTCCCGTTACAACACACATATTCAGTGTGTTAAAATCTTTAAATATGTTTCTTAGACTTTAGCGAACACACTACAGTTAAATACAACATCTGAGTATGTTGATTCACCTTAGAATCATCGATAAGGAAGGACTAGATTGAGATTTCGGGGAAGCACTTATTGTCGTTGAGAGTGAGGTGAGAAGAATGATAGCACGCTCGTTGACAGCGGTGTCGATCTTCTCATCGAACTCACTATTTATTTACCTAACTATTTAGGGTCTGGCTACGCAGTTGATTGGCAGGTGGATTTACCCGTCCGGCAGCTCCGCCAGGAAGAATGGTTTTGACCATGACACCTGTGCTCCGACCTCCTATGATGCCAAAACCAAGACCTTTCCCGTCGTTAATCAGCTCTATCATCTCCACATAACGCCTCTGACATGGTAGCGGTTGTAAGAAGACGGAGGGAGAAATACATGAGAGTGGAAAAAGGAAAGTGAAGTGCTCAGGTCAGAAGTTTGATTTTCATTGTTAATCTACATCCACTTGTAACACCTCACATGTAAGCCGACTGTACCTCGTGAGCGATGGCAGACAGGTGTCTCCCCATCGACAAGGTGCGGGAGATTCGAGGTGGGGTGCAGTACTTAAAAAGGAAGAAGAACAAAAATGTCAAACTTGAAATGACATCGAGCTAGACGCGCTAAACCTTCAGACAATGTAATATCCAATGTGCTTGAGTTTTACAATGAAGTGTCATATTATCAAAGGTGACATTTGGAAGGGTGATGAATTACATTTTACAAGTGAAAGATCTGTCTATATAAATGTGGTTGTTTCATGGAGTCTAAAAATAAATGGCTTCCTTTTACCATATACCTCTCATTTACAGTGTGTTTTTTTAACCTACTTGCGATTCAGTGGGAACGCAGTTGTCCGGGTAGATGTCCGAGAAGGACAGATCCTGCGAGCCTAGGGAGGAGGTGCTGCCGTCCTTGAGGATGGATCTGGCGGTCCCTCGGTTCTCCATGGCCCACGTGTAGGAGTCGCTGTGACTCAGCGTCTTTAGGTCCAGCACCACGCCCCGGCAGGGGCCACAGTTCATGGACACGGATTTGGAAATCTTTCCCTGGTAGGACTGAGAGAGCAATAGGTGATGGATAAATGAGGGCACGTGGGAAAAAGAGGATAAACGTGTACAAATGGAGTGGATGCAAGTAAAAGGAGATGGGTTGGGTGATATACTGTAGAGAGACTGAGTGATGAATGAGAGAATGATTGAAGGATGTGAGGTAAGTGGAGAAGGGAAAATGATAAAGAGATGGTGAAGGGGATTGATAGAGAGGTGGGGGCATTACTTAGAGAAAGAGAGAGAGAAAGAGCGAGAGAGAGAGGGAGGGAAACAGTGATGGAGGGAAATAGAAATGATTAGGAAATTGAGAAAGGAGGGCTACTGTGATATAATGAAGAACAATGTGAGAGGGAGGACAAATGTGTGTTATCCAAAAGAAAAAGGTACGGAAAGAAAGGTTTAAATTGGAGCAGAGAGGAGAACGATAGGAGCGCAGGAACATAAGGATCTGAGATAAAGGCCACATAAGTACCAAACTGTTTCCTTCTGTCTTTGTGGTGTTCAGTTAAAAAGTTTAAAAGGGAGTTTTGCTAGATACTATTAAGACTAAACTTTAAATAAAAATGTGTATTTTTTAAAGATACAAGGCATTGAACCAAAATGGTTCCAGTGTCTGTCCTGATAAAAACCCAGAAGCCACTGACATGGTCCAGTGCCATGTTTCCTGGAATGCAGAGATGCTAAATGACTACAGGCTCACACGAGGCACACAGCGCTAATGTAATAATCCTAGCGCGTGATGCTTTGGGGTTATCTTATTACAGTGCACCGCAACAGACGTGATCATTAATGTTGACAACAGTGGTGGGTGGATAAAGCACTTAAAGATTAAAAAGCGTGCTATTTAAAAGATGTACAATGAATCAATTAATTTCCCTTCATTTCCTGAATCAGCTTGTGCAAACGCTATTCGTTCGTTCCCAACCAGTCCCCGGATACGCTTCATTACATCTGACAGAATCCAATCAAGTTGCAGGAGAGAACCGTGAGGAAGTTACGTTACTGAGCGCCAGTTACCAAAATCCTTTTTTTGGGGGGTACAAAAAGATATGCAGTGGTCAACAAAATAAATTGGTGTATGAAAAACATTTTCCTTGTTCTTGAAACTTTTCCTTGTTCTTGAAACTTGTTCTTGAAAGGTTTAGGCCCGGCGACTCGCCTGTCTTGACATGGGACTAGACTCCAAACGTGCAAGCCTTGAGTCCATCTTGACTTGGGACTTGATTCTGGACTTGTCTTTACTTCCCTTATATATATATATATATATATATATATATATATATATATATACACACACATACATATTACACATACTGTATAGGCGGAAAAGAAACTTATGACAGATGACTTATGCAAACCTCCTCAGCATGAGATTTAGCCACTTCTCCCCGCCCCCCTCTTCCTCTATTTGTCTCGAGGCTTTAGTGGTAAGCTTAGGTAAGCTGATTATTCATCCAGTTTGGTTCGCACATTCAGTATTTTGGGAACGATTCCGACTGCTTGCTCACCATTCTATATACACCAAAACGCCCCCGCAGTCCTGCTTGTGCTGTACCTTGGCCAGGGGCTTCCGCTGAGCTTGCTGTAAGCTGAGTATATGATGGAACAGGGGGCTCTGCAGGACCGTCTTCAGCAGGGAGAGTTTCTCCTGCGTGGGGGCCTCTCCCCGCTCCTTCAGTTTGGCTTGCAGTCTCTCCACGGCCTCCAAGGCAAGCTGAGCGTCTGCAGAGAAAGTGTATATATTGTTGTGTCATTCAGAAGCAGGATTTCTCCACATATTGTTGCTGCTGCTGCTGCTGCTGCTGCTGCTGCTGAGTGACCCTGAAGCAGACCCGGACCGTGGATAATAAGCCGTGAAATGCCAGGGCTTAATTGGGAGCGATGGGGGAAGATATTCTCGTGACTTTGCAAAAAACTCCAGGATGACTTCTCCTGTCAGCACTGTGATACGTATTAAAAAACAATTGTGTTTTTCGGGTGGATTTCTTTTCACTTTTTTCTCAAATCCTTCTCGGTTCTCTTGGCAAAGTAACAGAGTTTCGATCAGTAATTGTCGGGAAAATTGTCGACGCAAAATGTTAATTCGCTACGGGACAAAATAAAAAAATGTTCCTCAAGAAACGTTGACATCGTCGAGGAATTCAAAGGCAAACCGCTCAGTGTTGCGTCAGGTCGTATCACCCTTGTTTATTCGGTGGAGCGGGAGCGAATGAGCACAAGTCACGCTTGCAGTAATTGTACCTGGCAGAAGGTTAAGACCCTGTAAACTCTAACGCCAATGTTTTGACTACCGACCAGACTGCAAGTCCTGTGCCACCTGTGCGCGTGACCCCCCCCCCCCCCACACACACACACACACATACACACACAAACACCCCCCACCCCACACTCGCCCTGTCTGGAAACAGCAAACCCCGACTGACACCTTAAATGGTAAGCCTCTCATGCTCAGCAGTGGCAGTGGCGGGTGGGGTTGTTTTTTTTTTTTTTTTTGGGGGAGTGCCACCAAAGTTCACCGGAGTCCACTTACCCATGATTTCCATCGCGGCCTCAGCAGATTGTTGTGGTAGAGGGGTGCTGGGTGTTTGGGGGTTAAATTGGGTATTTTTGACTTTCCGGTTTCAGTTACATTCCTCTCTGCTTGGCGCCTGCAACATGAACAACAACACACACACACAGACAGACAGACACACCCACACACACACACACAGACACACACAGACAGACACTCACACACACAAAGCATATTTGATTAAAAGTTCCGAGTTGATCATTATTAATACAATTACAACCAAACAAAATGAAGTCTCTCCACTGCTCATGTGCAGAGGAATACTTACTGCCTCAGTTTTTGTTTACATCTGTATGATTTCACCTCAAACATCCTCTCTACTGAGACATGTTTGTTTGCAAGCGCCTTGCTTGTCAACTAATGCTCTTTAGTCAGATTTAAATCTTCTCCAAAGGGCTTTATCAGCCAGTGACGGTAATTAACAGCGACACACATACACACACACACACACACACACACACACACACACACACACACACACACACACAGGCCTCCCGACCATTCTGACTCAAGGGCTGGGGGGAGGGAATGAGTCTGTATAGCATCAAAGCATGATACCAATGACATGATTTGATTTGCAGAAAGAAAAAAGAACCGATGGGCTGGAAATGACAACGTCTCATCTGAAATCTAATTATGGAGGTCGAGCATTGATAGGCAGTCAGAGTATGGCAACACGTATATACCCTTCACGGCGGCCTAATTCAATATATAGCTAAATACCTGTTGATGTTAAAGCGATGGCGTCAGAATGATAAAAAAGAATCCTTACAAATGAATGATTTACAGTAATTACGCGGGCCCATTAGGCACTAATTTGATATGTAATCAACAAGGCGGTCAGTTAATTTCTTTTTAAAATGACCCGGGCTCATTAGAGCCATCGCCGTGACGATCAGAAGCGCGCTGTTGCAGAAAGCCTTCTCTCACCTCCATTGATGCGCCGGTGGGCTCTATATCAACAGGTCGCAGCGCGTCCAGCACCTCCTCCGCGGGGTGAATGTTTACCGGTGGCGAGTAAAGAGCAGGACGCTTCCCTCATGGGACAGGTCATAACAGCTTATCGGGTGACGACGAGACACCGAGAAGCATGCTGCGCGCTTTTTTCTTTTCTTTTTTCTTTCCACAGCATTTGTGCGTCCGGCGGCTGGAGAGCGCTGTGCGCATGTCACCCGGGTGATCTTCAGGCAACAAGAGGGCTCATCCCGACAATAGTCCGCAGTAATCCTGCTAATGCATTTCAATGGGGCACTCAGCAAATGTAACTTGTTCAAATACGTTGTAAATAATATGAAGTAGTACTATCTTATGTACATGCATCTTTTTTTAATATCGTCAGAATAGTGACATGTTGACATTATTTAGATGGAGTCTTATAGTCCAGGGGTGCATCTCCCTGCACCGTGGTATCATTTATCGACGTCATGTTTATGTAGCATTTTGAAAATGCACTTAGACCACTTTGAATATAACGAAGACTTCAAATGTATAAACGGTCTACACAGGCCCACGTCTCCTTATGAACACATTATTATATATATATATATATATATATATATATATATATATATATATATATATATATATATATATATATATATAGAGAGAGAGAGAGAGAGATATTCAAATATCAACTTGGGCTGGCTGGATGACCCGCTTCTTTCAATTACGATGCACATTTTATATAATTTCTATTTCTTGATGTTACTTCTTATTTCTGTCTTCTTCTTCTTCTTCTTTTTCCCCGTAAACGGAGA
This sequence comes from Liparis tanakae, assembly GCA_036178185.1. Classification (NCBI taxonomy): domain Eukaryota; kingdom Metazoa; phylum Chordata; class Actinopteri; order Perciformes; family Liparidae; genus Liparis; species Liparis tanakae. Next base: position 13,765,993 of record CM070110.1, on the reverse strand, counting down.
CCTGCAGCGTCCTGTAATATGTTCCGGCAGGTCCCCAATTTGACTTTAGTTTGTCTGAGACAATGTGTGGAACATTTGAGTCATAATTACGCAATTGCAGTCAAAAAAGTCAACAAAAAGTCGGAGCTCCTTGATGTCATATCCGGTAATGGGTCTGGCGTAAACAATGTAGGTACACACTTAAAACGTCCTCGCAGTGAAACGTTGTGGTTCCCCTGCGCGTTCACACGGCAGGTGGAGCCCTCGCTCCAGAGATTTAGGAGCCGCAGATCCAGTTCCATGTTTTCCACCTCACACCACCACTTCATCTTTCTCTTTCTCCCTCTCGCTTCCTCTCCTCTCTTCCCCACCCTCCCTCCTCCTCCGCTCTCCGCCCGCCTGCAACGCAACGCGCCTTTCGCCGGGCTGCGCTCGATCAACCGAGCATCCACCGCGACTCCAAATTGGTTTGTCATTTCTGACCCCTCTCCCTCCTTCTCTCTCCCTCTGTGTCTCTCTGTCTCTTCCTCACAGCGTGTTCGTGCGTGCGTGCTTGCGTGTGCGAGCGCGCGTGCGTGCGTGTGTGTGTGTGTGTGTGTGTGTGTGTGTGTGTGTGTGTGTGTGTGTGTGTGTGTGTGTGTGTGTGTGTGTGAGTGGACCACGGTCCTCTGCTCCGCTGCGCTCCGTGCCTGCAGGACTTCGGCTGAAGTCAGTAAGAACATAAAGGCAGCCGCGGAAGATAAAGAGAGTGAGAAAGGGGAGGGAGGGAGAGAGGGAGGGAGGGAGGACAGGACACTGTCAGACAGAAAGAGAGAGAGAGAGAGAGAGAGAGATACGCCTCGGTCCTCTTCCAGCACTCCACTGGACTCAGTGCATTTGGACGGACGCGATCGTCTGTACCTCCCCCGGCGCGCGCGCTGATCGGGATACTAAGCACGCAGCCATCGTTTTATTGCACCCTCAGCTTCATCTCTCCATCCTTTTCTTTCGGTAAGATTTACCCACAGTCGCTGTTTTTTTGTGTTGTTTTTCTTTCTTTGCGGCACCAACATTTAACCAGAGAGCCAAGGAGACCCGCGAAATCATTGAATTGACTGGGAAAATATATTTCCATCCGAGATCCGAGGGACTGTACGAAAAAAAGAGCGCAGCGAAAGGGGGTTCATTCCCGACTCCTCCGTGCGCTGGATGTGTATGTATGCGCCGATACCGCTGCGACTGGTGACACGGTAAGGATGCGCTCTATTCCTGCACACAATGTCATTTATTTATTCAAACATTTTGAGCAGAAATCGCCGGTGAACGTCGGCAAACCCGCGTCCGTCCCTGACCTGCATCTGAAAGCTATATACGGGAGGCTGACTTTTGGTTCTCACGGATGCCCATGGGAATGTGGCCTTGGACTTAAGGGGAGCGGGAGCGGAAAGTGGCCCTTACGGGTCGAGGATGGCTGGGGGTAGAGGGAGGGGGGCGATAATGTAAGATAGTTCGAGGTAATCGCACACGTGATGCTCCGGCGACTTGTTGGCTGGATGGGCGTCGCTCCGATGTCGCCGTGAGGCTCGAGGTGACGGACTCATGACACCCATTACCTCCCCCCCGAATAATTACTGCGATCATATTAACGGCGGCTCGGTGGACCGGGTTAGTACACGCGATTGTCATTCTGGGGTCGCGTGAGTCTGCGTCGCTGGGGGTGGCGGTGGGGGGGGGGCAAACCTCTGGCAGCGATGGTTCGGCGGATAGAAAGCCGTTCACCTGCCTGCCTCGACGCGGCTGCCGTATTTATGTTGTTGTTTTGTGTGTGTGTGTGTGTGTGTGTGGGGGGGGGGTGTATTGGAATGCAGTTAGCTCATTTTGTGCGGGCTGCGGTGTCGAGCCGCAGTCCGGAATCAGGACAGCCTACACTCGGAGAAAAAAACAACAACCCAAAAAAAGGGCCAGTGCACCTCCAATATATGTCAATCATGCGCATTCGCCGGGTAAAAAAAAAGAAGAAGCAACGGCTCTTATTTACAGAGGAGGCGTCGAAGGTTGGGGGAGGAGGCGGTGGGCAGGGGTGCAGATGACCTTGATGTGCAACTGAGATCTACTGAAGGTTGCTCAGTTCTCCAATGTTGACCTAAACTGAGAAGAGCACCTTGCCTCAGATCAGTGTGCTCACTTCAATCAGTCGCCCCCCCCCCAAAAAAAAACAACAACAACAACATATAATGATCTTATTCTGCCTCACTGATGATGAAATACACATTTCATCTTTTAAGTGGGCTGCACAGTAAATGTACATATCTTGCAATCGAAGCAGCCCTCAGTGGTTGTCTGCAATGTCTGCTTGGGTGGGTGGCTGCCCAATCGCCTGTTTCTTTGTAGTTATATATATATATATATATATATATATATATATATATATACACATATATATACTGTATATATATACATATATATACATATACATATATATATAACTATATATATAGACTCCACACACACACGGTTTGTATGCGCTCTAGGTGTTGGAGCTGCTGGACAGCATGTCTGATCATCTGTCAGGGCTGCAGGTGAGACAAGCGGCTCCCCTGTACAGGCGGTTGGGGGAGATGGTCAGTCTGGGCGGTCATCTGTCCGTGATTTGACGGGGATTTGCTTCGCTGCCATTTTGGCGGCGTTCCGTTCAAAAGCGTCGACCTGTCTGCAAGGTGATTATCGTGTTATGTGGGTGTTCAGCAGGCCGACTGCTATGTGTCTTAAGTGATGTTCTCTGTTTGAAAAGGTTGAGGAAGAAGAACAATGGTATGTATTGTGTCCAAAATCCTGACTAGTCGCTGACTTGACCTCCACAGCGTTTGTCTGTTGCTCTCTCGTCCCACGCCGGCTCCCGGTAGCTTTCTGACGGCCGCTCGGTTTATCAAAGAGCACCTTCGGATCACGACGAGTGAAGACGCCCACGCGGTGCGGACGGCTTATTTAAAATAAATAAATATATAAGCACCTCGAAGCTGTGCGGCGTGCAATGGCAGCAAGCAAAGCATTCTGCTGACAGCAGAGCAGGTCTGTTTGTCCTCACTTTAATCAGGTCACTGATTCATTTCACTTGTGATGATGTGAGGAGGAAGACGAAAGCCCGTTGTTGGAGATGGATGGAAGGGGAGGAGGTGGTGGTGGTGGTGGGGTGGGGGCTAATCGTGATGGTTGTGCTAATTCGGATTGTTCCGCTTCGTTGACCGAGCGTGGCTGACTTTCTTTGTTCGGAGCTGTTGATGTAACACACTATTTGGTTTGGGTTGAGACGGCTCCAAGAACAATATCTGACCCTGTCTTGGAGGCGGCGTGCGATTTGAATGACGGGATCATAGATTAAACTTCTAAACCGCCAGATAATTAAAACATACCCTTGTGCATATACATGCACACACACACACACACACACACACACACACACACACACACACACACGCACAGATACACACACACGCTTGCATATTAAGAAAGGCAGGCATATCTTCGGCGTTGGAACACTGGAGTCTCTATTTCCATCGTCAAGGGTTATAAGAGAGTCTAACTTCCACGCTTTGTGCGATTAAATCCGTTACAGCGCGGAAACCTATGGGCCCCACCTTCACCCCGAACCACTCTAACAAGCCTTGTTTCCTCGAGAATTTGCAGTTTGCTTCCTCTGTTTAGTTAATTTCATGAGCGTCGAGGTAAAAGGTCTGCGTGTCAGAGAGCCTTGTAGATAAATAGAAGGCGGTGTTTATTGTGCTCACGGAGACAACTGCGGCCTTCCCCGCATAAATTCATTTGTCAATCTCGTGGCTTAGGCTGCGAGGGAAAAATTCTTAAAATGCCGCAATAATAACATAAATTCCCGACGAAAGCCGAGCTGCCGGATTGGATGCCGCCGTGTGCCGAGTTTAACCTCCCTCAGAGAAAAGGCCTTCTCCTCTCGCCGGATGAAATCTCTCTCCCGTTATCGAAATAACGAGGCCGGAAGCCCTCGGCCCGTCTCTCTGGTCCACCTGATGCGCCCTTCCTCCGATTCCCTTTCCCCCTAACCCTCAAAGGAGAGACATCCAGCCCTCCGTCGGCTAACTCCACCTCTGCCTAAATGTGTGGGGCCTGCCTCCGATATCACTCCAGCCCGTTTAGAGGGGGGGGGGGGGGGGAGATGACGGACCAGCAGCCAGACTGCTGTCAGATCTCAGAGCATTCACCGAGTCATTGCTCTTATGGCCTCGACTACAAGGGCCCTCCAGAGAGAGATGTCTTACTCCTTTCTGCTCGAACCACCACGGCCTATATCCGTCTGTATTTTGGGGGGCGGGGGGGGGGGGGGGGGGGTGGACACTGGCGGCCTGACTGCTCGTGCCGTTTGTTGGCTGGGTCGTTTGAGGGCGATGCACATTGTAAGGTCCCATTTTGTAAAAGGAAAGGGAGATGTTCATGTCTGTCTTATGAAGCAGATCGAGGTGTTCTGGATTTTGCGTGCACGGAACCTGAACGCCGCAGCTCCTCCCACAGTGCACCCCGGTTAGATTTGTGTCCGACCTTCGTCCCGACTTGCTCTGACGTTATTATGCTCACGTGGGCAGCGATGTCCTTGCGAGATTGACAGAGCCACAGTTGATCTCCACCGACTGCTTGACCCACTGCATGATGGGAAACGCCTCTGCTGTCGCCTGATCAAAAAGCCGATATGTGCAGTTTTTGTTGGGCTAATTAGTTTTGGAGAGTTGTTTGGACCAAACAGGCCCTTCGACAGGTGTCCCCGTGAGCTTTATGGATTTTCATAGTCCTTCTCCCACACATTTCTGATAATAATAATTATAATAACAATAACAATTCGAATGATAATACTTTTTAAAGATATTTTTGTGTGATAACTGCTACCAGTAGCAAGAGCAGAGCTGTTGAACCGGTCACAAAGACCTCAAAGGTTTGATTGCATCTTGTTTTTAATCAGCGTTTTGTAACAGCCAAATTAAAGACAGCCTAAAGACCTCAGGTTGCAATCCACCTCACATAAAAATGATTGAGAAATCAATCAGTGTAAATGAATTCCCAAAAACACCAGTCATCTATTAGCACATCTAAAATGGGCCGATTTGATGATGTCTTTGGCTTCCTGCTATACTTTCCTCCCATAAAAAAAGAGATATTGTACGTAATGAATTGGCAACCTGTAACGATAAAACCCCCGCTGATAGCTCGTACTTCACGATCTCGTTGCCTTTTTCTTCTGAGTGATCAATCAGAGAGGCTTGGGTGGTGAAAAAATCAATGTCATATCTCACAATAATGTTTTTTTCTCTTTTTTGTAAGACAGACTTTGATTTGTTTTGACCCGTTGTTTGTTCGGCGGCCCTCGGAATATTTCACGTCCAGCTTTACGTCATCATTGACTTTTATCGGTCACGGCTTTATTGGCTGAACAACACATTGTAACACAATCTTGAAGCGGGCTCTATAAAGTGAAGACAATGTTTTGTTTGCCTTGCCACTGTGAAGTGCCGCTGTGCTCCAGGGAAAAGGGTACAGTTATGTCATTTCTTTTTTATATACAATTATTCTCGATAACACACCTGAGAAAGATGACTGCATGCAATGTTATTGATTTTCTAAACCGTTCCTCTTAGCCCACCAATGTAATTTCGCCTCAAGCCACGCTCTGCACAGTTTGCAATAACTTCGTGAGTGTTGCAACTCAAGTCGTAAAAAAAAAATTACAATCTGGAAAAAAGTCGGCACCCGGTCTTTCATTCTGCGCTCGATTTGTCTCTGAACGCCATATTTAAGCAGCTGCTCGCGACGTGAGCTCCTGTAACCACACGTCCCATTGTTCTTTGAAAACCTCACTCACTCCCTGGTCGTTACCGCCCTTTGACAAAGAAAAGACTGAAAAAAAACACTTGTTCTTGCAGTCAACACATCTCCTGTCAACGCTCCTTCCCCGTGCCCTTCACCTCCCCGCGCCCCACACAAAGCTGTCAACACTCGATAGAAAATACACACACACACGCGAGCATGCATTTCGTCCCACAGATGCTCTAAACACACTTCAATGCGGCACACATCAATTACCGGCAGTCTGTCTCACACACACACACGGTCACACGCACGCACACCTATAAGCGCTCCAGCGGAGAGCCACGAACCGACGCAGCCGGCAGCTGTATATTTAGTGACACCACACACAGTGCCATTAGGGAGCTGGATGGAGAATCAGTGTACAAGGCCAGAGTGATTGTAAGAAAGCTCACTCCAAGGCCCGCCGATTATTTTCGTCTCCGCAGGAAATCATTTACAATAGCACTCCCCATCCCCCTCCTGCTGCCCCTTCCCCGATACAGTCCATTTAAACAGAGCGTTGCCGCTGCGCGCGTGTTTGTGTGCGAGCATTACGCAATCGTAAAAGTCAGGGTGGGTGGTGGGGGTTCTTATCTGTGTGTCGTTTGCGCGCTCGACTGTGGCGTGCGGTGGAGGCACCGGGCTCGTTGGGAGAACGGGGTGCTCGGAAATGAGTCACAGACACAATGTGATGCAACCCAGCGGAGCCGATTTGAATTATGGGCAGTGAACAATGAGGTCATCGCCGGGCTGGGGGCATACATCTCCCCGGTGTGGCGGTATGACACACTAGTTTCTTATCAATGGAGGAAACCTGCAGCAGGATTTGGGAAATGCACTATTGTTATGGGAGATGGATTGGAATAAAAGGACCGGGTTGGTCGACAATGGAAGGGGAATTCTGGTTTAGATTGTAATTACATTGTATTTCGCGTACCGTTTACTTCAATTTACAACAGTTGCACAGAGCACACCAGATTTGTTACGGATTGTTAATTTGTTGCAATATTCCCCCCCAACCCCCCACCCACCCTTCCGGCTTTTCATGCATCCACACGCCTCTTACATCCACCATACTGCATCCAATGATATTTTCCATATCTTTTCCTTCTTCAGCAGATTGTCCACAATCAGTGTCTGCTGTAATACCATCATCCCCAGGCCCCTCTTAAATTTCCTGCTTACTGGGCTTTTACTTTAACTACATTACATACATCTTCCACTCCCCGTTCATCTGCTTCCTTTCAGCATAAACCAGGCAGAGAAATCTGACTCAAAATGCTCTGATGTGATGCGACTGGTTGTTTGATGGTGAATTAAAACATAATAAATATATATATAACGGTGTCATTTATTGTGCCCGTTCCATGGCACAGCTGTGATCTTGAGTGATATCGAATGGCGTTTTTATTCCAAGTCTTCGAGAGTGAGAATATGTGCCAGGGAGTATTGATCGAGAGCTCAATATGATGGTGCAGTGTGATAGGTTAAAAGAGGGCGAGGGGCGACTAGATGGTTATGCTTGATGGAACAGAGATATTAACAGATGTAGTCGTGATCAATGGCTAGATAATGCATGTGTACACCGTTTGCTCTGTTTTGTGTTCCGCCCCTCGTGTTATTGAGCGGACTAGCTCGATTTAAGTAATGGACAATGCCCAACAAGGTATCAATTATCAGGAATTGATGGACGATGTGGAGGCTAGAACCTTCCAACACACAGCGATCGCTTGCCAAAGAATAAAAAAATTGATTTATACTTTCATGCATTTTATAAGCAAAATCAAAAGTTTTTATCAAGCCATTTACTCTTGTTTCCCTGGCAACCATGAGGGGTTTAATAATACCTGGAACAGTCATTACAATCCCATAAGGTTATTTGGCGATGGAAACGCTGTTCACTGCTCCCCACTAAACAGGATGAACCGTGGATACGACTTGGCAACGTTGACGTATTTGTAGTCCACTAAACTCATAGAACCATTTGGCTTAGCTACAAGCCAGAACGCTAATGTTTTGCTAGCAAGACTCACAGTCAATGACTGTGATCATAGTTGACAAACAGTAAATATAGCCGTACGTTTAGACAACAAAACTAGCTAGCTATCCAGCCTTTACATTATAGCCAAACTAATAACAACATTTTCAAAAACATCCTAATTGCCATAATATTGGCCTAAAGATACCAAAATGCTAGCATGTGTGGTTGACAAACACTACTGTAAGAGTGACATATCCCCCCCTCCCCCAACGCAATTTCGCCCGCCCCGCCCCTGCCGTATGCCCATAGACCACCCCCCCCCCCCCAGAACGAAACGTTCGGCTATCAGTCGCGCAATTCCAGATGCTGGATTTGAATTTACCCAGATACAACAGATATTTTTTTTTTTTCTGATTGGCTATTGTGTAGCCCATTTCTTCTTTTTTATTGGCTGATAAGTGGCACCTCACAGCAGGGCCAGCTCATGTTTGCGTGCTGCGGCACATTAAAACATTAAATAGCCGAGAGGTTTTTTTCAGCGTGAGAAATACGATGTCGGGAGTGCGTGACTAAAGACTGAAATGCGTGACTGTCACGCTCAATGCGTGACACTTGAGAGCCCTGCTACTGTATACTTTATCATATGTTTAGCAACAAGACTAGCTCAATAATATCAATCTTTTTAATTTTCTTCAAATCAATTTCAACATTTTCACTAAATCCTGATTAGCCTAATGCTTGAATAAATATAACTTTATGTTCACAGGATTTCAAATCAATAATATTGCATATGGTTGACAAGCAGCACATATAATGTACCAATATGTTTAATAACAAGACAATCTTAGCAACCATGTTATTGTCCTGAAATCATATAGAGACTTTCAAAAGATACTGATTAGCATAAGGCTAGCAATAAGCTAACATTATGTGAGCAAGATTAAATAATGTTTCAACATTCAACAGTTGACAAACAGTAACACATATAACATTGTCCCCAAAACATCTACAACCTTGCTATGGTTGACAAACAGTAAATATAGTTGTACAGTAAGTTTAACAACGAGGCCATCCAGCCGTGTCATTGTCCCAAAATCAAGGTCAAGATTTTCCAAAGAAATGCTGTGTTCCATTCAGCACATTCGAAACGCACGACTCAGAAAAAGCTTTTTAGTTTTCTGCAGAGGAAGTTAGAACTCATTTGAGAATAAAAAAACGAAAAAATAAGAAAGAACTGCGCCCCTTTGCACGTCATGTTTCGGCACCCGTCAATTCGTCCCTGACGTGGCTTTCACACGTTTTGCAATAAAGCCATTTTACCACCTCTGTGCTTTTGTGAGGGAGCCCCCGATAGTGTCACTCCAAGACGGATGAGCACCGCTCTGGCCCGTGGGGCCGGAGCAATAACTTACACGACCACGCGCTGGTTCTCTAACCCTGTAAGAAATGGTGCGGCCTGCTCTCCTGCAGAGTGCTTCTGTGCGTTTTCGACCGACTGATTGTCTCTCTCTCTTGGACGCAACGAGCATGATAGATGAGGCGGCGTCCATCACGTGTATCAAGATGGGAGGGACTTGGGCGAGAACCTTTACTGTGGGGTGATGGTGTGCCGAGGACAGCCTTTGAGAAATGATAGTTGGTATTTTAAAACCAATCTGTGTGTAAAACCCGTGTCAGGCAATTACTGTAAGCTATTCTTATGGATCGAATGATATATATGTTGGTGTGCATCTTTTTCTGTGTGTGTGTGTGTGTGTGTGTGTGTGTGTGTGTCTATGTGTGTGGACCCGTAGATTAAAACGTCTCATTGTCCAGGGTTGTACAGTTTATTACAGTTCATCGGTTCACAATCAGCGGACAAATCAACCATTTTTTTATTTTTTTATCATGTACACCTCCCTTCCTCATCCCCCCATCTCTCTCTCTCTTCTACTTCTCTCTCTCGCTCTCTCTCTCTCTCTCTCTCTCTCTCGCCCTCTCTTTCTCTTTTCTCTCTATTCCAAAGATTTATGTGGGGCACATAGACAAGAGTCTTTAATTTTACGCCTGGGTAGACCGTCTACACACTATTGCTCCATATTCTTCTTGGAATCTGTCGAAACCCCCAGGGGGAAGAATTGTGGTATTAGCGTGAACGCACCGGGGTGGGGACTCCACCCTTTGAAAGAGGGGACGGTGTCGCAGAGATCCACTCCGCCATGAATCTATTCCACACCAACAGGCATTGGCGAGATTTCTGGTGTCTTGTGGCATGCAACCCGTTGTTTTCCTAGGTGTAATTACAAAGGGCCATACATGAAAAAAACATCATAAAAGCGTACTGCGGAGTCGTTTTAATTACATACAGCGGGCTCGTGAGTAATGGTGGAGACATCAATCCAACCACTGATGCTCATAATAGAAAACAGCATTGTTTTACTGTGAGAAAATAGGCAGCATCCGTCATGATGCATATACTTTACGTCTTTGTTTTTGTCTTTTTTATTTTCAGGAAGACATTGTTTACAGAGAATTTAGAAGAGAGAGAGGAAAAAAACTCTTCCTGCCTCTCATCACGTCCTTGTATTGTTTAGTCCGTCACCGTCCAAAACGCTCTCAGCCAGCGTTCAGCGGTGGAAGCTTTCCCATCTAAATCTGCCCGTCGACCTCGTCTTTGCTCTCAGAGGAGCCCTCTCACCTTCATTTAAATCAAAATATGCCATCTCCTCTTATGAACTCAAAGGGAGCTCAATCTTAACCCTGTGCTCAAAACTCTATAGTCAGCTACTACAGCTGCTGGTCAGAAGATTGAGCTATCTGTTCGTGTCAATATAGACATGTCATTCAAATGTTGACGTAGTGAGTACAACAGACAGCAAAAGTAAAATTAGGAGAAATAAATGTTTCCTGCTGGCCTGTTTCTCTATCTTATCCCTCTAAATTATATCAGAAGAAGATGCCACAGTTTAAATCTGTGCACTGAAAACAAGATATGGTTATGGTGAGGTAACTGAAATACTTGGTTTAGGGTTCGAGAAAGATTGTATCTCATGGGTTGAATCTTCAAATGGCAAATGCATCTTGATGTATCACATCCTCAATATTCTATCCCACTCCACATGGCTATTTTTCATCGATTTCTACAAGCAGTCAATTAAATCTTGTTATTTAGAAAGTGCTTTCAAATCACACTGCAGCAATCCATAATATAAAAAACTGCTTCCTTTCCACACCAGTATCAGTGAGCCACCTCGACACACACAATTTGACAAAAACAAAAACACAAATCCCTTCATCTGTGCGTTACATGTGTGCAGAAATCTACAAAAACATAAAAAACTGTTTTTATAGAGCTCTTAGTCTCATGGCGTTGAATACCTGTGGGATTTTACACTGCACAAATTAGCCTATAGCGGCTCGGCCGCCTGCAGGGAGCCAATGAGCCCCCCGTGGGCGTGTTCTCAAAATAGCACGAGTCCCCGGGAGTGTTGTTCGGTCCAAGCCGTCTGGATGTGAACATTTAAAAAACTTTTTACCCATCTGTCCAATCAAAGTTGAGTAAAGTGGTCCGCTCCTCCCTTTCCTTCAACCAGGGCTTGTACTCTCCTATGTACCTGCAATTCTGTATCATGGCTACCGTATTAAAAGCTCAATGCTGAAAAACAAATGCAGCTCTTCTCGAGCTCTCCACAACAACGCATGAGTTATGGAAGAGTGACTTTCAAATGTTGAAGGAGATAACTTCTTAATTATCAGAGATGTCATTAAACTCACATGCAATGATTACGAGGGATCATTAACATTGACAGTCTCCTAATATATGTGGCCCATCAAATGTGTGATATTTATTATATAAAAGGTACGCAGAGCTCATTTATAATTGTTTTCAATAAAAGGTGCCATGTTGTTCTCCACCCTTCAAGGACATCTCAAGTCTCAAGGTGTCAAGTCTTTGTGACGGGGTGAGGCTCAGTCGCAGAGAGACAGGCTGGGACACAATATGAAGAACAAAAAAAGCGCTCTTTAATGGCAAAACAGTTTACAAAAAACAAGGTTCAAAAGTGTCAGGCAGAGGATCCAGGTTCAGGGCAGGCAGGGTCAACAGGCAGAAGCAGGAGGACAGCAAAAAGACGACGGAAAGAAACAGGACTACACGACCACACGACAGGGACACGGGAGAGAAGGGAAACAATATTGACACATATATAGAACATCACACAGGACGACAGAGAACAGAACAAAAGACAAGAGTGGCTGAGGGCAGAATTAAACAAATAACACAGAAGGAGACAGGACAGAGACATAGGAGACACAGGAGAGATAGAGGAGACACAGAGGAGAAGAGGGAAACACAGGAACCTGGGAGGGAGAGATAGGAGACACACCGGAGGGGAGATTAGAACAGGTGTATGTCATGTCGCAAGAGAACCCCACAGTTAAACTTCAGCCTGCCTGCGCCTTTTGTTTTTACGCCCATTTATTTTTTGAAGAGCAGCTTATATATTGGTAGCGGGCCTGGCCAAAAAGCAAGGTGCTGAGCTGAAAGGGAACCAAACACACAGGTTTGTTCCGTCGCTGCACCGATGGAGAGTCGCATGGGGATGGAATCGTCCGATGTGGAATGTCATTCCTTTCGTGACTCACACACTTAGTTTCATCCAGAGGAGTGTGTGACGTCAGACAGATAGCGCAAATCAGGATTTGATGAAGAACTTCTCGCCGCCGATGTACGTGCACGGAACCATTCAGAACGACTGCCTCTTTAATCTCATCATTCCCGCCTCACAGAAATGAGTCCTAATGGAAAATCCCCTCCCCCACCCCCTCACCCTGTATTCTTGCTCCTCTGACGAGCTCGCTCCTTCGCAGCCCGGCCTGTGTCTCCAAATCCCGCTTCTTTTCCCTCTCCCTCCGGTTCCCTCGTTCATCGATCCCTCCGTTGTCGAGCGGCTCCGTGTGAATAATGCATACCACGTATCGAGGAGGGGAAGCAAGCGCGACATGAATAAAGGTGCTGCATTGGTTGGGAAGTCGGGGGGGAGCTTAGCCCCCAACTTATTTCTCGTCGATGCTCTGTTGCCTCTGGCACATCTCCCGCATTGTAGTACGCATGCGTGCACATTACATCGGGCGGTGCACGCTCATCCGCGTGAATACGTGCAAACGCATGCGTGTGCACAAACGCGGTGCGGTCAATCCCTCTTTTGTCGCAGCGTGTGCCCGCCCGTCCGTATAGCTATTGCTCGCGGCCTCCTGCACTGGCTAATAGACCCAAAGAGCTCCACAAAGGTCCAGGCTCTGAAATTATGCATGTGTGTGTGTGTGTGTGTGTGTTTGTGCGCCTATACAACATTTTAAATAAAAAAAACGTGAAAAGCACGCACAGACAAAAGACTCCAAGGCCAAACAAATATACAGCATCCCCCCCCCCCCCCCCCGTCAGTAAACTACAACACCGATGTTTGAATGCCAAAAAGGAGTGTGCCGAAGAAGTCACACACAACCTAACACACACACACACACACACACACACACACACACACACATTCTGACCCTGGTGAGATGAGGCTGCATAGTTTACCCTCAAGAGAAATAGGTAGGGTGGGGGGTGGGGGTTGTAGAAAGAGAAGGAGAGGGGAAAGAACCAGATAAGGTGTCTCCAAGCAGATGGGAGAATATTGTGGGTAAAAAAACAGAATGGAAAACAGGGGACGATGCAGAATGGGAGATGAGATATGGTGGGGGTGGGAGAGAAAACAAAAAAGATATAAGAGACATTCTAACTGTGAATAACTGCCACTCTGCGTTCTAGTAACAGAGCTAACAATTTTCCTTTTCCGAAAAGTGTCTCTGGCATTTGGCAGTGAAATGCCACCCATATAAACCAGTTATCATGGCGAGAGAGCTTTTTAAGCTGTAAACCGCCTGCCAGCGCCGAGATGGACCATTATAGACTTTGATACCCTGACACTCAAGAGGTCATTACACACACACACACACACGTGCACACACACACACACACACACACACACACGATCACGCGAGCGGAAGTGGCTCGCGAGATGGTTCTTGTGTTGGAGTGGCTGTTCACACATCGTGTGTGTGGAAGTGTGGCGGAGGAGGAGGAGGAGGGGGGGGGGGCTTATTCACATCGCACCCCACACGTTCACTACATATTACGGCCATCAGTCTCTATTGTGAAAAAAATGACAGGGACTTCAGTTCACTGAGCTTGAATAACAACCCCCCCCCCTCCCTCTCCCCTCTCCTTTTGTCTCCTCTCTATTGCTCCCATCCTGCTCCGTCTCCTCCGTCTGCCTCTGCAGGACTCGGACGTCCAGCCGCCATTGAGATGTAATTCTCTGGGGGAGGTCTTCATTTCACTTTGACCAACCAAAGTACCAAACAACAGGTAAGAACATGTCCGCCCATCTCACCTCCTCGTGACGATTCTGGACAGACGTAAACCAGGGGATGTTGACGCAGGATGCATTCTTACTTACAGTAGGCTCACACCTGGTATGTTGTTTTTGCAGACTCTACAGAATGCATTATGCTTTAGAACCCAAATATAACGCAGTGCCCCCCCCCCCCCCCCACACACACACACACCACCACATACACACACACACACCAGAGAGAGCTCAGTCTTCCATCTGTGATGCTCTTAATTGGCCCGGACAAAATATGTTCCCTCAAACCGGTAATCCAATCAGATGTGAGCCTTCGAGGTCCAAAGAGAACAAGGGAACACAACGGGGTTGAACGTGGGAATCGAGCGGCGAAGAGCCGGGGGAGAATAACACGCAGCGCCAGAAACTGACGTGGCACATTAATTGCAAACGGCCCCGCTGTTCCTCGAACGCATCGACGGAGTCAAACCGCAAATCCCCGGCCCTTCATCCGCCCATGAAGCCACTCACTGCAACTTATTTACAGTGTATTTACAAGCCTGTAAAACGTTGAGTTTTACGAGCTCCTTTTTAATTAGAAATACTGTCTCCTGGAGTCGGGCTGATGAATCGCACGTTCAATTTATTGGCGGTGGGGGGAGGGCACCTGCTCTCGGGTATTGACAGCAAGTCGGAGCGTCCTGGCAGCTTTTTTTTCTTTTCCCCCAACGGGAGGAGAAATATGTTGCATCTGTGCTGTCTGAAAACCCCCAGAGGCCGTGTTTTCATGCAGGATCCTGTTCTTAATTGATTGAGCCGCCTCAGAGTAATGTGAATGATGATGCTCTGGTTGTGCGCGTGTGTGTGTGGCAGTTTTCCACGTTAGTTAAGCTTTATCTATTTAATGGCTAAGGCCATTTTTACTTCAGTGTACAATTTTTTTTAATGAAATTAAATGCACAAGGACACAGTATTTTATCAGAATAGTTTTGAATTTCTTAATTTTTTTCTTTTTTAAATCATTTTAGTTTGAAGCTTGAAAATGTGTCAAGTAAGTGTGTAATGTGTAAGTATTCAATGAGTCTGTCTGTGTGTGTCTGTGTGTGTTTGTGTGTGTGTGAACTTGGCGAGTTTGTGTGTCCATTTGAAACACACTTCCTGTGCAGTGTGTGTGAGTGTGTGTGCGTGTGTGTCACACAGCATGCTTTCCTTCCTCGACTCATATAAACCCAGGATGCTGACTTTAAAATATAATTCTGTGATGATGGGGCTGTGTTTGGTTTTCATTTCACAATGACAATGAGTGAAAAGAAAGAACAACAGGAAAGGAGCATGTATCATTCGTCATGTAAGGGGTGGTGGGGGTAGGGGTTGGTAGGGGGGGGATGTGAGGAACAGGTGTTTCCCGCTTCACACATATGAAACACGCAGTCATTTATTTTCCACGTTGCTAATGAGAGCGCGGATTGAAAGGCGATCCATATCGGTTTTGCCTTTTCGGGTTAAACAGCGATTTCCATGTAAAGCGAGCCGGAGCGGCGAACAGATGCATGAGCCGATACTGTGAGCAGATGAAAGCCTCATCTGGCATGTTGATGTAACGCTGTGTGTGTGAACTCTGAACACTAGCTGAATGTAACGTTACGTCCAGGTGACGGAACGAGGTTTCACTTTCTGTCTCTTTCATTAAGTTCATCTTTTAAAATTCATTTTAAAATTGAACACTTTTGGATTTATCACACACACACGCACACACACACGCACACACACGCACACACACACATACACCCCTCCTTGTCGCCAACCCCCATGAACACAGGCTTATTGTCTTATAATGTGACCTTTGCCTTGAGTGGAGAGGCCTTTGTCCGAAAACAATGGAGGCCGTATTGTAAACCATGCCAGACAATGCCGTCCACAAAGCTGACAGAGGGGCCAAATTGTTCGGGGTCCAAGTTGAAGGCTTTGAGGCAGGCACTTGTGGCCTGTGTTTGTGTGTGTGTGTGTGTGTGTGTGTGTGTGTGTGTGTGTATTTTTCCTCAGTAATCGTTTGTGTCTGTAAGATGCAGTCCTGTTTTCCAGAATCAGCAGATGGGTTTGTGCAATTAAGACTCAGCCGTCTTCCCTTGTGGGGCATACGTGCATACACACAAACAGACACCAGCGAATCCACATAGCCACAAGCTTTCTTGCACACACACACACACACACGCACACACACACACACACACATACACACGGCCATGGCCGGCCATGAGACAGATGTCTCTGAAACACTAGACCTGGAAGATACTGTAATTGAGGAGGACGTTGTGGAAATGAGAAGACCGTTGCCATGGGTAACCACTAAGCATCCCTCAAAACGTCAGGCCTGGCTGATACATCAACACCATAGCCAGAAGTGAGCCAGAAGTGAATAATTGTAAACAAGCTGTAATTAAAAACTAACTAAGTGACATGCTGAAGAGATAATGCAATATAATTGCACAGAACCAAAAACAAAATTGGCAGTCTATAACACCCACGTCTATAATGTTACAAACATATATGGGGTGATAATTACACTTAGAAACACAAATATTAATAAAGCGTTATACCAATAGTCATAACACAATACAGCATTTTATAATGATTTATATGTCCAAGCTTCATCCTACTTCTTAATGGCTGGTCATTCACTGACATGTTGAACAAAAGTACATTTTATATCTCTCTTGTAATACATATTATTGCACTACAATCACTGACGTAGTGCATTTAAATATTAGTTACTCTGCATTACGATGACTGACGTAGTGCATTTAAATGTTAGTTACTCTAAATTGTCTTATTGTATGCTTTAATTAATTTACACTTAACTTAAAGCAAACAATAATAATCATTTAAAAAAGTGATTATTGCTACATTATAATGCATTATATGTCAGTGTGTGATAATAAGTTATGCTTACTTTTATAAATCATTTTGAATATTTAGGAGTGGTCATAACTATAATTATGCAATGCTAAAACCCATTATTATTATAAGAGGTTACAGTAGTCCCTAATGAACTGGCAACCGAGGGCGTGAATGTGATTTTATTAAAAGCAACAATCGTCCATGATGAAGTTTTAGACTCACACCTGAAAAGGTGCCACGTAATGTGACAGTGAAGAACGGTTCACTGCTTTAAACATTAGTTTGATCTCTTAGCATGGGACTTTGCATCTAATTAACCCATTTATGATATTGATATTTCTGACAATTTGACCCTAGAGCTAAAACAGTTAGATTTTCTGTTGAACACGCAACCGTTTTGATGATTTTCATAAACCTTTTCCACTTGAGGACTTATATTTCTTCCTTAGGCTTAAGCGATGCTCCACCGATGGGTCGTGTTCCAAACTGTCTCGCACATCTCGGCCCGCGAACAGAAGCAGAGCACGGCCCGACCGTCTCCCACCGGAGACGCGTTGACCCGCAGTAACGGATAATCTCGGAGGAAATGAGCTTGTGACTGAAAGGTCACAGTTTGAAAAATCTGAGTGGTACACATTAGCTGTAAAAAAAAAAAATCCCGTCGGCTCATATCCCCCAAAACAACTCCCACTGCAGGGCCGTGACCCTGGTACACTTAACCTTTTTCGCCGTTCCAGTAGAGCAGCTCGGCGCCCCGATGGTGCGAGGCGGCGCCACTCACAGGCGTTAATGTGTGAACATTCTCTCCCCCGTCCCCTCACCCGTAGACGAGTCCAGTTGAACCCGGCTGATCCTGGATCTGCCAATTTTCTTGTCGATACTCGCAACTCGAGTGTCGTCTGCTGCCTGGTTGCCGAGCATCCTGTTGACTGTGATAGAGATACCAGTCGGTCCCTCGTGCGCTCTTCTTCTTTCCCTCCTTGGATAGAGGCAGCGTGCCGGGGGAGCAGACACACACACACACACACACACACACACACATAAACGCACACACACACATCCACACAGACACACACACACAGTGACATAAATGCATAAACAAAAGCCTCACACCACTTACACACTCATTGCCACCTGAGTGCAGACACCCAAACCCCCACCCCCCTTCCCTCCCTCCCGTGCTCACTTGACATCAGTGAAAAGTCCACAGAGATGCTTTTTGTCAACAACTTAGAGGAAAATCAGCTATTTGGGGGCCGGCGTATTCCTGGAAGAATACGGCGTCTTATCTGTGCGAATCAAAAACAAGTCGCAGCACTCTCTGTTCCGTTCTTCCCGCTGCCTCCTCTCGTTTCCGCGGCCGTTCTGCTTGCAGACCGGCGCTAATTGTGTGAAGCAGGAGCGAGGGTGTATTGTGAACGTAGATTTCCGACAAGGCTCGGTGTGATGATGGAGCAGATGTGCCCACAGATGTTTCCCCCTGCATGCATATGTTAACCGGTTCAATTATCCCTATCACGCTACTGTAGAGGTTTGTTGTTCTATTCGGGCGCTTCGGCACGGATTCACGGATAAAACACCGGTTGGCGAAGTATTTACAAGCCGCCGTTGAGTCCGCCCTCGGATACCATACGTTCGATTGTATTTGGGAGAATTAAAATGTTAAGAAACACTTTTAATGTCAAAACATATGGGAGAAAGACACATAGGAATACATGATCCCATTGTCAAAGATGATTCAATCTTTTAAATGTCCTTTCTGTGGAATTCTCAGCTATTGCAGGATAAGATTACCCAGCTGGCATCCCGTTGTGACCCTTACATTCAACTTGGCCTTTCAGAACCCAAATATATATCCAGAAAACCAGAATATGAGATCCAAGAAAAGAAGATACCAAATGTACCATATGCTCGATTAAAGGATTAGCGTTGAGGTTGCTGGATACAACCAACTGAAACTGCTACTGTGTGCCAAGCGGGCAGTGGAGCGTGATTGGCTCTATCGAGAGCCACTGTTCGAGGATACTCTACTGCAGAAACATTATTATTGTGATGAATTCATTATTATTTATTATATATATACATTATAATGATATTATAATACTATGATATTGTTTTAGAATTAACTTTGAGAATTATAGGTTACCATTCTAAAATCGTACCTCCACATTTTAGCACTCTACTCTACTAAACTGTAATTTAACATTCTAGAACTGTAATTTAACATTCTAGAATTAAAATGTAACAATCCGTAGTCTACATTCTGTAATTTAACAATACAGAAATGTTTTGTTGATGGTTTTCAGATTCCAGATCAGTTGAAATGATACGATCTGAACTGTGGGTTTTATGATCTACATTAAGTACATTAAGACGGATGCAAGTAATTGAATCCCTTTTATGTGAACACATACGTGGCAAATAAAGCAAATATAATATGGATCATATTTAAAAAACACAACTAATTTGAAGCATATAGCATTGTGCAAAATGCCATGGTGATGACAATATTATTGCAACAGTCCAAAAATCTACCACAAAACATGTACTGTATATAGAGTGTGGCTTAATGCATGTACATCAGCATCAGATAGGAAACGATGAATATTCAACAATGTATTTCAGGTAAATGCTCAATAAGGTGTGTGCTTCTCTGAATCATTGTATGTTCAATGCATCTGGCTGCTCCGGCGTGTTGATTGGAATACATCTGCACACCGGGGACATGAATGTGCAATAAGATCCAGACCTCTACCGCGCGTGATTTGAATGAGAAATGATTAGATTATTGATTTTGGTTATTTGGATCTCCCACCACCGAGATGATATTGTGGCGGGCGCAATCACCGTGGCTGACATTTAGCACTGTGTTTACCTTCTGCTGTCTCCATTGATTGCTTCAGAGGCGCTGCCCATACATCCCGCCGGAGCCCATTGTGTCATCCGCATTCGTGCCATTTCGGGCAAAGTGATGGATTATCATTCTCTGCAATCACGGGACAGCGGTTCTTACAGGCCGACATTTCAAACACCAATGAATATATTGATGAAGATAGTGGATGCAATGCATATAGGGAGGGAAAAGAAAAGAGGGGGGGGGGGGGTAATCACTCTAAAAGAATGTTGAACATAACACAAGAATGAGCCGATATCCAATGATATGCCAAACCCTTTTATTTTATTTTTTCAGCATTCTTAAAACTACAGCTCAGCCTCAACCCAGCAGGGAACTATAACAAGACGTCTGGATTTCTTTCGATTTTTAATGTCCCAGGTACATTTATCGCGCCGAATCACCACCGCTGCACCTCTTCGATCCCAGCAAGCTTTGAAGAACATGTTTTGTTTGAGATTTTGGTCCCTTTTTTGTTTTCCACGGTGTAAAGTGACAAAATACTCCCAAAATCATAGTGGACGTCTGTTATGAGACGTTTTGTTTCGCACACATCACTGCCCGGCCTCCAAAGTCATGTGTGCAAAATGATCGGGAAATGTGTTTAAATTTTTTTTGCGCCGACACGTGCATTTTCTAACGCAGGAGTCGAGATGACGCCGTGCAAATGAGTGCGTTCTCCTCCCAGGTACATTTCCAATGAAATTTTCACAGCAGATAGTCAATCCCGCATTAAGTGCCTCCTTTTATATTTATCTATCAGTGTTGGTGCTTATGCATTATTAAACCATGAACAGGCCCAGTAAGCGCCCTAGAAAGGCCTTTTTTCTAATAAATATTTCAGAGCTCTGATATACACAGTTCATATCCGTTCTGCCATGCAAGCTTTGGTCCTAATGTCTTATGCAGAAATCATATTTTTTCTTCTGACTGAACTAGTGGAATAAACAATCTCTGACTTTTTGAACTTTAATTCGTTGAATCGAAACAAATCTTTGAAAAGTTTCCATGTGTTGGAAAGTATTGGGGTCTTGCTGGCATTCGCGGGAGGAAAAACAAACAAGAAATTACCGCCTTAGTCGGAATCTCATTATCTACGTCTGTCTAGAATCTTCCCATGTCTTTTTAGTGGGAGGTTTAGATTTGGAAATAGGGAACAACGGGTGTCAGAAAAAACATTTTTAATCTACTTCACGGAGCGATAAGAGGGAGCTGGATTTGACGAGGGCGGATGGGGACGCAGGAGATTAAAAAAAAAGAAAAAAGAAAGGGGAAGAAGTTAAATGCAGATAAGTAAAACAGGACTAGATGCACGATAACAACGGAAAATTGATGGAAGGGAACAAAACTGAATAAAAAGATTTGATGAATTGGAGAAAAAGCAGCAGCAAAAAAAGGCTCTACATGAGCACTTGAGTATCCTCCCGCTAAATGAAACTGTTCGCGTGGGTTTAAATCTAGGCTACGAGTGTTGTCTCCGGCCTGCACGTCTGTCTCCTCGTGGATGCAGCATCATTGCCTGCTGAGGTGGCTGTTCTCTGTATTGTACTGGACAACTTTCTCTCTCCCCCTTCTCTCTCGCCAAACACACACACACACACACACACACACACACACGCACGCACACAAACTTTGCCTCTACCCGCCGCTGGCTTTGAGGCACGGCTTTGACGGAATCTAGTGTGACAGTACTGAGTACGGAGCCCAGCCACGGAGAGGGAGAGGAGGAAGAGATGGTCGGGGGGATGAAGAAGACGACAGATGAATTCAAAGGGAGGGGGGCAACAGCGGTGGCAGTGGAATCAGCTTCACTGAATCCCTCGCTGACATAATTGATCGTATCAGAGGTAGTTTTGTAAACCATTAACTCTTACCCCCCCCCTCTCTCTCTTGCACTGCCACACATAAATAAAAGGCTGCACATGCGTGCGCATGACTGTGTGCTTGTGTGTGTGTGTGTGTGTTTTAATATGACACAGTTTGGGTTCCGTGCGTTCATTTGATTATTTACGCTTTGTTTATTTTTTTAGCCACCGTCATCATTAGCCACTGATTCTCGCATGAATCAGCCTCCCCTAACGTGACACAGGGTGATTAATAATTACAATGTGCTAAAATGGAATTTGCCTGAAATAATAATGATAATGAAATATGACAGAGCCTTGTAGAGGCAGACGGCAGTTCCTATCAAGATAGTTGCCGAAAAAGGTTTGAACTGCAAGGCACAAGAAAATACCGGTAACTGCGCAATGTATATGACGTTCATGCTAGGCTAGTTAGCATTTAGCACTACGTTATCTGAGTTTTTTTCAGATTATGAGATCGTCTACTGGCTCTTTTTAGTAGTTTAGAACAAACCTAAGTACTGAAATTCTGAAACATCCAAATCGATGACAATGACAGGAACCAGGTCGGAAAACGTGTCAATCAGCTTCAGCGTAGGCTAGCTGTCGCTAGGCTAATTGTCGCTAGGCTAGCTGTCACTGTAGTTTATTGTACCTGTTTGTTCTAACATGTGTTCTACTGGACATTTTTAAGCCGTAATCGATAACGAAAAAGATTAGATGATTAGTGAAATAGATGAATATACTTAACTCTGGGCTAGTCTCAGATCATACGTATAACTACAGAGCTTTCAGGAATTAATATCAGCAAAGAAAGACCACACAATAAAGAAACTGGAATCAGAGGGTAGAATTAGTAGGAACTATTGTTTAGAACATAACAGAAGATGGGGTGTGACCATCAGTGGTATCAGTAGTGTTGCATGCTGGGTCATCCATGTGATGCACCTTCCTCCAGACATCTCTTCTTTTTCTCCCTGAGCTTTAAAGGATTTAGGTTTTTGTGCCATGCTTTCGAATCACGCTCAAAAACGGCTTTGTCTGCGTGAGGGTGACGCAAGTTCGCCATGGTAACGTGCCGCACAGAAAGAATGAATAAAAAAAAGTAATCGGGAAAAAAAACAAAGCCGGAAAGATGTCTTATTTTGAAACATGACCGGATACATCCATCTGTGTGTCTCAGCCTCTAGTCTAGAGCCTCTAGAGGCTTGAGTGATAACGTTACCCCAAAAATCTCTGCCCCGGTGTGCCAGTGTTCTGGATGAGAATCAAGGCAGAATATCCTAAAATCACCAAAAAGCTCTGAAAACCTGCAACATCCGAACCTGTGAATATACAGGTTGCGATCAGTAGTGTTGCATTCTGGGTGTGGAAACCAAGAGTGTGAATACAGAACGTGAGGAGTGGTATAAATCTCAGTCAGTGAAGATCGATTCTATTATTAGAGTAAATGTAACATCTTCTGTCAAGCATCGAATGTAGTCGAGGCCGGTGATGTCAGAGGGCGGGCCTGTTGGTGATAGAGGCGGGCCAGCCCAACGCCGTCGGCCTACGGGGGTTTCCCCGGTATCCCCTATGGCCAGTCCAGTCCGCCCCTGAACGGGCCAACAAGGTATATTAACGTGCCTGCGAGTATATTTGTCAACCCACCTTAGCTTTTGTTATTGTTCTTTAATCGGTGGCTGCAGGATGTGAGATGAGGGTCAACCGTCCCTTCGGACCACCCGAGCATCAACCAACAGTTTTCGGATCCAGCCACCCACCCAGTTACATGGCAGGGAGCACATCCCATTCCACCAGTCATCCAACCATACCCAATTCTAGGCCTGTAGCCTGCTTTTTAAGGAAGTATAGCTGACATTTGAGATGTAATTCCCCCATAACATTCAACACTTGATCTTTTTATACCACTATCTGATGTCTACAGGTTATATTTGACAAATCTTTGTCCCAGTATTTTAGGGTAGGGAGAGGGAAAAACAATGAAGATAAACGCCGTAGGTTATTATCTTGCTTTAAGATTCTCCTCGGCTCCCTCTGATCGCTTTTGGCACTCTATCTCTCCCGCTGCCTCCCTCCGTCCTCTCTGTCTCCATCTTCTCTGTAGCTCCTCCTTCATCCCGACTTTCTATCTCTATTATCCTCAGCCTTTTTCCTTCCTGACCTCATCTATGTACTCCCCCTGCTCATATCCCTCATCGCTTCCCTCCCTCCGTTTCTCCCTTTGCACATCCCCGCCCTAGCTCATCTTGTCTCACGAGGGAGGAAGGGAGGGAGGGAGGGAGGGAGGGGAGTGCAGAGTTGATTATACCGGAGCGTTAGAAGTTCAGAGCAGAGCAGAGCGTGGTGTCGTGCCGCCAGACGGTGCAGAAATCAAAACGAGAAACGTGGCGGCGCATCTTTCAAGGCCGCATCGGATTTCTGGGAGCGTCCTCGAAGCAGCCAGAGACAGCCATGCGGAAACAGCAGTGGTCCGGTCAAAGCCGGAGCCTCCCCAGATTTAATTCTCTGACGGGCATTGAATGTCTAACGCAGTGGGAGAGGATGAGGTGTGCAGCCGAGAGCTTTTTGAACTATTTCTTGAGTAGAAAATTATTTTAAAGGGACAGATCCCTTTTTTAAAAGGAAAATGTTCCTTGTGCCTCGTGGGCCTTTCCTCCCCTCTGTCACAGTCCGAATATGAAGATCACGTTAATATCCAATAAATAAAAGCTATAATAGGGACATAAAAAGACATTTAAAACCAACAAATAGGGGGAATACTTTTTTCAATTCTACCATTATTCTACACACGAGGGCACACTGACCGAAACGTGTCACGCTGATGTGGAGGGTGACCTATACCTCTGAGGCTACACTCTGCGGCGCTTTGCAGCGCAGCAGCACAAAAGGAATTAAAACCAGCCGCTGGATGGAATAAATTGCCAGCCGGGCCACTTGTCTTCAGGGCGCAGAGACAATTGTGCACATTCCTGTGGTGAACCGGACCCTCTCACACACACACACACACACACACACACACACACACGCACATGCACACATACATGCACACACACACACATGCACACATACACACGCACCCTGTGCATGTTAGAAAAATATCCAATGGGAGCAGCCATACTGCATCTGGCTGCAGCCGCCAAACGTATACGTTGGAAATGAGAGACCCAAGCTGTCGTGACTTGTTTGTCTTGTTGCGTTAAGGTTTCGGTCGGTACGAACATGTGACATTGACTCATTGTTAATTGTGATTTTAATGTGGTTCGAGGGGGCTTGTATGCGAGAACCCCCCCTGATTCCTCCTCCCCCAAAACACACTGACAGAGGCAACAGCACGGATACATGTTGTGGGTCGACATGTCAAGACATCCATATTGTCGGGAGCTGACAGTATGTTTCTCCCCCCGGCCTCCGGTTCGCGGCGAGGGGGCCACTCGTCGCTAGGAATCGGCGTCATTAGCACGGGGCTCGATTTTGCAAAATCCCTCCTGTGGTTGTTCGTGTTGCGTGTTGAGCGCGAGGGCGTGCGTTTGTTTGCGACTTGTGTCTCTCATTATAGGCCACGCTCCCACCAGGCTATCCGGATAACTCATCTCTCCAGCTCCTCACTGCCAAATTAGTTAGCTGTAATGTGCGTGTGTGTGCATGTGTTTGCATGTGTGTGCATGTGTGTGCATGTGTGTGTGTGTGTGTGCATTTGTGTGTGCATGTGCACCTGTGTGCATGGTCAATCTAATCAAAATGCTCCTGAGCTGATGATAATTTGCCACATTACCCAAACCTACTCACACTCACCCACACAGCCTATAAATCAAACCTTTTCCATTTGCAAACACACACACACACACTCTCACACACACACACACACACACACACACATCCACGGTGGTTAAACCTACCCTAGCGAGCCAACTGGAGGTAATTTACCGTGGCTCGGTGGACACATGCCATTTTACTGAACACGTTGCACGGCCTCCTGAGCTTTGTTCCGCTCCGGGATCTTTCCAACAGAGCAAAGAATGAACAACTGAAGGGACTAAAGGGAGGCGGGAACAGAAATTGATGCACATTGGTACGTCTCTAAATTTAATATTTATATAATATAATACATCATTTTAAGATATGTTTATTTTTAGACAATTACGTCAATGGCCTCCACAGACAACAAATATTTATAATAATTTCTTCAAATTTGAAGGCTTTAAACTAATGACAAGCATGTGGTCTTTAAAACCTTGTTTGCTTCCGCTCTTAATTAGTGAGAGCATTTGAATACAGCTACAGATGGACTAGGATTTGTGCAGCATAGGCAGCAAACTCCGGTTCTGAAGAGGGAAGCCGATGCTGAAGTGCTTCAAACTTGCATTCTCTCTCCTGGCCACCAGAGGATGACTCCTCTACTTCTCTCTTGATTTATTCCCTCAGTAAACATTGTAAACATGAGTTTAATCTCTTGTTTCAAGTCTTCTTCAATACAGTATGATTGTTATGGTCCATTTAGAGTCAAACAGACCATAAAGCAGGGTATGCTTTCAGGGCGGAGCTACAAGGGGATTGATCGTGATCGTTTCCACCACACTCCAAATATGGTCACTTCCATTTACTGGGGACAGTTTTCATTCCCCCCCCCAAAAAAAGTTGGATAAAGACATCGGCAAACTACTGGTTGTCGCTTCTATTTATAAAAAAAAAAACACAACTTGGTAGCTGGTCTAAGGCGGCAACTTTTATCGCTCCACTCAATGTTAACAGCACATACTAGACAACACCAGATCGGCTCCGTACCTTTCCCAATAGAGAAAGAGAAAAATAAAATTCACATGTTTGTTTTAGTCGAGCCCTTAGTGTGTGAAACCCTTTTACACAGACATGTCCACATGGTATTCATTTAGGCAAACACACTGCGTGGACTACTAACGCTGCATGGACACATTGGAGACTCTATGCCCGGAGGCTGAGGGAGTAAAGCATCTGGTCTCCTAGCGATAAGCATGTGTGTGGGTGTGTTTATGTGTGTGTGTGTGTGTGTGTGTGTGTGTGTGTGTGTGTGTGTGTGCTGGTGGGTGTTTGGGTGGGTGTTTGGGTGGGTGAGTGCACTGACAAAGTAGCCCAGTCCGGTCAGCACTCATTAGTGAAAGAGAGAATCCCCGAATGAGGAGCGCTGTGACAGGAAGGACTCGCTCGTTAGGAGACACAGACACAAACACACACACACACACACACACATACACACACACACACACACTCACACACACACACAGGCACACACACAGGGTCAGACTGCCCTCAGTGCACAGAATAAGTCCGACATCAATTAGTCCATGGATGCATGCAATATAGTCTGCGAGTGCAGTGGCCCCAGCAACAGCTCTGTTAATGCCGACCCTGCAGGAAACAAACAATAGAGAAAACTGAGTCCACTTTCGGGGAGCAGCTTTTCATCATCGTGCACTAAATAATACAGGTTCTTATTTGATAAGATCACACTAATCTGATCAAAAATATTCTCTTTTTTTGTGTGCCACAGATGAGTTTCACAGACTGTAAACTTGGAAGGCCAACACAGTCTGAAAGGATGATTATGTTTATGGAATAATTGCCAGCCGTCTAGCGAGCAGATGTAACCGGGCCAGAGGCGGGTGGAGACAGCAGGTGGACGACTTTGATCCAGGGGACGGGCTATTTGTTTTGGTCTGGTGCTGCATATTAGATGGTGTTTTGCTCGTTTTTATGCAGATGCTGCTCGTATGCCAGGGAAGGAAGGGGGGGGGGGTACTCCGTCGGGACGCAGCCCGCTCAGGACAGAGTTCTCGTTAAAAATATATATCTGAAACGGCTCCATCACTTCATCATCTGAGAACGTCTTTGCAGATGTTTCCGATAATCAGGGCCGTTCCTTTCCGTTTATTCGTAATGTATTAACCGATCGACGCTTCAGAGGGAGGCAGCAGCGCTTCGGGGCGTTCACCGTTCCGTGTGCGCTCTTTGGACCGCATGTTTAAACGCCACCACCCGAGCATATGGCAGCATGCCGCACCGCTGAATTATGGGCACAACTTTGAGCTCGGATTAGTCCCGAACCGCTCGAGGGGGCCACACATCTATCGTCTACTAAACGGGATGGTGGGAAACGGGAGGGTTAATTAACTGATGGTGGTGTGGCATGCGGGGTGATGGAATAGCTTTTGAATTATGGAACAGTGGAAGCGCTGCGACTGGTGGCGTCCGGCCATATGTCAGCGTGCGCCTCCTGTGACTGCGGCTCAGGAGACAGCTGGTCAGATGGCGCTCGCTCAACCACGTTAGGGACCAATCAATCAAGGGCCTGTTGAGTTGTTTAAGCGGAGGTTGGGTGGGACGGGGGGGGGGGGGGGGGGGGTGACGTCGGCTGCGATTCGATCGCTTAATGGATTCGTCTGGGGAATGGATAAACGGTTAGCGGAGATATGAAATCGTCCAATCAGTCGCGCCACCTGATAATTGAGAAAGTGTAATGTGTCCGTGAGGGTTCGCCTCTTCAGTCTGTTGACTTCGGTTTTTTGGTTTGTGTAACAACAAATAAATCAGAAGTTGTATTCTGAATATCAACAGCCCAAAAATGCCGTCCTAGTTAAATTAGTTTTGAAAATTA
Organism: Liparis tanakae; assembly: GCA_036178185.1. Classification (NCBI taxonomy): domain Eukaryota; kingdom Metazoa; phylum Chordata; class Actinopteri; order Perciformes; family Liparidae; genus Liparis; species Liparis tanakae. The sequence goes on along the minus strand of CM070110.1, from coordinate 13,737,552 downwards.
AAAAAAATAACCGTACTGACTAGATGAAATACAGTTTGACTGTTTATATGCAACAACAATAAAATAATTCCTCACAACCACTCTGGCTTTGCTCAAACCAATTTTTTTTTCCAATAATACATTTAAAATGTTTTTCCAATTTCGAGTATATATTCTGACATGTGAAAAAGAAAGCAATAATAAAAACATCTCATGCTTTCCGTCTCTGGTTTGTTCCCAGTTATGCCTCTGGGTGCATCGGTATATCTGTTGTGTCATTGTCGATGTTCAGAAGATGCATCGTGCACTTCTCTCTGGTGGTTATGGAAAGGTCCTTCTCTTTCTAATAAGACTATTTTTAATAAGACTTTTATGAACAACAAAGATGGTATTCTCAGAGCAGTTGTACTTTTACAAATGTATATCCAATAATAACTGTCGCCGAAGCAGAGATTACAATATCTTTTTGCCCAGCAGTGTGATGGAGTTAGCCGGCTATTGTCTCAGTCGCTGCTGGGCCAAAAATGATATGGTCGCACTGATCAATAGTCTCTGTTACACATGATGCATTTCCCATGACTCTGGCTGTCAGCTTGGCTCCATCTGTCCCTGGCTGTTGCACATTTCTGCAGTCTCTCGTGGCCTGACACACACACACACACGGACACACACGGACACACACGGACACACACGGACACACACGGACACAGACTCTGTTTGTCCACAGCTGGGTTCCCTTGAGAACTGTGAACATTTAGGCACAGAAACTGGACTGATGTCACCTTTTGAATTATGCCTTCCATACCAACTGGGACGATTGCGTAATGACTAAATGTGATGCGGTGACCCTTCTGCCATATGATCCAAACTCTCTGCCCTTTTTGGAGAAAACGACTAAACATCAGATTTGAGGGTTTTGCTGAAAGAATGAAAGAAAGTTCACTGTCGGTTAAGCAACACTGGTCAGCTTAATAAGTTGGGGGGGGGGGGGGGAGAGGTGCTCACCAGTCTGTCACCGCTATAAACACCCTGAAAGACCACCCTGCTATTAATTGTTTATCGCTGATGGACCATGAAATGAACAATTAGATCGGAACATCAATACATTTCACACTGCGATGCTGATGCGGGACTCCAGAGCAAAAAAACTCCGACACTGTTGCAAACTCCCACGGATCGCTCGGCGTCGGGGTCCGTCGTCTTGTGGAACATCCATTCTTACAAATTTGTCACGTTAGCGCTTGACATTCGCCACCGGGAGCTGTTAGCGCTGCCAAGGGGAGCTCCTCGACTCCTTTCGGGAGACAGCTAGACGGCACGGCGCAAGATCGTTTTTAGACTCTCGGGGCGACGAAAAGACGACTTGAGGACAACTTAACGACGGATAAAGTACTTGGTCTCGTCTCAAACGGGGAAGAAATAGTTCCCCAGCTAACGTCAGTTCCATAATGCACAATGTCAGCCATCATGCAGTGAGCAAACATACATAATCATCTCCGACTTTTCATTGATTGAAACACGTATTTATAGCACGCTGATAAATTGTCCTTGAAGGAATGCTCTATGAACTGCCAGCCCACATCGAATTTACTTCATACTCTACTAACCACAACATTGGGCAAGAGTTTTGATACCAAACATATGCTTCCTAACCGTTCCGTGCTCTCGGCATCATTTAAGATAATTATTGATCACTTTCTGGCCTTCCTTTCTGCGAGCGTCACTTGTTTATTATTGAAGCCGTTTGGATTTATTTTTTGAATGTCAGATACATTTTTAGAGAATGCTGCTGTTGGTTCTCGTGCTCGGTGAACTGAGTGGATCGTCACAGTTAACTAACAGTTAGATATTTACCGACCAACGTTTTCTTTTAGTTGACAACAGTTCGATTTACCAATATTACAACTGTGTCATTGCGTTACAAATTGACTTTACAGTTAAATGTGTTAATTCCAAAGCAATTTACATCAACTATACTGTAAGTTAAGTTGAATACTTGGCAACTCCTTCAAAGTTAAAACAAACCTGGAATAAATCAAGTGCATAGCAATTAAACTCACTGTCCATTTAAATGGACGCATATGTGTGTCCTTTATTTCCACCTAGCCTCATCAAACACACACACACACACACACACACACACACACACACACACACATATACCCTTCAGTCTAAACTTGCTATTCTCCTCAGTTTGCCTCGGTCCCCTTTTGTTTTGTGCTCACTTTAAAATAAAATGAAATGACATTTGCCACTATTGTCACATATTTATATAAATTGCTAACCTCAGTCTAATACATACATCATGCTACATCGGACACCATCTATCTAGCTGACTAACAGACATATATTAAGTCACGCTCTAATGCGCGCTACTGATAACAGATTTAAGGGTATAACTTTGGTTATTGTGTGTTATTGTACAGAGAGCATAGCCACGCGTAAACAGTGTCTACTAAGTCCCCTGCACATGAGATAAGGCATCCAAGTGAACAGATCCCCTCTGTTCCTTCTGCAGGGCCTGTATGGTGTCAGGAACACTGAGCTGTGAGGAAAACAGCTCGCCACAAGACCGTCTGGACTCAGCAGGAAGCGCCGCCGTGTTTACTTCCAGGTCAACCTCAGACGTCATGTGGACCAGATGCCTGCTCTTCGTCTCGACCTTGTTTGCTCCCATCGCCATTGGTAAGAAACGGGACCGCTCGCAGCTCCCCATCACATTTCTTCCTACATATAAGTGTTTTTTCTGAAGAAAGCAAGTAAAAAAAAAAAAATCCAAGCAATGTTTTATTATTTTCAATTGAACAGATGTTGAATGAAAAAATGAGAGGCTGATTTTTAACCAACAACTAGCAAGCCTAGCGTTAGCACCAGAAACTGCATGCGTCACTCCTGACCTCTCAGTGGAGCTGGATAAGACTCAGTCCATTGTTCATGGACACAACAAAAACTAAAAGCACAGGTGTAAATATTACAATTAACGACGGGCTGAAATCCAATGTATGTGCTTTGGTTTTACGGTCCAGTTATTGTGCAAGGCGGCTCACTTTCACAACTAATTGGGACGCTTTTTAAAAGAAAAGGGCCTTCTTTGATGTCTGCTAAGATAAAGGTTTATTGCGTTTGGGGGGGTTGAAAGAAAATGAAAGAGACTGTTGCATTGTTCCATTCTCTTGGGAAGAATCTGCACACACCAACAGACAAAAACACTTTTTTTTTACAAACCATGAAGTTTGGTTCCACATGTTCGGATTGACTTTATCTGACCACAACCACAAATTGATGTATTGACTGCACAGTTCACTCTCTCATACTCTCTCTCTCACACACACACACACACACACACACACACACACACATACACACAGTGCAGATGCTGCCCCGCTAGGCTGTCTGTTTCCTCCTCTCCCCCGTGACGGTGGGCTTTGAAGACTACTACAGGGAGCTCTGGCCCACTTGGACTTAATCCTATTAATGGCTGCTGTCAATCACGCTGCTGTGCAGGAAAAACTGCCGCAACATGTGCAAACACACACACACACACACTTTCAAGCATGTACACATACCTGCCGACATGCATGTGCACAGATTATGTGCTTTAAAAGCCAAAATACTGTACATCCCCGCGGGAGGACACCAATCCTTCTTGAAAAAAAATGGAGGTATGCGTAGACACACACACGCACATGCACACACACACAGAAGTGCTCACAGGGCTCCACTTAGACACGCAAACACCGAGGGCTTTGCCTCCACACCGCAAGATGAGTTTCAGTCAAAGGTATTTGCATCAATGTCTCAAGAATAAGTCGACATATGCAAATCGAGCTGTTTATACTTAACGAGGATTAGTCGAAACAAAGACAGTTTAGCTTGAGGACACACAGCAGCGAGCAGCGACGTTGTTTTTCCCACTGACTGGCGTCTCGTCATCTTTTCAGAGTTAAGTGGACACAATTAAATGAAAAAAGGGAAGACATGTATTTTTTTTTTTTTTTTTTTAAGCAAAAGTCACCGAAAATCTTATTTGGACATTTCCCCTCGTTGATAGGGGAGGCTGTTGTCTTTCCGAGGTATTCTGTGACAAGAAAACAACAGAAAACAACATCCTATCATTACTCAATACTTTCTGTCAGAGATGGACAATTTTCTCAGCCCATTACTATTTTTCTGACCGGTCTAGTGCAATTTCTTGCTCATTCCAATTTCCTAAAAGCAACATTTGACAGAGCGGCTCCAGGCTCTTTTTCTTTTACAACCATGCTGAAATATTTCAACCATCCCCAAAATCAATGAAAGCTGTCGGGATTATTTGCATGAAACACAATTAAAATTATTTAGAAAAGAAATGATGAATTTGATTCATAAAAAAACAAAAAATGCATTTATTAGTTAAAAAAATATATTATCAGCTTCTTAGAGCTCATATTAAGAAGTTAAACGGTTCATAATTCCCTTTCTAATAGCTATTTTTGATGTATAATCATCGGTAACATTTTATAATGACTGCACGCTATGAAGCATTATTTAAGTATGATTAAACACTTAATTCATCATTCATAAAGCATTGCTCAACACTTTATAAATTATGGATTCACCATTTATAAATGAGGTATTATATGATATTTCAGTTATTCTAAAGTATTACTGTTTATTTTTGTTTGTCTTTAATATTTGCTCATCTAGAGTCTAGAGGCAGCAGTGGCGCAGAGAAGACTCTCTGTGTTCCTATGACTCGGTAACACTTCATAATAACTGCAGGCTATGAAGCATTATATAATACCTCATTTATAAATGGTGAATCCATCACTTATAAATTGTGGATCAATGTTTTATTGATGATGAACTTAGTGTTTACTCATACTTACCAAAACATCTCTGTATTTATTCAAGTTTCTCTCCAAAAACTATATCCTGCAAGGTAACAATTGAACGAATGGTAAAAGTGTTGCAATTTAGATATGCTCGATAAAATATTTTACTTCTTAGAGTTTAAACTTACCATAACACTCTCTACTTTAAGCTCTGTTTTCTGGATCTCAGTTCCACAGCTATATTAATTCCTGCCTATCTCCTTAAAGCAGCTGGGACCTGTATTTTTTTAGCAACTGTGACTCAAAGAGCCATAAATAGTGCACGTATTGGGGGACTACTTTGAGCTGTGGGATAATGCATTTCAAATGCTCATAGTCATCCTTAATAAAGAACCCTAGTGCTATGGTGGATAGCTCATTGATGTGTTCTTTTTTTGGGGGGACGATTATTGGAAAAACATCTGAAATATTTATTGAGGCTGCTTTCAGTCGGAGTCGTGTTTCAATAGTCCCTGACCAGAAGTTTGCCCAGACTTGAGTTTGTGAATGGTTTTCCAATCATACATTAAGTCCAACACACCTTCAGATGCTGAGCAGGGACCTTTTATGTACTGCTCGTTTTTTGGGGACAAAATATCCTCATCCTTTCAAATATCAAAACTCTGGATTTTTTTTATTCTTCTTCTTCTATAAACTCCACATCGCAGACACCAGCACCGAGCCAAACCGGTCAGAGTGGGAAATCACCTTATAAAATCTATCTCACCTTCTACTCCTCCTTCTCCATCCATCCACCACCTTCGCAACACTCGTTCTTGGCCCAAAAGTAAAAATCGACTTTTTTGTTCCCCCCCCCCTTTATCCCAGCCCATCATCTATCCACCCACCAACCGAGGCGATGAGAGAGTCTGAATACGATCGTCATCCACTCTCTCCACGACTAATGACAGACACATTAACATGCGTTCTCCGGCTCGCACGTTAACAGCAATGTGTGTGTGTGTGTGTGTGTGTGTGTGGAGACGTGGGGGGGTAAACATTGGCGGGTTTGCTCGTCTGTACCGGGAGGTGCTGCCTGACTGCACATGCCTGTGTGAAGGAAAAAAAGACAGACAAAATGACAGCATCAAACAGTGCATGTTTTATAGGTGAGGCAGCCGATATAAATAGATGAATCAAACGGTGACAGGCGAGACAGGACACTGCATTTACTGCAGCTCATGAAGGCAGAGTGGCTTTTAATTGGAATACAGACAGACCCCTTATTTGAATTGTGTGTGTGTGTGTGTGTGTGTGTGTGTGTATGCCATAATGCTCTCTTTATGCCCTGTAAGGCAACACTGTACGACATCTGATCCAAAGCCAGTCTAGACAGCTGCCGTACAATACGGCTTATTGATCCGCTCGCGCTTCGGTTAACCCCCCTCTCTGCCCAAATTTACATTTGTGCTCACGGAGGCGGACGTGACGCGACCATTGAGAAACTAATAAACTAAGCATTTCCCTTCACTCCGTCCCCCATATACACACACACACACACACAAAGTCCTTCAAATCTTCAGCCACCACTGAGACACACTTCCTATCGGCGTGTGTGCTAGTCTAATCACAGCCTGCAGTGATGTGTGTGTGTGTGTGTGTGTGTGTGTGTGTGTGTGTGTGTGTGTCTGTGTCTGTGTGTCTGTATGTGTGTGTGGTCATTAGAAAGGACATTTTCAGTAAATGTCACTTATATATCAGTCTTATCTCGAAGCTGGCGCCTGCCATTATCAATGTAGTCCCCTCAGGTACCAGCGCCGAGCAGGTTTCTGCCTCCACATGTCATCACTCACGGCATTTATGTGTGTGTGTGCGTGTAGGTGTGTGTGTGTGTGTGATGTGGTGAAGGGCAGTAATAAAATAGAGCCGGGCCAGGGTGTCATCTAGCTCATTCAGATTCTTTCCCGCATTCGTGTAACCATGACGCTTTCCGAGCCAATGAGGGAGCCAAGGGGGAGGGAGGAGAGGGTTGCTATGGTTATCGTGACAGGGAGAGCAAGGGGAGGCGGTGCCGTGCCGTGTCTCACTTTTCAGGGATGTTTGGAGGGCCTGATTGCGGAGCGGCCGTCCGCTCACCGTGCGCGCACCTGTGTGTGTGTGTGTATGTGCACGAGCGTGCGTGGGTGTTGTGTGCGTTGTGCGCGTGGGGTTTTGAGAAATTATTTGGAAAGGCCTTGACAGGATGAATTCTTTAATAAAAAGGAAAGTGACAAGCAGTCCCCAACAGCCACAAACGACAGACTGAATATATTCTACGGGGACAATGTATATTGTATATCATGTATATTGCGGCAGGTATAGCTTACATTCTTGATCATGGTCCTTGGGTGGGTGGGGGGGGGGGTCATGATGAGACAATATGAGGCGAATATGAAACGAAACAATAAAACAGCAGCCGGGCTCGGGGATGACAAAGGCGAGCGACACAAGTGAGCACCTGGGCTGATAACCTGTCTGTCTATCAAGGGACGACGGGCCGGCGCTCCCGGGACTCGCTGCTCTCAGGACAACAACAACTTCCAGGCTTCACCACAGCAACCAAAAGCCCTGGGAGCATCCAGCCCGAGACCATCAACAGCATGTTCATAAACACACAATTAAAAAGTATGAAGCCGCGCAGAAGAGACACATTTATATATTATATATTTATATACATATATACATGAATTGTTTCGCATAGAAACATAAGCAATATCAGGCTTTAACTACTCAGACACTAAATGCTTGCAGGATAAGAGCAGATCATAGAATGTAGATGCATATCATGTGTTAGGAAAGTAATAAAATGACTCCAGCATTACCTTTTCTCCCATTCATGACAAAATATAAATAATCACGCCTGCAGACTTGTTGCTTTTCGGCGAAATTCGCCGTTCGAAATCAACTTTCGAAAACTTGTCGAGTCTTTGCCAACCAGCATTAAGATGTCTCCAGCGTCTTCAAGGCCAGGGGTCTCCAACATTTTACTGTGAAGGCCAAATACCTTTTCCCTTCTCTGATGGGGGCCGGGTCATTTTTTAACAGAAAAAGTGTGACAATCGCAGGGGTGCTAAATGTAAACATTTATTGTTTTCCAGAAAGCCACACAGAATCAAATATTAATAACCCTTTCCGGGGTCGTCACATAAAAAAAAATCTGGAAATAAATAACACTATTTGTGAAAAAGAAAAAAAGAAAAGAATACCCCTCTCTGGGTTCTTCACAGAAAGAAGTTTATTGAACATTAACTTTCTGTTGTGCCGTGCACAATCTTAACAGGTACAAGTTTAGCTTAGTTTTCTGAGCAGAATCTCTGACTCAAATGATTCATATGAGCAGTCTCTCAAAGTGCTTGTGTTCCTTCCTTATAATCCTTTCATAGGTTCCAGTCGGCTTGTAGACACCGCCGTTTGCACCTCTCTCATCAACTTCTCTGTGAAAACCTTAAAGCAAGCAGGCTAAGAAACCGAACTAAGTCGCTATTATTCCGTTGTATTTGACAGGGGCTAGTCTAGGATTTGTGTGGCCAGACTGAAAATGAAAGGGAAAAAAAATCAGAATGCATCTCTGGTATTGTTCAGGGGGCCGGGCCAAATGTGAAGGCGGGCCTTAGTTTGGGGACCACTGCTCATGGCCAAGCAACGCAAACGAGTCCTTGAAGGCCAAAATAAGGAAGTGATGAATGATTTTAACCATATTGTATATATTGAGGATGTCTATTGGTTATTGTTATTATTTTCAGGGCCCGAGCACAGGCTTAGCCGGAGCGGACAACCGATTGCACTTAAATTGTTTGTTGTTTACTAAAAGGTGGTGTTAGGTATGAAACCTCAAACCTGTATTGTATCCGTCCAAAATGTTTATTATTATCACCGTACGTTTCTTTGTTCTTAATCAGATCAGTTTAGAAAGCTGGTCGGAACAATCAAAAAACCGTAGTTATAAAAGCTTCAGGTTTCATCAAACGACGCGGATGCGGTGTGTCGACCAAACATGGTTAGTCTGAAGTTTGGTGAAGTTTGTTTAATTTAATCCCACGCACAAGTACTCCAACCCTCTAGGTTGTAAGATAATCCATCAGACATTTTCATGCTTGGTCAGTTTTACTTGGAATGTTCTTGACCCTGGCAATCATATTTTAAAATGCAGCTGTCTCTGTTGTGAGCTCTCTGAGCGTGGGCGTGCGTTGGCTCGTCCAGTGCCGCGGAATAAGCCTCGCTGCCGCCATCAAACCTGCTAATGACGACGTGACGTCTGCTCTGGTGAGGCCTGGTGGCACAAACGATGTGCCTCCCAGTAAACAGAAATGTGGGGGTTCTGATGAAGGTTGTTTGAGCCGCCCCTCTGGGCATCACTGAGGAGCACTCCCACAGAGCGGAGAGAAACGGTTCCCGTTTCTTAGTTACAGTTCCAACATCCGTCATAACATTTTGTAGTTGTTCATGTTCTTAAGGAAATATTAGAACTGATATTTACCACATTCAGCACACACTCGACATGAGATCAATATCACATTATGGGCAAGATGGAACCTTTTTCACAGCCGACAGTTTGACTTTTCACAGCAGGAGAAGGAGAAGTGTCATTGATAACTTCAAAAAAAAAGAAAAGACTGCATCCAGGGCTTCAGGGTCCAGGATGTGTCCTGGCAAACCGAGACACATGTTGAAACTGAGCCGATATAACAAGTCAAAAAGGTGAAGCATCCCAGAGGCATTTTCTTTTCAAGCATTTCTTTTTTATTATTATTATCTGTAGTTGCATTTATGTTGATTGCAGTGTTTATTGCCTTGGGACTTTTCAGAGCACAGGCCTCCATGCACCACGGGGGAGACGCATGCCGCCGTTTCCCTTTCGCGAACATCGGCAAACATTCAGGTCATAAGACATCTCCACTTGATGAGTCAATGGAAGCTTGATTGCTGTTCGGTCTTGCAGATGTTTCATCATCTAAGAGCCTTCATCCTCAAACAAGCAAAGGGAGAGAAGCAACAGCACGAAGAAAAAAAAGAAGAATTTCTGTGGCAGATCAGAAGCTCCGATCTCATTGGAATAATGACACGTTAACTCCGCTTCAGTACAGTAGGAGTGGATCTTTGCATCAAATGTGGAACTTCTGAGAACAACGATGCATTGCCATCTCTGGATTAATCTCGGCCGCACTAAATGCCTGTTGAAAATTGCCAGGCAATTTACTCTGTATCTCGAGCAATGTCTAAAACTGCTCACTGCAAAACAGTAATTACCAAGTCGCCTCACTCGTGACAGTGGACGTGCCCTTATGAATATTCGACTGTGGTGCTATTGTTTTCATATAGTGCAGATAATTAGTCTATATGACAAGGGTACAAATGCAGTCTTAGTGGAACACAATATGTGCTTGTACAATTTAGTCCTCTGGAGCACATATTTCAGAAGTGGGTGTACTCTTTTTTCTTCCCGCGGAATGGTTCGAGACGGGCTCCATTAAACTATCCTCCTTTTTTTGTGTGCGCAGCCCTCGGCCGAGCCCCGATCCCCATGGCGGTGGTGCGGAGGGAGCTGTCCTGCGAGTCCTACCCCATCGAGCTGCGCTGCCCGGGCACCGACGTCATCATGATCGAGAGCGCCAACTACGGACGCACCGACGACAAGATCTGCGACTCCGACCCCGCCCAGATGGAGAACACCCGCTGCTACCTGCCCGACGCCTACAAGATCATGTCTCTCAGGTCAGTGTGTGTGAGTGTGTGTGTGTGTCTGTGTGTGTGTGTGTGTGCGTGTTGTGAGCGCTTCATCATGTCTGATACTTTCACAGACGAGAGTGGACCAACTCAAGTCGAAAGAAAGGAGGCAACGTCTTTCTCACTGTGTGTGTTTGTGAGTGTGTGTGTGTGTGTGTGTGTGTGCGCAGGGTGTCGACAGTGTGTTCGCCACACGTCCTGGTAAAGTGTCAACTTCGCCTGAGTAACGCTGAAGTTGACAGCCAACTACAGCATAGGAAGGACACACGGCTGTCAGGCGTATAGTGTAACGAGGTCGTGGAGAAATAAAAGACGAGGAAGTTGATGGAAATTCCGTGAAAGGCGGCGTGTTGCCGTTGTTTCGGCACAGCGACCGTACAGCTGTAGAAACCTTATCGCACAATAGGAGGTACTCAAGGAGCACTTCCTCTACAGCTGGCCCGCGCGATAGCCTCCTCTCCTGGCGGCGCCATTAGGAGCGAAGAGAGGGCTCCAGAGAACCAGCAGTGTCTCGTTGAACAGGTTACAACACATGCCGAGTTCTGATGTCCAAAATGAAGGAAGAGACCAAACACCAAGTAGCTCAATATGGATATTGAGATACATTGGAGGGATGATTACCTTCGCATTGAAAATGCGGAAGGTAATGTTTTGATCGCCGTATATTTGTATGCGTGCGTGTGTGTGTGCGTGTTATTTGCATAAGTCAAAAAGTATTAAACCGAGTCGCATGAAATTTGCTCATTATCCGGCGACCATCTGATTAGATTTTGGGATTGATTGGGTCAAAGGTCAAGGTCATGAACAGATCAAAATCTTCTTTTTACAATAGCAATTTTTAATGTTCATAATGCAATGCCCAATCTTGTGATATGCCAAGGTATGCGCTCTACCGAGGTGCCCATTCTAGTTATTGTATGTTTTAACACAATATTTTGATATTTTTGAAAAATTAGTCACCAACAATGTGAATATAATGACCAAGATAGTCAATTAAATAAAACAACAGTGAGAAGAACAACCCTTCAATGTGACACGGCTTTTCAAACCAGGAGCATTTACATGTAAAACTAATCATTATGACGTGTTTTATTATTATTTATTATAAATTGTTCACACCTTAAAAAAAAGGCTTGGCCGACAGCATTGGATGCAATGACTTTAACGTTAGCTGCGTTGGTCTTTTACACCGCCGTGGTCTCCTCACCCCGCCCGCATCATACCTGCGGCCCACGCGGCGGGTATGACGACGACAAGCGTCCGCGGAAAATAATAACGGAGGAAAAGTAGCGATGAGGGGAAAGCAATGCTCTGTCTAATGAGTCCGGGTATAAATAATTCACTAACACAACCATTAGTATCTCTGTTTTTCACACGTCACCAGACTTTGAGTGCTCTTCTCCTGCTGTCCAATTATTTCCCCATCTCCTTTATTCCTATCTCGAAATTGCTCTTGAGTTTCAGCCAGCGATCCGCTTGCGATTGCTCTGGCCTGGCGCAGACTCCTCTCTCTCCGCTTGCTCCGGCAGCTGCAGCTTGTGTGGCCACCGCTCTCCTGCGGCCCTTGCCATCAATAATTTACACACACACACACACACACACACACACACACACACACAGACACTCACAGTGTGTGCCACACGCAGCATACACTGCCCAGGGGCTACAGCAGACTTTAAGCTCCAATTAGCAGAGCCAGAGGCCAGACTTAATCTTGAGGGGATCCTCCGTGAAGGTGACTCAGACCGGAAACAACTGTTTATCACACATTATTTATATTTATTTGTGTATGCGTGTGTATGTGTGTATGTTGCCCGTCTCTGTGTGTACGATACTGCGCAGCTCATCCGTGTTACGTGGACGCACTCGGTGAAATCTTTGACCGTGTGCTTGATTTGGCTGTATTGGATATTTGCGTGCAATTTCTTTTAGCTCTCCCCCGACCATACTCCCTCTTGGTCAGTCTGCTTTGGGCCCGTCTGTTTCGGGTCAGTCTGTTTCGGGTCCGTCTGCTCTCCCCTTCCTCATTCCCTCTATGTCTGCACCGGCGCAACTGACTGATAAAATCAGAGCATATTCCGCCTGCCCAGTGTTTCCTCAGTATCACATTCTCCCTTTGTTTTCCTCCCCACCACTCTCCAAGGCCAGGGAGGGTGTGTGTGTGTGTGTGTGCGTGTGTGCGTGCATTTGCACGCCCACTACTACATAATTGGTCTTGATATCAAAGCCTCATATCTCCAGAGGGTCTCACAAGGCTTCTCCAGCAACCTAGAGAGGACCTGATAACGCTGCATTTCCCAGATTATCTCCCCGTTGGGATACACTGGTTTGAAGGGGAAATGAAGCCGCGGCCATGAAAGTTGCGCTTAATCTGTTTTAGCGATATGCCGTCCCTTGTTCAATGACTCACTCGTTTTTTGATCGTGTTTTGAACTGAGATGCCTCAATTTCAAAATGGCTACTGAGCATTATTTTTATTAATGTCTGTTGCAGCTCACTTGGATGTTATTACGGATTTATCAGAATTATTTTAAGCAGCTTCATTTATCATTCAGAGCATATAGCAGCCACAACAATGTTGTATAGTTTGTATGTGAGCGGGGAACTCTGTGTTTGTTGTTATCCAAGCTCCTCCTTGCTCTGTGAGCGTAGCTGGGCTAGCCCGCGGCTTCTTTATGCACGCGTTAGCATGTTAGCTCGGTTTCAGCGCTTGCTAGCTCGTGGCCGCCGCTCTGCGCTGCTCTCAAGCGGCGGTTACAGCTGATAGCGCCACCTCGACCGACAAACGTACAGTTGAATACTAATAATAAGTAAATACCAGTTATAGCGGCCCGCTGACACATAAGTGACTTGGCGTCTTCCACAATGCGCTCCTTTTGCCTTCAGCGATACTTGAGCGCTTCGCTGTTTCAGCGAGTTCATCACACGGGGACATCCCCCCCCCCCCCCCCCCCCCCCCGACACCTCTTTACCACCTCGGCCATCATGACACCCTGTTTGCACATGCCCCTTCCTTTCTCTCTCCTGCTCCATCTTCCCCTCTCCCTTTCCTTCCCCTCCATTGAAGAAGTCCCCCAACTCAAAGAGAAGCCACGTTGACAAGAAAGACAAGGCCAGGGAGTTGCCGTCGCCCCCCTAGCCCCCTCCCTATCTCCCCAGCTTTTAGAAGTGCCTAACAGCATCTTCCATATTATTCTCCTATCTGTCACTCTCTTCATACCTGCATTTTTTTTCCTCCCCACTTCTCATTCCTCAAATTGCTTCTCATCATCTCCGTCACTTTTCCTTTTCTCCCTCACCATCTGTTTCTCGTTTTCATCCGCCCCTTTCTTGTCACCCCTCCCCCCTGCATTCACTTTTTCTTTTCGTCCCCCCAGCTCAAGGGGGAAAGGTGAGGCTTTCGGCTTAAGTTCAAGGGGCTGCAGCATGTTGCCTCCGCATGTTGCACCATGTTTTCTATATCTTAGCATTGTCCTGACCAGATGCACAGCTGGTTACATCATTAAAACCCACAGCCTGAACCCCCCCCTCTCCCTCATGCACCGATGAGTATGCACGCATGCCTTCACGAACGGACTCGAGGAGAAATTGAGAGGGTTTCTCCTCCGCTCCCGAGCACGGTCAACTTCTTCTGGCAGCCTATCTCTTTGGAGCCGAGTCTCAGCCTTCAAAGCACCCAGGCCAGTGAGCTAGCGCGTGAACATGTGCGTGCGTGCAGAGGCAAGCATTTCTTCGGCGTGCGGGAGCAAGCGTGCACCGGCACCTTTGAACCTGTTCGCGCGGGAGACTGTCAAGAAAACCTCTGAAGTTCTTTTCCTTTGACTCTCTGAATTATAGAAAACCACTTGAATCGTAGAATGTGATCTAGTGCTGGCCGTGCACTGCAACCATTGAACTATGTCAAACAGTCTGCCGCCTTTTTTGGTATATTTTCTTCAATCGCATGCCTGCCCTTCATACCCCCCCCAACACACACACACACTTGATTCTCACTTGTCTCCATAAACACAGATGGAGAAACAAGCGCGATAAAAAATACACAAATCTTAAATTTTTTTCTTATAATTATTCCAGCCCAGTGATTCCAAGAACACAAAAACAATATCATCTACTAAATTGGAGGTTTGCAGCGAGGCTGCAGCTGTGTGTGTGTGTGTGTGTGTGTATGTGTGTGTGTGTGTGTGTGTATGTGTGTGTGTGATGTCTTGCAGAGGTGGACTCACCAGGATATTTACAATTATGTCTCGTTATTATCGCTCCCGACTTGGCCTGCTCACTCTTCGTCTCCCCTCTCTCCATTAACTACCCTGCTTCCCCGCTGAATGAGGTCATATCTGGAAATGTTCTACTTAATGTGTCTATGTTTGCGCCCGCGTTTGTGTGTGTGTGCGTGCATGTGCGTGTGCCACCCTCATACAGTCACCACGGTTACAGGAGATGCCCTGCGGCACCCTAGGGGCCCAACTGTCACCCTTGCACAGTGCGGTAATTAGGGCCCACACACACACACACACACACACAGATAGATGGATATGTCTAGAATCTAGAGAGAACTTAGAAGTGCAGACAAGCTTAAAGATCGACAGATTCTGGCACACAGTCGGTCCCGAACGACACCACGGGAACTTTCCTCCGGATACGTGACAGCAAACGAACGCAAAGGTTCCTTTTCTTTTCTTTTTTACTTTTAAGCCTCATCATCTCAAAAAATATCACTGTACCTTACACATAGCTGTCTTCTCCATCCGCCCACTCGCCCGACACGGTTTCTTCTGCCCCTCCACACTGACTGACAGCTGTGGCGCTCTGCCCGGGCCTCTGTATTTCCACATGTCAAAGGCCCCGGAGTCTGACCCGTCTCCTCCCACCGCCGCAGCTCTGCTAACCTTAGTTAACATGCTTCGCCGAGCGCCTAAGCCGAGCGGGTGCCCGAGAACCATTTGAGGAAAGGTCTAGACGCCCCGCTCTCTTTCTCACATACACAGGCACACACACACACACACACACACACACACACACACACACACACAAAGCCTGACACATCCAGAGACTACCATGTGAATCAGCGCCTCAGACACGTAGACAGTGACTTTGACATTGACACGCAGAACTAAACCGGGACACATGTAACAGCCCTCCTGCACTTACACCCCCCCCCACACACACACACACACACACACACACACACACACACACACATATACACTTTGTTCGATGTGTGCATCATGAGGTGAGCCTGACTAAATCCAGCAAGACAGTGTCTCGGTGCGCCGTGGCTCTGTCGTCTGGGCCGGCGTGTCCAGCACGCTGCTCGTCTTTTAGCTTTCAGGGGGATTTGGTGTCTCTGGTTGAACCGTGGAGAGAGTGATGCGACATACTGATGGAGAGGCAGGGGAGAAATGAACACAGAGGATGGGGTGGGAGGGGTGGGGGGGGGATGTTGGTGCAGGAATGTTGCTGGGTGGAATCGGGAGGAAGACTCCCCGAGCATGTCCTGGAATCGGACGACGTGGAGGTTGCCATGGTTACCGGTGGAAGAGGAGAGGAGATGGCGAAGGGAGGGGAGGAGCGGAGGGATGGCGGAGCTCAGAAAACTACTCTGCCATGAGCCATGCTTGCAAAAAAGAGGCCATAATGTGCGTCTGCCTATGCGTGTGTGTGTGTGTGTGTGTGCGCGTACGTGCGTTAAAACACATAAAATAGTATTACAGATACCCTTTTTTTCCTCTTTCAGTTAGCTAAAAGATAACCTTCTGCTGATAGAATGTAAATGTGATTCACAATCACCAATGAAATAGGTTGTTTTTTAAAGGCTGTATTATAATGCTTCACATGTCACGTGTGCGTTACGTCACCCGTCGTACCGTGCTACTTAGTAAGCTGGAAAAAGAGTTAGTTCAGTATCTTGACGCATGCGCACCCGACATGCTTTTGTTGCTATTCTGGACCACAATCCCCGGCACTGCAGATGTGTGAGGAAGAGGGTCAAAGATCACAGTTTGATGAAGCAGTATGTCCTGATGGACGCGTACCGCTCTGCAGCAGTGCGCACTTTGCAAGCGTTGCTTCAGCAAAATTTAAAAGGAAAAGTATGCGGAAAGTAATTATACTCCTGGCATGAAGATGGCAGAATCAGAAGGGGGGGGGGGTGATGCAAGCACACATAGAATACATGCAGTATTCATGATATACACAGTATACGTCAAGTGTCACTGTACACACAGAATACTGTGTGTGCAATGGCACTTGACGTGCTCAATCAGAATGGGAGATAAATGGGTGAGAATGACATCCTCCATCCAAAATATTAATAATGTAGCACGTTTCAAAGCTTTCTTTTTTTCTTCTTTTTTTCCCAGTGGGGAAAAACAACATTATTTTACCTGTGGCTCGTTTGACAGGCTGCTGGAGAGCTGACAGAAACGCTGGGGAGTGTGTGTGTGTGTGTGTGTGTGTGTGTGTGTAGGTGTTTGTGTGTAAGTGTGTAAGTGTGACGGCATGTGGGAGAAAGAGAACAAGAGAGACGGATCCGTCATTTTCTTTATATGCGTAGTGTGTTGGTGGCGCTGGCGCTATACCCTGTGGTAGACGTACATATATACACACAGACACACGCACACACACACACACAAACACACACCTCTCTCTTCCTCCCTTTTCTTTTACCGATATCCATCACAACCTCCTGCGTCACTCCTCAATTACTTACTACATCCCTGTTCTTCTGCATCCTTCCATCGTTTCCATCACTCAAATTGTCCATCTCCGACTAGCACTACTGTACGTGTGTGTGTCTCTATAACCACATCAGGGAGCTAATAAAGCAGAGATGAGGGCAGTAGCAGAGGAATTTCATAAGTGGTGTGTGTGTGTGTGTGTGTGTGAGAGAGAGAGAGAGAGAGAGAGAGAGAGCGAGAGAGAGAGAGAGAGCCTAACAGCTTTCTATCCTATAGCGAGATACAGTAACTTTGCTCTTTCTGATGTCAAATGGGTTTCCTGAACTCCCAGTGAAATAATCTCACCCTCTTCCCTTTGTTATCTACAGAATTCTAATTCATGTTTTTACCAATAGGTTTGATTTTTTCCCAGTTTGTGGATATTAATAGAATTTATTTCAAACAAAATATATCTTTCTTTTTTTCTACAATTCAATTACATTTATTTTGTATTGCCCCAAATCAGAAATGTTCCTCTGAGGGCTTTAAAATCTGTACACACGTCATCCTCTGTCCCGGGACCCTCACAAATGTTCATATGAAATATTCTTTAAGGATAATTTGATTGTGAATTACGGTATTAGCGAGCGTTCATTCTTGTCAATTTGTGTTTAATTTGTGTAACTAAATGCTGCTTATACTGCTATTGACTCACAATCACTAGATTATGTACAACAAAGAGAAAATAACTAAATGCATCCTTAATAAAAGAAGAGAAGAAATGTGATCCTTGCATGTGAATAACTTCATATTTTGACATCAAATCATTGATCGTCTGCCTATTATATCTCAGTCTCCACTGAACTAGTATAATATGCTTTTCCTCATCCTGGTTTTAGTCACTGTCAACAGCAAAACAATTTAGAATATATTTTTGCGTTACCCAATAGCCCACATTTACTACTCCCTATAAGAAAGACACTCAATAGAGTCACACCACTGTTCTGTAATCATACTGTGACATGCGAGGGAGGAGCTAAGTTCAACCAAACGCTGATTAAGACCTCGAAACCTTTTACAACACTTGTTACAAAGGAATTCTAGAAGTGAAAACACACTGAGAAACGTGAGAAGAAGACATGCAAAACTCCATGGTAGCGACCTGTCAATCACAAGGTAGTCCCGCCCTAAAGTGTCCCCTACTTTTTGGTCTATTTGACTCTCAATGGACCATCATTTACGAAATTAACATTCTGCTGTTTTGGAGAAGACTTAAAACTAGAGGTTGACACTGTACACTTATGTTAACAATGTTTACTAAGGGAATAAATCAATAAATCAAGAGAGCAGTAGAGTCTCTTTCCCATTGACTGCTAAACAATCAGACTTTTTTTTCAAAACTCCATGAGAAGAGATGAATGTTTAAAGTACTTCCTCGGTGGCTTCCAGTTTCAGACCTGGCCTGACTACAATATATCCTTTTCAAAGCAGCCATTTAAATATTAATTACATCTGGCTTTACCCTTTACATTAATTATGGGCTTGGTGCAATGCAGGCTGGCTCGCTGGAATAGTTGTGACACACTAAATAGAATGCGCCGTCACTTCTTTTATCAGTACCACCTGTGTTTACCCTGCTATGACATGTCAAAATGGCCGCTGTGTTAAGGGCCTCCAGAAACATTGTGTTTTGGGATTGTTCGCAGAAAGTTGTTTACATAGCATAAGCACTAATTGTGTCTTTTCAAGTGCTGAAATGTCCCACCCAGAGTTCTGACTTTACAATAAAACACTTAGAGGTAAATATAGTGCACAATTTGGTAAATAGAGTGCAGTCTGAAAATTGCTAATGCATTGACACAGTCGTTCCACAACATGGGGCTATGTGTATTGAAATAATAATACTAATGTTTTTTCAGGACTTAAATGCTCAGACTGCTGTTATCACTAAGCAGCTTTCAGTAGAACTCTGAGAGCCAGAGTGAAACCAGAACTCCTGTTTTCTCTTCCAGAAGTAAGAAAACAAAATAATAATAGATGGAGACTATTTTAGATTACAGCCTCAAAAAAAGTGAGTGAAGTTACTTAAGAAGAGAACTCAAGTACGTTTTAAGAATTTTGTTTTTTGATAAGATATTCATAACTCAAGGTCCCTTTACTAGCTTTTCTGAGAGCTTTCAACTGCACGTCACAGTCTTCACCCACAAATGCAATTCACTCGGTTACATGAGGGTCGGTCCAACTGTCATAACATCAAACTTGGTATTTCCATGCAGCTCAGTTTAATGAATGTCACAGTTTAGCGGTTGCAGCTCGGTTGGTCCACATTTCAAAGTTCACTCAAGCAAGATATCAAACCCCTAGTTTCTGTGTTTAATATGTATTAATGTCAAAGTTATGATTGAAAGTAATTTTAATGGAATGTCCCTGAATCTTTTTACAATGTTTATCTTGTTTGTCGTACTGGCCTCGCATCAGAAAGGACATGTTTTAGTCCGTCCTGAACCCTGGTAGGAAAGTATTTCTATTGCTACTATTTCTGGTGAAATGTCACAGAACCAATGCAACCACGCTGGTATATACATCCCACAATGCAATGCGGTAGCAGCGACAACATTCATAACAGACAATGAAAAACAGCTCTTTAAGTGTAAGATTCCACTTTGTGAGGCGCTAAATATTTAATTTAATTCAGACCCGTCGTTTGTCACGTGAGGTAGGCATGGGTCTCTAACCGGCAGAGAGGCTTTCTGGAAGTTAGGTGGTAATTACTGCAGAGTGCACATAAGAAGTGGACATAGTCGTGTTGCTTCACCCAAAGGGTTTATGGAACGCTGACCGTCGCCATCTTGGATATTTTTGCCACCGGTGAACTATAGTTTCCATGTTTGAAATAGGATGAGTCTAGAGATGCTGTAAACATCTCAGCCACCTGTCAATCAAAGTAAGCCGGCCCAAAAGCATAACCTGCTTTATGGTCTATTTGACTCTAAAAGGACCATCATTTACGAACTGAAGATCATCCTGTATTGAAGAAGACTGGGAACTAGAGATTGAGATTAAAACTCATGTTTACTAGGGAATAAATCAGGAGAGAAGTACAGTCCTTTTCTCATAGACTTCTATACAATCTGACATCTTTTTGTGACCGAAGGAGTCACCCCCTGCTGGCCAGTAGAGAGAATGCACGTTTGTAGACACTTACCTTACCTATTGGCTCAGCAGAACCGGAGGTTGCCGCCTGCCAATTACAGTTCAGTGCGTCTTAAAAACACGCACAGCGGTGCTTATCCAAACAAAAGTATGTTGAGCAATAGCACACAGAATGAGCACGGGTGTTCTAGAATGCCTTTGCGTTTGTGGAATGTTGAATGTTTGAATACTTTCAGAACTGTCAGTTTACCGTGTGACACTCGGACAGCATTCCAGAGGGTTTCTGTATTGGTTGGGCATGCTCACGGTGCCGCGGATGACTCAAGCGGCGGCGCGGAACGACCCGACTGCAATTCGTATGTGGGTTCCAGAGGCTTTGTGCATCACTCACTCTCAGACACCTCTTTCAACTCAGGAGGATTAGCTCCCAGCTCTCACTCACTCTGTAATTATATAGTTCTCCAACACATCTGCACTTGAGTACAAGCGTGCACGCAGCACACACACACATGCACACACACACACACACACACACACACACACACACACACACACGCAGCCTCATCAAGCCATCAGTCAGTGAGTCGGTCGTGTTTATGCGAGGAGATGGAGATGGAGACAGAGTGAAGGAGGTCTGCCAAACAAAGTGACAAAAAATATAAATACATCAGAGACAATAACAACGGCGGCATCGGCACGGCGCTCCATCTCCCTGCCTTGCCACGGCACAGGCTTTTGTTAGCGAGCAGGCTTTGTTTGTGCGTCGGCGCGCGTGTTGCGGGTCGCGAGGAAGAAAGCCAACAGGCGAAGGCGGTATCCAGGCCACTGCCTTGTTTTGATGTGGACATGCTAATTAAAAAAATTAAAAACACACCAATAAATAAAACCAAAAGCTATTTGTGTTTGAAAGAATGTGGTGAAGAAGAAAAAAATATGTTCCAAGTGGTTTGAGTTCTGCATCTATTTTGGACGTGGGTCAAAACTGATTTGAGTGGGAGGGGGGGGGGGTCATTTCGGAATGAGAGTGAGAAAAGAGAAAGAGACGAAAGTACTGGGGACATGAGGGAGTCTTTTCTGGATCTGACTCAGACTGCTGGCTCAGACGGAGCGGTGACGTCAGCACAGGCTTTGCTGAGGATGGAGGGAACGAGGGAGAAACAGAGGGAGGCTGGAGACGACGCCCCGAGGGGAGGCAGGAACGATATTAAAGGATGGAAAGAGGAGAGAGGACGGACACCCTAGGGAGAGGAGGGAACAAACAATGAGAGGCCCACCGCATATATCTGGGTGTGACTTCGGGAGAAAAAAGAAAAAAGAAAACTGCAGCTAAGTGGGTTTAAGGCAGATAAACAGACAGTCGGAACGAGAGACAAAGATGGAGGAACGGAGAGGAATAATTCCTTGGCGGGTTCGAATGCAGACAACGGCCGTGGGAGAAATTGCTTTATTATCTCGGCTTAGAGGAGTGCGGGGTGACGGGAGGAGAAATAAAGGGTGTTGCGGACAGAAATAGATGGAGGGAGAGGGAGTGATAGGAGAGGGAGATTATGTTGAAATCTTTGCTCCATACCCTCTATTTTAAATAGCAGTCAATAACCTTTGGTGCGTCATGACTCAACCGTGAAAGTCCCAGAGAACAGAGACTTTACTTTCTCTCTCTCTCTCTCTCTCTCTCTCTCTCTTTCTTTCAAACACACACACTCATACCCACAGCCAGTGAAACAACCAAAAGTTTTTTTAATAAACACATCTTCTTTTTTCCCCGCTTCTTCTATTTTTTCTCGAAAATGTGTTGCATTTATTTCTTCCTTCTTCTTTCGGGGTGAGACTTTTTCTCTTCTTTTATTTCTTTTCAGCCTACCAAGAAAACTTTGTTGTGATATTTTCCTCCTCCTACAATTGTGTGTGTGTGGACATACTTACGCATCACGCCCGTGGCACCACCTTTTTTTTGACATTATAACTACAGGATATTGGATAGGATATTATTAGTTGGAATGCTTCAGCTGTCCAACTAATGTTCTTCAAATCTTTAAGAAACTTATTTTTCTATTTCTTCCGTATGTATTCTGGACCCTTTCTCCTCCTTCATATATTAAGCTTCCAAAACTGTTCGAAAATTAAAATATTTAGCTCCTTCAGCTCATGATTGGTATGACTTTTCATATTTCTAACTCTTCAACTGTTCATATTATAAATATTTTATGGTTATTAATTTGAATAGGATCACAATGGACTTCATACTTTCAGCTAATTAAATCATTTATTTATTTAAATGTTGACATAACCTTCAAATTGTACTGTATGTTTTCAGATATTTTTTCATCTTTCCACATTATCAAATGATTGATATTTTTATGGAATAAATACTGAATGGGTTCCTATGGAGCAAAGATTCAAATCCGCTTAAACTTATTCAAATTTAAAAGCTTACAACGTTGGCATACATTTAGCTACAGACCTTTAAAATGTTGATTACATTGTTAGCTAAAACTTTCTAATTCAGCTTTTTGTATAGCTCTTATAGTTATTTGATTGTCCCCGTTTTAGTTTTATGTGTTTTGCGGCTCCTCCTGGAGTTTTCAATGGGTGTGTGTGGTGAAAGTCTAAAGCGGTGACATCATCGCTGGAGGGGACAGCTGTGTCATGATCGAGCAGAAATATTTTTTGTATATGGTTACTATGGCCGCAATTCTTACTCTTAAGGCATACTTTTCTGGTAAAGTAGTAGGGCATTTTGTTTTTTATACAGGGTTTAACAAATGCTTTTGTAGAAAACTAGAAAATCTGCTCAGTGTTTAGATCTTGTCCATCCTTCACCCTGATTTCGCCCTCTCTTTTATAATTTTTCTTTCTCCCTCTGTCTCTCAATTTATTTATTTGTCTCTTGTTGTCATGCCTGACTTTTCACCCACTCTCTCATTTCTTGGATTGTGATTCATATCTTTGAATATTTAGATGATAAAGTTTTGCTTATCTTTTCCAGTTATACATTTCCACTTCAAGGATGTTCAGCAGTGCAGGTCAATGTGTTTGTGCTTCAACACTTTCAGTTTCCCTTTTTGGTATTTTCACCTGTTTTAAGATATGTTCAGCTATTTTCAGCTTTGTTCAGCTATTTAAAAAAATATTTCAGCTTCCATCTTTCAGATGTTAGCATTCCAATGCATTTTCAGCAAGAAATACATTTTCCAGTTCTGTTTTGTGCCCTATGCGAGGACCTTAAATGTTTGGGTTTGTTTGCACTCCGGTTCACCTTTTGTGGGCCAGCCAGTCGCATCCGTCGGTCACGTGTCGCGAGCAAAGTTTCAGTTCGTCTGTCCTTTCAACCCCCCCGCCCCCCGCCACCCAGCCACCCCCGTCCACAACTCGCACTGATGACAGGTGACCGATGATGAAGGCACCGGGGCAAGAAATTAAAAAGCAGAGAGGCGAGAAAAAATAGAGGGAGGGAGAAGAAGAGAGAGGAGACTGGCGGGTATTGTTATTATAATATGACAGGCAGCGTGACACATAGGAGTTTCAAACCTTTTAAACTTCCATAAACCCTCCCGCTTTGACCACCGATATACAGCAATATGTGTTTTTTAAGTGAATATTGAACCTGAAATTAAATTAGCTTAGCTCTCATGCATATTCCATTATGCAAAATGGACAGATACTGTAAGAAAAGAGACTTGAGGGGTTTGGGCACGCTCATTAAAAAGAGAAAGAAAAATCTCAATGGAAGAATAATTTATTTTTAAATGTAAATGTTTGACAGGTGCGGCGGGAAAAAGAGGGACAGGCGGGAGGGTTGTACTAATTGAAAGAAAATACTCGGCGGTCTTCTTGAAATGGGGCATTTGGTCCCCGCACGTGACGCAATTCTTCACTCACGTTGTTTCAATTAATTATTTAAACCGGGACGGGTCACTGAAACAAAGTGGCACCTCGGCGCGTGGCAGCATCCCATAGTCTTCACGCACATCCATCGTGATAATTTATGGTCTCCAGCCATCCGCCGACAAATCATCTTTGGCTGTGAGGCCCAGGCCCCCAGCATGTTTAATTACTATCACATTTATGTCACGTGTGCATTTTTTATAGGCGCACATCGACTGTAGATGAATGTAAACACGAACCCCCCCACCATGTGGACGTGTGTGCTGCCAACCCGCATTAGTGAGAGAGAGGAATACTTACTCTGTGTCTGTCAGAGGACACTTGATAATTAAAATAAATTATCTGGAGTCTAGAGCAAAATGCTGTTCGAGCCATAGGTTATTGTTCTCACTGCTGCACACACACACACACACACACACACACACACACACACACACACACACGCACACACACACACACACACACACAGCAGAAGTGGCTTCGCACAGCCGCTCTTCAGTCGCCATTGTGGACCACCTTGTGCTCGAGCAGACTCAAGGATTCCTTTAATGTAATGTCCACTCCAGGTGAACCAGTTAGGACACAATGACTGCTCTTTTGTCGACCTAAAGGGTCCTTTAAACCCGCATGAATCTTGAGCATCTGGGTGAGTGCAGTGAACCGAACGAGCGGATAAAATACATCTCTGTGTGTGTAGCATGTCTGCGCTCGGTTTTATTGAGTGCCTTGGCCTTTTAAACATTTTACTCCTGAGCATTTACTACGTCTGTGCATCAGAACATGTTCAGCTGACATGTGTGTCTCTTCTCCTGACAGATGCAACAACCGTACGCAGTGTGCGGTGGTGGCCGGGCCCGACGTCTTCCCCGACCCCTGCCCCGGCACGTACAAGTACCTGGAGGTCCAATATGAGTGTGTCCCATACAGTAAGTACCCAGTTTTCTGTCCATTTGTTATCCTCGTGATGGAACAATGTGCTCGTCATTTGTTTAAGTCAGGCTGTTTTAGGGCGGAGCTACCTTGGGATTGACAGGTTGCTACCACAGCGTTGTTTATGTTTTCATCTAAGAACACAGTTGTAATATTTTAATGCTTAGAGATGTCTTATTCAGCGGTCAGTTGAACTTAGCTGCAGCCTCCCGTGACCCTTCTGGCTGATTATTTTTACTCCAAGACAGCAAAGGTCAAAAACCAAGATAGCGACGAAGATGAGTGAAAATAAGGACCGCAGTCCTCACTCCAATGAATGATGTCACTGTGACTTTGTCCTTCAGTGACAACGTTCATCCTGGATTTCAACGCAGATGTCTTTGAAATAATCACATCTTTAAGATCTCAATACGTACAAAGCCCGTGGTTTTTCATACATGTTCAGCAAAAGTCACATTGCCTTTGGGAATGGGGCACTATGATAACACCATTCCCTGGGAAACTCAGGAAGGACGAGGAAAACGGATGGTCTCCAATGAGGGCAGATGGTGACTTGACCTTTGACCACGCAATAACAGACTGGGAGGTCGTATTCACTGGAGGGAAATGTTCATGACGTAGTTGCTAAATATACCAACAACTGTGAAACTTGCATTTAAAAATAAAAAAATAAAAACTATTTTTAACGGGTATAGTTTCCCCCAAAATCTAGGTTACAGCTCATTGAATAATAAATACATGTGTATTCAGGGTGGAGTTAAAGACATCTATTTGCCCTTGATGTTTATTTAACACTGCATTCCTGCTAAGAGTCCAACAACAAAGCGAAAAATGCAACTTCTCTGTCTGCTTTTTGAAATGCTTTTTGAAATGTTTTCTAGTTTTCTATTAAAAAAGGCATTACAATTCACTCTGTTCAGACGGCAGTCGTGGGAAACATTACCAAAAGTGGGAAACCGTAACAACATTTTTAATAATAATAATGGTTTATGTAAAAATTATAACAGTTATACAGGACATAGCACTCAAAAAAGAAAAAGAAGTACAAGCGCTGAGTTTAATAATCAAATATTAAACCTACTGCACCTTGATTGGCACATTCCAAGTATAACCTTCAAACGAAAATATTTGACAATCAGTTTTTGCATGTATAATGTTTCCCTGAATACTTTCAAACTACTCCATATTACATTGAACAAGCTCGCAGACACAAGAGGCTGCGTGGGCGCTGTGAAACAAAAACGTGTCTATTTTTGTCCACGTGAAGCACTGCTCGTCTTATCTTCTTCTTCTTCTTCTTCTTCTTCTTCTTCTTCTTCTTCTTCTTCTTCTTCTTCTTCTTCTTCTTCTTCTTTTGCTTTTTACAAACATCTCTGCGGGAAGGAGGACATGCAGAGTTCAGATTAAATAGTTAGGATTCATCCAAATTCAATTTGGAGCTGTCTGTAAATCTTATTTTTCTGCCAAAGACAGAATGGAAAGTGGGTTGAGGGGCGGTTGTTCTGAAGACATTTGTTACGAGTCAACTGCCTTGTCTTCTTAAAAAAAACAAAAATATGTTCCCCCTCCGTCTTCTTATAATAACAAATGACTGGATTGAAAATATTTTTGGAAACATTTTATTATTTAGCTCCAGAAATCATGGAAACTTTGTTTTAAGTTGTACTGTTTAGTCTGAGCGTCCAGGCCTGCCGGACGGTGCCTGCACACGGCGAAGGTGATCTCCCACACTGAAGCATTCAATTATGTCCGGCTAAACGGCTCCTGCCTGGCGTCTAGAATGACCAGCAGATGAAATAATAGGACTATCAGAGCCCTCTCTGGAGCAGATGGAAACACAACCTGATACCGGCTTAATGCCCCCACCGAGATGCTCGCCCGGGGCACACGCACTCGCGATCCACACACAATGCAAGCATCGAGTGTGTGTGTGTCGGCCTGTCTGCGTTTGTGTGTGTGTGTGTTTTTTTTTTTTCTTCTTGAAACTTCTCTGCATGTTTCGTCATTTGAAGAAAAGAAAACTTGTAGATTAATCGCAGGAAGGGAGCGGTGTAGCTCAGGAACAACTTGTGGCGATAGAAGATGAGTTGCATGCGAATCTAATAAACAACGAGGCTGTCAGGCGCCCCCCCCCCCCCACACACACACACACACACACACACACACACACACACACACACACACACACACACACACACACACACACACACACCACCAACAGCCAGGAAAAATAGACTGAAAACCACTAGAGAGCTCAGCTAACAGAGGCGGGAGGAAAAGGTAGAGATGGAGAGAGATGGAGCATTGGAGAGAGAGTGAGAGAGAGAGAGTGTCCCGAACGGTCACGGATGTCACAGCGAGAGAGGACCCAAAAGCCAACATGTTGCAAAAAACAATATTTAATCTTGAACTATGAAACAGGACGACAAAAATGCGGACCAAATAATACGACGCCACACTGGGAATGAGACAAACAGGGTTTACATACACAGGCCAGGTGAGAGGTGATTGGACAACGGGGAACGAGACACAGGTGGACACAATGAGGGCGTGGCTAGTAATCACACAGGAGGAAACAATCAGAACCAGGGGAGACAATCACAGGGAGACAGATGACACAAGGACTTCAAAACAAGACATAAAACAAGACACAAACTCCAGATCCTGACAGAGAGAGTCTTTGACAGTACATTATCAGTTTTGGTGTATTGACTAACAAAAATTAATCCTAAAATTCATTCCAAGTATTAAATTAGTATGATGTAACAATATATTGCAATTTTTATTATGTGTGTAATAATCATGTAATGACCCTTTTGATATCAGTGTTGGGGCTGGATCAGGTGTGATGACACACTACCTGTATGGCCTCCTGTGGGTGTGTCCAGTCGTATGAGACGTCAATCAGCGCCGCGAGGAAAAGTATGACGTATAAACAATCCCTGTTGAAATTTGTTCGGGCCATTGCATCTCAGTTCTTCTCCAATAAACTCGTGATTTTAGAAACTCGCAAATTAGTGATTTCTTTCCCCAGTAAATTTGCCAAGATCAGAGTTTTTCTTCTTCATAAATGTACGAGTAAGAGAGATTCATGGCTTTAACATTCGCCACTTTAACCTTGCTTATTTCTCCTGAATTTATGACTTTATAATCTAGCAAATTGAGAGGTTTGTTTTCTCAAACTATTCCCCCCGGCCCCCTGGCTCTGTAATAATGAAGTGATGCTCTCAACTAGGTTTAGGACCTATGACTCTCGTATGAATGTTGTTTTGTCTCAGAATACCCCGAGATTTACACGGCAAGGCCCTGCACAGAGTCCTCATAGTGCGTCCCTAAAATATTCATGAAATCCATTTCCTTGAAGGGGCGTAACAGTGTTCATAGTGAACAAGATACGTTTGGCTCATCGGACGTCAGAACGGGGGTCCAGCGCTCAACGTGGCAAATCAATGCAGTCGTTGTTGTGAAAGATACGTTTTGTGAGACATTAAGCGGCGATGCATCTGCAAATGATGGCATAAATCAAAAAGGGATCAATAGCAGGGAGCTCAGCTCGTCTTTCTGAAATATGCGAGCGTGCACTGAAACCGTCGCATTCCTAAAACACTCGACAACAAATCACCGCATTTACATCTGGAGGCAGGGGGGACGTCCGTAAGTTGAGTAGTTTTTCCTCTTTCGTAGTTTAGCGTGCCAGGTAGCCCCCCCCCCCCCCCCCACACACACACACACACACTCCTCTGAGGCCCGTGAGGTCGCTAATCTGACACTCAGCTGCACGGAGACGAAAGAAAACGAGGCGAAAGAGACGCCACCTCCTGCTGCGGATGTACTTTCCCCCTCAGCAACTGACGTTTTCCCGCCACACGGATATTGTAAACAAATCTCAAAGTGGGTTGTAAAACAGCTAATTAAATTATGTGCGGCTGAGTTTTTCTGGGATAATTTTGCCCCCCCCCCCCCACACACTCAATTTTCTTTTCATTGAAGATTCTTTTGGCTCGCTCTACCTTCACAGCTCTTCATCTCTCCTCCCCTTTACACTGCAGGTTTGTTTGGCTCTTTTCCAAATTTAAAATGAAGAGCCCTCTCTCTCTCTCTCTCTCTCTCTCTCTCTCTCTTTCTCTATCTCTCTCTCTCTCTCTCTCCTCGCGGTACGAGACTGCCAGGCAGTCACATGCCAAAACTAGCCCAGCTAGCTCTTGCGGTAATTAGCCACCTGTGTCCACTTTTTTCATGGCACTGCAGGCGGACTATAAATATCCAATACGTTAACGCACTACTGTACAAAGTACTTCTCTGAGGCAGATGCGTTTTAATCTCCACAGATGCGCTAATGCTATGAAAAAGAAAAGAAGAAAAGATACGATGATTAGCATCGTATCATTTGTGGTCATCTGTTGAAAAAAGAGAAAAAAGAGAAGAAAGAAAGACGTCTGGGAACGCTCGGGATCGTGTCTATCCATTTCCTCATCTTCATGCTGCGATAACCTCCCCCCCCCCCCCTCGTCTCTCCGCCTGTCGTTATGAAGCAATTAGCCTACTACCTCATTTAGTGTATTAATCAGAAGAGCCAGTGATATGTTATGCAATACCCATGCAGTCTATTTTAGACAATAGACGTGGCTCAGTAGGAGAGCTAATTAAAAGATAAAATCACCTTCCTGTCTGTCCAATTAAAGACTTCTGTCAGATTGGACCCTTGGAAGGACTTCACCGTGATAACATGCCGAAAGACCCATGTGTGTGCACATGCATGCATGTGTGTGTGTGTTGTCGTGGAAACACTTGCCCAGAGTTAGGATTCTGTCCTTGTGCGTGCGTGTATAGTTTATTGCATGCGAGTGTTTGCGCGTGCACATATGCGAGGTGACCGTGCACTTCCCGGAGATGGTGAAGGGAAAAGATGGACAGGAACCAAAAGAGACAGAAAAAGAGAGAGCGAGAGAGAGAGAAAGAGAGAGAGAGCGAGAGACTGAAGCAAAAAGGGAGCAAGAGCGACGGCCAAAAGGGAGATAGAGAGAGAAAATAGGTTAGACGAGGGCAGAAGACGAGGAACAGACAGAATGAATTAACTGATAAAAAAAAGGACACGGGGCACGGCGTGCGAGGACGCCAGCAAGTGAGGAGGACGAAAGGACAGAGAGGAATAATAGAATAATGGAGAAAGAGGGGGGGGAACCGGTCCGTGTTCCGATGGACGACCTTGGGCTTTAGCCGGGCTGAGCTGATCGGAGATCAGAGATAGCGGCGGTGAGGGCCGCTGTCGCCGCTCGTCTGCTGGAAACACCGGCGCGCCCATGCAGAAACGAATGCACACACACGCACGCACGCACGCACACACACACACACACACACACACACACGCACAGTCTTTCTTCCTCGACGAATACCTACTTAATAAACCATATGCTTTCAATAAAAATGCTAATTATCTTTAGAGTCGGGTTTATGGTGCTTCTGTGCAAGTGTGTGTAAAGGCTACGGAGCGAGAGAGAGTGAAAGAGAAAAAGAGAGCGAGAGAGAGAGAGAAAGAGAAGGCATCCGAGCTGTTCATGTGATTAAAGTTTGGAAAAAACTATAATACGGATGCTGATGAATATTTCGATGATTTTTTTTAATATGAAAAGGAGATAGGCGACACACCGAACGCTTCTGTTGGTGTTGTTGTTTTCTAATATTCATCCAGAGCCGTGATATGAAGACATGAACAACTCGTCAACAGTGCAGTCGAAGTGGTTCCTCGGCTCAAAGACACGCTCTCTCTCGTTGCCACTTCCCTGGAAACGAGGACATTTTGCGTTGTCACGGTCCCATGTTTCGTTTATCGCTCCGCTCTCCTGTAGCTAAACCTCAGCGCCACAGAGGACCTCTCCTGGGCCGCAGCATCACGCACTCACGCACTCAAGACGACCTTGGGAAGACCTTTCCGGCAAAACGTGCCAGCCGACCAACTAATGTATATATTCACTCCGTCAAACACAGAAATTCACCAATAGATGAACGGCTTCGGCTTTGTAGTGAGAAAGACAAACTGAAAAGTATATATTTTTATTTTGTACCCCTGTCACAGCGATCAAAACCAAATTTCGCAATGAGGTCACCGCCAACGGGGGCAGTGTGTGTGTGTGTGTGTGGGGGGGGGGACTGTCTCCCATGCTGACGAAACAACAAGTTGCGACACAAATTGAATAACATTTTGTTTGACATTTTGTTTGCCATTTGGTGTACTTGTTGCCGCCATACTCTATTAGTCGTCGTCAACCTTGAACCGAACAGTTTTTTTCCGCTGTCCTCGTTTCAGGGAAGTTGACGAAGAATCTCAGGTGATGCGAAGTCCTTGTTTTTCTGTGTCATTAATCCCCGTCGCCTCAACCACAATGTGTCTCTTTGTATTGTTTAAATGTGTGTGTGTGTGTGTGTGTGTGTGTGTGTGCAAGCGAGTGTGCCTCGACCTCTTGTAAACACACACAGACACACACACACACACACACAGGCATTCGCTTGTTTTAGGTTTAACACAATCTCCTCCCAGAGATTGCTTATTTATCGGGGAGATGTGCTAAGCCGCACTAGTTACCATGCATTTTTCATGAGCTGAGGATTTGATGTGTGTGTGTGTGTGTGTGTGTGTGTGTGTGTGTGCATGCTTCTGCGCGTCCCATGTTTGTATATATACACGTCTCCGTAATGAGTTTTGGATTGAAAGGATGTATGCATGGACCGTACAATATGCAGAACTCTGGTGCTATATATTTATATACACATACAGTATATATATATGTATATATATATATATATATATATATATATATATATATATATATATATACCCTCTGAATGTTCTTCTCCTCTCCTCTTCCCTTCCCTCCTCTCCCCTCCTCTCTCGGGGGACCAGTTCCATTCAGCAGGTCCCTAACGGTCTTGCAAGACATAAGGGCACTGCCTGCTGGATTAGGTTTCTTCCATGTCTGTGTCCCCCCCCCTCCCTCCCCCGGGAACAAGGTGGAATGAAATTCCTATGTTTAAGAGGCCTCCGAGCGAGTGTGCACGTTTTGTTGCAGGAAGCTCTGAGGGACAGCGGTTTGGGATGATAAAGGAATTCTCTGAGGCAGACGTGGAATTGGGTGTTGAGAGAGACAGGTGGGGGTGGGTTTGAATCAAACTGTGCATTCAGTCGGCCTCCGCCCTGCACGCTTATCCACGGAGACACGCAGGGCGGGATGACAGCCGGAGGAAGCGTTTTGGTGCGATCAGATCAATTTTCCGGTTTTCCGTCGCTCCGACGATATTAGCATACATTAAAGAGCTCGTTATCTGGTTGGTCCCAAGCTAGAGGGTCGCCATAGCTACTGGGAATGGTGTTTTGCCGTCAGTATTCCCCTCCCTCTCTCTGTGTCTGCATGGCACGCGTGTGATTCGGTGACATATGCGAGATGCATTACTGTCAGAGAGCTGCCCTGTTGCAGCGCAGCCTCCTCAGACGCTTACGTAATGTTATTACCCATCACACGTGGAGAGCATCCTGGCACTCTCACAAGGTTAGGAGGAAATATGAGAATGATTATGAAGATCCGAAATTGGATTATCATGATTTCCTTATTATTGCATCATTAATCTATTTTTTTTTTCTTGTCTCTGTCTTCCTCTTTCTTTTTACCCCCCACACTCCCTCTTCAAATCTCGCTGCCTATGTCTCGTGCAGAAGTGGAACAAAAAGGTAAGCCTGTGAGCACGTTCTACATTCACGCACACTCCAATAAAAAGCATTAAAAGATCCTGGGTTGGAGGTGTCACTTCTTGGTGCTGGCGCCTGTGGCGTTATGTACCTGGTGGCAGAATCACATCCCTCTCAACGTCACAACTGCTATTTCAAGACCACTTGATCTCAGCATGTAGAGACAATTTAGAAACACTGGTTCTCATTAGACTCCCATATTATTAATGGTATCGGGCAGAATGTCTCTTAAAGCCCCACTATGTAGTTTTTCCCTTGTAGCGCCCCTTCAGGTATTTAACGTTTACTTCATTGTCGTAAATACCCAGTTACGATAGATCAGGTGTCGTGAACCTCTGGCTCGCGAGCCATATCTGGCTCTTCCGGTGACGCATATGGCTCTTTTGAGTTTGAGTTAAAAAAAAGATCTCCGCCCGGCCCCCTGTAACTTTCTCTATCGCGCCAGATTACAGCAGAAGTAATGTCAGGTCCCTTTCTTAAAGACTCTTTGTTCTTTTATTAAAGTAAACGTCTGTTATTGATCGTCTCCACAGCAGCATGTCATTCTGTCTCTACGTGTCGCGTAGCGGAGCAAATAAAAAGTCACCTGCGAGCGTTGACTGGCGCTATATGACGTTGCGTAATCACGGTCAGAAAGCAAGTCGAAGTGCGACCGGGCGGCTCAAAAATCTTACATAGTCGGGTTTTCTGCCCATAGACCCCCGATGGCAGTGACGGAGGTGCAAATCGCACAATTATTTTCAAGCTGTTATTTTAAAGTAGGAATTGTTACATAGTGTTGCTTTAACAAACTCTCCGTGGGTCGAGCATGTTTTTATGAGGGGCCAATGAACAGAGAACTGCACTGAAATGTCATATATTAAAAATGCTCCTCCATGATATGGAAATGGTACCAATGGTTCGAAACTCAATCAACATTCCCCGGTTTCTTTTTGTTGCGCCGGATCTGAAATTGTTCTTGGGGACTGATGGGGAAACCACAATGCACATCTGGCTCTGTGTGCATGGGACAACATTCCAGTTAAATTACAAAAAGGCCCCGCAGAATTTACCACGTCTCCCTCATCAGTCGTAAAAAACATGACCCCGGTATTCAAAGATGGGAATACCGCGAGCCGAGTGGGAAATGAATTATTGTAACAATTGCAGAAACAGCAGGCGATAAAAGGCGTGTTCGGCTCCACAGTCGGTTGCTCCTGACAGAGATAGAAAGGGAAGGGAAAAGGAAGAAACAGCGCTGAGACTAATGAGGAGCCGAGGAGGGAGGGAGGGAGGGAGGGAGACGCTGGGAATTGAAGGAAAGGGGTGGGGAGCAGAACAAAATGTGCCATTTTCTCTTTTTCTCTTAGCTGCGAGAGGAGGGCATTATCTAAGAATGGGAGGCATGCTGTTGCCGCTCTTAAGAATAACAGAAACTATACAACACCAGAATCACAACACAGAGTAATAAGCCTATCGTATCATCGTAGCTCACTGGCGGTTAAGCTAGAGTTGCGACACAATTCCAGGGTTGCCCATTCCCGGCGTGAAGACGGGTCTAACGCGTTGCTCTTTGCTCCTGCAGTGTTCCTCTGCCCCGGCATTCTGCGAGGAGTATACCAAAGCGAGCACCTCTTCGAGTCGGACCACCAGTCGGGCGCCTGGTGCAAAGACCCGCTGCAGGCCTCGGACAAGATCTACTACATGCCCTGGACGCCGTACCGCACGGACACGCTCACGGAGTACTCGTCGAAGGAGGACTTCATCGCGGGCCGGCCCACCACCACCTACAAGCTGCCGCACCGCGTAGACGGGACCGGCTTCGTGGTCTACGACGGGGCGCTGTTCTTCAACAAGGAGCGCACCCGCAACATCGTCAAGTTCGACCTGCGCACGCGCATCAAGAGCGGCGAGGCCATCATCGCCAACGCCAACTACCACGACACGTCGCCGTACCGCTGGGGGGGCAAGTCGGACATCGACCTGGCGGTGGACGAGAACGGGCTGTGGGTGATCTACGCCACGGAGCAGAACAACGGGCGCGTGGTGGTGAGCCAGCTCAACCCCTACACGCTGCGCATCGAGGGCTCGTGGGACACCACCTACGACAAGCGCTCCGCGTCCAACGCCTTCATGATCTGCGGAGTCCTGTACGTGGTCAAGACCGTCTACGAGGACGACGACAACGAAGGCACGGGGAACAAAATCGACTACATGTACAACACGGATAAGAGCAAGGAGGTGGCGGTCGGCATATCGTTCCCCAATTCCTACCAGTACATCGCCGCGGTGGATTACAATCCCAGGGACAACCTGCTGTACGTGTGGAATAACTACCACGTAGTCAAGTACTCGCTGGACTTCGGCAACAATGGTAGGTCCAACTTTCAACCCTATGCCCCTTTCCCACCTTCATCCTCTTCCTCCTCCTGCCATTCGCAATGACTTGTTTTCTACCGAGCATCATGGGTAAAAAGAAGGAAAAATACTTTGCTCAGATAAATTTATTGGACAGGCTGTGATGTGATTCCGTTAAATCTGCACATAGAATACCCTGGCATATCCGTAATGCTTTTAATATCCATTCATTTAAATATTCACAGTGATAAATGCTTTTTTCAGTTGTTGTGACATAAGGAATACTTACAGTCACTAATCTTCCTCTAATAATTAATTCTGCAAAATGACTTAAAGGAGGAGGAAAAAGGAAAAGCACCATCTGTGCTGTCACGATTTTTCAATTATGACTGCTCCCCCATCCCCCACCCGCTCATGGTGTCTGCGTGTTTTCTGCTAAATTAAAAAAAAAAACAAAAAAAAAACTTTTAGAGATGATGCCGGATACACGAGTGCCGTTTAAATTGAGTTCCTGCTTCAGTCCTTGATCTGCACCTTTAAAGGAATATATCTCTAATGATATTATGCTGAGCCTTACATACAGTAAATGCCTCTTGCATTTACTGTACCACTTGCCAGCCTTCTCTTTAGCCGCCCCCACTCCCCACACACACACACACACACCTCCACCCCCGAGCCGCTTTACTTTAATCGTAATGCACTCCTCGAGAACGGAGCCCGGAGTGTCTGGAGGGAGCAGGAACCAATACCGCTCTCACACAGGACATCCACTTGTGATGACGGGCTGAGGACACTTCAACCTCTGTTTGAAGTTGTTGTTGTTGTTTTCCTTGCTTCATCGGTGTCCCAGTTACACAACGCTGCTGTCGAGAGGTTTATCTCCTTGCAGGGATCCAAATCTGCCAATGGAGTTCGGCACACATGAACCCCGTCAACACGACGGCGGCCCGCTGTGTTTCACTGAGAGCTTTGACCAACGGACCGTCGGCTGCTGAGCGCTAGCATACAGACAAAGATTCGCTAGTCGGTGACCGCTGAGTCGTAGTAGTTGGTGGAGACCAAAACAGAGCGAAAAAAAGGAGAGGGAGTGTTGTACTTCCATCCGCCTGCTCGATGCATACATACGTAGCTGTTTGCTAACGCGCTTCCGACGGTAATTCTATCGGGACGATAATGTACCGTTGTTGCGTTGACCGCTTGTTCGTGAGACATTTTCCACCCAGGACGGGGGAAGTCGTGATTACGGTTCGCATGTCGAATCATTTAGATCCACCTTCGCTGCGTCCGACTGGAAGGGCGAGGAATACTGTGTAACCCAGGGTGACTCTTTCAACCTCCTCCCCTCCCCTCCCCTCCCCTCCCCTCCCCTCCCCTCCCCTCCCCTCCCCTCCCATCCTCCCTTCCTCTGGATGGAAGGGCTTAGGCCCCTGGAGCCTGAAGGGCTATTTGCCCAGCGTAATTGCCTTTCAGCGCCTTTCTATGGAGTGGTCAAGGCAGTCTGGCTGCGTGTCTTATTAAATGATGTCTGAATTAATGCATGCTCTTACACACAGTTAGGAGGCGAAGTACAAGGAATTATAGAGAGAGCCAGCGCTAAACTTGGTTTCTACCGATCAGTGTGAAGACGGGGCCCTCGCTAGGAAAACGTGTGAGCGTGTGAGGTTGTTTATGCATGCATAATGACGTCCATGCCCCGTGCAAAAAACGTGTTAATGTACTCGCGGCGCGGGTTGCACTCTATTCATGAGCATGCATACGTGTTTATTGGTGCACGCTTTGAGAGCGTGTGGTTGCTCACGTAATGAAGCTTTGGGGGTGTCTCTAAAGTGGAGATCGATGGGGATTCAATGTTGAGAATGACCTTCCAGTGCACAGCAACAAGCCAGACTGCTGACCAGAGGGAGATAAATACATTCAATCAATGCTTCCCCGCTCCTTTACTCCCCTCCTCACTCCGCTCCCTCACTCCCTGAAGACAAGGAATAAATTAACCGCCGTAACTGCATGATTTTCCCATTCTTCAAAAAAGTCGATTCATTCAAATCCGATTTTGTTGTTGAATGTAGAGCCTATATTCTGCTCTATTCTGTCTGTGTTTGTCTCTTTAGGATCAGTATAAATATGCTACGCATATACTGTGAAGGTGAACTTTCCATGTTCCAGTCCTGTTGTGTTTTGTATTTTTTGGTTGTTTTTTCCATGTACTCAGTTCAGGAAACAGGCCGAGGAAAGGGGCCATTCGCAGTATTTACACTTACTACTGATGTAGCATAATGCTCGCCCTGTTTTTTGTTTTGGCTTCTTAAAAGATAGAAAATGAGACAGGAAATGGGCCGTAGAGGAAGAGTGGGCCACTCAGGAGTCGTCAGGACTGAGTGCAACTGCTGTGCAATGCAGAGAGTACCAATTACCGTGGTGGGTCCGTCCAACTGGCGAACAATGGCGGCTCACTGAACACTTAAAAGAAGCCATTCTGGTATATGGTATATATAGGTTTGGACTCCGCAGTTCACTAGGGGGTGGAGCTATGCTTTTTCCTGAGAAAAAGAGGCGAGAGTTAATTCTCTGCTTAGGGAGACATTACTCCACTATATCTATCAACGCTTTGAATCCTGTGAATTCCAATTACCACTAGAAAAAAAGTCACATGAAGTTGGCTTTGAGCATCATAATTGGGAATCAGACCATTTTATTTTTGAAATGCATATTTCTCCTTCCTTGATTCTTAAAAATAGTGTTTCTTCTTTTCCTGTTGAATACCCTTCTGTCCTCGTGCCTTACCCAAACACGAGGGCGCTCACCGTGGCAGGACATCTTTCTTTAATGCCTCGTTTCCCGCTTTATTTTTTATTTTTCCTCCCTCCGCCGCCCTCATCTCTGGCTTAATCTGCCCTACCCCGCTCCCACATCACATGAAGCCATTTCATTGAGTGTCCTCAGATGTATATATTATAGAGGCCTCATGGGCAAGGGCCTACACAGAGTCAGAGTCAAAGTCACTTGTCTCTGTATCGCCCCCCCCCCCCACCCCCCCCCCCATCCTCCCCAAACACTCTCTCGGTCTTTACTGTTTATGGAGTTGTTTCATCATGTCTTCTTACATGCATATTATAGAGGCCTGCCCTACGCAAGCGGCATGGCTCCGATGAAACGTTTGAATAATTTATCATCTCCAGCCTGCCTTGCCACACTTTAGAAAGTTTTTTCCCAACAAAGTCACACAAGTATTCATATTATCTGCATCCTTGGGAAGGGAGGGGCAAACAGGGATGAAGCTAAATAGATTTTGACTCGCGCACGTCGCTCTTCTATGATTTGTGTTTTTCTCGTCGGCTTCACACTTATTTTCTTTCTCCTCGCCTCGGCCTCCTTTCCTCCCGCTGCCTTATGAACTTCAAGGTTGACGATCTACTTAAGTTCAGGTGAGACAAGCTGATGACATATTCACCTCGCCGTGAGAGAAAAAGACAGTAATTGTAAAGGTTTCCTCAGCAACCCTGGAGCTATTTGTGTCCCGTCACATAGAGACACCGCATAAAGAAGTTAATCAGGAGGAGACAGAAATACACACATTTTATAATGACTACTTTGTCAAATAACGTCACATTAGATTTTTGCAAGGATCTTTCAATGCTTTTGCAAATATAAAAAAACTGTTTCTGTTTCTCAAAGTCAACCATCAAATCTTTGCACACCAATTATTCTATCCAACCTGATATAAATCATAAATTATATATATATATATATATATATATATATATATATATATATATATATATATATATATATATATATAAATTATGCAGGGGAAAAAAACTCAAACTTCACAGTTTGCTTCCTAATAATACATAAGTACAAGAAAATAAACACAAAAAAAGATTTTCAGAGGCCCAATAGCGCTTGCATTTTTTTTCTTTATGCTGTCTACATTGATTTGAGAGCTTGACTGCAATCTGTTCAATATTTATTTCAGTAATGAGATTTAGTGTGACATCTACATAGCCACAAATAAAAAACGCAATTGTCACAGCCCATTTAATACTTGAGTGAAAGATTAAAAGTGTTGAAATGGATACCCCCAATCGACCCTCAGCACACCCCCAGCCGCGACTCAGCCGAGCTATCAGTGCCACGTTACCATGGAGCCCACGCTGACACTAAGTCGTCGTCCCCCCCCCCCCCCCCCCCCCCGAATGAATATTAGCTCATTTTTAGAAGAGGCAAACGTTTTTGAACACTTGGAGCGGGCCGATGCTAAACTATGATTGGCCAGCCTGCGCTCCAGGGGCGGGAACATTTTTCTTTTGAGTCTGAGGATTTATCGATTTGCAAATCAAGTCCTCAAACTCAACCTTTTTTTTTCTGGGGACTCACTTTTTTAAATAAGGACGAAGTCTAGTGACCAAACTCCCGATAGGCCTTACCTATAAATCGTGAGAAGAGGCTATTTATTCCCGCAGTTTCCGCTTCACCTTATCTCAATTAGAGCAGGTCAACCAGCCGTGTTTATCCGTCAAATACGTTTGATGAATCAGAACTGTGTCCGGTGAACTGCAGATGTACATTTTAAGTAGAAGACAATGGAAGGAATTCTGATTATTTATTTGGCGATCCAGATAAAATCTCACGTCTTTGGGAATGACTAAATTAGCGGAGTAATAAAACACTGGCATTCTATTGTAATCTTTTAAATACACCGTTGTATCAAGATGACCTCCGTTTGCCACTCTCTTTAGTTTACGGAAATTTAGAGGTTCACCTTTGAACTCTTAATGGCTCGAATCACATAGTTCCATTTCCTCAGGAAGTGAAGCGTGGCGTTCCTATTGTCTTTCGCCCCTCTCCACTCATTTGCACCACCCTCCCTGCACCTCCCTCTTCCCTTTTTTGCCTTCCTCTGCACTAGATTGCAATCAAGTGACAAGGCTAAGCAGTGCAGGAAATGTTGGAGGCAGGCTAAAGTGTGTGTGTGTGTGTGTGTGTGTGTGTGTGTGTGTGTGTGTGGGGGGAATAACAAGAGTTAGTGGTTGAAGTGGAGACCCTCTCTCAACAGATGCCTGATTAGGCCAAACCCTCGGCACAATCTTTGACACCACTTGACAGGATTCAGCTGTCAAAAGGCGGCTCATTCCCCGTGTTTTGTTTTCAAAGTATAATAAACCTTTGAATTCCAAACGTTAAACCTGTAGATATAAAAAGATCAATGCTGTGTTTGCAAATCCAAGAATCAGAACTTGATCTTATGATTCCCAAAATGAAAGGGTCCGATTCATACTGCCACACACAGGGAGCGCTCTCTCCTGACCACCAGCATGACGGCTGTCTTTCGCACTTTCGTCCAAACTCACTCTCTCCTCTCTGCCCCCTGTGTCTCACCCCTCTCTCTCCTGTCGTCTCACCCCTCTCCCACATATTGTTTAACCCTTCTCTTTCCTGTTGTCTCACCCCTTCTCTCTCTCTTGTCGTCTCACCCCTCTCTCTCTCTTGTCATCTCACCCCTCTCTCCTATCCTCTCACCCCTCTCTCTCCTATCCTCTCACCCCTCTCTCTCATGTCGTCTCATCCCTCTCTCATTCATGTCATCTCACCCCTCTCCCTCATGCCGTCTCACCCCTCTCTCTCTCTTGTCATCTCACCCCTCTCTCCTATCCTCTCACCCCTCTCTCTCATGTCGTCTCATCCCTCTCTCATTCATGTCGTCTCACCCCTCTCCCTCATGCCGTCTCACCCCTCTCTCTCATGTTGTCTCACCCCTCTCTCTCCTGGAGCCGGTGCACCTGTCCCCTGCCTGCAGTGCTGTCCTTATCGATGGGATTGCCCCAGCCGGGGCTCTCCGTGTGCACTTGGCCTTGGCGGCGTGCTTCCCCTCTGCCAGAAAATGAATTAATAAATCACCTGCCAAAATTTAGCCGGGCCTCGCCAGGACAACTGGGATGGAAAGGGAGAAGCCTGCACAGCCTTGCAGGAACTTAACACAGAAAAGAGCAGCTTGTGCTATTGCATTTTAATGTTTTAGAAAAAACTATGGAAGAAGAAAGGGTAGCAAACATTTTAACATGATGGGCTGTGATGATGAATTATGGAGAGAGAAATATCAAATAGCCACAGGGTCACGCCAGCTTTATCTCGAACACAGAGAGCTCAACGCCCACGTTGGCCTCATGGAATGGACAAGAATTCAACTCATGTCTGGGATCGGCGAGGCCGCGGTCTGGACCGACAATGGAGAGACTGGCGGTTCCCTCCATCATCATGTAGAGAAACAAACTAAACTAAACACCAACATTATGTAATTGAGAGTGAACTTAAGAAAGCTGCACGTAATCGTCAAACTTGCCCCAGGTATCTCCGACCTCAGCAGGATGGGAAGGACAGGCGGCGGCGGCGGCGCATTCACGCAACTGTTCGTGGAACGCGGCCCGGCAGCCATTTTGGAGCGGGACTCAAGGATGTCCTCTATCTCCCAAGTATCGCCGCTTTGAAGTGCTCTGCTCTGTCTTATCAGCCAGCTCGAGCCGCACGCCGCGAGCCTTGCACGCCAGTTAGTGAAAAGTATGTGTGTGTGTGTGTGTGTGTGTGTGTGTGTGTGTGTGTGTGTGTGTGTGAATTCCAGCCATAGGGGCAGTGCGTTATCGCAGTATGCAGCCCTATTCAATGTCTGTGCTACCAGCCTAAAAAAGCTTTGTGTCCTCTCGCAAGATTATCGTTTTGCTGTTGCCCCTCTGGATCCAGGGTGTCTGTGTGTGCGTGTGTGTGTGTGTGTGTGTGTGTGTGTGTGTGTGTGTGTGTGTGTGTGTGTGTGTGTGTGTGTTTGTGTGTGTTTGTGTCTGTGGGTTTGTGTGTGGAGGCACTAACTTTTAAAAGAAAGCTGCAAAGGAGTAATCATCTTATTAAAAGGCAGGATAATAGATACTTGGAAACTTCTGTCTTGATTCAAATCCCTCTTCTCTTTGCACCCCCCCCCCCCTCTATGTCCCCTCGTCCCCCCATCTCTCTCACTCACTATCTGCCAATGTGGGAAATTTGCCAGTCGGGAAGTTCATTCTCCTCCTCCTCCTCCTCCTCCTCCTCCTCCTCCTCCTCCTCCTCCTCCTCCTCCTCCTCCTCCTCCTCCTCCTCCTCCTCCTCCTCCTCCTCCCTGCCCCTTTCTTTGCCGCTTGTGGATTTATGATCCCCTCTTGTTTACCGAGTGAAAAGTCAACAAGGGCATTCTCGGCAAACGGAGCAGAGGTGGAGACAGACAGTCGTACCCACGCAAAAACAACACCGCCACACACAGTCTGACGCATACACACACACACACACACACACACACACACACTGGTCTGTCTGCAAGTCACATGTCCATGCGCCAGCTTCCCCAGGCTGACTGACAGCATCTCCGCGGCCCCTGTCGTTGGGGTGACAGACAGAACAACTCCGGGAACAAGTTTACTGCCAGCCCCCCCTCCCCCCCTCTCCCCCCCCCCGCCATTTTCTCACCTTCCCCATGGCTCGCTACAGGTCAGGCACACACTCCGGATGGAGAGGAGAATACTCTGAACATTCCAGCTGTTCCGGAGCTTCTCAATCACTCCAAACCGAACAGAAGAAGAGTTTTTTAAAGGACTGCTCGTATATTTTAACGAGGAAGTTGAAGGTTTATTCTTGACCTCGTAAACAGCAGAGGACAAAACAATTGCACCCCCGGGTGCATTATAGTTCCGGGGCTTTTTTTCCTCTCCCTTGAATGTAATTTGACCACTAGAATAGAATAGAAGTGACTTTCAGCTCAACAGATGTTGCTGGATTTGGGTCATTACAATATGCTCAAATTGTGGTATTGGCTCATAACAAAGTGAAGTCCAATTAAATTGGGATTTAACAAAAAAAAGACTTATTGAGGGTTTATATATTTGAGTCGTGTCGGCTGCAACAGTGGACCACAGCAATAATATGTTATTCATTTAAATTAATTATTTTACAAAGGGTCCGACATTACAGCTGTGAATCTTCACTGGCCTCACGATTCCAATACGACCCCGCCCCCCCCCCCTCCATTCTCACACCCTCATAATTCTATTCCACTTGTGCACGGCAACCATTTCAAGAATCAAGACAGGCACTCAGATGCATCTGAACTCCTTTTTTATTTAGTCAAATTGGAATATTTTATATAGAAATAAAGTGGCGACTTTTCAACACAAGTAATTATGGCACGCACACACACACACATTATGAAAACAAAGCGTAACTTCCTCTGCAGTGCAGTGGTCCAGAAGGTCTTCACAGACACACCTCTGCCCCATATGCTAATACAGTTCAACCTCTGAAATAGGAAATTCATGTCACAAGTCGAAAAATACGATGACCACACCCACCGGCATCTTTCCATTGATTCTAC
Organism: Liparis tanakae; assembly: GCA_036178185.1. Taxonomy (NCBI): domain Eukaryota; kingdom Metazoa; phylum Chordata; class Actinopteri; order Perciformes; family Liparidae; genus Liparis; species Liparis tanakae. The sequence goes on along the minus strand of CM070110.1, from coordinate 13,693,935 downwards.
TGTCAGCCTTACTTCACCTACACTTGATTTACATATCATCATATATCAACTAGTTGATATATGATATACTAGCATACGTGAGCCATATTGTGACACATTGACTTATGAGTTTATTCGATTTTAAAGCACAGTGCCCAGCGTTTTGATACCTGACATCCAAATCATCATTATTAGAATTTCAGAGAAATCTGAGTTACTATGGGCCTTTTAATAACTTAGACAAAGTCATTATTTATCACGGTATCTCTATTCCAGGGAAATAAAATGTATTATATTGAATAATAACCCCAGCCCTGCAACAGCGTGGAAAGAATATCAAGATTGATCTCCCAGCTCTGCGGTAGAACGTGGTCGTTCACGAGACACGTTTTTAATCACACCGCTGCGACGCAATATGACGACGCATCCGTCAAAATTAGTCACCCACACATGCACACACATGTGCACGTCCCATGCAAAGAGCAAACAATTTGACCCGAATGTGTAACTGGGTTTTCCCCCTTTTGTGTGTGTGTGTGTGTGTGTAGCGCACGCATCCGTCCCGGGAGAGAGAGCACAGCATAGCCGACATGGCGGAGTTGTCACGGCGCATCTACTCAAGGCTTCCCGAGCATAAACGCGGCCGGGGAACACGTCAGTCCCTGCGAGTAAAGCCTACAATCTCCCCCCCCCCCAAGCCCCCTTCTAGAAATGTTCCATGAAGCCGTAGTGTCATGTTCCCGTAGTTCCCTGTAGCGTCCAGAGTGATGCCGGTGACGGATCCGTCACAACATTAAGAGAGCTTCTTTTACTTTCCTCCCAAAATCAAAATGCAGCAAAACAGAGCAGGAAAAAAAGGGATGAATGCTATGAAATATAGACTAGATGGAAAGAGGTAAATGTGCTGTCACAAGCAGGCGATCGAGTCGGATGGAAAATGGCCATCCGGCTCCATGCCTGTTTTTTTTTTCTGCCCTCTGTACTCAAATGACAGCAGACATCAACCTCACTCACACACACACACACACACACTTGTTGTGGCAGAGCCCTTCATGGAGCTTCCAGTTTGGGTGCAGATGGACACACTCGGCCCGCCGTTCCATAAGCACACAGGCAGATTGACAGCCAGTCCCGAGGCCACCGCCGCAATGTGATTGATGGCAACGCTCCGTGGAGAATGCACGGCGGGGGGGTGAGGGGCGCGTCGGGGGTTTTCGGGAACGGGGAGCCGCGCCACTTAGGTACGGAAACACTCCATTGGGTTGTGGAGGGAGAGAACACCGTGCGCGGCTGTCAGTCAACCAGACAGACAGAGGGAGAGCCTTTGATTCAACTTAAAATCCACAGCGAGGGACGACTTCAGTTCACAGTCAACAATACAGAACACCCACTCGCTCCGAGAACTCCCACGCGTCCGTACGGCTCCCTTCACCCCCAAAGCGAACACAAGTAAAGCATCAAAGCAACTCGATGGCATTTTAGCAAAAGAAAACCAGTGGGAAAGTAATGCTCTACACATCGCACCCCAAATTAATTAACATACAAGTAAGAAATATAAAACTGCACAAACACGCCCCTCAGTGAGCGACACCAGACTCTACAACCATTCATCAGACTTTCTGTTCGCGCAGGAAATTATGGGATGAGGAATTTCTACATCAGAAGTGTGTGTGTGTGTGTGTGAAACTGCAGGCACTTTGCAGATGGTGGAAAACAGGCTTCCGGACGAGCGTGAATTAAGTTATCAATATTTAATGGCAGGAAGTGTAAAACAATCAATCAAAGCTCACGGCCGTGCTCTTCCTTCCGGTCGACACGTTACCTGTTCTTCGCAGAGTTTTGTCGCCCAGGGTCAAAACATCATTTCCGTATTTTCACAATAAAATTCCCGTCTATTATTTTCGGTATTAAAGTCACCTTCACAATAAAAGTCACGTCACAGATTTCAACTAGCTTCGTCAATCTATAATACTAACATACCGTCACTCTCATGCAACATACATTAATTCTTGCCAGAGTAAACATTGCTCTTATGCTTCATAATACATTAACAACAACATCAATATTCTCCCTAATATTTTCTATTATAATATCTTTCTATATGTATTAATTTAAAACATAAGTATAAACTATTACAACCTAACAGGGGTCATACTTACGATAGCTGGAATCAGCCCGCAGGTCTCCATCTCCCAGGGATCGTGCGGCGCGGTGTGCCCACGTTGCACTCTCTTCTGGAATTCGTATTCACGGTTACCGGTCGGTCGCAGAGATGATGGGAAAAATGCTTTTAGGGAGAGTTCAGCCGCCTGGACAGAGCACTGCGCCGCTGGGCTTTACTTTTGTATTTTCAGCCGAGAACTAAACACACCGATTATTAAATCTATTTTGCACCTATTAAAGTGCGCATGAGCATTTCCTCTGTGTACTCACGCTTACTTCGGGCCATCTACGTATTATGGATATTTTATATAGATACAAAGTCAAAACAATGCTGTGATCAGCTGTATCGGCCTGCGGGCGGAGTATACAGTATTTAGTGCGCTGTGTTCATTTGGCATAATCACCCAGTTGTGGTTGTATGAAACGCATCAAATTAACGTTTGTAAGAATAAGAATAAGAATAATAATGCGACGCATTTGCAGGTCCCAATGCAACTTTCACAACGCAAAGATCCATAAAGATATTCATCATTATTCTGAGTATAATTGACATACAATTCGGCATAATCTGGCGTGGTGAGAGACCGAGCCGTTCACGGCTCTGTTGAAGGGAAAACGTTGTCCCACCTATTTGCATTATTACACATAATGACTTCCAAATGATTAGAAGACCGATAACATAACTCAAAGAGAAACTGAAGGAATGCTGGAAATAATAATTTCTCTCTGTCCAACGTTCGATTCCCCATATTGATCGTGCCGCGTGGCGTTGATGGAGCGAGGCGCGCCGCACGTTCACTCGAGGACACCAACACCATCTCGACTCGCTCTCTTCTCTCATCCACCCGCTCTTTATTTTCCGTCCCCCCTTGAACGGGGTCAATGTGAATAATTGAGGCTTTTTACAATGAAATATTGACAACAAAAGAGTGTGTCATATGCATTTAAGTGACCTTCCTGCCTCGCGTGATGTCAAAGCGTTATGAATCATGCACGACATTGAGAGAATGTTTTTTTTCTGCCAGGTTAGGCAGCCGGAGCCACTGCTGTGTCCCAGTCCCACAGGAGAGGCCCGCACCGCACACTGGTCCACGCAAGGCAAACCCTTTGCTCGTATTGCGTGGAGATTTTGTAATTCATACTCGGGTCAGGCGATATTGAAATTCTCCTCCCGATGATATTGATTTAAGAAAAAACGACAAAATATTCGGATTTATCGTCTGGGAGGAAAGAAAAGCTCACGATGGAGAAACATAGCTATAAATATCTTTGGACACGTTGCAAACCCAGTAGATCCCATGTCAAGGCAGTAAACACTATTTTTACAAAAAGGCATGCTGAGATAGAGAGATAGAGAGAGAGAAAAAGATAAATAAGCTGGTAGTAATTGCCCAATGTTTATTGTCATGTTGATATCCGGTTGCCCCGATAATTATGGGTTGATGAGAGTTTTGGTTCAGCAGCTCTTTGTGCATGTCTCACTTTAAAAAAAAATGTAGCGTACAATTGTAACGTTTCCATCTTGTGTATTTACACCTGCTGGATATTCTCTGGCTCTCACACATTGTTGTGGTTTCAAACCAAAGAAATCGCCACATGAGCCCATGTGTGTTCATTTTTTGTAAACGAGAGCAGACATCTTTCCTGCTGGAGTTTCGTGGCTACATGAGTAATCATTAGGGCCGGACCAAATAATTAGAAGCTTCACAACATTGACAATCTAATTATTATTATTATCCGTAACATGCAGAAACATTGCTTGCGACAGTCCACCGGCATCCGCCGTCCCTCCCCCCGCCTCTCTTTATCTCTCTCTCTCACACACACACACAGTGAGCTCACATCACTATACACATTACAGTCATTAATTCAAAAGTCAAAATGCATTGAATCATTTCCAAAATTCGCCACCTTTTGAACTTTTGAAATATTTGCTTAAATTTGCCATAAAGACATTTTCACTGCGGTCAAAAACTCTGTTAACTGTGTAATCTAGTAGCAATATAACAGTACCATAAGGAACATTTACATAACCCCAATAACACAAAGTCAGACTCATGTTGTACATTTAAAAAAAATAATAATAATAATGAAAAAAGATTTGAATATCGTTCCGTAATCGTGAACGTGCGAGGACCCTTATGGTGGCCGATAACCTCATCCATTCGCCCGCTCCCAATTCATACATTATATTTTACCACTTCAGGCTACATACTGTTGTTTGGAAGAGAGAATAAATGTATTTGGCACATGGCTCCATTGGCGCGTGCTGAACGGTGACATTGGGAAGTCCTCAGAAACACGAGCTACTCCCTCCGCCATCCAGGGCCGTGTAAACGAGTGTCGTGTCCTTGGCTCTAATGGCCGACGCTCACATCACTTGCAGCTGACACAGATGGCGTTCTTGATCGCAGCTCTTTTGACGCTGTTGTTCTTACTCTTTGCATCCTGGGAATACATGTTGAACCCACGCTCTGGGCGTGTGGAGGGACCCACACATCTGTGCATCACATTTCTGTGTTTTGGTGAAACTGAACCCCGTCTCTTTTCTCTTCAGACTATCGCCCGCCTCCCATGATGCCTCCCAACCGAGGAGGAGGGGGAGGGGGAGGTCCAGTTGGTGGTGGAGGTTCCTCCTCCTCCTCATCTACGGGCCGCACCACCACCACCCGCTCCCCTCCCTACTACACCACCCCACGACCTGTCCTCACCACCTCCCCCGGCCAGCGCTTCCGGACCACCACCACGGTCCGCCAGCCCGCCGCGGCTCCGGCCGGCGGCTCGTCGTCGGACACCAACCAGATCCCCGACACCAACCAGAAGGCCGGGGGGCGCTCCCCTCCGGTGCAGCTCCCTCCGGCGGTCCCGCAGCCCCCCGCCCTGCAACCCCAAGACTTCTGCAACCCGAGGCTGACGGCCGACATATCGTGGCCCCGGACGCAGCAGGGCCAGATGGCCAAGCAGCCCTGCCCCGTCGGGACGCTGGGTAAGGACACACGCACGGGCCGGTGGAATGTGTAGAGGAGAGCGGGAAATAGTCCGCTTGTCCTTCTTTGCACAATGTTGTAGAAATGCAACCATAACCAACCATGTTTGAGGTGTTTTATAGGCAAAGGGTGGAAACATGGGCATTGCCATCAAATACAGAGGCACAAGCAGAAGAGCAACGGCATCCAATATGAATTCAGTCTCGACCTGTAAAGAGTGCATTAAAGATGGAGATGTACACATGCTGATTGTTAGTACATTCAAACATGCATCTCCAATGATTCAGTGTAGACAGATCAATGTATTTATTTCCCACATTAAAACAGAACGGATCGCATTAAATATTGCAAAAAATGTTCAACTCATCTTAATTGCATTTTTTTTAAATTTGAAACACGATGTGCTGTTTTTAAATGTGTGCCATGAATGTATTGACTGGTAAATTAAGTATCAAGCGAAAGACGATTGATTTACGTTCTACACACACACACACACACACACACACACACACACACACACATACACACATGCAGGCAGGCAGGGTTGAGAAGGTCTCTTTAAAAATGAAATACGATACGATTAACTAATTACCCGTCACAAAATGTACCACTAACCTTTTTAGAGTAATGCAATCGGATTCATTTCCCTTACTTTTGGATTTCCTCAATACCAGATATGCAAATAATGGCGACAAAAAAAAAGCTGCGTTGTGCAATTTTGCCATTAGCTTTGATGTAAAGCAGAAAAGGGGAACAAATGAATCGGTAATCTGATAACATCTGTTCTTTCTGCAACTGTAAGTAATACCGTTATCTATTTATAAAACATATACATTACATTATGTACAATAAGCAATAAGTGGATGGATTCTCCTAATTCAATTAGCTGACATTACAAAGATGATACTTAAATCACACACACACACACATACACACACACAAACTGCTGAGTGGAGGCCCCTCCAGAGTCGTGGTGTCTCTCTGGTGAATGTCAGCGCTGTCTCACCCTGTTTGTTTCGCTTGTCTTGAAGGCGTGGCCACGTACGTGTGCGTGGCACATTTGGGCTACTGGAATCCCCGCGGCCCCGACCTCAGCAACTGCACGTCGCCATGGGTCAACCACATCATGCAGAAAGTAAGTCTGAGGGCCGCTGCCGGCCCTCGCTGCTTCCGCGCCGCGCCCCCTGGTTTCGGGGCACGAGGGTGTTACGGATCTATCGGCCCCGGGCGAGTTCTGGCGCATGGAGACGCGCCGGCTGCCGGGGAGGATCGCGGCCGCGTATCCATCTTCATTTGTTAACCCTGACCCGCGCCCCGAGATCCCAGAGCTTTTATTTTCTTCACATCGCTGCCGGGGAGCGGAAACGTCCAATAAGGTCATTGATGCATGTTGGAACACGCCAACATGCATCATGAGGATTGCGTTGCATTTTACAAGGGTTAAACATTAGTGGGTTCGCTTTTCTTCCAGATACTTTAGTCTGAGAAAATACAGAAAAGTGCTGCCCAAGTTATTTTAACTCCCCCACAGTTCTTCAATTTATGGTGTTGTGTCTGTTTCCACACCAGCCGCAAGGCTTTGAGGGTTTTTCTTTACAAGACAGAACAAGAAAATATAGTCGCAGCAGAGGTGCTAAAGTGGGAGTCGTCTCGGTAAAGTGTTCTTAAATGTTTTTATGATAAAGGTTATGAAAATAGCGGGTGTTGGGAACACAACATTGACTTACGCTCTGCCCCCGCAAATAACCCAATCACTCTCATCCTCCTCCTCATTTTGCCTGGTTCTTCTACATCTCACTCCATCTGTCCTCTATCCCTTTGCCCTTCATCTTTTGTGTTTTTAACCCCCCCCCCCCTCCCCGCCCCCCATCCGTTTTTTGCTGTACTCTTTCCTCCCCCACGCTGTACTCCTCTTCACTTTTTTTCTTCTGTTTTTTGTTTTTTTGGAACTTCCATCCTTCATTCTCTGACTTTATTTGTCTGCCTCCCCCTCCCCCCTCTCCATCCCCCCTCCCCCCCACCGTCCCCGTTTGACTCCCAGCTCCGCTCGGGCGAGACGGCAGCGATCGTGGCCAGGGAGCTGGCGGAGCAGACCAAAGGGCTCCTGCGCCCCGGAGACGTGCCGTCCACCGTGCGGGCCATGGCCCAGCTGGTGGAGCTGCTGGACGTCCAGCTCAGGAACCTCACCCCCGGGGGCAAGGACAGCGCCGCCCGCAGCCTCACCAAGGTATGCACCTCGAGGAAATAAATACAAAAAGCACTTGGAAGAGTCCATGTGCTGCTGTTGAGTGAGGGGATGGGAAATGGGTTTTTATCTGCAGGCGCTGGGAGGGATGCTGAGGAGGATGCGAGGTAGAATAAGAGAATATCAGTGAGGAGGGGACGGGTGGAGGGAGTTAACGGCGAGACGAATTCAGGCGGTTGTAGCTTTTGTTCGTTCTTCAGGGGTCAGAAAAAAAGACTTTGATGGAAGTTTTTTTCTAGGTGACAAACAGGTGCTTTTAAGACATCCTCCTCATGGAGATGCAGTCGCCCGAGCGGGCTCCAGCGCTTCCTTCGTGATTACGCAAATAGAAAGTGAATCCAGAGCCGGGCGAAGGATCTGCTTCACTTACACCGGCAGACGGAGGCAGGAATTTAGCTCTGGGCTTCGTTGGTGGAGGCATTCGATTAAAGCAAGTTCAATCAATGAGGGGCGGCTGACTGGATGGGCGGACTGTTTCTCCATCTCCCCTGCCGAGGTCAGCAATGATGGGCGGGCTTTAGCAGCCAGATTGACAGCTGCTGCCACCTCTAATACGGTTACTCTGGCTTCCTTTTTCTTTTCCTAGTTTACCCTTTTTTGGCATCTCAAGTCTTCTCCCTTCCCCCAAAAGCAAATCGGCAACATGTATGACGCGTGTACATGTGTAAGTGGAATGAATTAATCTGCATTTGGCTGTTGACCAAATGGCCTTTTGAAGAGGAAAAAAAGTGTTGAATACTTTTGAGGAAAGAAAAGGAAAAGTCCTCCATAGAAGAGGGAAAGCGTTCCTTTTGTTTTCAATAATGGCCCAATTATATGTACCTAATTGAATAATTTGCCCGCTTATTATGCTAATTTTTGCAAAGGAAGTCGCATGTGACCAATCACGCACGAGTGCCATGGTAATTAATGCCATCTATTAACTCGACAGTGGATGTGGAGAATGTGAAGGAAAAAGAAACGGAGGAACGGAGAAATGCTGAAAAAAACGATCTGGAGGAAGATGGCAACAAAGGGGGCATGAATGGAAACTGGGGGGGGGGAGGAAGATATATATATATATATATATATATATATATATATATATATATATATATATATATATATACATACGCGTGTGACTAAGGTGTTACATTCCTAACAGATGAACTGTTTGAATTTGCAGCTTCAGAAGAGAGAAAGGTCCTGCAGGTTTTTCACACAGGTATTTCCGCTTCCTGGTACCGTTGATTACTGTGCCACACCACCCCTCTCTCTCTCTCTCTCTCTCTCTCTCTCTCTCTCTCTCTCTCTCTCTCTCTCTCTCTCACTCAGCATGTGCTTCCACAAAGCAAGCTTGGGTTGGTGGGACGTGTGATCGCGCCCCACCAAAGCGTGCCAACCCCCCCGACCCTTTGAGAAGGGCATTCATTCGCCGGCTGTGCATTGAGCCGCAAGCGTGGCATCAGAATCACTGGTGCCACACAAAAAAAGAAGGAAAAAAAGAACGCCTGAGTCTCCTCAAAGGGTTTCACATTCTTTTGTTTTCACCCCCTCCCCTCGTACACAATCAATGGCCCTGATATGAATGAGGCCATGATCGATATCAATAATGGCTCATCCATTTTTGCAGTTCTGTCCGCAGAATTGTAAAACAGGTCCGCCTATCCATCTGTGAGCGTGATGGATGCTGCTGTTGCATCTTGCTTGTACACGCCGCCTTCATCATCATCATCAACAACAACAACAAGAAATAAGAATAATACCAGCTAGTATTTTAAGGCTCACAGGGTTGATTTATCCCCCCCCCATCCTTTTCCCCGTGCTTCTGCTGGTATTGATGTTTGTCCGTGTCAACGCCACAGGCTCACACCTTGAACACAAACATCACATGGCCATGTTTCTGGTCAGCTGAAAAAAAGAAGAAAGAAAACACTATTTAGAACATCAAGGGGACACCGCCTCCCTCATTCGTGTGCTGTCGACAAAGTGCAGAGTCTCCCTGCATCCTCCCAACACACACACACACACACACACACACACACACACATACACATCCTTGATGGGCTAGCTCTTTTTCTCCTGATGCAGGCTTTTCCCCTCCCCCCTCTCCACTCTTCCTCCCTGAAAAGTCTTAACGTCAGCACCAGTCAGCAATGTCACATCACAGAACATGGGCTTAGGACACGCGCTCCTGCACGCACGCCACAAACGTATCATCGCCGATGATCTCGTTGCACATCTTTCTTTTTTTTGGGGGGGGGGGAATCCAATACTGTGCTGAATTCCGGAAACACACTCGGCCCTACACACCTTGTGGCTCATCTGCAGGGAAGGGGGACCTCGGGAGAGATCGATTCTATAATTAGCCTCAATAATGTGAAACAAAATTATACCAACAGTCTCTTACTCTTGCCCAGATAGAAATGTGCGTGATTAGGGAAGTGGCGTGGTGTTGCCCTCTCCTCGTTAATTATCTACTGCACTAATTGCCAAGTGAGGAGAGTGGGCAGGAGGTTTGGGTTCTTAATAGAGACAAAAAAAATAATTGAATTCTCTCTTTCCTTCTCTCTCTCTCTCTCTCTCTCTTTCTCTCTCTCTGTGTCTTTCTGTCTCTCTCTACCTCCCTCCCTCTCTCTCTCACACTTCATCTCTCCTCTTCTCTCGCTTCGTTTGGGGAGCTGGGGACTCGTTTCATGTATACTAAATTGGCAATTTATTCATGATGAAGTTGGTGGTGTGGAGAGGCTTTCGTGCTGTAGGGTGGAATTGATGGAGGGAGGTGGAGTCTGAAAGGTAGACTGAGAACAAGGAAAAAAACGGGGAGGCGGTGGGGTGGGGGGTGTACAGATTAAACAGAACGAGAGCACATTCGCAGAAATGGAAAGCGAGAGAGAGAGAAAACAATAAGGGGGGGGGGGGCCAGCGAGGAGACTGTGATGCTCAATGACAATGTCTAATTTGCCCTCTATTTAAGGACGGCGGGTCAGAACGTGGCACGCCGTGAATTTAAAGCCTGATTTAGCTGCAAACTCATCCTGTCAGAAAGAGACAAAGAACTGACAGATCAGCCTCGCTCCCTCTGATGAAAAACATTTCCAAAACATGCACTTTTCTCAGAGCTCAGTCAGGCGGCTAGAAAGAGAAAAAAAAAGAAGAAAACACAATAATTCATTATTTTTCTCGACTCCACATCACCCCCCCCACACACACACACACACTTTTTCTCGTACTTCTAAACACTCGTTCCCCAAAAAAAACTCTAAATGTGTATCTCCACATACATAAACGTATGCACGTACTGTACAACCGTGTGTGTAACCCCCCCCCACACACACACACACACACTGTGTGGCTGGCAGTAGGAGACCCAGCTCAAGTCTGTCTTGTCACTGCTCTTAACGCTGGATTACACCAACGCATCAAAGCATTTCACTTCTGCTCCATTTACTGGTGCGTGAATGTGTGTGTGTGTGTGTGTGTGTGTGTGTGTGTGTGTGTGTGTGTGTGGGGGGGGGCTGCACATGCCTACCCTGTAATACAGTCACACACACACACAAACAACATCCTTATCTGTCTCTGCAGAGTCTCTCCCCTCTTTGAAGACCTCTTAAAAAAAACTGTCTCCATTTTTGCCCTCAAGTCCTCATACTTGATAGAAATGTCACCAACAGGCAACGGAGCTAACACAAACACACACACGCACACACACGCTCACACACACACACACACACACACACACACACACACACACACACACACATACTCACTCTCCATCTTTGAATTCCTGATGTGGAGATGTCTGTACCTCAAGGAAATCACACGCCTTCTTCTCCCTCACCTTTCCTCTCTCTCTCTCTCTCTCTCTCTCTCTCTCTCTCTCTCTCTCTCTCTCTCTCTCTCTCTCTTCCCCTCCAGATCCCAATCTCCATGGCGGCAAATTAAATTTCAATGAAAAAATATGAAACAAAATTGAAAATGTGAGATAATCAAAAGTTCAATAAAAAGCAATGAAAAAGAGTTTAATGAGAGTTGAGAAGAGGGAGTTTGGGTTATCTCAAACACATCAAAGTGAACGTAGGCGAGTCGAAAGCAGTGGCAGTGCACCGTATCAGCCGAGCCACACTGAGCATCCCTCTCCTCTCTCTCCCTCGCTCCCTCGCCCCCTCGCCCCCTCGCCCCCTCGCTCCGTTTGCCTGCGCTGCCAATGTACAGCAAGTGGAGCAGAATGATGGCTGCAATGCTTCTCCCGGGCCCCCTCGTGCACGCCGTCAAACACACACACACACACATACACACACATTTGAATGCCAACACCGATCCAGCACACGTGATATATGGAATTTATATGTCACTGCATATGGGTTCATCCATGCACGCACACTACACATCACCCCACTGTCCTCACCAACACAATATTGTTCTATTGAGGACACTCCAGCCTGTACTGCTCATTAATTACAAAACCAGACTAATCAATAAATAAAAAGTATATTGGCACCACGGCGGGTTCAATTATAACATTAAGCTATTGAAATAAATCAACCCGACACTTCTTATAAAACTCAGCAGCAGAATGTTCTAGAAAGGCCACAGCTTGTGTGCACAGAACGAACCGGCCGGGTGAGGCCACGCCCACTGGGAATAAAAACAACCGTGCGTCCCACAATGCGACCGACGTATTCTATTATACAAGTTGCTGTTTAAATACTTCAGGGTAATTTAATAAAATAGAGTGGACGAAATGCGTATTGCACATTTAATATGCATACCGAGTGTCTTCTTAAAGGCTCTGTTTTTTGGCTCGGCATCTTATGAAAAACTGAATTTCTGGGTGCTTTACACTGGTAGTGCATTCCACCGCACTGCAGCTTGGAGGCACGGTTATGTTGTTTGCTATTAGTTGAAAGTGGCAAAGATGTACCTTTAACCCTTCTGTTACCTTCAAATGTACTAAAAATGTTTACCCTTTTCAACCAAAGCAATTAAAACCTCCAGAAAATGATTAGAATTAATATTGTTTCCCAAGTTTAAGTGTTGGGTATTTTATGTTTGTTTGTTAACTAAATAGCCCTTTAAATAAATTAAAAAGTTGATATTTCTTATATGTCTTATACAGTGAAAAAACGCCTGGGGTCAAATTGACCCCAAAGAACACCGATGCGTACAAGTTGTGTACGGCACATTAAAACACATGTTATGTTTTCTCAGTTGTCCCCACAAAATTTGGAAAATTCATGAAATATGAAGCAAAAAAAATTATGCCAATCATTTTTTTAGAGAACTCAAATGTTGAATGGGGTTAAATTGACCCCAAAGGTCACAGGAGGGTTATAGAGGGCGCTGCAGTAATTTGTCCTAAAACCCAAAATGTTTTGCACTTTTAAGTGTCTAAAAAAAGTGTGGTTGCTTAACAAGCGGCTAAAATGAGACTACGAGAACCTCTTCCTCCACGGTCTCCTCATGTACACTCATCCTATTGTTTTATTGTTGAGGGAAACAGTGGCCTACAAAAAATAGGTCATCCCTGCAGCGCTCAATACGAAATCAATGGTGAGATATGAATTGATTCCTCTTCCTCTGTCTCAATGACGAGGTACGATGATGCTGTCCTGAACCCACGGCGGTGTCACTCTTCATCACATCGCTGTCCTGCTATCCAAAGTGCTAGGCAAAGTGGTTCAGCAAATCTGAATAAAATGTCAGTATATTTCAGGGTTTCAGCTAAAGATAATCCTTTTATTCATGTCATTTGCATGTTAAATGGCAGAAAGTAGGAATAAAAAAAGTCCATCATTGGAATTGTACATAAAGTATTAATCATGAGAATGCAGTCGACAGGGTTCTGTCCACTGTCTGGCTACAACGCACGGTTATTTTCATTGTTAATTATTATAAAAGAATATTGAAAAATGCAATAAGAGGAGCATTGAATCTGGACCCAGAGAATACTTGGTGATTTTCCTCAAATGATTAATTGATTATCTGTGATTAACTAAACGAAAAAAGGTGTTTGTCCTCATTTGTTGCAGCCAGTGAAAACGACGAAGACAGAAACCGATTTGCCGGGCTTATAAATAAGCACGCGTGATTGTGTTTGTGTGTGTGTGTGTGTGTGTGTGTGTGTGTATGTGTGTGTTTGTGTGCTACATATCCACTCCTGCATATTCTAGTTGTTTGCTGAAGCAGTTGATTAATGAGTTTTTGTTTACTCGCAGCCCTCACAAACTCATCTGATATGCATCCCAGCTAATTAGCTGCGAGCGCTAAAAGAGGACATGACATTATCATATTAGCACGTTGGCTGAGCAACCATTGCATGTGTGTGATATTTACGGTATCTACACGTGGGTGTCACACGCCCCAAAACACACAGGTGGGATTAGCTCTGATTCCAGAAGACAGCCATACGATTTGTACGATGAGTCACCGTTGACAGTGACTCCCTATCTGGGACGCCTTTTCTCTACCCGCTGTACACACACACACACACACACACACACACACACACACACACACACACAACCACAAACACAACCACCCTCTTTACATCCCGACGATCCCTGTTGCATCAAGTCCACCCCCCCCCCCCCCCCCCCCCTCATCCGTAACCCCTGAGTGGAAAAGGGGCAAGCGAAGGAAGTCAAATGGTGGGTTTGTGAACGCCGATAAAAAACACTGATGTCTCTCACTTGTAATTCCCCACTGGATGACCCCCGGCTGCTCTTGTATAATGGCACCTGCCTTCCTTTTTTCATTCTTTCCCACCTCCCCATCCCATCCACCATCCTCCTCGAGGGGGAGAAGAGCGAAAAGAGCGCGGTATAAGTGAGAGATGGAAATGCGTTGTTCGGGGGAGGACAGTGGTTTACAGTCATAAAAGGAGAAAATAAAGAGTCAGGCGGTGTGAGATGTGTGTGTGTTTGATAGCATCTGTATTCACCCTCCCTCTCTTGTTCCCAGCCTGTCACCACGGACTCACTGGACAGTTTTATCGCTCTCCCAAGGCTCTCCCCTCTTTCGTCTTCTTTTTCTTCTTCTCCCCCTTTCTCCACCAGCTCTCTTTTCTCTCAGTTTCTTTATCCCTCCCAGGGTTCTTTTAAGACGTGTCTGTGTGTCTGAAAATGAGGAGGTGAATTCTTAAGAGCGTAGAGGAATGCGAGCCGGAGACAAAATAAGTATTGTTACACGGAGAGCGATTCATCTCCGCCAGCCAACTCTTCTCCGTTTGGTAATATTTTTGGATTCAGGAACGCTGCGCGCGGCTGGATACGACCCAGCAGACATTATCTGATAAAACACTAATTTATTTTTCAGGCCCTCAAGCACACGTTTTTGTCCGACTCAAAGATAAGACCGTTTACTTAAGAAAAAGAGAAAGTAAAGGAAAAAAAGAGAGTGAAATGAACCAGGTTTGTGGGGTTGGGGGGGGGGGGTGCAGACACATAGTGATTGCAATCAGCTAATTAGCTTAGCTTGATTTTGGAGGCCGGCCTGATTGCAGCTGCGGCGAGGCGTTCCTAGGTTATTGGATCACGTAGGAGGAAATTGTTTGTTTTCTCTTTCCAGTAACTTTATTGTCCTTCTTTCTCAGAACAGTGACTGACATTTGGCTCTAATTTCTACAATTATCCTCACTTTTTGTCAAATTCTTAACTTATCTCCAACAAAATTTGGGATAAAACACATGAGTCAAACTAAGCTAAGTAATTGCTGTATGTAACATCAATTACGTTAATTACTGTTTAATAACAAACTGGATCTTAATGAAGCTAGCTAGCTCCTAGTATGCAATTCGACTTCCATGGACTGTTAATCATTTAATAACGTCCTCACATAGCCGAACACAGAACTACTGACCGGTGCCATAACATCTGACTGAAGCCCGTCTGGGTTTGTTGTCTGTTATCATGTGGTGGGTTTAAAGGTACAAACTAATGTTTATCAAAACCACAAAGGACACACAAATTAGCTTTAGCTCGCTTGCGCAGCCTCTGCACCTCACTGTTATCGGGCGTTCCTGTACTTTTTATTTAACAGCTTCTGTTGTTGTCTGTGTCATGCCTGCATGGGAATGCTCCATTTTGCATCGCTTACATATATTTGTCGTACTCGTCACAATTTATCAGCACGATAAATGAAAAGCCGCTGCGCTCTCACTGCCCCGCTGACCGCTGACTCCGGTCGTTGCAGTGTAACAGTGTTGTGTGTCCTGTGAATGGGTTTTGTGTACATTTTTCCATGAGCATTGTTTACCCACAAAAAACAAAAGTGTGAGCAGTGGTTTCCTCCGTGTGACCACCGCGTTTGTTTCCGCTGCTGCCCCAGGCGATGGTGGAGACGGTGAATAATCTGCTGCAGCCCAGAGCCCAGGCGGCGTGGAGGGAACTGCCCACCAGCGGGCAGCTGCACTCGGCCACTCTCCTCCTCGACACGGTGGAGACCGGGGCTTTTATGTTAGCCGACAACCTCCTCAAGACTGACACTGTGCTGGAGACCACTGAAAACATACGTGAGTACAAGTCTTTCCTTCCTTCCTTCCTTCCCGTCCTCCAAACTCCGTTGGACCTTGGAGCCGTCGAGGAGCCTGTTGAAATGCCCTCAAGCGAGACACTTGAACC
Organism: Liparis tanakae; assembly: GCA_036178185.1. Lineage (NCBI taxonomy): Eukaryota > Metazoa > Chordata > Actinopteri > Perciformes > Liparidae > Liparis > Liparis tanakae. Next base: position 13,677,961 of record CM070110.1, on the reverse strand, counting down.
TCCGTTTGCTCCGGCGACGCTACACAGTGGCCAAGTGTTGAAAGGCTTCGGCTGGAATTGGCACGTCTCGTACGTGGAATTATAAGATCGCAAAAGTATGGCTATGCTGAAACAAAAGCCATTTTTTATTAATATTTTGTTGACTTTATCCGAACACATTGTAATAGAAGAACGTGCTTTTTAAGAAGTGTTCTCATTTTGGCAGAAAATGTGGTTCTTGGATCTATTTTTCTCTTTTTCTCCCCCATTTCAATGATCCTATAATAACGTAAACCAGACCAGGCTGGTAAAGATCTGAGAATATGATGTAATATCAAAGTAAGACGCAACACTGACAGCAGACATTACTGAGTCCGCTGCCTCAGATCTATGTCTTACATTATAATACAAACCAGAAACAAAGTACACGATAACGCTTCACAGTTGCCATTGCTCATGTGTGCGATTACACTCGTTCTGTACATGTGAATGGACACGCGTGGACATGAAGGGACGGGGGGCAGAATAATCCTATTGTTTGACAGCTTAGCTGGGTAAGAGAGAAACACGTGCAAGATTAGCTTCTAGTGTGACCGCAGGAATCCCAACTAAACGGCACCAGGCCCCAAAAATGCTTGGATAAACATGTCAACATGCTCACGGCGTTAGGCATTTAGATGTTGATCCTATTATGTAGATTTGAGGTGAGCAACATTTTTCTGACAAGATGAATTTCAGACTGACTCACATATTGTACAATTTGTTCTCATATTTGCACGTCTGGACATAAGACTTCCCAAAAAGATATTCTGGAGGAGCTGAGGTTCCTCCCATGAACCATCTGCTTATGAAGAATCCTTTTTGAACCCACTGTGTGTTCTAAATGGAACCATTGCAATATAAAATGGGTTCTTTATAGAACAACCTGGGTGGGTTCTAAAATAAACCCTTGGAATATAAAATGATAGAATTCTGGATACATTATTGTTCAACACCCTTAGAAGGTGAAACGTTTTTACATTGAGACTCCTGAGAGGGTTCAGGGGGGGAACCATTACCACCTTTCACTTGTGGTTATAGGTAGAACCCCTCTGAAATGGTACCAGGGTACCCTATTTAGTTCTAGATCGCAGTGTATTGATAAGCCACTCTAATGTGTGTGCATGAATAATGAATAAACACAACAACAATCTGTTATCCCTTCATAAACATGTCAGGGATGTTGGAGATAACCACGTTGTAATGCATCTCAGTCTATAATCTGAAAGCTTATGTTGATTACAGAAACAACATCTGGCTTTACAGTTTCACAGTTGTATGATAAAGACTGACAAATGGGCTATTTGTATTAATACAGTCATATACATAACCATAAGAATGTTGGGGGAATGTCTTTAGTCAATTTAGTCACAACTCTTTTATTAAAACACAGGCTCTAGCCTGCCACCATTGACTGGTAGTCTGTCCCCGACAAAATATTATTGACATTTTAAAATGTGATACCACTCAGAAAATACAAGAAAAAGAATAATAACTCTTGTGCACAAATTCCTGTTGGTAAGATTTCCAGCACAACAGGTTGAATGGACTAAATGTGTTTCCAGCTCTATGCGACGGCTTGACGACGTTGAGCCTGTGAATCTGTCAGAGAAGAGATCGACTTTACTGTGTGAGGGTTTGAAGGGTTAAATCCATACAGATCCGTCTGCGTCTGGTAAACCGCAAAGTTGAAAAAGAATTTGCCCCGGAGGCAAGGATGAGTTGTTTTCCAGGGACAGTAACTATTATTTATTTATTTGTTCCCATATTCGCCTCCCTCAGATTGTAGGCGGAATTGACAAAGCAGAACAAAGCTAGTTATTATGGAGTTGTGCACATCCCTGTCCCCCGTCCTCTCTCGTTCTCCTCCCTCCATCCCTCCTCACCGATCCTCCCATCATCGTTTCATAGCAGGAGACAGAAATGAACAAAAGCCCCCTTTGATTTTGCTTTCCTTTTAGTAAACATCATATATATATATATATATATATATATATATACATTACCGTTCAAAAGTTTGGGGTCACTTAGAAAAAAGGAAAAAAGGCACTGTTTTTTCTAATGAAAATGACATTAAATTAATCAGAAATACTCTCTATACATAGTTCATGTGATAAATGACTATTCTCTGTTTGTTAATGAAATCTCTACAGAGGTGTGTAGAGGCCCATCTCCAGTTTTGTGTTATTGCCTTAGAAGACTAGCAGAGGGGTAGAACCCCCTTGAAACCCTTTTTTAAATTTTGTATAACTTTTAATTTTGCATTTTCCACAAACAGATTATTCCTTGACATTGAAACCCTTTTTATGTGAGCGCAGCTGAAAACAGTTATGCTGGTGAGAGAAGCTCTAAAACTGGCCTTCCTTTGAGCGACAAGTTTGAAGAACAACATTAATATTTTAAATGAAAATCATTATTTCTAACCTTATCAATGTCTTGACTAAATTTTGTATTCTTGTATTCATTTCATAAATAAAAGTGTGAGTTTTCATGGAAAACACAAAATGTTCTCGGTGACCCCAAACTTTTGAACGGTAGTGTAATACGTATATATAAATATATATATATATATCTTGCGAGACATTTCTTCTTCCGCAGCCATAAGAAGTGAAGTTGCACTCGCTCACATCTCCCCTTAATCATCTTCCTGCTCACTCTCCCTCTGATTTGAGAATTAGAAATTGTTCTTTCAAATTCATCTCCCTGGCGAGGGCGTTCACCGGGCTTGTGACTTTTTTGCGACCCATCTAAGAGATTATAAAGGAGGATGGGGACGATGAGGAAAAGAAGAAGAGCGCATGAGCGTGCGCTCGAGGGCGATGGCGATGGTGGAATGTCAAATGACGCTTTGAGGTGGTTTCTTTTCTGGGTTTTTTGCTCACTCTCGCATCAGCAACCAATGAAGTCACATCTATTTAAGTCACACGGCGGGGCGATTACGTTACAGTATTTTAAACGATTGGTCTTATTGCAGATTGTACAGTCCTCATGACTTTGTTTTAGCGACTCATTCCAAGCTACTGCAGTCTGACAGGATTTCACATTAATGAATTTCAGATTTGAGCTCAATAACTCCACCCCTCCCCCTCCTGTGGTTACATAAACAGTCATCAAGTTGTGGGCTACAGCACATCTCTGAGGATCTTTAAAAAACTGAAAAAAATCTCCTTTTTTTTTGTTGAAAGATTTCATCCTCTCCTTTTTTGTGCCGTTAATCTTCCCTCCCAGCTAATCCAGTGGGCAGATCCAGCGTGATTATCGTTCCCTTTTATTCACAACCGCCTCTCATCTCTCTCCTCCCATCCTCACTTCCTCCTCTCTTCCCCTACTCCTCCCATTTACCAATTATTTTAGAGCAGGCTGAGTGATGTGAATATATTACCTCCAATGACACGTTTTAAAGAAGCTGCTGCAGGTGATATTATCGCGTTACATTTGTTTGTGTGACTGCACGCCGCAGTATCCGGCAGAGGAATGAATAGTGTTATTATTAGAACCAAAACAATGATTTGAGGGGATAACACGCGGGTAACAGCGCACACGTGTGATAACGATAATGAACGAGTGTGTTTTTTCAGAGGAGAAGGATCGTAATGACAAGGATGCTTTAATTAGATTAGACTCAGCGTGTTTTTGATGCCCAGCTGCGTGATCGGCATGTGTGTGTGTGTGTGTGTGTGTGTGTGTGTGTGTGTGTGTGTGTGTGTGTGTGTGTGTGTGTACATGTGGCTCATGGGCAAGTAAGGGACACTTAAGCAAGTGTTTTTCTTCCACGCTGCCAGTATTTGCATATTGATGTCTGTGTTTATGTCTGCCTGCCTCTCTCCTCTCAGGCCTCGGCATCTCTTGTACCTGATGGGAGGAAACGGTCCTCTTTTACGCTCAACGCCACTCTCGTTCTCTTCTCTCGCCACATCGCTCTTCTTCCCCACCACCTCAACTTTCTATTCCTTCAACTCCTCCTCCTCCTCCTCCTCCTCCTCCTCCTCCTCCTCCTCCTCCTCCTCCGCTCTCATTTTCATCCAAGCACGTCCCCGCTTTGTTTCGATCAAGGAGCTGTTTTTCCCCCGAAAGCGTTGTCTAAATCACCAAATCACTCACAAGCACAAGCGATACGACGGAGGTGTAATTAGCCCTTAATTAGAAACTCTATCTATTACATTACACCGCTGTGATCGGGAAACGTGCTAACAAACCTGGATGGAGAAATGTGATACCCACGATGCATGAGAGAGAGAGAGAGGGGGGGGGGGGGGGGCTGTATTATCTACCTCGATGTGTTGGACCCAGTTGCCTGGAGACAAAAGTTATTTCACTTTGATGTGTCAGCTTTTTTTTCCCCCGTCTCTTTGTCTTTGTTCGGATGTGAAGCACTTAGTGAGAAAACATGGTTATTAAAAGAGGCTGCAAAACAAACCTGATGTGCACTATGCTGCAACTTGACTTGACATGTGATGTGTGTGTGTGTGTGTGTGTGTGTGTGTGTGTGTGTGTGTGTGTGTTTCAGAGCTTGAAGTGGCCAGGCTTAGCACGGATGGGAACCTTGCCGACCTGACATTCCCTCAGTCAGAGCTACATGGAAACTCCATCCAGCTGTCAGCCAGCACTCTCAAGCAGCATGGCAGAAACGGTAGAAATCTCACATCCTCTCTCCCTCTCTCCCTCTCTCCCTCTCTCCCTCTCTCCCTCTATCCAACCCTCTCGCAATATTTCTCTCTCCCATCCACCCGCCTCTCTCTCTCCCTTCCCGTCGTCATGGCACTCCGAGCCGACAGTAATCGACCGATCCTCCGCGTCCCCCTTTGTGTGTTCTCCCCGCAGGTGAGATCAGGATGGCCTTCGTCCTCTACAGGAACCTGGGGGCCTACCTGTCCACGGAGAACGCCAGCGTCCGGCTGGGCAGCGAGGCGGTCTACCCCAATTACTCCGTCATCGTCAACTCCCCGGTCATCACGGCGTCCATCAACAAGGAGAGCAACAAGGTGTACCTGTCTGAGCCCGTGGTCTTCACGGTCAAACACCTGCAGGTGGGTTCCCGGTGGACTCTGTTTTTGCGATCAATAAAATGATAACTTTGGGGGAGATAATGGCACCAAAGATAGTGTCTATGCAGCCTTTAATACAAATATAGAGAGCGCTGCCCTGGGTAGAGGGACTGAATGTCGCTAATGTTAAAGTAAAACAATCTGAAAAAGCAGTCAAGTTCTAATAAATTACTCATAGTCTAAATGACGTCACTAAGACTTTAGACAAGCACAATTTAGGGGATCCCTTGTGACTATGGTCACACTTTTTTATTGAGTTCAATATAAGATTTTATATATATCTAGAAAGAGCTCCAGCAGGTGTGTCACTGCAGTATTGTGTGACCGAGTGAATTCAACCCACAATTGGTAACCCGGGTTGGGGACACGGGTCACATGAGAGGTTGAGACTGCCGTGATTGAGTTTAATTCAATTTAAAACATACAATCAGAGGGCCTTGAGTATTTCTCAGAATGCCCATCATTACCAAGGGCTCCCTTCACACAGACGCTGGACTGTTGATTGCTTTTTATTTGTACTTGAAATACTTTCCTTCACCTCCGCTGCCACACAAAAACTTTAAAACACACACACAAACACAAACACACACACATACATACACACAAACATGGCACACAGTGGAACTGGTTGACTTGTTCCTTATTGAGAAGGAATTGCAGGGCACTGGCGCATTTTGATTCAATTTCACACATGCCGTTCTGGTGCTATAAATACTCACCAGAGCACCAAATGTGTGTTAATCCACAGCTGAGAATAGTTCCCGGCAAATACACTATTCACTTCTGTCTGAGTAACGTTTGCTGAGACGTACAGCGCCCCAGCTGCTCTGGGATTAGGTTATGAGTCGGCTCAGCTTAAGTGCCACAGACAGGTCGGGGAAGTCGGAAAGCACAGAGCGACGGACAAACGCTCTGTTGTCTCTGGTCTTCAGCAACAACAATTGGGAATAACTAAATCCTTTACTGGACTCCACTTGAGACCGACTCACACACATTAGGACACTTTTCAATTGCTTTTTATAGCTGTGGGCATAACTTACTCGGATAAACTAATTAAATATAGTTGGTATCTATCATAGTATAGGTCGTGGTTAACCCTCCTGTTACCTTTGGGGTCAATTTGACCCCATTCAATGTATAATGTCTTAAAAAAAAGAAAATGTTGCTTTATATTTCACGACTTTTCCTAATTTTTTGGGGACAACTGGGAACACATATTCTACTTTGGGGTCAATTTAAACCCAGGCTGTTTGTCACTGTGTCAAACATATAAGAAACATCAACTTTTTTATATATTTAAAGGGCTATTTAGGTAGTCAACAAACAAACATAAAGTACCTGACACTTAAACTTGGGAAACAATATTAATTCTAATAATTTTCTGGAGGTTTTAATTGCTGTGGTCAAATTGACCCCACGGGTAAAATTTGTTATTAAATTTGAAGGTAACGGGAGGGTTAAGTAAACAAATAAAAAAGTTGTAAAGAATTAATCAACCTTTTGGAATAAAATGTTAAAACACGGCCGACTTGCACGTCTCCGAAATAAGACTTGCTTTGACACGGCTCTGCACAGGAGCAGCCCCCCCCCCCTACAAACACACACACACACACACTGCAGGCGGCGCGGCCCCCTCGTCGCCTCACGCTGAGCGAGTCGCGGTGCTCCACGCCACACTTTTCGGTGGTGTTGCTCATTCACCAGGCAAATGTTGATCCAGTTGGCGATCCAGCTCATTGGCAGCAAAGAAATCCATGAGAGTAACTTCACAAAGCAGACACACACACACACACACACACACACACAGACACATACACACACGCACACACACACACAGACACATACACACACGGCTCCATCAGCTTACACAACACAAGCGGCTCCTCCACTTCAGAATCTCACCCAGCAATCACGGACGCGGCGCCTCCTGCCGCGGCTCTGTGTTTATTTGTTGCTGCGTTGCGTCCCGTCTGCTTGTTGCTTTGTTGTTGTGTGTGCTTGACTCCCCTCTCCGTGTTCCTTCCTCTCCCTCCCTTTCTCCATCGATTCCTCCCACCATTTTCGCACTTTCCTTGGCTCTCCCAACGCTCCATCTTTTCTACCTCCCACCTCCCCCATGACTAAGAAACCGTTCTCTTCCTCCCCGCGCACCACCCTCACCCTCCTCACCCCTCCTCCCTTTTGTCCCTCTCTCTCTCAATTGTTTCTTTTCTGCTTTTCTCCCTCCTCCCTCGACCCCCCAGCATTCGGAGGAGAACTTCAATCCCAACTGTTCGTTCTGGAGCTACTCCAAGCGCACCATGACGGGAATCTGGTCTACCCAGGACTGTCGTCTGCTGGCCACCAACCGCACACACACCAGCTGCTCCTGCACACACCTCACCAGCTTCGCCGTGCTCATGGCCCACGTGGAGGTGAAGGTAGGCTTTCGTTCTGCGCCGCCTTCCGGAGCGGCGATGGGCGGGATCAAAGGGTCAGCTGTTCATCATTCAAATCGCGGTGGCTGGCAAAAGGCTGGTCTAAAGTAGAAAAGGGAAAGGAAAAAAAAGAGTGCTGGGGGAGGAAGGAAAGAAACCACAACAAATGAAAGAGACCACAACATCTGGAAAGTAGATTAGACCTCGACTCTCCAGTACTCAGTAATCATACTTGGCAGGAGGAACTTTTCATAATTGATTTGTCAAGCCAAATGTTGACAATTGGGTTTCCCCAAAAAATAAACATGAGTGTACTTCAAACATTCAGTCCCTGGAGGCTCCAGAGCAGTGACAGGTCCTATTCTCTAGTAAACATGGGAAGGTGAAAGTGGGCCCATTTATTTTGCTACCCATGAGCCTCTGTGGGCGGCGGATGAAAACCGTGTCCTCCCGCCGCTCAAAGGATGAGCCTTCTTTGTCTCCGCTCCTTTGTTGCGTTTGGTTCCTTCCCCACAAACCGTCTCTCGTACCTCTGGGTGTCGCGTGGTGACCCCCGATGGGGTCGTGGTCGGAGCCAGCTCGGCGGCCCTTTGTGAACACAGTGCGAGGGCTTTGAGAAGTAGATCCATCACCGCGCCGCCGTGATGAACGTTGCTCCGCCTGCCAGGTTGCGGAGGACTTTGATGGATAGGGCCGGCACACCTGTGCGACGCAGCGTGGCGCTGTGGCCGTGAACACTTGGCGACACTCAGCCACAGAGCGCAGGGAGGGGGGGGGATGGGGTGATGGAAGAGTTGTCTGTTCCTTCAGTATGTTCCGACAGCATGACTCACGTATGTTTACAGCAGAGCGCCGGGTGCAATAATCCACACGCAGCTCTTCTCTCGCCACAGAAAGCGGACAGCATGCACGACCTGCTCCTGGACGTCATCACGTGGGTGGGGATCCTGTTGTCGCTGGTGTGCCTGCTCATCTGCATCTTCACCTTCTGCTTCTTCCGCGGGCTGCAGAGCGACCGCAACACCATCCACAAGAACCTGTGCATCAGCCTCTTCATCGCCGAGTCGCTGTTCCTGGTGGGGATCAACCGGGCCGATCAACCGGTAGGCAGACGTCGACTTCTCCCTTTGACGTGGACAGACCTTCGTTATTGGGATGCGATAGATCAGAGGAAGTCAAACTCATGTTGGCCGTGGGCCGCATCAGCATCATGGCTGCCCTCAAAGGGCCGGTTGTAACTGTAACACAATGATTATAACTACTCCCGAGCATATTGTTAAATAACCGTCTTTGCATTCAATTGTTTATTCGAGTGTAGAAATATTGTATATGCATTTATATCAATGTAAATATATAAGCATATTTCTCCAATATTATATATAAATCCATTTAATTATATTTATTATTATAACCCACATTACTGTATCAAAGATCTAACACATTGTATTACATTATTTTTGTTCAAAGCTTAGATCTGGGGTAACGGTTCTATACTGGTCTTAAGAAGTAGTTGAGAATATCACAGTGTTCATAAAACAAGTAGTTAGTAATTTTCCCTTTTACACTCAACTATAAATCAACAATACAACATACATAACAATTTAGTAACTTCAGACCTTTGAAAAATACTCAACAGTGGTTTAATGTACTAACATGAAATACAAAAGTCTAGTGAGAAATAATTTTAAAAATATGTAACTTATGGTTTACTCACTGATGACAACCAACATTACTATGGAAACTAGTCGGTGTCTTGAGGAGCAGCTTTTATCCACAAACTCAAAATAAATGAAAATGCAATTAAAAAAGATTCAAGTTTACAATATTAACTTTTCTTCTGATTACCTTATTAGTCGGTAAATACCGAAACACATCGAGCAGCACTCACTTCAGCCTTACTGTACCACTGACACATAGACCTGATGGAGGAATGTATAATGGGAGAACTGGGATGTTTTTAATACAAGTCAATGCACAGACGCCTCTGGATGTGATTAACGCGTCATTACCGCCGGATGACATTAAGCGAAAAATTTGCCTCATTCACGCACGCTGAATTTTTCAGGCGAAATAAGTGTGTGAGGCTGTGATGTTACAGCCAATCAGCTCCGCCTGACATCACTGACGTCGTGCTGTTGTTGAATCAGAAACTATGGAGGATAAGTTGATCGTCATCCAGACACCGCTTCTGGAGAAGCTGTATGCCGCTACAGATAATATTATACATAATATATAATATTAATATTATGAACTGAGACACGTGGGATTGATGGTCCGACGTTTGTAGGACTTGCAATACATGTAGAAATAGTCCTTATTTCTTCCATAATACACTGTTTTTATGGCGATAAGCCACACCGCCTCTCCGGTGCTTCTTGTGCAAAATGAAGCAAAGGATCACGAACAGTCCGGCGAGTAAACTCAAGCGAGTAACGCAATGCGAGAATTCGCTTCTCTTTTTCGCTTCTCTTTTGGTGTGAACACAGCATGAAGGAGGGTGAACAGATGGCATAAAAAAGGACCTTTAAAAAAAAAGCACAGGATTTTTTTCTTAAATTCTTTTAAGAAAAGGTGATGAAAAGTCTTTCAAATCGTCATACAGTGACGTGGCGGGCCGTGTCCGGACCGCGGGCCTCGTCTTTGACACCTGTGCAATAGATGAATACAAGCAAATCTTCTGCACACAGGCTGCATTTCAAAGTGTTTTAACTCATGCTGTGTTGGCACGGGCTTAGCGTGACTGTCCACTGACCGACGCCACCGGTCGTACTGCATCATTGGCAGAGGAAGCGGTTACAGTCAATGTTTGACCGCATCGCAGCGACATGAAGAAGAAACGGCAGATTTGCCACATTCAAGTGTTCCAGGAATAAACAGAAAAAAAAACTTAATTTCCTCTCTAAGAGGTAAAAAATTATGTATTTATATTCAAACTAGCCAGAATTATGCAACTTTTGCTGGTATTGTTTGCACTGCGCATGCTCAGTTTCCCGTGACATCATCACTGTACCGGGCGTTGAGTCCCCCCTCAGATAATCCACTTCACAGTGAAGATTTCCGACAAAAGGCAGAAGAGCAGACGACAGCATTGCTCTGACATTATTACTCGCACAGTCAGGTTGTTAGACTCCCTGACTGGCAAGTTGACCTAAATATGCAGGGTTGCCTGTTCTGTGGAGTCCCCAGCTGCAGAGGAAGAGATTTACAATGCACAGTACATATTACAGAGCCTTCCTCATTGGCTGGAAGAGGCAGTGAGGCTTGTGTATTTGCTTTGTTAGCTGATGTTTATGCTGCGCTGCCCCCCCCCCCCCTCAGGCTGAAGAAGCTGCAGTCTATCTGTTGCCAGGGAAGAGGAGATCAACCTGTGTTTGACCGTTGATATTCGAGTTTCACACTAGACCGGAAAGAGTGCACACATCACAGATCTAGAGCATTACCTAGAATAATAATATCGTAATAACACACTTTGTATGTGTTATACTTTGCTTATAGCACTGTCATGATAATGAGGTTAAAAGCACTGATACAGAATTATTCAACCAAAATTACATAATGAAACCTATGCAAGAACAACACATAATACACTTAAAAAAATAATATGTACCTTAAATTATGTATTTATTAGGTACTATACTTGCAGAAGAGAAAATGTTATTGAGAAACCCAGCCATTATAAAATAACAATGTATACATGTTAAGTTATTACATGCTTTATAATTTTTGTGGATTAGTGTTATAAATGATTCTGAATATTGAGCAGGGATTATTACTCAAGCAGGTACTGAGTAATTATAGTCACTCATTAAAAATAATTGAGTAATTGTTAGTCAATAACGCATTAGTTACTATTACTATTAGTATAGTATTTATAATAGACACATGGAATGTGTTAAAAAACCTGAACTTGCATACAGTGGTGTGTTGGACACGAGTCATGAGCCAGTGCAGATGATGCATGTTGACATTCAGACTGACCTTGGTGTTATTTCTGGGTTTCTGAGTCACTCTGAATTGACTGTGTGTCATTGTGTGCATCAAAATGTCAAGGAAGTAATACAATGATCCTCATTCTTGTGAGTCAGCTATATGGACTCAAGAAAAGCCTGTTCACGACGGCCGCACGCTCCACATCTCCATGCACTGGGCGGTTGTTGGGTTCCTCCTTTAGAGTAGCGGGTTGACTGGTTTAAGTGGATTCAATTTGATGCCATCATTGGTGCTGCTCTCTGCAGTCATTGAGGCCTGTGCAGAAAGAGAAGAAGAAAAGAAGAAAAAATGACTTCACTAGTTTTCACCTAATTGCTCACTTTCTACATTTCACTCCCCGAACCGGAGCAGATTGGACTCTCTATTACGGTTAATGATGCATGACCTCTGATACTCGTGGGGAATTGCGTTCAGTTTTTTGCAACTCAAAAATGCGGAAGATGAGGAGGAACCAAAACAGAAATATTGTGCTTTGAGGGGAAAGATCCGACCGATCCCGAGCTCCGTCCGTAATGATGCACAGTGCCGGTCTGGCTCGACCCCCAGCATGCACCTGGACTGCATACCAGTGGCATCCGTATGGTTCCCATTCAATGTGTTGAACCAGTGGGGGACTGAGGCTGTCTGAGGGGCTGCGGCCGGAACAAATTAAATAAAAAGTGCATCAGCTGCATGTGGTGGGGCACCAGAATGCATAACATAGGGCACTATGTTATAGTACTGCATCTCATTTTCTCCATTAAAGGCACCCATTAATGTACGACATCTTGTTTTCTCCACTGGAAAGGAACCTTGGACATCTCTTCATCATATTTTCTCCACTGTTAGAGCCTCCCAATGGGCACTCTACCATGTGTTATCTACTATAGGGGCATGCTAGAGGGAACTTAATCATATGTTCTCCACTGGAAGGGGGCCCTAGAGGGCACTTCCTTATGTTGAACTGCCGTAGGAGCAGCCAAGAGGGCCCCGCATCGTGTTTTCTCAACTGGAAGGGCATCCAAGAGGGCACTTCCTCATATTCTATCGACAATAGGGGTGTCCAAGAGGGCATGTTTGCTGTATTTCTTTCGAACATTAGGGCAAACCTTGAGTCCACCACTCGGATGCAAACACTTACACCAAAGTCATATGGGTCAGATCCTGAGATGAGACATGTTCCTTTAATTCCACTGGGCAAGGTCACCCAACCACATGTAATGTAGGAAACCTTGATGTGTGCTGTCATGGTCATACCGGACGCAAGGCAGTGTAGGACATTGTTCACATCCGAGTGCTTTAGCCTTTGTTTCATGTGTGAATCATAACGGTCTGTGAGTCTCCGAGGCAGGAAGTGCTCAGGGCCAAATCCCTGAGACCCTTCAGGAGAAAACATCATTTACTTGTTTTGACCTTGAGTTTCGCTTAACTCTCCGTCTGAGTATATTGGTGTGTGTGTGTGTGTGTGTGTGTGTGTGTGTGTGTGTGTGTGTGTGTGTGTGTGTGTGTGTGTGTGTGTGTGTGTGTGTGTGTGAGTGAGTGAGAGGGCTCATGTGGCTTCACATGTGCGTGCGCCGCCGTACTTGTGTGTGACGTTAATTACTGGTGACTGTTTGTGACCCCCATTAATATCTTAGGCGTCACTCGCAGACGGTTTAGCCAGTAATTCCAGGAGGGAAAGATGAAATGACTTTGCATGAGCAGCCACTCGTTTTATTTTTTAGTTCTTACCTGCGTGCGCCTCTGTGTGTGTAAGCCACACTGTGCGATCATTAGAAATGGAAATGAGTGACTTCCTCGCCCCCTAAACTCTTTGTCTCTCAGATATTAGCCAGTTGTCTCTCGCCCCTCTCTCATGAAAGTTTGCCGGTCGGCTCTCGGTGATTTAGGAGCGACTCTGTCGATGCCATATATACGTGACGGGCCGCATCTCGCCCCTCATTCTCTACCCGCCTGCTTCTCTCACGCAGACCCTCTTTCTTCTTCCCATCCTGTTGCCAACGTTGTCAACGCGGTTTCAGGTTTGATATCCGGCTCTCATTTCTTTCCTGCTGCTCATCACTTTACTGCTCGGTGTTTCTCTTTTTTTCCCTTTTTCTTTTATACATTCAGGAAACTGAATTTGATCATCCGCCTCTCTAACTCGTTCACATTCCTTTCATCCGACACTTTCCACTGGCTCCTAACAATGCCATTTAAAGAGCCACTTACTCACTCGGTACAGGTGGATACCAATGATACAATCTTTTTTTTCATTTTATATATATATACATATATTGCACGATTAGCTCACATTATTATGATCATGTAGCTCACTTAAAACATACGGTTCAGCACTAATGATGCCATAAAAACCCCGTTCCCAACAATGTGCCACGTTTTGTGAGCGCTTCGTCTCTTTCATGCCGAGCCGCTGAGTCATTTTCACTGTAGTTCCACTCAGTTTTGTTCATCGTTGACATTGAAAAAAAAATGGCAAACAAACAAATATCACATTGTTTTTTCATCATCGTTGAAGTCGTCGTCCTCCCCCCCCCCCCCCCCCCATTCTTGTCTCCTTCTCTCTCGGCCCATTTTGAAAGAAGTGCTTTGCCACTTCCGTTTGAAATGTGGACAATCAGTGGCGGCACCGACTTGTCACTTCTATTTCCTCATTTATCTCCTTCGAGGACTCCTAGTGAAATGTGAAGGCGTGGGGGGGGGGGGGAGCCTAACGCTGCTATATAAAAAGCGATTTTGAGTCCGTCTGTCACCCGTAATTGTCGTTTTAGTGTGCGATGATCGTGAGTTCCCCTTTCTATTTGCCTCATCCCTTTCCTCGGCTGTCTCTGCGACGCTCATGTTAATCCCTCACATTTCCGTCTCTTAACGTGATCAATTATTACTTTATTATCGCCCGCACTGTTTGTGTATTCATTTAGTTCTACTTTCTAACTGACTCAGATGAAATACTTCCTGTGTATTTCTTGTGTGAAGTGTTTTAAATCCTCTCCTCTCCTCCCACTCTCTCTCTCTCTCTCTCTCTCTCTCTCTCTCACCAGATTGCCTGTGCGGTCTTCGCGGCCCTGCTCCATTTCTTCTTCTTGGCAGCCTTCACCTGGATGTTCCTGGAAGGGGTGCAGCTCTACATCATGCTGGTGGAGGTGTTTGAGAGCGAACACTCCAGGACTAAGTACTTCTACCTGGCAGGCTACGGCGTGCCTGCTGTCATCGTGGCCGTCTCCGCGGCAGTGGACTACAGGAGCTACGGCACCGACCGAGTGTAAGGAGAGCGGAGAGCGGAGAGCGGAGAGCGTATAGCGTGAAGGGAGAGAAAAAGGGTGGGGGGGGTGTTGGGGGGGGAGGCTGGAGTGCCTGCTGTCATTTCGGCTGCCAAAGTGGAAATGGCGAGCTGAGGCACTTCTGAGGAGTCAATACAGCGAGGCGGAGGAGAGAGAGGTGTGTGTGTGTGTGTGTGGGGGGGGGGGGGGGGCATGCGAACAAGCAGAGGATGATGCGCCGCAGTGACAATATATGAATATGAAAGGGTTTACAGGGTGGGAAGGAAGGGGGTGCAGTGGAGGAGATTGAGGGAGAAAAAAAAATAAGAGTGAGAATAATGTATACTTTATTGATCCCACAATGGGGAAATTTGTGTCTGCATTTGACCCATCCTTTGTTATGAAGGAGCAGTGGGCTGCAGTAGGGAGTAGCTGGGGGGTTCAGTGTCTTGCTCAATGACACTTCGGGCTGCAACTTATGGGGAGAGCGGGGATCGAACCTGCTACCTTAGGGTCACGGGACGACCACTCTCCCCACTGAGCTAAACCACCCCAAAATGGGACGGGTGGAAAAAAAGAGTAATGGGGTGTGTTCGCACATCCACGCTAGCTCCCCGCCCTACTGGTGGGCATACGCATTAAGACGGTATTCATGCATGCTCGACTTGTCCAACCCCGAGACACACAGCGGATCCAAGAGAAGGACGAAGCACATGCATAATAGAGCGCCTATAAATACACCGGGGTTACCGTAATTCGCCTTTCACATGCACTAACCTTACACGGTGCCATTTGGTCCGAGGGGGGGGTTTAACATGGAAATTAAAAGAAATGCATATGCAATGGACATAATGCACGTATGATGCTCTTTTCTCCGGGATTGCGTGAAATCATAAAGACTAATGGGGGATGTTACCAATGTGGATGTGGCGTTGCAAAACTTGCACAAATCCCCCCCCCCCCCCCCAATGACTTAAATGAGCGGCTCAGTATAGAAAGCGGAAGAATTGAACAAATTAAATAATGACAGCAGACTATAGGACTGTTCAATGATTCAGGTGCTCTGTGAGGCCTTTTGCACTTCAGCCTTGGTGGCTCTCCGCTAAGGTACACATCGGATCTTAGTTTTGAAGGCGTGTGGGGGGAGTGGGGGGAGGGGGAGTTAGCACTGTTTAACCGTCAAGCCAATCCGTATGCCACTTTGATCAATATTTCATCATGGCGCTAATCACTAAAACATGAGCGTCTGAATGCCAAGCTCGGGATGAATAATCAGACGGCGTGCCATTAGCTAACAGACTGGGATGCCTGCCTTGAGACGGTAGCTGTGGTTTGGCGTGAAAAAAACAAATGGCGCGATGTGTTTGGTGAAAATAACATAGTCACACTCAAATCAGTGGGAGTGAAAAAAGGATATAAGGCAGAACATGAAAAGAAATGACTAAATCCACCCAAGCAATTCATTTCCTTCCCGTATCGGACGGAAAAAAAGTTAAATCCGGAAATAAGTTTTATGAATCACTCATCGGTCCGGCCCCCCTCCTCCACCCGCCCATGAAAATGACCCCGCTCGTCACGTCTAACACGACACAGAAACCTCTGGAAATATCATCTGCCATGCCTGCTGTGTCACCTCGTCACATAACCCCCCCCCCCCCCCCTGCCCTCTCCCACTTATTAGCCAGTGGCGCTGAGTCCCATAATGAAGGTGGCAGTGACTTCGCAAAGGAACCCTAATGGAGGATTCAGTGACACGGCCGGGGACCCGTAATGGAGGGCTCTCTAATGTGCTGGAAATTGAAAGATTAATAATGCAAAAGCAGTTGGTCATGAATCAGTTGGCCATTTCTGCTCCAGCGGCTTTTTTCTTCTTCTTCTCTCTCCGCACCTTTCCCACTGCACGCCGTTAGGTCTGACCTCAGTGGAGGGCACTCAGGAGGGGGGGGGGGGGGGGGGGGGATACTCCCCTGCTTACTGCGATTGACAGGCAAAGATGTTTGGATGATATGATTTAGCATAGAGCAGTATATCTTCTTATTTAGTATATCTTGTGTGTGTGTGTGTGTGTGTGTGTGTTCATGCATGCCCCCTTTCCTTTAACCTCCCCCTCAGCTCATTCCCAGACTCCATAAATAGCCCCTGTGATGGGCGAGTGCTGCATTCATAACTCACTATTCAAATGACCGCCATCGCATCACATTTTTGCGATCGCGGGGATGATGGTGGCGTCGTATACATATATATGTGCCCTAAGGGTGGGAAGTAAAGGTGAATTTATCACGGGCGCTGCTCCACCTCCCCTCCCTGTGTAATGTGCGTTTAGTCCGTCCACTTCATCCCACAACTCTCTTCTCACTTTTTTCTTGTGTCCTCCCTCCATCGTGATTCATTTGATTAATGGCATAAAGTGATGTGCTACTTCCCTCCCCCCCCCGCCTCCTTGCCACCTGTATGTGTGTGTGTGTGTGTGTGTGTGTGTGTGTGTGTGACTATGATGCATGCCCTGTCCTCCAATGGTAAATCTTTGCTACCCTACATCCAACCTGAGACATGTTTTTAAGTTCTCCCTCTCACTCTGTTTCTCTCCCTCTCTCTCTATCTCTCTCTCTGTCTCTCTCTCTATCTCTCTCTCTCTCTCTCTCTCTCTCTCTCTCTCTCTCTCTCGCTCTCTCTCCTTGCCTCTGTCTCTGTCTCTCTAGGTGCTGGCTGCGATTGGACACGTACTTTATCTGGAGCTTTATAGGCCCTGCGACGCTCATCATTATGGTGAGATACACACACGCACACACACACACACACATGGTAGACATAGAAGCAGAAGGGACGTCACATGTCAATTTGAATAAATCCCGCTCGTGGATTAACTCTCGAGTGGGCGCGCCTTCCAACGAGCTGGGAAACCTTCGGAAGGAGATCAAGCGCAAAAAAATGGCAGATCAGGACAAGAACTCTCCAGGAGTCATGTTGCCACTTATTTGCTGATCCAGGCACCGGGATCCCCCCCCCCTCCCCCCGGGCCTGGCTACTTTATTGCGAGGCAGCCCGCCACAAAGCATGAGGAGGAGGAAGGAGCTCAGTTTGACCGTTTCCCTTTCATATCAACGGGTTGGCAAAGCGTTCTGAGGGCCGGCCCTCGTCAACACAGACCGGCGAATAAATGTCTGGGAGAGAAGGAAAGCAACAAGGACATGTTCCCAATTAGGTGAATGTCACCATGAACGCCGACACTCTGCACTTTTATTTTATTTTTTTGTGTGGAAATGTCAAGCAGGCCATCGCAGATCTACGTGGGAGCGGTGCAGGTGGAACGCTGTAACGCACACAGCCAGTCAGACCGCCTGTATCTGTGCGTTACCAGGCCGATAAGGCTAAGATTACCAGGTTGGGTTAGATTTTCTGTTGTCACGACGATCCTGGTTGGATGTAATGACTGATGTGCTCCACCCCACCCACCAGCCCCCGTGCTCGAGCTGCAGCATTTTGAGCATATAAAGGGCTGTTGATTGTGGGCTGATACTGTGTCCCCGAGCCAATTACTGCTGGATGGCGGGAAATAAAAGGATATGTACTCTGTGTGTGTGTGTGTGTGTGTGTGTGTGTGTGTGTGTGTGTGTGTGTGTGTGTGTGTGTGTGAGTGAATTGTTGTGTTGTGACATTGTGTCTTTAATTAGGCTTGTTCCTGCATAATATTAAGTTGTTCACTTGTGTGTTTCAGCTGAATGTAATCTTCCTCGGCATCGCTCTTTATAAGATGTTCCATCACACGGCCATTCTCAAACCAGACTCTGGATGTCTGGACAATATCAAGTAAGTAGCTATGTTATTATTATGAAGTTATTATTAAGTTATTATTATTATTATTATTATTATTATTATTATTATATATATATATATATATATATTATTAATACTTTTTATATATTTATTTGTATTATTATTACTTCCTGTTATGCAACCAGTGAAGTAGAGGGTGGAGATAAGTTCGGCGCCCAGACAACTTCATGAAGTGTAAACACACCGTGAAAGAGTTAAAGTTCTAAGACGAAAACGAGGGCAACTCTCAGACTGGATAGTGAGTCATGTTTACAATGTGTACCGAGGGAATAAATCAAAAGATAAGTAGAGTAATTTTCTACATTGATTTCTATACAATCTGACTTATTTTTGCAACCAGAGGAGTCGCCGCCCGATGGCCAGTAGACAGAATGCTATCGGCACTTCTGCATTGGCTTCCCCCTGGCAGGACATATCGTGTAAACTCATTATTGATTATCCCATTTGTTTTATCAAAGATTAAAAACAAGTGGTTGATGTATGGGAGATTATGTGCAAGCCGGGAGAGTAATAGCCCTGCCCTCACCTAAAATGGCAAATTATTGTTTTTACGCTTAAGTTTCTGAACTAATCAAAGAAACACAATATAACATGTTAATAGTAAGCCGTTACCAGTGTTTTATCTTCAACAAAACTGCTGACTCCAACTTCTTATGTATCTCGCAAGACTTCCATCTTCTCATCAAACTCTCAGCAAGAACACAAGGATGCCTTTTCCCCAAATATCAAACTGTTCCTTTAACTCCAATGATCGACATCCTATTTCTTTCTTTATTATTTGTGTCTGTTAGCGACAACATGAAGCAGCCTTTTGTCTGTCATCAGTTCAAGATGCTCCACATTGAATCAATCACGTTATTATTCCCAGTCATGTCATTACTCACAGCGCCCTCCGAGAACAGAAATATGACTTCATTCCCACTGAACTCTCGTCTGCTGCGCGAACCAATCAGGACGGCGTTGTGTCTCCTTCCAGTGCAGCCGGAGACAAAAGGCCTAATTCAAACCGTCTGCTGCGGCTTTAGACGCCCGGCCGAGGCACCGCTCGCAATCTGTCATGTGAATCACAGAGTGGCTCACCCCGTCTGATCTGTCATCTATATATTACTGCTGAATGTATATTTAAAGACGGCAGTCAGGAGTTGGACTTCTAAAGCACGTTTGGTGAAACCATCTGAGCTTCGCTTTTATGCGAGAGCAGGGGGAGTTCAATCAGAAAGAAAAGCCCCGATGAAAGATCACAACGCATTTTATTTCCTCCCCTTTTAATGACTTTCGTTTGTCTTTTTGAGCACATTAAAGGCTGAGTAAATTTTAATCTATTTCACTACATTAGTCATGTCCTTATTGTGGTTCATTTAATCATCAACATCATCATTGTGCCCCTTTTTGTCTTATTATTTTCTTTCTTGCTTTTGTTTCCTCCTGATTCCAAGCCACCACAAGTGGTCTTTGTTGTGGATAGGCTGCGGTAAGGCCCGCCTCCCACCGCGATGCCTTCCCGTCTTCTCGGAGACATGTTTCATCGCTTTGCCTGTCGTCATGTTCGTCCGTAGCCTATCCCTAAATTAACCGTTAACCCGCCTTGTGAAATGGATTACGTGTTGATGTGTGATGTGTGAGCCCCCCCTGACCCATAAACCTGACACACTATGGAAATATTATAATATTATAGTGTGAACCGAGGGAGAAAAACGGTGCCGGGAGAGGTGACACGGCTCTGGGGGGGGTTACGCTGTTAGGAAATGGGAGAATGGAGGGATGAGGGGGGAGAAGTGAGGGATGAGTGTACCCTTTATCGAAGAGGGTCGTCAGACGAGCTTTATTGGAGGTTCTGTCTCGCCTGAGCGGTGCCACAGAGGGCAACATGGAATCAATCACCGGCGGTCTCGCTCACTTACTCTCCTCCTCTTTCTCTCTTCCTTCCTGCTAACTCTTCTAACATCTCACCCTCTTCCCTCCTCTTGGCCCCTCCCCTCTCTCCCTTCCACCTTTTTTGGCTCCCATCCTACGCATGAGAGGTGATCGTTGTCCAGTCAACCAATCAAATTAACAGCCATCATCGCAGCCTCGGCAGAGCAGAAAATGGTGACCTTTAGTGGGGAAATGTCATTTATAATGGCTTTAATGTCCCTCTACTTACTGCCCGGTGGAGCCCACACACACACACACGAGTGCGACCACACACACACACACACACGCACGCTCAGAAAGACTTCGACATGACCACATTCCTCTAACATTTGGCCCTAATGATTCACTCCTACATATTAGGCTTTATACAAAATGGAGGTTCATCGCCTTGAAAACTTGGATTAAAGTCTGTTCCATTAAAGTGTTATAGTCACACTAACGGACTCCAGCACACACTTCTGCCGGTAAAAAAACACCTTCCGACCCCTTCCAAGGAGATGGAATACAGATCGAACTCTGGAAGAAGACCCCCCCCCCCCCCCCTCCCAGCGCTTACAGCTGGCTTACGTCAGCTGGCTCTGACCTCCGCCTCCCTCTCTTGAGATGGTATCGATGCTCGTTCTCTCCCTCTGTCTCGGCCCTTTTTCGTTAGAGCAGGATTCTTTTCGGCCAAAAAACCTCCCGCTGAGTTTCTCCATCCCACATCTGTGGCGTTGGGACTTCGACTGAACCCTTCGCGAACCCACTTTCTCCCGCCTCGTGATCCCAATTTGGCTGAACAGCTTTTCTGCTCCAGGAAAAGCCTCACATTGCAATATGTACTTAACGTATTATCCGACAAGACTGTGGGACATTTTTAAGTGGTATGGACGTCTCTTCTCCGTCTCATCTTGTCTCCTCTTCCTCCAGGTCCTGGGTGATTGGGGCCATAGCCCTGCTGTGTCTGCTGGGCCTGACCTGGGCCTTCGGCCTGATGTACATCAACGAGAGCACCGTCATCATGGCCTACCTCTTCACCATCTTCAACTCCCTGCAGGGCATGTTCATCTTCATCTTCCACTGCATACTCCAGAAGAAAGTGAGCGAGAGACAAAGCTGCGCAGACACAGGCGACGATAGCATCGATCAGCGCTGGGAGAGTGTGGGAGTGGGTGGGGGGGGGCAAACACCAGGGAGCTGTCAGGAGTTTGTTCGTAAACCCCCACCGGCTCTGCTCCATCCTCTCATGTTTTCACAACGACGGCCTCCCCTTCCCCCTCTCTGGTTGAGCTGTCTGTCTGGCCTCCTGGCAGCAGTAACAGTGTTTCTGTCGTACCCCCACAGAAAAAAGAACGGGGCTAAAGTTAGGATTAGGACCATGGTTGGTCAAAAATCTGTAATGACAGAGGGGAATGAGTTTCAGAGAAGAAACTCCAAGATGATGGTAATACATTTACAATAAATAAATAAATAAAAATGCATGCAATAGCTGATGCAAAACCAGCACACAGGCCGAGGAGACACGTTTCTTTTCTTAGTGCTTCAATGCACGATTTTCATTTTTCAACCTCACTTAAAAAAAAGGACAAAAAAGATGATCCTCTTTCTATATGTTGAGCGTTTGGTTGACCTCAAGGAGTGGTGAACACATGTGTACCACTTCAGTTACACATTTGAATTGCATGTGGCCCATACACATCCTGAGATATGTCTGGGAGTCTCCCACCCACTGTCAGGGAGCACTGAAGAGGAGGAGGAGGACACGGAGAGATGCTTCATCAGATGCTTAATACTCTTGTCTGGCTGCAGCCCCGCCGAGATTTATATTCTTTAAGTGTACAACCAGTAAACAAGTGCACTTGTGTGTGCCCGTGTGTGTGTTTGTGCGCGCAATGCACTTAAGTATGTGTTAGGCCATGGGATCAGGTGTCCTGAGAGAGATGTCCTCAGAACAGCGCTGAGGTTTTCTTTGGCCACGGTCCAACAGCGTTTTCCTCCCAAGACGCACGGAGCAGCTCAGCGCGCAGCTGTTCAAACAGAGCGCGCGGCAAACACACGCGGCCGCCCCGCCGCTCCGACCGGCTTGTTAAAAAGCAATCACGGCCATGTTTGTTCGAAACTTGATTGGGATCTAAATGCAGATGTTCAGTGTGTACGCTCCCTCTGGGGCGCGTCCATTTCAGATGGATTTGTGGCAGTAATAACATTTGGGGTTGATGTGGGGATGTGGGGGTGGGGCGGGCGGGGGGAGTTTATGAAGTTAATCTGCTAATGTCCACATCTTTTTTTTTTCGTGGAGTTAGTGTTTGCACAAGGAATTCGAGTACAAGAAGTTAAAGGGGGTCGCTGAATCAGGTTAAGCCGTTCCAGACTTCTTCTGGTGCGTCATCGTAGGAATATGTTTCCAACGTCGGTCACTTCCTGTGCTTTTTGTCCGCGTGTCCGCCCGTAACCCTCGCCGCCTCTCTCGCCGCCCCAGGTGCGCAAGGAGTACGGCAAATGCCTGCGCACCCACTGCTGCAGCGGCAAGAGCGTGGAGACGTCCATCTCCTCCTCCAGCAAGACCACCACGTCGCGGACGCCGGGCCGCTACTCCACGGGCTCACAGGTGAGCTTACCTGCCTGCACACCTGGACGCTACAGCACGGCAGACTCCCAGGTGAGGCCGGAGAGCGCCATGAGGAGGATGGGGGAGGAGAGGGGGGGGTGGGGGTGTGTGTGAGTTTAAAGGAACAGTGTGTAAGTTGTGGTGGCATCTAGTGGTGAGGTTGCAGATAGCGGGCAACATAATTATCCTTAGTTCCCCCCCACCCCCCTCAAATATCGTATTTCATGTACAGTAGCGTGGTTTCCGTCAACCGGAGTGTCGTGTAGGTCATCCGGGTCACCTGACCACAGCGGCCTCTCTGCTCCCTGTGTCTTTAATAATTAAGGCACCAGAGCCCGTTTAGTGCATCCCTACCGCCAGATCACATTAATCTGTGCGACTGTGGCTCGGCAGTGAGCCGTCAGACAATCAACAGATCGGCGGTTCCCTCCCGGGCTCCGCAAACCCACGACCATGTGCCCTTGGGCAAGACACTTAACCCCAATATGTGTGAATGTTAGTTATTGCTGAAGTGCAGGTGGAACATTAGCTCCTCCCATCAGTGTATGAATAGGTGAATGATGTAGTGTTCACAAACTTTGATTGGTCAGAAGACTAGAACAGATGTGTACCAGACCAGTACTTACAGGATGTCCCTGCCTAGATATAGATGGCTTTTCTAAGCTGACTCAAACGCCACATATTCAGAGTTTATGGCAGTTATACACTGATTAAAACACAGTTGTGGATTTTTTTTTTACACACTGTTCCTTTAAAAAAAAAAAAATCTGTGGAAAGTGAGACAGCCAAAAGCCTGACTCACACCTTCACATATTGATGCTGACAGATGGAGTATAAGTTGCACTGACGGGTGATTATTCCCCCTCCCCCACCCCTCTTCACCTGTTTCTCTCCTGCTGGCCGTCTCTTTGCTTTCCCTCCTCACCTGCCCCCCATTTTTGCACGTCACACCTTCACGTATTACGTTTCTGACCACGGTTCTTCTCCCTCTTGCGTCGCCACGTCCTCCCTTCCCTGACCTTGCTCTCGCTCCTTCCTCCCTTTTTATTCCTTCTTCTTTTACTCCTTCTCCCTCTCATTATTGCTACTCCTCTTTGTCTTTTGTCCACTCCTTCCCTTTGCCCTCTCTCTCTCTCTCTCCCGCTTCCTTTCTCCCGCGTATAGAGTCGCATCAGGCGGATGTGGAACGACACTGTGAGGAAGCAAGAGTCCTCCTTCATCACCGGGGACATCAACAGCTCCGCCACGCTCAACAGAGGTAACCGCGGGATGGCCCAACACACGCATCCTCATCACTGTCACCATATCTGCTATATGTCATTAATGCTCCTGCAGCTCCGTCATTTAGGGAAGTCCGACACACTCCTGATAGCGGTGCTGTGTTCTTGGAGTATTGAGTATCAGTAGTATTGAGAATATCACTCAATACGACTTAGTTCTCTGTTGGTGCTCCATGCTTCTTAAAGGTTGACTCTTAAGGGTCATCTTTTGGAGCGTTTGTGTCAAGTTTTAGAAATAATGCTTTATTATTATAAGCCCAAAAAAACGTGTCGCCTCGGGTTGCCGATTCTCAAGCGTAGCGTTTCCCCCGCGGTGGTAGGAATGTGCAGGAAAGTACTGCATGTCCTTCTCACTATCTGAGTTACACAGCTTCTTAAAGTTCAGCTCGCTGTATTCTGAGCCGCCTCTCAAGAGAAAGTTGCCGTAAGAATGGATTCCATCAGCATAGCTGGGGGCGAGGGTAACGAGGACAGAGACACCTAGACGTTTTTGTAAGCGCACCCGTGCAGACACACACACACACACACACACACACACACACACACACAGCGCGCGCAATACACTGCCATTTGTTAGTCTCCAAGTCGAGGTGTGGCCCCTCGCTTCCTTCAGGCCACTAATAAGATGTTAGCATGACAGATTGATGCTCGGGCAGACACGGTGTGTGTGTCAGCTCCTGAATTATCACACACTTAGCGAGGCAGGGCTTAGGACAACCACCCCCCCCCCCACACTTTTAAGTATGCTGCTACTTCGCCAGTAAATGTGTTCTGTGGCTTTGTAGTGAATAGGGATGGAATGAATTGGATGAGCTAATGGGTTTGTGGACAGTATATTGGGAGGTACTATGTATAATATTTTTTATATTTTTTATAATATCTACGTTTTTTTGTGTGGGTGTGCAAATTAGAATAAAGTATTTAGGAACATGCATATTTTCTTTTGTAATTAACTAGTTTGTTTATTTATTTGTCTATCTATTTATCTATTATTCTCTTACTTTTTTTATCATTTATTAATTAATTAATGAATCACTCTGTTTGTTTATTTAGCAATCTATTTATTATTAAATTTCTTTCATTATTTAGGTACCAATTTATTTTAATCCCGATAATTAACTCTGATGGCACTTTCTCCATCCTCCCTGGAGCGCCGTTTCCTCGGCCAAGTTCTCGTTTCCGAAATAGCTTCTGAATTTAACACTAATACAAACCACACTGCGGCGTCTTAAACCGCTCCACGTAGGAGTCGGACAAGTTAAACGCCAGGTCGTTTCCTTTGACCTCAACACACTGCCGCATGACAGACGCTTAGGGGCATTGTGGCGTCTGACGCCCCCCCCGGGATGGATGTGCGAGGCTGTCGCGGCCATTCGTCTTCTGCTCCTCTGCAGCGTCTCCATGTGGACATGATCCGTCTCCCACCTGGGGACGGGAATGCACCAAGACCACTTCTCTGTTCGTCCTGTGGCCCCCGTGTCCATTAACTATCCTGTAGTCATGCTGCCCCTCTGCTCAAGCGTATTGAACTGCAGCACAATCCCTCTCTCTCTCTCTCTCTCTCTCTCTCTCTCGTCCCCTCCCTCGGCCCGGTATGCGGCGGCTGCGAGAACGACTTGTCGAGCTTTTTTCTTGGCTTTCACACTCAAACTGTGTTTGCTTGTTTGATTTACTTGTCCTCTTCTCTCCCTCCTTCTTCCACACACTCACCTTTCCATCTTCCTCTCTCTCTCTCTCTCTCTATTTCTCCCCCTCCACTCCCTCACTTACCTCCACTCTGCAACGTCTACACACTCTCTCCTTCAACCTCTCCCTCTACCCTCTTTTTTTGGTTATTTTTTGTTCATTTTCCTCGAGTGCTTCTCTCTCTCTCTCTCCTCTTCTCTCTATCTCTTTCTCTCCATTCTGTCTGTCGCTCTCCCTCTCCCTTTTCTCTATCTGCCTGTACCAGGAGCCATGGCTAATCATCTTATAACTAATGCTCTCCTTCGTCCCCATGGTACTAACAATCCTTATAACACTCTCCTGGGGGACTCGGCAGTCTATAACAACCCCGCCGTGGGCATGTACAACACCCAAGGTGTGCCTGATGTTCCTACTATTGACATTACACTGCATTTCATTTGTTTGCACTCCATTGCTTTTGCATGACGGCTTCATTGTTAAACGCCCTACTCCCGTGATACACTTGTTGGGCCGCCTGTCTGATCCCGCCTCATTGTGGCTCCCGAGTGGAGGCGATCCATCACACTGCAGCAATCTCCATCACAAAGGACACCCACCGCGAGAACGCAGGAGACGGGGAAAGAGAATGCCGGGGATGATTTATCGAAACGTGCATCACGCCGCATGTGTCACTAGTTTGCGGTTTCTTAAGCTACTTGGGAGCCATGATGTGTTTGCATTATTTTGGGTTAATGGTCAATTTCATGCAGCATGCGCTTCGTTTCCAATGTGATTTTTTGTGTGTGTGTCGCTTGGGACTCGCATTGCTTGTCTTTGAGCACGGCTGCTGTATGTTGTTCGATGTTTTTGAATGTTTTCTCTGTATGAAATAACTAACAATCATAGAATATCAAGTTACCAATGGTGCCACGTAAAAGCAGACTTTGATATCGAGTACCAGAGCGAGTTTCTGTGAAGACATTTTCCATCATCGCTTCCTATTACCGTGACATTTGTGATTCAGTTGCTGCTGAAAGTTGTCTCTCTCCCTCCGTGTTTGAACTCACGTCTGTTTGTTTTCTCCCTTCTCCCTCATGCTCCCCATTAGCACCGTACCGAGACACAAGTATGGGCTACATTTATAACATATAACATTGACTTCTTCCTCCTTTTTTGTTGTTGTTTGTCTCATTAGATTTGTCCCAGATTTATTCTCTGTGAAAGACAATTTTCTGTCGGACAATATATATATATTTTTTCTCTTTAAAAGCAAAAAACAAATTTAATCTGATTTAATTGAAATATCGTTAACCAAATGTGCAAATGGTTATCACTGAGATGCACTAGGTCTGCTCTCCAAATAGTGTAAACACTTGTCACTCCAGAACATAATTATTTTGCCGTGACATTCTCACTCTTTTTTTGCATTTCGCTGTCGTGCTGAGGAAATAAAAAGTACATCTGAGGCTTCTCATAAATGAATTATGGACGCTCGGAGCACTTCTCCCTTCAAGAAAATTACCCTTGCTACTTTCTAATCCTCACTTCACAGCAACATGCGATGATATCAAACAATAATTTAAATCTCTCTTCTGAGGATTCCAATTAGTTTATTTGAGAAATCCTAATAGTTAAACCTAATAAATAACTTTTTATTTGTACTATTTGTTCCTCAGAGGGTATCCTGAACAACGCGAGGGACTCCAGTGTGATGGACACGCTCCCTCTCAATGGCAACCACGCCAACAACTACAGCATGGCCAGCAGCGAGTACTTGAGCGACTGCGTCCAGATACTGGACCGTAGCGGCGGCTACGGCACCCACGGCAACCACAAGGAGACCACCCTGGAGAAGAAGATCCTCAAGGAGCTGACCTCCAATTACATCCCGTCGTACCTCAACAACCACGAGAGGGGCACCACCGAGCGCAACCACAACCTGATGAACAAGCTGGTGAACAGCAGCATGGCCAACGGAGGTGACCGACTCACTTCTTCCAGGGTTACGTTGAAGAGCCTCAGCACGTTCCCAACCAGCAGAAGGCTAATCACTGTGCACCGCATTTCACGGCATTTTACTGGCTACAGTTATACTATTTATAGACGCATATGTGTGTTACAAAACGTGTTTTTAAAATATAAATTAACTGGCATGAATGTTCTAATAAGCCAGAATAACTAAAAATACCTGATCACTGGCTTTAAAATTGCAAAAACACTTAAATAGGTATTTTATTTATATCTCTATTCCAAGAAAGGATAAAAGGTGTACACATAAAAGAGTAAATTTCGGACATAAAACAAATATATATATATATATATATATATATATATATTAATAATATATAATCCAACAGACACTGAGAAATGCCAGCATTTGAAGTAGTGATTCTAGATACTTGGTAAATGCGAGTCCAATATTCACTCTCCACCTTCCAAATGCTTTTACTTCCGCGTTCACCAGCTACAGTCACTAGATTAGCCCGTCTCTTCGGTGCTGGGCAGTATAGTGGTGTTATAACAGTAAAACCGAGGGGAAGATGTTCTGTGGGTTTATAGAAGCAACCCTTTTTCACATTACACACTGTATCCTTTTTAATATGAAAATATCTTTTTTTCTCTTTCCGCTAAATGCATCACCGTGTCCTAAGCCATCGCACTGCTGCTTGTGGAAAACATGCTACAACTTTTGGTCCTGCTCGGTTGTCTTCCAGGGAGCCTGGCGGGGGGCAGCAGCAGCAGCAGCAGCAGTGGAGTCGGGGGGTGCGTGGGCAGCGGGAAAGAGGACAACGGGCCCATGGTGCTGGACAACCCCGCGGCCTTCCCCCACGAGGAGAACCTGGGTTTGGAGATCATCCGGGAGGAGTCCAACGCCCCGCTCCTGCCGCCGCGGCCCCCTCCGCCCGACAGCCACCCGCCGCCTCCGCCGCCGCCGCACAGCTTCTCCCGGCCGCGGCGCATCCCCCAAGAGACGAGCGAGAGCTTCTTCCCCCTGCTGACCAACGAGCACACCGACGAGCACACGCATTCGCCCAACCACAGAGACTCGCTGTACACCAGCATGCCGGTGCTGACGGACCTTCCGGACGGGCAGGTGAACGGCTTAACGGACGGGGAGGAGGAGAGCTCCGGCGAGCTGCAGCCCTGCAAGAGCGCCACCGCTCCCGAGCTGGACGACGTCTACTACAAGAGCATGCCAAACCTGGGCTCCAGGAACCACCTCCACGAGCTGCAGAGCTACTACCACATGGGCCGCGGGGGCAGCGACGGATACATGGTGTCCGGCAGCAAGGACGAGTCCGACTCGTCGCCCGAGGAGCCGCCGATAGACCCTTCCCACCTGGTGACCAGTCTATAGAGCCGACCGAGAGACTTCTATCCCTCCCCAGCCCATTCTCACACTTCCAACTTTCCAACGAAAAACATTCTGTGTTGTTGACCGACGGTTTGAGCTGGCCCACCCCTGGATCGATATACTGTGTGTGACATTAACTGTGGGAATTCACCGGTCTGATGAAAGCGTGAACTGAATGTATTGTCACAAATGGTGCCGGGCGAAGGGGCGGTGCTAAAGAGACTTTTTTGGGGGCGTGGGGGGGGGGGACATCAAAGAGAAACGGAACTTTAAACCCAGGAAAGGAGCGGGAGGGATTCTGTAATTTCACCCTACCTGTTACTTTAATACAAAATCTTGGATTGGCCGTAGCCCTACAAGTTCCCCAATATGGACCTCTAGCAGATCATAGCGTATAGTCTCCACTTCCACCACTACAGGGGGGCGTGGCCGCACAGCCCCGGATTCAAAAGGAGCTGCCTGTCTGTCCGTCCGTCTGTCTCTCTGTCTGACTCTTGAAGACACGCGCTGGGATGACGTTTCCACCTCAGAGCAGGGTGTAGAACTCCGGTGTTCGCGACATAAACTGGCCTTGAAGAGGCCCCGCCCCACTCCCTGCCAATCAAGTGGAGGATGTACGATATATACGCCCTCACGACCGATCATCCCCAGAACGATTTTATTGGGCGACCGAACCGTAACCATATCACGCCGATGTTCTGAACTCCCCTTCACGTTCGTATCTGCTAAACTGGAATTGTGTCTGGGCTGGTGTAACATTCCTGCAAGTTGTAGTGACTGCGGCTACTGTGTACTTCACTGAAAACAAAGAAGGAAGATCATATTACAGCAGACTGGATTAAAAAAAAATAGAAAAAAAGGAAAAAAATAATGGGTTCTGTTTCTTCTCCTTTCCTCTGTAAAAGTTTTCAGTTATCAAAGGATTATAAAGAATTCACAAACTGTTTCTATGTATTGTACAGAATACAGGTACAGATACAAATGTTGCGTATGACCAAGTCTTTTATTTCTTTTTCAATTTTTTATTTTTTTATTTGCCAAAATGTTGTCCGCGGAGCTGACGTCACGAGGAGTTCTGGTCGCGTGAAGATGGCGTAACGAGCGAGGGACAATTTGTCGCTCTTTCGTAAATGCAGAGACAGTTAAGCATTCCTTGATTAATACGCACACTTCATGCTGGTCCTTTTATAGCAACACCACTGTCACTTACATTCAGCTATTATCATATACTTTACCACTTTGTAGATGGGAAACTGAAGGGGCAAAGAAGCGGCTACGTTATGAAAGAGGTGGTTGCTATGGAAATGCTGCCATTTAGTCTTCGCTGGAAGTGGGTATCATCTCATTTGTTCTTGAATAAAGCGTTTCCTTCTTTTAGGCACAAGCCTGGGTGAAGATTGTTTAATTTTATTTTTTACCAGAAATAGCAGATATTTGGAGCAACATAAGAATGGTTTATGAAGCATATCCTCTCTATTGCCAAATGTTCTACCAATTGATATTACCTTGCTGTGCTGGTTGAGATTGTACAGAAGAAGAATGCTGAGAATAAAGAAATGTCATTCTCAAAACTAAAAAGGAAGAAAATGTCCGCTATTTGAAAGAATGCCATAAACCCACCGTATATATATATATATGTGAACTGAAGATGTGAAAACTCTGCACTCGGTAGCACTGTCCAATGTGGAAAGCCAATGTTTACTTATTTAGGAGAAGAAGAAAAAAAATCATAATTGTATGAAGTGTAGCTTGCACATGTATCCCACAAGCCCCCTCCATGTCCCCGAGAGAACTTATTTATTTATCTGTTTATTGGTTTGAAGGCGGCACAACAGGCTTGGAGGAAAGAACGCTGGCTTTAGACAGGAGTAAATAAAACGACACTGGGTTTGTTTTATGGTTCTTTTTCTTTTAAATTATTATGATCATGATTATAATTACAATATTATTGCTAATTATTTATTCTTTTTGTATGGGTTCCAAGTTGAATGATCTCATAACTAATATTTGTTGTAACAGTGAAAGTTGTTTGCCAACAAATAAATTACTGACATAGCTTTGCGGTTTTCCCGCCTCTTGAGTGTTTATCAGTCATTACATTGAAACAAATGTTAAACCCAACAGTGTTTCCACTTCAGATATTAATTTCTACTGCAGTCCTTTCGGAAGATGAGGCGACAATTTGCTATATTAAGGTGAAGTACTTTATTTTTGGAAGAAGTTTGACTGTCTGGCCAGTGTATATGACACAGTTCTACATCACATTAAAGGGACAGTTCACTCAAAAAACACATTGTTCCTTGTCACTGTTAGTGCTATTCATCCGTCCAGATTGTCTCGTATGAGTCGTCTAGTTTTGGAGATATCGGCCGAAGAGATGTCCGCCTCATCTCAAATAAATATAACGTGACGATGTGGCGCTCAGCGTGCAGCGTTTAAAGTGCCAAGGAACTATGGTTGAGAGACAATAGTTCACAACCAGATCTGTGGGTACCTTCAGTACCTGTGTCAATTTCTGGAATGAGACATTTTCATTGAGTTAATAAAATGCATTTACATATGTTATATATGTGCCACAAGCCGAGTGCCTTATAGTCCCAGTGTGTTGGAGAGAAGGCAGCCAACTCTGTGGCAGATATCCCTAAAACCAGACAACTCACACAAAAACAATCTACATTATAACTTATCACTACAGGTATGACAATATGTATTTTAGATTTTGGCATGTACTGTCCCTTTAAGTCTAACTCTCTTAACTGTTTGCATTTGGAATATGTATGGAGGACTGACCCCAAGGATCAGTTGATGAATATAATTACTTTCACACAAACCCCCTGTGAAGAGGTATCCCGTGGTCACCGGAGGGTTCGGCCGAGAGCAGGTTGTGGTAATAAGCCAATGTTTGTGTCAGAGGTCAAAAACCTGCTGGAGCATCTTTCATCTGAATCAATCCTGCAGAATGTAATTTATACCCTGATGCCACAAAAGTCGGAGACTAGATGAAAACAGGATTTTGTTTGTTCGCCTGTGCCTCGTGCATATTATGGTACAAGTGTGATCTCTGGGACTATTTCTCTCAAGTCACCTCAAGAATAATGAAAGCCATCAGAGGTATAGCATTCTAGTTTGGGCTTCATAGCGCAGAACGGAGGGTCAAATCCACCGCTGTGCTCTTGGTTTGGTAAATATATTGAAATTATGAGACTTGTTAAAAGAGATTGAAACCATGATGCACCCACTCGCATTTAGTGCCCTGGGGACGAGATTGTGTAGTCTAAAAGGAAGTTCTGCTTGTGTACGTGCCGTTTCCCTCCGTCTCTGGAAGGCATGACTGCAGCAATGTCAGCAGGCAGGATTCTTTAGCTGCCCTCCCAAGGCTTCTGCAAGATGGCCCACAGATCGCGTTGTATCGCCGAGAGTGGTCCATGTGCGGGGACAATCCAATAGTCCGGAAGGACAGACTGTCCTCTGTAGGCAACGACACTCCTTGGAAAGGAAGGCGTCGTATGCGTGTCCTTTCTTCCCCCCTCCATCGGGCAGAGGGGAGGTGGGCTATTGACTGTGCCGTTGTTCGACATTTACGGAGCCATGCTCCGAACAGACGCGTAGCAGGTTGGACTCAGATTTGGAACCTGGCCTCTGGGTGGCGGCCATGTGGAGGTGGAGACATTGGGCATCCACATCCTCGCTCCAGCCTGTCCCATACAGACGCTTTGTCCGACCCCCTTGGCGTCACACTCTCATCCATCGGGTTGCCAAGCACATGGCCGCAGCACAGCGCTGCGAATTGAGAAACACAAAAGTCCATGCTGAGGTTGAGGCAACAATACCACTAGAGTACCACAGTAGAAAAAAACATAATTGTTTGGTTCAAAATAAGGATGTAACTAAGTACAATGTAGACAACAGAACATATTTTCAGAATAATTGTCACAAACATCACACACTTAACTAATCTGAAGGCTCTTACTCACCATTGCTCCCTGTATTCTAGGGTTGGTTGGACTGCTCTGTCCATCCGTAGACTAAATCATTGGCATGTCCTTATTTATAAGGCTACTCTAAACGTACTTTCATCTTATCTTTGTACGTTAATTCATCACAAAAATCCTGGAAGCTACCATCTTCGCTCTATGTCGTATGCACAAGGCCTCCTCTTGCTTTCCGTCCCTAACGGCCGTCTAGAAATGGGAAAAATAGGTTTTAGGTGTGCTGCTCCTGCGGCTTGGAATTTGCTGCAGTCTCCGGGAACCGGTTCTCTTTAGGTGTTTTTAAAAATATATTAAAAGAGTTGGAGGTAGGTTCATTTTATTATTATGATGACTTGAGTCTTAGTTTAGGCTTTATTTATGATGCGATCTAAAAAAACTATTTTTCTTTTTTAATAATGTCTGTCACTGGTTTATTTTGTATTGTGTGTCACTTTGTGTGACGTGCTACTGCTGCTGTCTTGGCCACGACACTCTTGTAAAGGAGAATTTTAATCTCAATGAGGCTTTTCCTGGTTAAAAATATGTGTCTTCTGCATCGGTATCAGACAAAGCACCGGTATTTGTCGCCCTAAGAATGAGAACTGGCTGCTTCGTTTTTTGTTCAAGGGTTTTCCTCGACTCTGGAGTCTCTCATTCTACTTCAAGCAAATGTTGGCTAAAAATGTCATTGCGAGAATATCAAAAACTGCTCTCTTTCTGTCGCTGATGGTGTGTTCCGTAAGAAATGTTTTGCCAGTGCAACGTCTGCCTTGAAGTGCAGGGCGTGGTCCTCCATCAAACCCTGCAGTCAGTCCAGCCGGTACTCTAAAAGTGTGTGTTTGGACGTGAGAGACAAGCCCGCCAGAAATGGAGTCCTTTCATGGTCCCTTTCATCACTCTTCACTGGATGCTACACAACAAGTCTTTGTATCGCCCATGAGTTGTCAATCGGTCCCCTCTGCATCATGGTCATTATAAACAGTATTGGGTACACGCTGGCCGAGACTCGTGCCTCTTCCACTCGGTCTGCCGACTTCACATTCACACAGAACTACCTGCTTAATGTACTGTGGTGGGAGGGACCTCCTTTTGGGAGCAGGGGCTTGGCGTTGCCTGGCACTAACCAGCCTTAATGGTTCCCCGGGTGAACTGTGCTAATTCCCACATGAGGGATGGCGAGTTACCTTTTCCATTTGTTTTTCTCTCCCTCTTTAGGGGAAGACCTAGCAGCCTTTGGGCTTCTTTCTCGTGGTTGTCGTGACGCCTAGCGAGATTGGCAAACACCTTGGTCCCATCTGGCGCATTTGCATGAAAGCGGCAGTACTCGTGTGTGACAGTACTTTCGGGCCGAATGGCCTTTGAACATTGGGGGAGATGACTTCAATGTGAGAGCAAGGAACGGAGAGAGTGAATCTGGTGTGCACTGCCTTTGTTGAGATTGAAAGGCGTGATTAAAAGTTGACTTTCTTGGTCTCCGTACCGCCGTTCTATAAACTCAGCCCGTTCCCAGCAAGGTGATTGAATGATGCTGTAATTCGCGGCATGAAAAGCTTTGTAAAGAAATGTCCTCGTTACACTTTTCCGGAGTGTTGTATTCGCGTTTCTGTGCGAAAGTATTTATGGCAAAAACAACAACTCTAAAAAAAAATTACGAGCAAATGAATCGCTCCAAATAAAATGATGACTTATCTCGTAGTAGATTTGTAAATAATGCACTCCTGCTTGCATGTCTGTGCATTGTTTTATTTCTTAGGAGAACAAACTGGATTTACTCTTTAACTAAATGGAGCCGACTGACACTCCCCCCTTCACTCCCTCTCTCTCTCTCCCTCCCTCTC
The DNA here is from genome assembly GCA_036178185.1 of Liparis tanakae. Lineage (NCBI taxonomy): Eukaryota > Metazoa > Chordata > Actinopteri > Perciformes > Liparidae > Liparis > Liparis tanakae. Next base: position 13,642,808 of record CM070110.1, on the reverse strand, counting down.
TCTCTCCCCGCCAGCAGCAGGCTGATTGAACCAGACTCGGCCTATGTGGGTCATATCTCTGCTGGAGTGCTCTGATCGGTTAGTGCTGCCTGGCTGTGTTATCTTCCCCGCTCTCCCCGTTTCCCTCCTTCAAGGGAAGGCATTCAGTGTGTCTTACAAGGTGACACGTCTCTCAGACTCGGCTCACGAACCAAGAGGCAGGAAGGATGAATTAAAGGGGGAAATCAATCGCTTTATTGTGTATGATTAATTAATGACAGTGGCAAGCTGTTGGGAATCTAAATGTGGCACCTACAAGGGACGACCCCAAAGAAAAAAGTCAAATGGAGCAAAGAGTGAATTCTTCTTGGAAAGTCGCTCGTCGCTTAAAATAGTCCTGGGAGGAATGTTCACAAATCTCGCAGTTCTTTGAGACGAGGCTGAGGAGTAGCAATAGGAACTCGAGCACGCCACGCTGTCACCGAGCACAATTAGAAGACTTATATTAATGTTTCAGAAATTCAGTCAGGTGATGCAGACTATTTAGAATTTTGTCCATGCACATAAATAGTCACAGGATGCATTGGTGTGGAGTACAGGGACACAACCTGCCACGTGATGACACGCATGTTGTAAAAACATCATGGTTGGGCTTAAAATAACGTTGTATAGTTAAAGCCCCACTATGTAACTTTTCCACCTTAAAATAACAGCTTGAAACAAATGGTGCCGCTAGCTACAATGACTTTTAATATGGCGATTTGCGCCTCCGCCACTGCCATCGGGGGTCTGTGGCCAGAAAACTGCTGAATGTAAGATTTGTTGGCCGCCTGGTCGCAGGCTGTAGTACCTGTATGTACGGGCAAACTCTCACTAGCCCCCCTCCCCCCCCCCGCCACGTTAAATACCTGAAGGGGGCGGTAGCCGCGCTACAAGGGAAAAACTACATAGTGGGGCTTTAAATTGAACGTTTGGGTTTCGGCAAAAAAACCTCAACCAAAAAACCTCAACGCGGAGTCCAAACTCGGTATCGTGGCTGAAAGTCCCGCGTTCCCTCCCTTCCCGCCCACCATGTGCGGCATAAATACTCACAAAAGAAAAAATGGATCCCAGTTGGCTTTCCACTTGGCACGATACCAGTGCATTGCATTTTTCCGTGGCTATTTCATAGCTTGTGATGAGAGGCAGCGCGTATCCTACTCGAGCTTCCACTTTGTTTACGGAGGCAAAAGGTTGATTAATTGGCTCCGACGACGATGAGTGAGCTAGCTGCTCTCTCCCGGCGAGTCGGTCCCCCTGAAAATGCAAATGCGACGATGAATGCATGAATGAATGGCACGGCATCAAGCAGCCCCCATTGTGAAACGGATATTACATTGTGGTCCCCGTTAATTAAGGCAACTATGACATTTAAGGCTGAGTTTGAATTTGATTAAATGCTGAAAATCAGCCCTTCCATGTACGGTATGACATTTCAAGATTTCCATCCCATTTCCCTTCTTCTGCGCTGTTAAGCATCATGAAGCTCAAGACGCATATTTCAGTACAGTTTAGGTAATGATGGAAGACAATGGAAAGGAACACATGACCTCACATTCTAGAATTATTTTCAGTGGAACGTATTCATTAAATCAATGTGCAGGATTTTAATAGCATCGGTCTGTGAATTTCATCCATCGCCACGCGGCCGTTGCTCAGTTGACTTAACTCGCCGCGAGGAGGCTAATTAGTCTTTCTTCAGGCCGCCACATTAGCTTCTCGCCTTGCCCTGACCTCTGCAGACGCATCGAAGTGGACAGGGGTCCCTCCACGGTGTGCACGCACGGCCCCGTCTCCACCTCAGGGGGGGGGGAAGAAACGTTCAACAGGTACATGCTGGACACCTTGAATAATTCACTATAATTGGCACCAAAAAAAGGTCTGGAGAAGAGTGACAGAAGAGTGGGGAAGACGAGGGAAGAGACTGGCTGGCCATGTTTTTTTTCTTTTTTTGAGCTCACACACACACACACACCTTTGCATGTTTAATTGGCTTTAGGCTTGCATGGTGTTCGTGCTGCCTCTGCTGTGAGTCAGCCGCCCCGTGCCTTTTTTGGAGCTTGCGTATTTTTCCACGGAGACTCATCGATGGCGATGCTATTTTAGGAACACATTAGGCGCCCCGGAAAACACTGACATTTAGACGATCGCCGGGACGGCTTGGGAGAGGGGGAGAGGGCTAGTCTCTAGGGAGAGGGGGGGCAGTGTGTTTTTTTTTGCAGGGGAGGCCAGTACAGTAGGCCAGACCCATGTCAAATTACTTCCTGGCATGGATTAATTTGCTTTCTCTTAAAGCGGAGCAAGCTTCGCGAGTAAAAGAGCTGATTACACCGTCCAGAATGTGCGAATCACACTTAATTCTAGAGAACACGGCAGAGCCACGAAGATTGGGATGAGGAAACACCGATTCCAATTAATAACACTTGGCAGATGAAGACATTTACCGCCAGGTCTCGCGCAGATTTTTGCTGTGGCGAGGTATCGGAGTGCATTTTAAACTCTAGACCGTGCATTTTTTGTGATGACGCACCACCTTCCCTTTGAATATGCATTCTTGGGGAGCCGCTTTCATTTAGGTGAACATGTGAGCCCCCCTTTTCGAGCCTGGAGGGACGTGACGGTGGAGGCGTGTTCTCTCCAGCCAATATAAACAATGCACGCAGCAGAATGTTCCGCTTCTATGTCTGGATGCTAAACGGACCCGGTGCGTCTGCCGCCTCCTCTGTGCCTTTTCCCCCTCGCTCTCGATCTCTACCACCACGATAATGAAATGAAATGAAACATAATTGGTATGATTTTAGACACCAATGCTAGGTAATTGCCTGCATCACTACCGTGTAATACGAATTGTTGCTGATGACACGAACGTCTGGTCCAAAGGTAATTCCTTAGAATGTGAGTGATTTAAATTTATGTATTGTATCCCCTCAGGAGAAAAAAAAGAGAAAGTCTCTTTGTCTACACGTTCTCTATTGTAGTGCACAGCCAGTTGGAACGGCACGCACTGGACCCGAGATAACCTCTCCTTTTATTTCCTCACCTCGCTCCTTTAGAGTCTTTGTAGCCTCACTCACTCACTCCATCTTCAGCGTTCAGATTTCACCTTTAATTCGCCCGTGACTCGGTTTCCTTTGCTGCAGCTCACGCTCATTTTGAAATACGTAGGTATCAACCGTTTGTCGTCAAATGAGCCGTCAGTTTGTTGGTTCCGCCGCACTCGGCATGGACATGTAAATATGCATGAAAAGGCCAAGCACTGACATGTGAGGTAAGCCGGATGTCTGAAGCATTAGACATGAGTATTTAAATAATAACAATTATAAAGAAAGAATACATACTCTAACAAAAAGTGATTTTAGAATGTGAGAACCGGCACGCTTATGATTTTTAATTCAGCATCTTTTACCCAGTAAGAACCGTCGTACCGCAGGCTCTGTTCACTGTGATGTATTAAATTAGGTAAAGCATCAATGTGGCTCTGTACCTAGCTGTAATACTTTTTATTTTAAAGTAGGGCATATCTGCAATAGAGCAGACAGAAGTAGCATCTTACTGTGACAGATGCTTTTTCTGAGAGGGGGTGGGGGAGGGAGGGGGGTTCAACGTACAAATATTGTTGGGAAAAGAACAAACACTGATGAATGAAACGGAAAAATAAATAAATTGAAGAAAAGTGGAAACAGAGAAAGCAAAGCGCGAGAAGAAGAGCAACCTCCGCGCTTTATCTCTCATCTCCACATACTGTTGCACCGCAGTCCGAACGAGTGTGTGTGTGTGTGTGTGTGTGTGTGTGTGTGTGTGTGTGTGTGTGTGTGTGTGTGTGTGTGTGTGTGTGTGTGTGTGTGTGTGTGTCCCATATGGACCAGGTCTCCCCTTTTTGCTTCTGATTGGGACTGGTAATGAGGCACAGCTGCAAGGCCCTGATTGCTGTGTGTGTGTATGTGTGCGTGTGTGTGTGTGCGTGTGTGTGTGTCTGTGTGTGTGTGTGCGTGTGTGTGTGTGTGTGTGTGTGTGTGAGAGAACGGGGCAGGGGGGATTTTGTTAATGAAAAGATCCCAATCTTTGTTATGATTCAGAACGGTATTCTCATACCATTTTTAAATTTTTTTTTTTTTTTTGGGGGGGGGGGGGGTAAACATGGCTGTTCTTTCAGGCTCGTGGTTCTGTGGAACGTTGTACTGCTGTGATGCTGAAAATGGGGTGAAGCAACTGTAGCTGGATGTCAACTGTTATTCTATTGGAAGGTGAACATCGAGCGATATGTGACTCGCATCAAACTCTTTTTTGCTGCTTCTTTTTACTTTCTTGTTGCTAGGCTACCGATGAATGAGTCCCTCGCGTTAGCTGGACCCAAACCGTGAACCGTACCCAAACTTAATATTCAATAATACGCTTTAGATGAATGAAAAAGGAAATGCTTCATTGTTATTGAAGAAAAATCAGTTCATATGTTGCGTCGACAAAACGCTGCTTTCATCGATTCACGCTACGGTCGCGCCTGGGATGATGATGATGATAATGATGATGATGAGGATGATGAGGATGAGGATGATGAAATTGCATTATTTAGCAGTAAGTCTCACTGACCAAACTAACCAAAGATGAATTGATTTCCGGCCCAATGAATCCCTCACAGTGACTTTACTGCTCGATTCGTCCTTGTCTGACCCCTCAAGCAGACACTGAGACGTCCTTCGACGGCAAGGTGAAGCAAGTAAAACATTCCTTTTGACAGATGTTAAAGCTCCGATTAATCCTGAACTAGAATGATTCTTTTATCTCGGGGCGTAGCCGGCGGAAACTGAAAAATAGACCCTTGGGAACGCGACGGCGACGCTCTCGCTGCGTTAAATACGGTGGGGGGGGGGAATAGAAGAAAAACACGACATTTGAGCGACCCCTAAAAAAGCGTCTGGCCTTTGTTGAGGCTGCCGTGGTTCTCTGACCGCAGGCCGGGGCGTGTATTAAAGCTGCCAGTCTAACTGTCCGTCAGTCCGCTCTGCTGGCATGACGAAGTTATTACTTCTGACCATCACGCAGTTTTGTCGGTACGAGTCAACACCGTGGAAATCAGGAGAGGAAAACAATATCCACGAAGGATGCGGTTCCGATGAAGTGAACAGAGGACAAGGCTGAATGTTTTTGTTTGTTGTTTCCTGCTTGGCCCCGCCTCCTCACAGCTGTCAGCTCGACTGTCTGGGGGTGGCAGTTTACCTCGGTATATTTGGATTATCAGGCTGTTGTTGTTGTACTATGAATCACGGATCCTTTTTTTTATCCTTCTTCTATTCCTTTTCAGGAGAAGCTTGGGAGCCAGTTGCTATGGCTACAGCACCTCGTGGCTCGGAGAGACACCTTGCGAGATGGATTTGACCGGTGAGACTTATTTCTTGAGTCCGTCTTTCCCTCCTTCTCGCGGGCGGCGTTCCAGTTGGCCCTTGACATCATCTACTCTTCAGCAACTCGTGAATAGACCTCGTGTTAAGTTGAATATGGATTGTGAGACTTGAAGGTTGAGTCAGTCACTTTTTCTACTTTATTTATCTATTTATTTTTTTCTGTTTGAAGAGTTAGATTGAACACATACTTGAAAAACATAATAAGTTGGGGTATGCGTGCATGCATATATACATATATATGCTTGGAATCTCAAACTCCAGTCTGGAGATTTATGTGAGCTATAGTTAGCTCACATAAATCAGTGAAGGCAAGAGTACGGAGCACCTACACAAGGATCCTGGAAACAAAGTGTTTGGCTTTTGGGTGCACTGCTGCTGGAGTATGTGGGCGGAATTTTGGGTGCAAACATTTACAGGCTCATATCTCCATACTGCATGATTTGCATAGATCGTAGATATTTGCATAGAGTCGGTGGGTGGGCCGAGGCTGGTAGAGTCGACTATTGACAATCACCGGTAAGGGGTTTTGTGCGAGAAGAGGCTGTGCAAATGTTGGGAGTTTGCAGAAGAAATTGGAGAAGCATCATCAAACATTCAATTTGATGACATTTTCTGCCAGGATGATTACCTGCCATAATGGATGTGCCTGATTGAAAGACTGTTAATTAATTACCACGGCCAAAAGATTTAAACATTACAAAGGACAGAAACATAGATATGTTGTGTGTTTCCATTGGCTGCTGGGTTCTTTCTGAACTGCCTCTGTGGGAGCGAGATGCCCCCCCTCAGTGAACAGGACAACACATTTGTCAGCTAACCGGAGCAGCTCATCTAAATTTAAAATGTAATTTAAGAACCATTCAAATGTATAAGGTGCAATACACCTCGCAATATTAACAATTTACCAACACGCTCTCAGCGTGAATGCCGAGTCACCTGGGAAGATAAAGTGTGTGTGGGTTGAATTGCGTATGTCACTACATTCAGTTTGCGGCTCATTTTTTCTTCTTCCACTTGTTCGACATCCTCCGGAGACGCGGGCCGACTCCAGCCCCCGATACCGCTCTCTGTTGGTAGATACGCAACCCTCAAAAGGCAGGAAAAGAATTAAAAAACTGTCTGTTTGCTGTAGCATCCAAGGACTCTTCATTATGTATCTCCTGCCACTTTTCAAATCATTGATGCACGAAGTACACTCTCATATGACCGAGGGGGAGAGAACGAGACTGTGTGTGTGTGTGTGTGTGTGTGTGTGTGTGTGTGTGTGTGTGTGTGTGTGCGTGTGTGTGTATGTGTGTGCCGGAATGAAGATCCTTGTACTGTTATGTTCAAACAAAGGTTTCCACAGCAACCGCATGCACCATTAGGCCCCTTATCAAAACTAAGGGATGAAGCGCCTCGATTACCCCTCATTCGGATGCACGCACACACGCACACACACAAACATGCGCGCACAGACAGACTCTTAACCCTCAGATCTACAAGCGTATCTCAAGCTTTGATTGAGGATCGCTTTGTACAAATGCTACCGCTGCATGTCGAGGGACGCCATGAGGGGGGTTTTGATCTCGTGGCTGTTTGACTGAGAAGAGACTCTCAAGGACGGACGGCGAGCTTGTTTTATTTGAAAACAATGTTACGAGGAGACGGCTTCTGTTAAACTCCAGGAGGTTTTCTTAAAGTTTCATGATCAGGAGTCTGGCTTCAAGAAAGTGAAACAACGGTGTATGGCTGGAGGAATTGACCTTTTGCTAAGACCCGCCACTGGAATGCAGACTGGCCAGTCACAGCGTGGCATCAGCCAGCTCTGACCAGGGTCCGACAGCGATCCGGCTCTGTGCCACAGACTCTAATGCAGTCGTTTCATCATCAGTCTGGTTTAGTGGATTTGGAGCTCGACGTGGTTAAACGTTGTTTAATCGTGATACTCGTTACCCGGCGAGACGGAGTACCTCGGGCTGGTTTCCAAAAACGTTGGGGATTTTGCTTCGTCGGATATCTGCGTCACAAGTTTTTACCCCTTACAAGTTTTGGAAATGGTATCTCCTTTACATTCCACCTGAACAGTCATTGGTCGACTGATCTCATTGTTGCCAGATACACAAAAGTGATCCCCATTTTAGGCATGTATATCACAAAACAGGCAGAATACGAGACATGTTAATTGCTCAGCTTAATTTCATTGTCTACTGTGTTGGCTGCCAGGTGGTGTTGTGGTTCACTTTTACACCGTGATTCATAGGCTGTAGCTTCCATCTTTACCTTTTTCACCCGTTTTTTGTTGCTGAATCCGTGTCGACACCGTGGCTGTCTTCAAACACATTGTAAGACCTTTTGATATCCATCCACGATGTGCAGTTAGTGACAGTGTGGGCTCCACGGTACCCCTAACACCTTGACGGAGTAGCAGCAGCAGGTGGGGCTTAGCCACGGCTCATTTCTGTTTGTGGTTAGAATATTATTGTTGAACATTTCAAATGAGAAGCTCTGGCAACAGGCCTCAAGGTATGCATCCACATTGGTTTTTCAGCTTACTTCAGTGCCTATGCCATTTTCCAGGTATCTTTGTTACTTAAGAGGCTTACAGTCAGCAAGTACACAATAATTTAGAGAAGCATTAACTGGATGATTTTAATTTATCTAGTCATTTATCTTGCATAAGCTAAGCCACTAAACTAATCGAATATTTAATTATTCCTTTTTAATTAACTCGCTTAATCTCAAAATATATATTCAACTTGGGATTCTGCACAAATAAGTGATTATCTGTTTTGGTTACGTACCCATTTATGTGTGTCTGTGGTGTAAACAATCAATTATAAACCCTGCCAACAAGCTCAATTCCAAACCAAGATCAAATACATAATTAATAACTGAGCTCAGACTTCTGTTGTCAATGTGATTCCAAGTCAGTCCACTTTATTCTATTTGGTTGCTACCACATGTCAAGCTTAGCTTCGCGAAAATACAAGAATTACAGAAAACCCCAGCAAGCAAAAAGAAGGAGCAGGGAAAAAACGGGGGTCAATGTCTTTGCCTTCAGGTCATGCAAACTCCCACCTACACACACTCACTCACACACATACACACACACACAAAGACACACATACACACACACACACACACACACACACACACACACACAAAGGCACACACAATCCTTCATCTATGCCTGCTGATCTAATCATATAGGGCCTGGCACAGGACGACAATCTGGGGATTGCACCGTCATCAGAACAAATCCAGCCCAAAGGATCCGAGCTCTCATCTGGACGGACAGCCGTCTCAGCTCATCAGGTCAGGGGCAGCAGACTGCTGGGCTGTGTACCGATACCCGGAATTCAGACGGCTGGGCTGAATACCAATATCATCCTGTTGTATCCGTCTGAGGAGACCGGGCTGAATACCAATGCGAAGGAAACAGGTGCTTCCACATAGATGTGACCTGTTTATGTCTTCCACAAATGTCGAAATAAGAAGTACAAATACAGACAGTACAAAGTTGCTCTGTAATTTCTTTGCTGTCATAGCTATGTGATATGATTAGATGAACATATAGGCCTACTGCCTCAATTGAATGCATTTATTTTTCTAATTGCTCTTTACTACCTATGGTTCATATCGCTATCTGACTGTGGGAGTATCTCTTTTAATTGCCTTCCTCTGCTCCTCTGAGGCTAGTTCCCTTCTTAGCCACACTAGCGGTGTGACTCGGGGGACTTGTCAGTCTGTCAATCTACTGTATATCACCAACATTGGATGAATTGCCATTATGCGTTGCGCTCACATTCATGGTCCCCAGAGGATGATGCAAGCTGATTTGTCGATCCACTGGTTCTTTTTGGTGAGTTTTGGATTAAGGACAAATGTCTCCAGTCTCCAGCTCCACCTGCAAGGAGACAAAGGAGACCGCTGTTTTTAACTTACAAACCTAACACATACTTATTTTAACCACGATCTTGTCCTAAGCCTACAGGTAGTTTTGTTGCATAAATCAGCCTAAAATTATAATTTCGAAAATCCCCTCTGCATCTAAAGAGCAGAAACTACATTTCCTGTGAACACAGTTTATTTTAAAAATGGAGACTATGGACGTCACAAGCAGAAATTCTACTTTTCCTGTGAAGACATGTGTATTTTGTAAAGAAAGTGAGTAGAAACTACGTTTGCTGTGCACACAAAAGTTTACTTTGAAAAGACACTATGGCTGTAACGAGCAGAAATTGAACCGCAGTCCCTCTGCACGTCCAAAACTGACGCTGGAGGGAAACCTAGAGCGACATAGTTTGAAGTGCGGGGCCACTGACCAAGTGACAGTTTTTGATGAGTTGGGAGTGAGCGTGTTGCCACCAGCAGGTTGACAGTTTTGGTTCAGACTGAAATATCTTGAGGATATTGAAGGGGTTGCTGTGAATTCTGGCACAAACAGTCATGTTGCCCTCAGGATGAATTGTAATAACTTTGATATTGCTCCTAATGATGTCCATAGAGCACATCAGCTTTGCTCTATGAACTGCATTCCCTAAGGTTACCTCCATTTTTTTCACCTGATGCGCAATTGTTTTTTTCATGGGAGCATGTTAGGCTATTCAAATGAAACTGGCTGGACTTTCAGATGGTGATGTATTACATACAATGAATACAAAGCAACCACACAGAAGCAGAGTACATAGTGTAGTAACCATTCCCTCTGAATGGGCAACTGTCAGTGTCTGGACTTTGTGTCTAGTTTTATGTCTTGTTTTGTAGTTCTTGTGTCGTCGGTCTCCCTGTGATTGTCTGCCGTGCTCCTGATCGTTTCCTCCTGTGTGATTGCTGGCCCCGCCCTCATTGTGTCCACCTGTGTCTCGTTCCCCGTTGTCCAATCCTCTCACCTTGCCTGTGTATGTAAACCCTGTTCGTCTCATTCCCAGTGTGACTTCGTACTGTTTGGTCCAAGTTTTTGTCGTCCTGTTTCGTATTTTTGGAAGATTAAACCTTGGTTTTTGCAGTTATGTTGGCGTTTGGGTCCTCTCTCGCTGCGTCATCCGTGACCTCACATGACAGCAACACGTTCTCCTGCAATGTTACGTTCTCATTCAACTGAAATTCAATCTCGCAAGCATATTTCAAAGGGAAAAGGCATTTTCCCTTGAATTACAGTCACAGTTTGAAACTTGTGGTTAACATTGTAAATTAAGACAAAACAAATTGAGACAAGACAAAACAAGAAGTGATACAAAACTATTCTTTGCCTTCCAATTGCAAAAATTGAATTGAGCAATAAAAGAAGTACGTGGTTAAGTTTAGGGAACAAAAGTACTCTTTTAGGTTAAGGCAGTAAAGGTACTCGGTTAGGTTTAGGTTCCTTGTGAATAGACTTGTGTTTTTGACCCCTCCACGACTCTGACCCCCTTGCACTCATTTGAAACAAATTTGCGATACGTCACAAGTAAACATAATCCAGGACAGTTCCATTGTATATGAAGGTCATTTTTTGTAGACAGGGCTGGAATGGGAATCACATAGTTCTGCTTTTGTCTGTTGAGAGTCGGTGTTGGCTGTAAATGGCTTTAAAGGAATAGCTTACAAAAGCTGCCACTCCTACAATCTGTGTGACCTGTTGACCGGAAGGCATCGTTGACCTTCCTTTGAAGATTTGGCCTTTTTTGGGACCACATTGGGATCCCTCAGGTGGTATAAGTACACAAAGACTGCCAAAAGCCTTGCAGGTGTCTGTACCGAAAGTAAAGCCTCCTGAATGTATTGGAACATCAAGCCACATTTACCGTCAGTGGCAGCCGTCATATATGCAGTAGTCCACTGCACGAAGGCATCACAACCTGCATTTGTAAACTGTCTCTGCAACTCAAAGGTACAAAACACTGATATGCAGCCACAACGCCGAAACACACCGACACACACACACAAATAGCCTCACAGACACATCTCACCATGGCATCTACAGATTGATTGATGGCTTACAGATATGCTGTGCTAAACTTGAAATATTTATCGTGCACTCTTGTGGTCTCTCATCTCCTGCCACATGTTTATCGATCCAGTGCCCCTGCTGTCATTTCCGTATGAGTGGCGGTGGCATTTTGCCCATGTTGTGGGGACATTAATCTCTTTACACAGTCACTTTGTTGGGATTTGCCTCCCTTTGTTGGGACTAAACTCAAGTCACCATCATGGAAATTGTTACTTTTAATGGTGAATACTTTTACTTTAACGTGTTTAAGGTTAGGTTTAGACACCTTTTGTCACCATGTTCTCATGGATTTTAAGGCGGATGCCAAAGTTGCTGCTTTGCTGTATTTGTAAAATCCTTTTATTAAAGCTTCATGTAGCATGTTACCATCAATAACTGATTGATTTTGAGACAGGACCTAAACAAATGAGATCCTCAATGAGAAGGATGAAAATCTCATAGCGTGCCATGGGAGTGGATTTAATAGGAAACTGATTGTTTTACAGTACATCGTGGATTACATTAGGAAAACGTGAACTCATTTTGCTTTGTAATTAATGCGGAATGCAATTAGGAGCCTTGTAGTTTCATCATAATTCAAATTCACATTCACTCCAATGACGGCCTGGGGACGAGAAACAGCTGACAAAATAATAACCGTTACACTTTTGACCCCACAATCAACTGTGAGAATGAAACCGTTCAACGTATTTCACACTCCTTTCATCCCCTCACTGGGCATTCATCCAACTCTGACCTCGTTATGTTACCCACAAATACGAGAGCATGTATGATAACATGTACCGCACGTGTTCGTTTTGCTGCAGTGCCAGCTTTAGGGGCGGCATGCTGGTGGAGGCCTGTGGGTCCAACATCTGCTCACTGTTGGCAAAAAAAAACAACATCTTGAGCCCAGTCGTCTCATCTTCCAGCGACTCGCAACACGGCATCTCCACTTCTCATCTCCTACCTTGTGTCTTCATTTGAATCCCACATCTCCTCCTACTTGCTTCATTTAACTCTGGACCTTGTGTTCTCTCTCTCCTCCTAATCCCCTCTTGAGCTGCCAAACTGCAATTTTTTTCTTTTTAATGAACACAAGAAGAAGAAAAAAAGAGATCAGAACATGGCATTAGAATTATAATTGAAAAAAAGGTCTATAAATGGCACTCCAATAATACTACCTTAAAAAGCCTCGGGAAACTGTTTTTTATTTAGTTTTACGTGGCCTGAGTGTTATTGACAAGGAACGCCACACAGATCAGTAAATATCGCAAGGAATAAGGAAAATGAAAATTGCAAGGGAGCCCGAGTTACACATACATGGTCCTAAATAGCAAAACCCTTCAGATTGTAAATGATCTTCCCCGCCTTTGCATTTTTTATCTTTTTGCAGACAGAACAGTCAGAAAACAAGTGACCTGTGTCAGATGTATATAGTAATGCAGAAAGTAAATACCAAACATCATGGAAGCAAAAGGAATCGACACAACCTTTGTAGACATGATGGCCGACCGGTATGTGCTTTTATGGCATCGTGAACGTGACCCAGCGCTCGGGTCATGGCCCGATCTGCACTACTCTCGTATTGCGGTTCCAGCTGATAAATATCCAACCGGAGCACTTACCCTGCGGTTCCCCCTGACAAACACCGTTAGCTCTGCCAGCACTTTGCCGTAGTTTGCACTGTCAGCGCCGTTAGCCGGGAGCCTGCCGGTTCAGCCGTCGCAATGTCGACAGCCTTTGAGAGTCAATAGGAATGCTCCCCGTCTCGTATTGAGCAACTTTTAAGCAACATCTTTGGGAAGTGGTTAGAAACATCCATGGACCTTTTTGGAAACCGCAATGGGTTTGGCTGTCGCTTTTAGTCAAAGCAAGTGTCAACATAAATCAATACGCCACTGTTCACCTGGCAGCTCGTCTGGAGGGTCTTTGTCTCCCTGTATCTGAAAGCGTGTCAGTCATTCGTCTATAATTTCATTTCACCTGCACCGTCTCCTTCCGACACCTTTTCTGTCTCACTGACCTAAACCCACTGCATTGAAATGTTCCGCTTTATTTTTGGCCATTTCCACATGAATATATGACCTTGGATGGCTGAGCCTCCACATGCCAAGCTCAAACTGGCACGCTCGACTGGCCACATGCAAAGTGATAATTTTCCAAAAATATCTGGTCAGGTCTGAGCGATGAATCACTCTCCTTTATGCAACGCAAATGTCATCAACGCTCATAACGGATCCTGGTCAGAAACAGTCACATCTGTTTTTCACAGTATGAAGTGTACAACATATTCTTTATATCTTGCTCGAACCTGGTTCAAACTTCAATTTCAAAAGGCTTAATTTCGGAGGATAGCAAACAATGCATTTGCAACGTGAACCCGAGCAGCTGGAGTCGATCAATGCAAGCATTGCTATGTTTTTGCCACACATGGCATAAACAACAGTCCAGGTGGCCAGCACAATGCAAAAGGCATTTAAATTCAGACTTCTGCCAACACCACACACCGTTGTCTGCCCACATATTCCATTTCTATCACACTTTAAGTTGCTGAGTCCACCAACACACACAAAACAACACCTCAGGCCTGAAAGAGTCACGCCTACACCTTGGATCCCAGCAGGCACATGTGCATTTAAAGAAAATAGACATTTAACTTCTAGGATGAAGGGAGATGAGCTACTGCCAACTGACGTTCTCAAGAGAAATACCAGAGGCGGGTTTATCGATTCTATTTCCCAAGAATCGATGCTGCTCTGATTTACTTGGACCGAAACTAAAAATCTCCTCCAAATTAAATGGCAAAAGACTTTATTGTCCGAATACTAAATTCTAACATAGCGTCTTGTTAACTATGCAAGTTGGGGGCGGGGGGGATGAAAGACGTTTCACAGCTGCTTCTCCTCTCGGAAACTATTGGCTATCGCTTGGATAAGAGCTATATTTTGCACATGGCAAAACTTTTCCTGTGGGGCTTTCTGCCATAACAGCTTCATTTGAACCCAAACCATGATCTTTTCCCTAATCAAGTAGGTTTTGCTGTAAACCTCAGGAGACTTTTGGCAGAAAGCACTGAATGCAAACTTCTCCTATGTGCCTATTTTTCTAGGGTAGTGGTGCAGCCAGCGGATATCCAGCTATGACGTCTTCCTCCTTCCTGCGCTGCTTTTTGTTTAATGTATAGGCTAATGAGCAACTTCAACTGATTGTTTCACAAATACTTCCGATCCAATTTTAAACCAATATGAAGTTAAATCATAGCTCGACGATAGCCCGTGGGCTCTGAGATTGCATTTCGGCCAATGCGTTCTGCCTCGTTCGCTCTCCACATGGACTGTTTACTCAGCCCCTTCTCATTCCCACGCCGTCAAATACCGTTGCGCCCCTCAGCGTCTGACGCCGACGCACAAGGCGCTCTTGAGACACGCTGGGCTATCAAGTCACTACGATGTAAGCCATTCACGTCATTAATAGTCGCTTAAAGAAAATGCTGAGGTGGTGTGGTCGTATAAATACAGTAAAAAGAAAACATCCAATGGGAGAAGGAGGGGGCAAGCAAACACAGCACTTTGAACAAGGAGACTGGCGTTTGTGTCCCAAAGTGTTGAAGCTATTTTAAAAGTGAGTGATGTTTGTGACACGTTTTGCGTACCTACCCTGCGTCGTTTTAGTTTGACTTAGTTGACGTACTCATTTTAAGCCCAACCATGATGTTTTTTCCTAAACCTAACAAAGTGGTTTTGTTTGAATTCACGTTAACCACATGTTTACTGCAACAGAAGTGGAGCGTCATACGTTGACGCGCTGGGTGTTAGAAAGCGACCAAACGTCAGTATTTGCCGTGTTGGTATGAGAACGTGTCGGTTTACCTGCTCCAACGTGATTGGTCAAACAGAAACCAGCACGCTTACGATACCTAAATATAAAGTATAATGTATTTATAGAGATTCATCCTGATGTAATTTGTATGGCAAACAGGATTTTGGATCACATCACATCATTCTGCAAAACAGCGTCTGGCCACTTAACTAATGAGGTGTTTTGGGACCTGTGTACGTAAAGATTTTTTTTTATAAAAATGCTGCACCAAAAGCTTCCCTAGAATCGGTGTTGATGATAATGACTTGAAGAGACTCCCTGAGCTGTTTAATGTAATATCTAAATTTAGACGTACAAAAATGCAGCATACACAACGAGCAACATTGTAAAGAGCACACACACTTTCAGTGAAATTGTGTATTACCTGCATGGCTATGAACACATCTATCTAGCTCTACCTCTTTCCTCTTGCTCCATCTTTCTATTCCTCTCTCTTCAACGCCCACACAGAACCTCACGGTCCCTACTTTCCTGACTTATCCGTACTACCACATATACATACTTCATGGTTAAAGGAAGAAGGAGGGATCATACAGAGAGAGAGAGAGAGAGAGAGAGAGAGAGAGAGAGAGAGAGAGAGAGAGAGAATGAGGAAAGAAGATCTAAACGCCCAAAAACATGCATCCATAAAGTAGGCAGCACAGACACAGGCGGAGATATTGACACCCACATCCCATCTGTCACAAGAGAACCTGACACAGATAATGTCAATTCTCTTTATATGACACTTTTCTGAATCCTTGGCAGGAAAAGTTTGGTTACACCGCGACTAGTGCGACACAGACACACAAACAGACACCCCCAACACACCCACCGACAGAAATTGTAATGATGAGAGCGCTGCCTTGCAATAAAGCAATCACAACAAATTATTTTGTGTTTGGTGTGTACCACAGCCAAGCTCTGACGCTAAATTTATAGTAATAATAATCTTTAGTGTGCAGTTAAAACAAAACACAAGTGTAACCTTCCTTTGACAGGTTAAATAAACAAAAGTGTTTGAAAGAACATTTTAAGTGTACAAAATTATATGTAATTAATAAAAGTGCTTCGACTCAAGAGTTGAAATACATACTAGAAAATCTGAAATGTGGGACACAGAAAGTGCCTTTTAAAAAGAAAGGCTTTGTAATACACAGATCCACAGAGGGTGCGAGTGCTCACAGCCGAAGGGAATTATAAACTAAAAAGTACATGGAAGGAATGTAGCATAGACATTGGGTGTTGTGTTATAACGATAAAAACAAGCAGAAGAAACCAAAAGGTTTTAGTGCGAAGGCTTCCGAGTGTCCAGCTGTGTTAAGGTGCGTTCACACCAAAAGCTAAACTATTTTTCGCGTGTTCTCACCTTAAGCGTCGAGACGCTCTGTGAGGGGCGGGGCTTATCTCTGTGTCTCGTCTCCGTAAAGACCGTTATCATCTCCTTCATCCAACAAAGAATAACTAACCACTAGTTCTGCTTTATACTTGTTGTGGACGTCCCACACACTAACGCCCTCGTGTTTGGGTTCATGACATCACCGCTGAGGCTCACTCAGCTCGGTCACTTTCACCGATGAAGTCACCGTTACGTCTGAAAGACTTCCGCTTCCAGCGCCACGAGAGTGGAACACAAGAGCTGATTGGCTCGAGTTGCGGGATGACCGCCTGAAATTGCACCGCTGAAAACACACCGCTGTAAACAAGGCGCCCCAAACAAGGCGCTCGGAAAAATATCGCATCTATGGGGCCGATCACACCAGACGCACCTCTCAAAAACGCGTCGCCCGCAAAACCATTGATTTTCTATGGTACGGCGCGACTTTCAGACGCGCCTTTTAAACGCCACGCAGCGCTTTTTTCTTGCGTTTTTCAGGCGAGCGTAAAAGTTTAAATATTCTCAACTTTAAGTGCGAGGTGCGGATGTGCGCCGCTCATTAATGTCACACTCGGCCAAGGCAGCCAATCGGATCAAGCAGGAGGCTTTTTCTTCCTGTTTTCTTCGCTGTTTTGGTATGATCGGCCCCTATCGCAGCCACACGCGTCTGTACGTTGACTTTTCATGGGATTCAGTCGCGCGGAAAAATAGTTTTGCTTTTGGTGTGAACACACCTTTACACGCCGCTGATTACACTCTCTCTGGTAAGGAGCCCTGGAGAAACACAGCCTGGGAACAAGCAGGTGAAGCAAAAACAAATGTATTGAATTTTCACGCTTACCTGACCATTAGAGCGGAGTTTGATTCTAAATACGGTGCTCTTGACATGGAGCTGTGGTGACAGAAGTTCAAATCACTTGTGTTTTAGTGAATTTTGCGATGCGTGTACATGTATCGCTATAAAAAGGTACATTTCCGCACGGGCCAGACAGGTCTTTTTTGTCCCTCTTTGGTTTTGTGTGTTCGTCACCACTGAGGATAATCTTTTGCGGTGAGTGTCACCGTACTCAGAATCTCTCCGAGGAACATGGTGAACATGGATTGAATCCCAAGGAGAAGTGACTAATACAAAAATACAGAAATAAAACAGGCCAGTGATGAATAAAACCCCTTCTTAAATGTGCCCGTCAATACAAAAAATACAAAATAAAAATATATGAATTAACAAAGCTGCATCAAAACACACCAAAAAACATACAAGAGAAGAAACTAAGAGACCAAATCCAATATATTATATGGCCCCGTTAACATTAAATGTTTTATTCCAAGATTATTTCTTTGTTCACTGACATAATTAAACGTTTAAGCAAGACCCTTTTCACAGCCAGCAACATCAGAAATATGCATGCGCGGGTTATCAACGGAAGTGGCCAGCTTTAAACATAGAGTTGAAACTCTGACCAGCTTCCAAATGTCGGGTTGTTGCATGTCCGGCTGTCAGAATCAATCTTCCAATGCCGGATTCAAATAAGCAGAACTGAGACCGTTTCAGAGCAACGGGTGTTTCAGAGCAACGGGTGTTTCAGTTTGACTGGTGACTTTAAGCCCAATGCGTCCACGGTTGCATTTTTTGGTATGGATAATAAACACAGGTGAGTGTGTATTTCAAATATATGGCACTTTTAAGAGGAAATCTAAATGTTCCACCATTACGAGGAACAATAACACATTTTGCCGAGTCAGGTCTTAAGGTGGTCGTTCGCCTGTGGCTGCAAGCTATTACTGGCCGTAATGGATACAAATGTGAGCTAAATGAAATGTAATGTGATATTAAGTAACACTGAAAAGAATTATAACATCTTAGAGATATCGCAATTCTGGTAAGAGTTATTATTCTAGACAGAGAAATGTCAAATATAAATAACACTTTAAGTGTTATTCATATTTGACAATCGGACTAGTGTTAATTAAAATTAACACTTCTCAGTGTAGTGTAAAGTAAAATAATAACTCTTACCAGAGTTGCGTTAACTCTGAAATGTTAACACTATATGTTCAGTGTTACTTTAACACTCAAAAGATAAGGGTATATACAGTGGGGGAGTATTTAGTCAGCCACCAATTGTGCAAGTTCTCCCTGCACTTAAAAAGATGAGAGAGGCCTGTAATTTTCATCACAGGTAGACCTCAACTATGAGAGATAAAATAAGGGGGGGGAAATCCAGAAAATAACTTTGTCTGATTTTTAAAGAATTTATTGGTAAATTCCTCAGTAAAATAATGTATGTTCACTGGTTGAGTGTTAAAAAGTTTCCATTCCCTAAATATGTACATATGGAAGTGTGTTTTTGTCACAAATGCTGCATCTTGGACATTTTTTAAAAGGCAGCTCATTACAACCCAATAAGAAACAGCCTCCTTCTGAATGCTCCTCTGTGAGTACCCCCTGAGGAATGTGGAGGCAGTGTAACTGGACTAGGGGAGAGGAATAGTGGGACTGGAGGGATGCAGGAAAAGGGATGCTTAGAGATGAGTAGCATCCAAGCTGCACCTCATTAAAGTTCTGAAAGGGAGGGTTCAAGTGGAAGGGGAAACAAAAAGAAACCCCCCAAAATATCAGTTTGTTGTTTTCTTCTGACAAATTGTGTATCTGCTGAAGGCCTATTTGTTTCCCAAGTCGATGGAGCTCTGTCCTGGAGCTCCGGTTTCTCCAACCCAATTATATTGTTGACTCACCCGTGCTCGGGTTATTGCATTTGAATAGGATTTGCATAATGTAACACAAACACACACACACACACACACACACACACACACACACACACACACACACACACACACACTTTGTGTCATGTGCATTAAGCAAACGTTTAGATGTGGCAGTGTTCCGTCGTTTGTCTTCCCCGTGTATGTTTAAGGCACCGCTTTATAAAGCGTTTAAGAAATAAAAACGTTGGGTTTGGAATGCGCTCCATTTTGTCAAGAGACACTCCTTTCCCTCAAAACCAAGAGAAAATCAGAAACATATTTGCGTCACCGAGTGCCGACTGGAATTGATTTCCTTTTTTTAATCAACATTATCCACTGCCATGTTTGTGCATTTGTGTGTTCGACTCAACATGCATGAGTGTGTGTTTCACTTGTACATTAATTGGGATTCGCCATGTGCTGTTTCCTCTGACAAATCCTCCAGGTTGACAGTTTTATTGCTCTCTCTCCGTCACACACACACACACGCACGCACAGTCACATACAATCACAAAATACGCTAAAACACACACACACACACACACACAGCATGGCAATAGTCGACTCACTGATCCTCCGCGATTTTGTTCCTGATACACCTGCACAATTTAACACCTCCCACAAGCACACGCACGCACGTACCGGCACACACACACACACACGCACACACACGCACACACACACAGACACTGGTAAATACTCGCAGCGCCTCAAAACAGCTCAACCAACTAAAAACTTGGTTCCCATGAGAGCAGCAGTGGTGGAGAGAAATATAAAGTGAGATTGAATGAAAGTGAGATGAAAATGGGATGAAAAAAATAGAAATCCTTTGCTCCGCTGTGTTTCTCTTCTTTTTTTTTCTCCTCCTCACTATTCCCATGTAGCTTACTTTAAAAAAAATGTCATCCGTCCTTACATCTTGTCTATTTTATTCCTTTACATCCTGTTTACAGCTCTTTTCCCACCCCCTGCTCATCCTCCATAGGTATTGTCTTGTGGAATATTAATACTCTCCTCCTCCATGGTGTTTACTTCTGGATCTTGATGAGTGGAGCCACATGCAGCCACTTCTCCCTCCATTTCTCAGGGTAATGGGACAAATGTGAACACGAGGGAGAGAGCTGCGCCACATCCATTTTACATCTGCTACTGTGGCCAGCTACTTTGTAATACTGTGTGTGTGTGTGTGTGTGTGTGTGTGTGTGTGTGTGTGTGTGTGTGTGTGTGTGTGTGTGTGTGTGTGTGTGTGTGTGTGTGTGTGTGTGCCACTCCAACACACATGCTAGCTCGCCCGTCCGCTCCGCTGGCTGCCAAAGCTTTCTGAGCACAGACGTTTTCCCATGCCAGAACAGTTTGTCCCAGTTTCCCACTGAGAAACTCCTATGCTTTTTTCTTTGGGAAATGTGTGTGTGCACGTGCAGCCAGTTTGAATGTGTGTATATGTGTATGTATATATACTGTATATTCATTGGCGTTGGTGGAAGTCTTGTGATTGAGTCCATATAAATCCCATTCTCTGAAACACTCTGATTCACTTCCTTTCCTCACTCGTTATATTCCCAACACACCATCCTAACACCTGTGTCATTAATGTTATCAACTCCTTGTTCTTGTTCTTGTTCTCTTCAGTAACACAGCAGTGTAAGGCCTTGTTCGATTTACAGTGAAAGCTATTTTCCATGTACTTAAACACTATTTTAATATATTTATCACGGACAATACGTTTTAGCTGCCTTGAATTGAACCATATGTGAATGCCCGAAGAAGAAGAAGAAGAAGAAGAAGAAGAAGAAGAAGAAGAAGAAGAAGAAGAAGAAGAAGAAGAAGAAGAAGAAGAAGAAGAAGAAGAAGAAGAAGAAGAAGAAGAAGAAGAAGAAGAAGAAGAAGAAGAAGAAGAAGAAGAAGAAGAAGAAGAAGAAGAAGAACAACAACAACAACAACAACAACAACAACAACAACAACAACAACAACAACAACAACAACAACAACAACAACAACAACAACAACAACAACAACAACAACAACAACAACAACTCGATCCGGTCTGGTGGCGGCCTCTAAGGGTTCAAGACGCGATCTGCGAGATCGAGTCATCACTCTGCTGTCGGTGTAAAAATGCAAAGAAAAAAAAGAGAAAGAAAAACACCTGTCCATCTGAAGCGAACTCAACGAGCAATGTGTTGAACTGATCAGAATTTATCTGCAGCTAGAACTCTTGGCACCCCCGGACATTTCTCGTCACAAGGACCGGCAGCGATGCGCTAACGGGACCCGGTCTGCTGGCCGGTGCTGACGCTCGCCTTTACATCTATTTTCATCGTCTGTCAGCGTTGACTAATTTGATAGTGAAAGAAATGCGATAAATAGAAATAGAGGGCATTAGGGGCTTGAGTGAGTGATTGATTTCACTCAGACGCGTATCGATGAATAATACATTTTCCTCGTGCACCTGGTTTATATGCGGGGAAGGCGTCGACGCCACACAGAAAGTTCCAGGTCGTCGGAGAGGGACTACCGGTGCTTCAGGTCAGGCGTTTTGCACCCGTTTGTAATGTTATCAGCCGACCGATTGGACCGGTGCCGTTCTAATGCCTCGGGCGGATCAAACTGCGCCGGCCCCGTGAATAGTGGAACTGAAACGAAACAGTAACTGAACCGCTTGGTAAAGCTCAGGAAAAGAATGGGCACGGGTTGAAATAAGTACCATTATTCTGGACGCGAAGTCTCATTACACCACACGTTCCACAAACGGCGGTCCCCCCCCCCCCCCCCCCCCCAGCTCTTCTTATTGATCGATTTTGATAATAAGCAAGGGGAATCAAATGCAGCAAACCTCCCACATTGCCTGTGCAGTGACATCAGATGTGTTTGGGTTTGAAGCACACTGGGAGCTTAACAATGTAGAGCTGTTTCAACAAATAGAAACAGTCAGAGGACAATCAGCAACCTGTCTGTAGCGTTCAGAAGACTGCACTAACTATCATATTGCTTTGTTTTTGTTTTTCCCCCATGTAATTCTATATGATGTGATAACGAGCTAAATGATAGAAATTTGATCCCAAACAGTTAATGTTTGCCCATTTCTTATTTGCTTTACCTTTCACACATTGGTTATTATTGATCGCTGTTACAATTCAACACATTCTCCTTCAACGGTTTGTATGATATCTTGCTGATCATTTCTTTTGCATTTGTTTGCCTGCAAACACGTATTTATTTCAGATGCTAACACAAAACACGGTCTTTTCAAAATAAACCTTGGTCTCCAGTCGGTAAGATTTCGGCAACAAAACTTGATTTTTAACCTTTTTTGATTGTCAGAAATGCATGTTGTATTGGATCTCTTATTGGTTTAATGGTTTTAACAGACACTATTATCCCAATGTGGCCACGTCATTGTGTATGTACATGATAACATATTATATAAATGTATCCGTATAGTAAATCTCTTTGTTTTTCTGACTGTTGAATGTAGCGAAATGGCAAAATTCCCTGAAAGCGGAGACAAAAAAAAGTAAGAATGTAGTCGCCCCCACAATGGAAAAGAGTCTGTGACTGCGTCATTACAATCAACCTAATATACCAGAAGGAATGTCACACGCTCCTCGACAAAGCCACGGCACTCAAAGAGTTTCTCACACCTTTCGTTTGTGTTGCACTTTCCGAAACTCTAAAACTAGGTGTGAAAGGGAAAATGAAAATCTTCCAACGTGTCAAAAATACACACAGAGAAATGATATAAATAAAAAAGTTTTTTTTAATCTCAGCAGACTTATAGTGTTATTAGGTTGACTCATGCGGCACAAAATATCCTTCTGTTTTTCGATGCCCCATCCTCCTCACCAAACGTAACCGAGCCACGTTATATTACATTACATGTCATTTGTGTGGGGTATCTGGCAGTTACCGTGACGATGAACTTGAACGACCCTAACAAAAGGAGCTCTAACCATAGTCAGCCAAGCCCAGCTGGCAGAGAATTACAATATCAGCTGCCCCAATTCCCTTTCCCTGGCACTCACACACACACACACACACACACACACACACACACACACACACACACACACACACACACACACACACCCTTAAAAGACACACACGGATGAATTGCATATGCAGGAAGGGAGAGAGAGAGAGAGAAAAATGCTATGTGTGTTTATTCATCCCTCATACTACTGCAGCATAAAGAAATCACTCCCCAACACCCCTGCACCTGACCTTCAGTGTTATTAAGGAGCCTTCTTTATTCCTGACACTCACAGCTCCTCCCCTGAAGAAAGCAATTCATCCATTTTCCAATAACTTACCACCCGAGGCAATTATGGCTGTTTTTCCTGCCACCTCTCAGCTTCTCAATAAAGTGCTCATAAATGGGGAGGGCAAAGATGTGAATCAAGGAAGTGATTTTGAAAAGATTGCTGGGTGTGTGAGGAAATGAGACAGTGAGAGAGTATGTGTGCGTGAGTGTGAGAGAGAGAGAGAGAGAGAGAGAGTGATAGGGATGGCTGCGTTAAAACATTCGTGGAGATAGCGAAAGTGAAAGTGATATTAAAAAACAGGCGTTGAAAAAGAGGGAGGAGTGGAGGTCGGGGTTGGCAGAAGTTGTGACGTGAGGCTTCAGAGGGAGCAGGCGGGAGCACAGAGGGCTTTGGAGACTGTTTGACAGACAAATAAGTACAGCATGATGTATCAGTTCACTCACAACATATCAAGTTTTATTGGCCATCATTGACACAAAATGCCATTAATAAAACAGACATTACAGTAAGTAATGCCCTTTGGGTTGTTATTTCTGATTTCATAGACCTAAGAGACACAATGAGCCTAAAAGCTTGACACACTAAAGATCTGAAAAGACAAAATATTAATTTTCAATTATCACACATATTGACGCAAATGTGTGACAGTTGTAATGGTTTTTGAACAAAAAGTTTTGTAAATGTTTGCTCAACTACCAGGATCTTTTTTTTTTTTAACATGATAAGCATTTATGTCTGAGTTTAAAACGGTTGGAAGCTATTTTAAAGAGCTTTTATTGTGAAAGGTAACAAAGGTGGTTGAAAGGAGGAAAAGAAAAAAAATCTGTTTTTGTTCAGACAATGGAGCCTCTATGGCAGGCATGTCCAAAGTCTGGCCCGCGGGCAAATTACGGTCATTTAATGTTTTGTTTATGGCCCGCCAGAACCGTCAGAATAAATAAATCAGAAAAACTTGAAAGATGTAAATCCTCTTTTCCCCACACAGTGACAGAACCATTCTAATGTTATTTGTCTCTGCATCTGTGGCGCAACCTTTTTCGTCAAATTTCTGCCATGGCAACGCTTTCAGGAGCAGTGGGAATTGCTACGCTTCTTCAATGAAAATCGAAGCAATTGTGTGTGTCTAATTTGTAAAGAGATGTGTTGCCTTGTTCAAGGAGATCAACACAAAGAGACACCACAAGACTTAACATGCTACGACATACGACAAGCTAACAGGGAGTGATCGCGCTGCTCTGGCATCGCAACAGCGATTCTTCACGCGGCCTGAGAGTCAAAGGAAAACATCACCAATGCCAGCTATGAAGTGTCCTTGTTAATAGCTAAACATGGGAAACCTGTTACTGAAGGTGCAATTATCAAAGAAAAAAAATGGTGGAGAACATTTGCCCGGAGAAGAAGCAAGAATTTATGAATGTTTGCCTGGCACGTAACACCGTGGCACGGAGAGATGAGGACATGTCGTTAGATATTCAGGGCCAACTGGGGGACTGGGGAGCGGCTTTTGATTATTTCTCATTAGCCTGAGATGAAAGCACCGATGCATCTGACACTGCACAACTACTTTTTTTTTTAAAGAGGAGTTGATGAAAACATGAACGTGTCAGAGGAGCTGCTTAACTTCAAAATCCTTAAAGGGCAAACCAGAGGAGCAGCTGTATTCGTTTCTGTGTGTGAAGCTGTTGAAACTACCGCGGAGTAAAGTTTCTGGGATCATTACCGATGGAGCGCCCGCCGTGGCTGGGAGGCGAAGTGGATTGTCCACTGTGATGTGCACTGACGTCAGCGAAGAAGCAGGTAACGCTATTAAACTTCACCGCATCATTCACCAGCCGGCTCTCCGCGCCAAACATCTACAATGTGACGATGTTATGAAACCAAAGGCGATCCATCGTATTCGCTCTAAAGCTCTATACCGCGACAGTTTCAGCAGGTCTTGCGTGACATTCTCGCTGAATACGGTAACGTAATATATCACAACGATGTGAGGTGGCTGTGGCAGCTGTGGAGGTGTGTGGGGGTGGGGTGTCTAATTGGCCTTGGCTGACGCCAATCGGGTGTATGTCCCCATGAAGGATCAGTAGGGACTGGGGAGAGAGAGCAGAGGTACAGTCTGGGGTGAAATATAGCATGTGTACCTAACATAACCTTGTTGTTGGTGAATCCTTTCGGTGCTTTGTGGGGGAAACCTACGGGGGACGGCATCAAACCTGTCAAATATGTTTCGCTCTCAAAGAGGAAATTGGAAAAATGTTGGGTGAGAAAGGACAACCGTTGGAAGAACTGTCCGATCCTGTATGGCTGGCATATCTGGCTTTTTTAGTTGTCATAACGAAGCATCCGCATGCACTGAATGTTAATCTTCAAGGAAGAGATGCAGTGGTGAGCCAGCGATATGCTCACATCAAGGCCTTTCGAACCAAATTGCTACTTTTCCAAAAACTCTTGTCCCAAATGGAGCCCATCCCAGCGGTGAAAGTGGTCTTTGACAGTTTCCCACAGAACAACGTCGGTGGGCAAATAAAGAGTTACGCAACAGCTATCTATCACATCTCTTTCTGTGGAATCTAACCAACGTTTTCGGGACCTTGCAGTTATTGAAAATGACATGTTGCTTTTCTCTTCTCCCTTCTCCGTGGACCCTGGTGATTCTCCTCCACAGATGCAGCTGGAGCTCATTGAGCTGCAGTGGGACGATGGCTGCCGCCACCAGCAGTGTTCTTGTTGACTTTTAACAGCAGCTGGACAAATACAGGTTTCCGGAAATGCGGACATTCGCTAAGAAAATGCTGAGCTTATTCGGTTCCACATTAATCTGAGCAAACACTCTCAGTCATGAACTTCAACAAGAATCGATTGAGATCGAGGATGAGTGACTCCCACTTGCTTGACATTTTACGCATCTTAACCACTGTCCTCAAGCCAGAGCTGGTCTCTTTACTGACGTCTAGATCTCAGTATCACCTTTCTCATTAGTGTCAGCGTTGCATGAGGCAACTGAGGCAATGTCTTTAACTCATAGAAACAATAACTCTATTTGACCACTTCAAATGAATTGTTTGTTATTCTCCATCTGAGTAAAATGTGTGCTTTCTGCTGACTATAATTCAGCCTCATCACGTAAAAGTGAGCGTACTTTAATCCTCTTTTCCCAGTCTAGTTCTTCCGCACAGGGATTCTGATTGTTACAACAGATGCACACAATGTGCTTTAATAAAGCAGTGTTTATTTTCTGTTCCGGTTAATTTGTTTTTCCTGTAAAAAATTGGAATAACAGTAAACAGCGTTGTTTATTTAAATGCCTCAGTTGAAGAGCAAGTAATGTGTTCATGGATCAATCTGAAATTGAGTGTTTTGAATGCTAAAATATGTCATTAACAGTGAAAACCTTTAGATGGGACACAAACTATTGCTTTCCTGAAAAGAGCTTGAAGAGAAGGGCAGAATTAATTTGTTTTAAAGTGTAATGATCACTTTGCATCACTTATAACTCCTGTTTAAAATGTTCATTAAGCAATGTTATTTAGCTCATAGAAATTGAAGGTATTCTATAGAGTTTGTTCATTGTTATCTGACTCAATTAAAGGCAGAATTGGTTACATTATAATATTTTAGGTTACTTTGTAATTAGAAAAATAAAGGTAATTGTGACAGTGAAATTTGTTTCATAACAGTGTGTTTTCATGTAATGTCTGTGGTAAAAAAAATGTCTGAAGGAACATCTTTACTTTGTCAAGTTTGGCTCTGGTTGCAAAAAGTTTGAACACCCCTGCTCTATGGTGTTGACCACTAGTGTAAACTTTTTTTTTAAATGCACACACAAACACACACACACACACACACACACACATACATAAATAACGTTCATGTGTAAAGGCCATTAATCCATCAATTTACACATCATGATAAAATAAGGATGCATTACCCAAAAGACACCGTAGCTCTCTCTGGGAGGAGAGGGGTGAGCAGCTAGCGCTTTTCCGTTGGTCCCGTCCAGTACCAGCTCCATCAGCTGACACTCAGACGAAGACCCGCAGCTTCCTCTCGAAGACGAGCTTCACAAGGCCGCGGTTCATTCCATTCAGTACAATTCAATACATCTTTTATGTCCCTTCGGGGGCAATTTGTTTAGGAGACTAATTGTGCTACTGAACTAATTATAGACTTTTTCAGTGCTTGAATTAGAATTGATTAAGTGATTAATCAAATGTGCATTTGAACTGTGCAATTAAAAAACAATTAGTAAAAAAGGGGGAAAAAAGTTGTATAAACTGCCCACTACATTATTCTGTCTTTAAATAATAAATAAATGATGGAATTTTAGATGTATTTTTAAAAGGGTTCTAAATTTTACATTTTGTAGTCCCTTTTACTAATGTATTAACATAATACCGCACGCATGCTTTGAAGTTCAAAGCGGGATTTGATGCCATCTGCTGTGTAGTGTTGAAGTTACAATTTGCAACCCGTGTGTGAGAACAACTATTGAGGACGATGAGGAAAAGGGTTAGAGGTGAAATAGAGCCGTGTCCGTTTTGGGCTTCTAGAACACGGCGGTGCAACACGGCGGTGCAACACGGCCTTTGTGAAGAGGACCCCGCTCCGTATGTAGATGTCTTGATTAATATTTCCAGGAAAACTATGTATTTCCATTTCCGCCAAAAGATCCCGCGACATGCTTCACATTTGATTTGATATGACAGACTCACAAAATGACGTCCAGCCGAGGTCACGTTCTGTAACTATCGTCACCCATTCAATTGACTCAAGAAATGCTTAGAAATCATTTAGACTGCCAGATGAAAGAGTTTAAACTTTGTATTAAACATAGCCAACAACATCAACCAAAGAAACTACATTCAAATATTGCAAAATCCTCATAGCGGCATCCCCAGACTTCAGATGCAAACTTTTTGATGAAGGACGTCATTATAGGAGGAGGAATTAATGCACAAAAACATTGATTTTTGGTGACGTATTCCTCTAAAATAATCATTGTGTCATCTCTACAATTATTTTCTGATTAGTGTGATACTCTCACGGCTTACTCCCCCTCCTACTGCTCATGTCTTGCAGTAGGTTGTACCTCCTTCCCGGGGTGACTTGTTTACAGGTGGAGCTCTCCAGACTAATAATACCCATGATTGAACATCACTGCTGCAGACAGGATGCCTGAGCCAGGGTTTAGATGGAGAGCGAGAGCTCTCAACATATCGGTGAACGGCGGTGCTAACGGTGCAAAATGAAGCTGTGACGTAGGTTCAGTCGAAAGACCATACTCTTGCATGCCTAAGCCCGGAAATTGATTTCTCATACATCTTCCTATCACTTCCCTCGCATGCTCACTCATTATTTCCTTGCTGTCATTTTTCATGGCTGTCAATCATGACATCATCGGTTCTCCTCTATCCAATAAGCACAATGAAATAATTACATTGTTAGCCTATCATCTTACTGTAGGGACGGCGTTGCCAGCTGTAATCGCTGGCGTCAGACCGATGCAGAGCAGCGACATGCACTAAAAGCAGGCGTGGCTGTCCCTGTTATGCCAATAAAAAAAATATTTTAAAAGGAGAAGTTGTCTCATAGGCCCTAAATCATAAAACAAATCCCACCGCAACTTCTCCCTTTGCATCGATGGCCCCACTGTTCCTGTTTGCACACTTATCTGTGACCTTGGTATAATTTTTCATCAAACTCGCTTCAATCCCATCACAAAAAACGCCTTCTGTCATCTTCAAAACAACGCCCGTCTACGCCCGTCTACGCCCTAAAGTCATCAACAATTTACAATACATCCAGAACTCAGCTGCCCCCCCCCCCCCGCACCAGAGATCACATGACCCCAGTCTTTGAAAAGCAAATAATCCAGTTTGAGATTCTCCTCATCAACTACAAAGCCCTTCACAACCCTGAACCCCTTCATACCTTTCTGACCACCTGCACCAACACGCTCCCACCTCAGATCCCCCCCCCACCACCACACACACGCACACACACACACACACACACACACACACACACACACACACACACACACACAGGGCCTTCTCCATTGCTGCCCCCTCCCTCTGGAACTCTCTCCCCCACCACCTCAGACATTCATCATCACTCACCATGTTCAATACTGCACTTAAAACGAATTTACCTGCTTTAACCTGTGATGTGTTGCTCTTTATAATGTTACCATGTAAAGTGCCTTTGAGTAGCTTTTCAAAGCACTTTTCAAAATAAATGTATCATTATTTATTATTTAGAAGCTCTGATAACAACACACACACACAGAGGGTGAGTGACTTTATTCTCTGTTCAAGCAGATATAGCTACAATATATCTCAGCAAATAACAGTTTTCTGCTGTATTCATTTTTAATGTCAAATGCAGCTTCTTTAACTTTAACAAAAGGGAAGAGAGAGAAAGCAGATAAGTGTGAGACGAAGACCCAAGTGATATTCAGCGACATAGTTTGCTTTCATAAACATCTGGTATGCGACAAGGGAAACCAACACCAACACTATTTTAAGTATCATACCCATTCATCATGAAGGAAAATCATCAGGTGTCACATAGAGTCACCATGGCAAGTGGAATATGTCAATAAATACCAACATTCACACTTCACGCATCAAGAGATTCGCAGGAAGACAAATACACATTTTCATGCAAGTTTTCTTCAGCTGTAATTTTCTTTGTCTCTCTCGCTCTTGAACACATACATACACACACACACACACACACACACACACACACACACACACATAAATTGTACTTGTGTGCCCTCAATACTCTCATGTATTGATGCCAAAAGTGCCTGGTGATAGCTGGGACTTGATATGTTAAACCCTGTGTGTAAAGTGTCTGCTTGATACAGGCTCTTTCCCACGTGTACAGACACGCACACACACACACACACACACACACACTCTCACACACACACACACATACATACATACAAATATACAGGCTGCACTGAATGGGCATATATTGCAGTGTCTCCTTGAAGAGTCTGTGGCTGCATGTGCTCGATGTGCCGCGAAAGCTCCAATCAAGACGGAGTGTGACGGTGAGGGTGGGAGGAGGGAAGAACTCTGGATAAAGCCAATCATCTCCTCATGGTGACAGTTACATCTCGCCCGGAATGGAAGTGAGGTTGCTCCTCCACATTCAGAAGCCGGAGCCAGAACGCCGACTTAACACGACTGTCTTTGTTGCAATTAAGATCCTTCCAGCATGAAAAATACTTTGACTGGCAGATCCAACTCAGTCAATATCTGTGGCCCCACGAGTAGCGTTGTCGGTCGGTCGGTCCACCACTTTGGTTCTGACTGTAACATCTTCACAAATATCGAACGGATTGACACAATTATTTCGTCAGATATTGGTGACTGTCTGACTTTTTTTCCAGCTCCATGGGGTTTACCTTGTTTGTGTGAAAAGGAAATATCTTGAAAACAAAGCCCTATAGTTTTCTTCAGAATGCATCCATTAGTTTTGTGGATATATCAAAGTAAACAAATGGAAAAGGAGATTGCCGACCAGCTTTGACCAACACTGGGTCTTCTTCTGGGCATAGCTGACAAGAGAAGTCCTAATATTTTAACTTGGTCCGCACTGAACACTATTTCCTATCTGCCACTTCTGTGCTAATTAGCAACGGTTAGCATGCTTGAATGGCGTAAATATCGGGGTATTAGCATGGTTATTGTTAGCAACTAGCATGGTTGGAGTAAGCTGCTTGTGCTCACTTATGGTGACAAACCCACAGATAATTATCAACTAACTCAATATTTTCCCTCAAAATATATAGTGTTTTTTTTTTGCTGCCTGTGGCTATTCGTTTAGCTTATCAACTAGCTTGTGAATATAGCAGAGCATCTAGCAAGATGAAATCGTTAATGGAAATGGCTCAAAGGAGAGTGAATATTGGACAGAAACGTGGCTCCAAATCAATGCTAAATTTGCTAATGTGCCATATCAGCTTTATAAAGAGATATTGTTAGATGTTTCATCCACTTCCCCCAACTAGTAAAGTAAATAATTTATTGCAGTGTTAAAAAAAGTGACTCTTTATTTTATGAGGAACTTTATAGATAGATAAAACAACAAACAAGGGGGCTAAACACACATATATAGGTTCCTATTGAAAGCACGAGACCTAAATGAAGATATAGATCCCTGTTCTTGTTGGTTTTTCAGTTCTTCATAAATCCTAAAATGTCTCTTGAGATGGAATGCGAGCCCCTGGTTGGAAATTATTGAATTAACCACAGACTTACCTCACACAGTATAGATAATGTAAATAACAGCCCTTTATCAACTGTTATTTAACAACATTTACCATGATCTGCAACCGATGTGAATAATAATACATATCTTAATGATTCATGGGTTTAGGTCTGCAAAGCGGCTGGTAGAGTGCCGAAATTCTTTCAGCTCATGAGTATTTATTTCAAAAGAGGATATGGGCTAGAATATGAATTTTGTGGATACCCTGTATATTATACTTATTTTGTGCTTGTGGTACATAAAAATGGTCACCTACTTCCCTTGTGAATATAATTTAAACAGCAGAGATACAGGATGGAAATTGAATCTCTTTCTTTATCTTCTAAAGGCATGGCCTTTAAATGATCCATAATGTCCACCCTAAACATTCTACTCAGCTACCGTGTTGGCCTCATTAGTGGATATGATAAGAGGGGAAACTCGTGAAGTACCAGATTGTACTTCATTATTCAATTGGTTTTCCATTATGAAAAGGGAAGGGCATTATGAGTGGCTGGGGAAGTAATGTTTGCCATTTGATATTACGGGAATTCGTGAATAAATCTAGCACACAAACACACACACACACACGGATTAACATGCGAGAATATACAGTCACCCAAATGACTGACCATTTTCTGTTTCAACAACATCTTGTCTAGTTGGTTGAGTGGGAAAGCCACAATGATCCCTCCTAGAACACAAGGGGAATTCACAAAAACATGAGTGAGTTGGCACATAACCTAAATAGATGTGTGATATGAATAGCTTTGTTGAAACGGTTTCATTCTTATGATTCTTTTCTACTTATTGAAGTTTTTCTTTTTGTCATTTACAATGTTTTGTTGTGTTCAATGAAATAAAAAAAATAAAGAAATAAAAATAAGAATCTTATTAACAGACAATTAGCTGTTCTTCTGGTGTAGTAACACTAAGAATGAAGCAGTGAGTGGTATGCCGTGGACGAACTGACCATTCTCACCTCAGTATATAACTCAATGGTGACTTGTTTAAAGCACACGGGTGGTCTTTCGCTATAGATGTCTCTTGTTGTCAACGGATCCAATTTAAAGACCCAAAAAAAATAGAATGTGTCATCTGTCAATAATTCCCAACATCCTGTCCGAACACCAAGTCCACTCGCACTCGTTCCGACTGACATACTTGTCTCCAAGAGATTGTGTTTTTAAATGACTGAATTGGTTTCCCAACCTTGATGGTTTGAGTGGATAGTAGACGTACAAAGCACATAACTTCGACTCCAGAGAATCTGAAGTAACTCTGGTTAAGTTCAGGAAAAGGTTTCGGGAGATATATTGTTGAAAAATGGCTTCGCAAGAACGGATAATTGTTTCACTTTTATTTGACAGGGGGCAATGTAGAAATGGGGTGAAAGAGGTATGGCATGCAACAAAAGGTCCCAAGAGCTGGAGGTGAATCTGAGATGTTGCAGGTACATGGAATGTGAAACCATTCCATTCCATTTTTTTAGTTAGTTAGTTTTAGAGGATATGGAGCTTAAGCGTTGTGTAACAGGGTTACTCGCTACCGGAAAAGTTGGAAGAAGATTTACATTTCTGAAACGTTTGGTTTCTCAGCAAAAATCTGCAAAGCTAACATTAGCAGAATACGTTAGCACATCATTGACTAGGATTAACACTTCTATGGTAGCTACTATAGGTATACTGAATGTAAACACATGCTGCATCTGCTTTTTACTGATTGTAACAGTGAAAGAAAACATACACAGCTTTACAGGAACTGTGTTGTTCCTTAATTTCATTGTTTTCTGTTGCAATCGCCAGGTCATATGCTGGATCACTGTGATCCATAAGCTTTAGCTTCTGTTTTTATCTTTTTAACGTGCGCTGAATCAGTTTGACATCCTAGATATATCCTTCGAACATATGGTAGACCTTTTTGTCTGCTTCGCTCTGTTGCGAAAGCCAGCTAAAAGAGAGGTCCAAAATGCTGGACACGAAGCTGACAGATAAGATCTGTTGAGAACAAAAAGCTGAGTACGAACAAAGTAGCCTACAAACAAACCAGTATGCACAAGGGCCTCAGCAAGGAAATCCGATAAAAAACAAGCAACAAATACAGACGTATACCAGCAAGCCAAAGTAGACAAATGGTATTTCTCAATTCAAAGTACACAACTGCAGACTTGTGTTCTTTTGGAGTCTGGACTTGGGAGTCCAGATTCCGGAGGGCGGGAGGACGGGACAACGGGAGGACGGTCTTTCTGCGATTGGAACAGCAGCTGACTTGATGACGTCAACACAACAGCTGTTCTTGCTCCTGAGTTTACTCCAATTATTCACTGTAAATATTTTTTCCGGTTGCTGGTGAAATGCATTCTGGGATATATGCTGGCCAGAGTACGCACAAGTCTTCTCTGATGCATCCTCCGAGAAGTGGGAGGATCAAGTCACATCCGGACATTTTGACCGTGCTTTGCGAGAAGCAAACTTTGAATTGGAACATGTACACAGGCTGAGACTGATGACGTTTCACGAGTCCACGAGGACACAAGTAGAGGAAAGTACGCACAAGTATGCATATTGAGAAACGCCGAAATTTATACAAAGACAAGGAAAACACACCAGGGAAGTAAGGTGGAAAAAGAGGACAGGTGAAACTAATCAGGGCTGGGCACACAATCAAAATAGAGTGAAAACACACAAAGGCGGGAAATAAAATCACAAAAGGATATTTTGTTATCCTCCTAGCTCTGACAGCTAGATGGAGTAGATGTGGCTGCCGGGGTTTGGCGAGTAGTAATGTAGTCATCATGATGTCACCGATTGGTATGTGGATTCAAATCCTTGAGTTTGGCGACTTTCCTTTCGCCATCTTGTTGGAATACGACCATCATGTTGGAATACGACCATCATGTTGTTGTTTTTTTCAACCAATGACCGGAATTTTCCATATGTGGAATGCGGAGGAGTGATGTTGAGACGCCCTATACGGCTCTGGTAGCAGCAGCGACCTGTCATTCACAGTAATCCCACCCTAAAGCATATTCCTCTTTAAGGTCTATTTGACTCTGAATAGACCGTAATTTACTAAATGAACATCATGCTGTATTAAAAACGACTTGACACTAGAGATGGAGACCATACACCAGAGACCATACACCAGTAGTTCTTAACCTTATTGGAGGCATTAGCCGAACCCTTTATAATTGTAATAATAAAATATGATTTCTACAAAACATAGCTAACGTAGCTGTTTGGCTTTCGCAACTCAGCGCGGGGCGAATGTTTTCCTTCGTTCTATCATGCCATTCACCTCTGTGCATTAACTTGGCAAAGCTTTTGGTGTGAACGCAGCATAACACAGCAAAGAAAAATGGTAAGTTAACCAAATTGTCGGCAGACAATTTTTTTAGACGACCGACAAAAACATCCTGACATTTCTAGTGTGAACCGAGCTATACTGTGCAGTGTTTCCCCTGGGTTTACAGCTTCAGGTAACACCTATAGTTGGTGCTTTTGCCAACCTATACAAAAGTTGGAAAAGTTAACATAAGACGGTTGACAATTAAATGCAGTATGAGAATTATTTGCAATAAAAAAATCTAATTCACTGACAATAGCAGTGACATAAAGCGAAACCTTCTAACATACACTAAACCATTGTAAATGAGGTAACAACACTGAAGTTGTTTTAAAGTTCAATATTGCCATGCCTAATAGTTACGTGGAAGTTGTACCGTGTTGGAGGTTTTGTTGCTCTAATAATGACAGTATTTTGCGGAATTCAAACAGCATCATTATAGGTTCTGCCCATGAGTAAGACAACCCGTCGCGTTATGATTGTTATAGAAGCTGTTTTATAGACAGCACTTTGCTTTATTTGTGTGGCTCCCTACCATCGATACCACCACCACTCCCAGGCTCCTGCTGCGCTTTACTCTAAAAGCTGTAAATATTAACCTTTTTATCAGGACTGCACTAATAAAATATAGAAGCATTTTAATTATTAAATTGTTTTCTAAATGTTTTCTTTGCAAATTATAAGCTTAGAAGCGCAGCTTGGCTGCTTCTCAATGTGAGACATTCGGTTTGTTGTGCTTTGCGACTCAAATTGTTCTAGCACTCAAGTACAGCGGCAATCCGACTTTAGCATAATGGCGAGATGGAAAACCTGTAATTCTAGACGACTTAATCAGTGTTTGTGGAACAAACAACAGTCTATTGAAGGTAGAAACAACCACATAAAGCAAGGGGAGGACATTGAGAATAAGGCACAGGCAGAGAAAAGAGCAGAGAAGGAAAACATCAAACCTTGCCCGTTTGAAGTCCATCATTGTCTTGCTATCTTTTTTGCACACTCCCAACTGGCAAAAAAATTATGTGTTGCTGAAAAGTGTCCATGAAATAAAATAAACAAACAAACATTAGCATCATAAAGCAAAGGCTGACACATACGTTTCCTGATTTCTCCCTGGCAGAGATGGTCAGCAATTATGAAGCAAACACTGTGGCTCTGTTAATTGTTTTGTTCATGCCGTGAGGAATAGATTAGGACCGACTGGTGACAGACTGGAGGCGGACAATACTAGCCTGGATCGAGCACCGTGGAGCACTCCTTCTTTTTTAGTCTGTGTTGTTTTCACCCACATTAGTCACATGGGTAAAGAATAAATGTGAGTGAATTCATAACCGGGGATTCATGAAAGCGAGAGCCAGGCTTGCGGATTGTTCACGTTGGATTCCCCAATATTTATTTTTTATACACATGTGAACCAATTATTTCTCCTAGCAGGGGCCATTTGTGCTCTGCAAATCCATGAGAAATCTAGTTAGTGCAAAATGGTGGTGTGAAGAAAAAAAAGTGGGCCTCCATTCACTCAATAAAGTGACACTTGAAAGCCTGACATCATCCCGCATTGACGTTCATATTTTCTAACTTTTAGGAGAGAAGTTGGCGAATACAAATCAAGACCTAACTGTAAAACACTTAGCAGTGGGAGAGGAAAATCAAAATCCAAAAATCCATTCAGATATTTTTGTGGGGAGCAGATGTTGTTTTTAAGACGTTGTGTGTGAGCTGCACAGCACTGGGGACAGCGGTTATTAAAGCAATAAGAGAATGGGGAATTCAGAAGAGAACAGTGACACACAAAACAGACGCACACTTTATTGTCCGCGCACACACTGGAACTGATTTGTTTGAAAAGCTTTATAGTGGAGATTATCTTGATACCCACACACACACACACACACACACACACACACACAATGTGTGGGCTCCACATTACAGGCCAGCTCCTCAGGAGTCGGCCCTTCTGTGACATTTGAAAAGGGCGAGGGGAGCATCGCTCACGCACGTGCGCACACACACACACAAACGGCTTTGACCTCTACACCATCAGGTGTCAGCATGCCCCCCACCCTCCCATGCAGAAACTCAATACTCAGATTAACATCAGGCACCGGGATTAGCTTCGCCCCTGCAGGTTTTTTGGACAGAGCAAACTCGTCTCACCTGACTTCCCCGTGGCGCTCGGGTGCCGACCACGCGACACACAGATACATGTCACAGATACATGTGTGGACACATCACATACAGTTATTGTTTTCGGCATAGACAGGTTAGTGAGTGAGTGAGTGAGTAAGTGAAAGAGTGTGTGTGTGTGTGTGTGTGTGTGTGTGTGTGTGTTTCAGTGGAAAAGGCCTCTGACCCTCGCTGTTTATTCATGAATCCCACTTCTCCAGTTACATAAATAGCAGAATAATGCATTGATACCATTCGTCATCTCACATTCATAAGCCTGTAAGATTCCTTCTGGGACATTATCTCTGCTCCGAAGTACGGAACGGTTGGGGGAAGAAAATAAAAACTGCCTCGGCAACAAAACTCTGCCCCATCCTTGAGCATCTGTGCTGTCTTACATAACGATGCCTCACCAGCCGCCTCGCAGCAAGTGAGCTGGTTCAAAATCCTGAAGAGGCGCCTCTTCCCTCTCTTAAATTGTCCGATTTCGCAAAGCACTGCTTGCCTCTCATCAGTCAGTCAAAATTAGATTTCGGATCTCTCCGATGCCAGGTTTGAATAAAGGGCACGCTTGGGAAATAAAGTGTCTGAAGAAAGCCAAAGACAGAGGGCCCCGGTTTATTCGAGGCGTGACAGCGGGTAAGACCTCTCTGTCTCCTCTATTAGAGACGTTTCGTTCAATGATCCTCTCTCTATTTTTTTTATATATATATATATATATATATATATATATATATATATATATATATATGTATATATTTAAATATATATGTATATATATATATATATTTAAATATATATATTTATTATATATATATATATATATATATATATATATATATATATATATATATATATATATATATATATATATATATATATATATACACACACACACACACACACACACACACACCCAAGGCAATCTGGATGCTTCGGTAGCCACGGTGTGGTTGTCACAGAGAGGTTAGGGGGGTTCAACACGCAGGTTTGGTGTTTTCATCTTCTCTGTCTGTCTGAGAGGCTGCAGCTCCTCTGGTTCGATGAGTCACTGGCCGGGCTGCAGCAGAACATTATGCCGCTCTACTGCCACCTCGTGGTCCCCGTTATTGTAATAGGCTCCATCCGAAATCACTCCTCACAAAATTGTCTCATCACAATAAAAAAAGTATTTGGCACTTTTCAAGGTCCAACAAAGGCTTTGATATTATGCACACATTTGAGGAATGTGCTCACAAATTGACTGAATAGTCCCTGGAATCTACTTTGAGACCAAAATGAGATTTAAATGACAGTAGAAGTGCTGTTCTTTTGACATACACGTCACACCTCAGCGTACGTAAAATGAAGTTACTATGAGTGTTGTAATGGAGTGAACACTGTGGCCAAATGCATGAGGACAAACATACCTTTTGTGTGCTTCTTGTTCAAGGGTTATGTTTTATGGTTTGAGCTTTTAAAAAGGTCTAAATAATGGAATTTGTGGCTGTCGCAAAAGCAGCGTTTGTTGTTTACGTTCATAATGACGAATATGACCGAAGAAACCAACCCTGTTCCGATGGAAGTAGCTCGCAGCGCTAGCTCCAAAAAAACGCTAAATCCAGCAAGAGAGTCACCGTGGCCGAGTGAGTCCTGAAGCGTCTGGACCGCTGTCGGTGTTGCAGCGTTGGCAAAAAGCCGCCAGCTCATCCGTCACCATGTTGAGTGAGACTCATGAGACATAGTGAAATGCGCCTAATCTTGTATTTTGATATTCTGGTTAAATTATACAATAGATGGATACAACACATATACATATTAAACAAGAGTGTGCATCCAATATTGATTCTCTGTCTGGTGTGAACACCTCATACACACAGTCAGCTCCATAAAGACATGATGTGTTTAGAGGAGGAACATCCTGACTGCGAACCCATCCGACCCCTTTGAGATGAAGGGGACTGTGAGGCGGGCCTCATCCGCCCGACATCATCGTGTAGCTCCACGATCTCGGCGGCTGAATGGGGTCAGATCCCTGCGGCCAGTTTCCGATCCGACCACAGTGTCTAAAGGAAATATAAACTAAGAAATACATGAATGTGTTGTTCTCCTTGCTCGTACGTTGTTCACAAGCTTGTGACACTTTCAAATCACAGATTACAAATTCCTACACACTCGTATACACGTGCACACATGGACAGTAGTATATTACGTTACAGTGTGCAGTACCCGCCTCTTTGTTTCTTTGGTTTTAGAGTCCGATAGCAGTTCAAGCCAGCACACCTGAGAATACAGCACGGAGAAATGTGAGAGCAAGACGAGAGAGAAAGCAAAGGGACAAAAGGAGAAGGAAACCATTTGTGTGTGTGTGTGTGTGTGTGTGTGCGTGTGTGTGTGTGTGTGCGTGTGTGTGTCCTCTCTTGTGTGTATATATACAAAATACTTTCAATTCAGAAGCTGTGACATCGAACTGTCAGCGAAGCCCAGAAGTGCTGACAGGTAACACACACCCACAGACACACAAACACACACGCACACACACACACACATAGTGTTTTAATTGAAAGTTGTCACTTTGAGATTTTTTTCCTCCATGGGGATTTGCACTGGTTGGCTGCAGCTCCAGGATTTCACTAGTCTCTTCTCTTTGATATTACTCCTCACCTCTAGATTACAACGCTCCCTCTCACTCCTCTCGCATGGACACCTGCTAATAAACGAACATCCCTCGTGATTTAAGGATTGACGACACACTAAACAAAAATCCCTTCGCCGATTGAAGAGAATGTGGCGGCCGCTAAAATGAATCTAGCTCGCTCGGCTCCATGGCAACAGCGTCAGTCTAATTGGCCGTGGTTACGCCCGACTCACCGACCAGGTTGCTGAGGCTGGAAAAGCGACTGCGGATGAGGTAATGGTAAGGTGGAGGCCTTCTGAGGCAGAATCATTTATGTTTGTCACTTCACAAGCCCTGCTAATCTCTGATGTCCAAATCGTCCCCTTTACTCTGACCATTCTCTCTCTCTCTGTCTCTCTCTGTCCCTCTCTGTCCCTCTCTGTCCCTCTCTGTCCCTCTCTGTCCCTCTGCTATGACTAAACATTGTAATTCATTCATTATGGATTAGGCTCTAAATTAGGTTAGCACATATTTAATCATTCATGTGGGCTTACTTCTTTGACCGGCCTGCTGAATCATTAATCAGGAGTTTTTTGGAGATGCTAATTTGCTCTATGATCCACAGGAGCATCTGAAAGTCGGATGAACAGATGCCACTTTTTATGTCCCGCTCGGTGCACATAAAGACGCCGGTGCCCCCCCCCCCCCCCCCCCCAACAGGAAGTCGTTCGTTGGAGTGGACAGGGGGCTCCTCGTAGTCTTGGGGTAGCACTCCTAAACCAGAATCCTAAAGTTAATTTTAGGATTGTAGAACACTGTCGTAGAATACAGGCGTGTTCTTAAAAAAACGATGTCAACTTGAGAGTTTAGGAATCTCATCGCTTTGCGTTACTAACTATCCAGTCTGATTCACCAGATGTAGACTGCGGGTAAAGTCTGGTGTCCATTAGCCGTGTATGCCCCCCCTCCCCCCCCCCCCTTCGGCAATCTTAATGCAATATCATTTGTAAGGGCATCACCGCTGCACCCCGTGCTTAGCCCCCACCAGAAGCCGTTGTGATTAATGAGCGGCCAGACAAGCTACGCCAGTCTAGTAATGGCCCCCTCCTCCCCCGCTAAGTTCCACTCTCCAACGCAGACTGGCCCAATCAAGGACACGCGGGTAATTTATTGCGATTATACAACACGGGGCTGCGCAACGAAATGTACAATGTTCTGGGTATCCTAGTTTACAAAGAGGACATCGGCTGCTTTCACGTTCATCGCGGTTGCCGTGACATTTCTACGTGAAAAAACGTAGAAATGCGGGGCAAAACAGTATGTTAGCTCACCATTAACTACAGTTAGCACTGATGCTACGCTAGCTACTGACATGTTGCTTTTGCTTTCTAATGATAGCAGCAGCGAATACAGGCTGGTTGTGTCGGGCTTCAGATAAGAAGGCACAGGAACAGATGGAGGATCCGAGATGAGACGAGTCCAGACCGAGATATCCAACTAATGTGCAAATAAGCACTTGCGCTCCTGATTAAAATGTTCAGCTCCCTGCGGATTGGCTAATAATAGACTGTGTGTGCTATAGTGTGTTGTGCAGTGTATGAACACAAATCTAAATAAAACTACAATACAATACATGTCAAAAGTAATCAGAGAGCTGTGTCATTTGCAATTTTTGTAACTGGGTTGTAAAAACTAGTTTGAAGAGCATGGAAAGCATCTGGTCGCT
The DNA here is from genome assembly GCA_036178185.1 of Liparis tanakae. NCBI lineage: Eukaryota > Metazoa > Chordata > Actinopteri > Perciformes > Liparidae > Liparis > Liparis tanakae. The sequence goes on along the minus strand of CM070110.1, from coordinate 13,601,094 downwards.
GTTATTTTAACCATTTCCATATCACACAACGCACATCCTGAGCAGGGCTGCGAAACAACCGGTAAGATGATCGTATTGAATATATTTGTAAAAGTGCCCTTCAGATTTTCTTTCAAATGGCCTTGAAAATCATCACGATTGTACTTCTTTTTTTTACGTTGTCATGGTAACAGAATTGTTCACACCAATTCAAGCCCTCACAGCCTTTCACGCTCAACCATTTACCAGACGACAACAGTAGGTCCTTGAGGTTTAAGGCCTATGGGGGGGTGGGGTGGGCCTTAAACTCGATACAATGTTGAAGAAACAGACTGTGCTCAAACGGCCGACTCTGTAGCGCTGCGGGACAAAAGGTAAACGCACCTTGCGAGATTCACAAAAGGACCAACACTTTAGGCGGCGTGTGTGAGCCCGTCGCCCCCACTGTGAAATGCTGCTTTATGTTAAAAGATCTAAGGAGCTTTTCACAACGCCCACAAGTTAATGCCTGAATGACACGAGGCAGCATCTTTCCCGTTAAACTCCTTGCCAATTAATCTATGTGTGAAAACTTATGCATGCGCAGGCCTAGAGGACTAATTAATAATTGTGTGTGTGTGTGTGTGTGTGTGTGTGTGTGTGTGTGTGTGTGTGTGTGTGTGGGGGGGCTCCACTCCCTTCTAATAGTTTCAGGGCGCACCGTGTCTCATATTCCACGCTGTGCTGCTCCCCGGCTGCTTTGGGCGACCAGGTTTGGTACAGCGGCCTTATCTCACCTCTCCTCTCTCTCACTTGACTGCCCAGCGGTGAGGAGGTTGCCTTTCCCCCCCTCCCTCAGTCAGCAAAGCCCTGCTTCAGCTGGATGAACGGATGCACTCGGTTTCATAGCAACCGTCTCTTGGTTGCTTCCTTTTTTTTTCAGCTCCCCACGTGGCACATTTTTTTAATGCAGTGTGTATAGTGATGAGTAACGCTGAATCATATGTATTGATCAGAATGAGCAGAACAGATTATCAGCTCGGACATGGCCAAAGTAGCAGTATTGGCAAATAATAAAATCAGTTCCTCTTGAGAGTGGGTAGCTGCCAGAGGACGCCTATGGGCTCATCAGTGCAGAAGGGTGTGCCTCCATACATTAATCCCTATAGGACACTGCAAGGATACAGAATTCCTTTTTACACAGTGGCTGCCAGGTGGGTTTCATAATCTCTGATTTCCCACAAAATCCAGCATGTTCGGCACCTCATTTGAAACAACACAGATCCCTCGTTGCACTTTATTTCTAATATTTTTTGCGGGGCTTTGATGCTCTTAGATTTTCTCTTCATTTTAACTGTATTTTTTTAAGTTGAAACACATAACCCTGAAGTTGTTTTGCCTCGGCTCGTTGATGAGCAGGCAGCGTCAAAGGGGCTGGTGGTGGTCATCTGAGCTCGAGAAATAGCAGCTGGCACATCAACACTCAATTACTTCTTTGTTGCCTTGTAGTCAGCCCAACAGCAGGCTATGTCAGTCACATGTGTTCCCTCTCTCTGAATAAGATAAAAGGCATTTGTTTGGAGCTTAGAGATACAGTAGGTCTATCTGTTTATTGCCAAGTGAGTCAGAATGGAGTCTCTTCATACTTAACTTTAAAAGGTCTGCATTCGAATTTTAGAATCAGAATCAGAACTTTTTTATTGCCATGTACATTTAGATATATGTGGAATGTGTCATGGCGGGGAGGGCAACAATAGACAATGACATTAACAACGATAAACACGTTTAGGTCAAAGCAGTCCATGTACCGAGACGAAACGTCTATTTTATGATTTTATTTTATTTTTAACAAAATACTTACAGAATCCTTGGAAACCAGTGAAGAAAAATAGACCTGCTGCCCTCTGCTCGTGTGGGATGGAGGAGTAGAGTCGAACCACTGAGTGGTGCCCTTGCCCTTGTGTCACCATGCGCGCGCTGTCAGACGTGATGACGACACCCAAGGATTTGCTGTCGATGCACGAACACATCGAACAAGGAACGGAAGTGCAGCATGAGAGAGAAAGAGAGAAGAGATGTTGTGTCAGTTAGTTAGTTGCTGATGTTGATTCTCATTATCGTTTAAGAAGAAGAAATTCGGCGGCGGATTGCCGAAGGAAGCGTGTCCTTCTAAACCGAGATTAGATAGTCCTCCTTGACTGAGCCGTCACTTCCTCCGAGAGCAGGAACCACTCAGGTAACGTTCCTCTCAGAACAACAACGTGTGAGCTAACAGGAGCCAACGAGCCCGGTGTCGAGACCCGAGTCGCTCCGTGTGCGTTTTTAGTTTAAATCACCGAAGTAGACTAGTCCGCGAGGGGGAGGACGTTAGCCGTGGCTATTTCGCGGGTTACATCACTTCAATGACGGCGACAACGCCAAGCTAACGTAAAATAATAACGACTGACGTTAACTGGTTAACCTGCCGTTAGTTGTTAGTTGGAGAACTAACTACTAATGTCAACGTTAACTAGTTAGCTATCTAGTCGGTTAAGGGTACAATTCAGGGGGTCTTACCTCGGAGCCCCTTCCTCTCTGACTGTCTTCGTAACTTGGTCCTTGGTTGGTGTTGATGCAACCACCATGTCGTCCATGTTTCGCTACAACTGCGGTACGAAAGCAGGGAGCTCAGCTATGGATAAGTTCACTTAACGCCACATATGTGGACAGAACAGGCACATAGTTGCCTGTAGCTCCTGACCCCTAGTGCCCTCTATAAGACCAGAGGGTTCATGGAGGAGCCCTTTTTCAACAACAGATACATTGTATGGTTCGTATTCATAGATAGGTGTATCTCAAATTAAACGACCAACTAGACATACTGAAACCATACAGAGCCAGGTACTGTGACAGTTATTTCTGATGTGCCCGTTGCTAAAGTATGCTCATTTTGTATTAAAGCCATTGCTGAATCTCGACATGTTTTCTGTGCCTCCTCCCCAGCCAAGATGGATCCAGCTCTACTGAGGGAGAGGGAGCTGTTCAAGAAAAGAGCTCTCTCCACTCCGGCGGTAGAGAAGAGGCAGGCGCCCTCCGACTCCCACAAGAAGAAGAAGCCCAAATTGGACAAGGAGAGCTCCTCTGGGTCCAAACATGGCGCTGGTAAGTGAGGAAGACTTGCTTTTCCTGACATGTTCATCACACTGAATGGTTTCTCTACCACTGTTGTAAATGGGTTGTGTCGGGATGAAAGCTGCTATGTACTTGTGGTGCCCATCACTGTACTTAAAGTAGTTGTAGAGATGAACCAATCCCCATGTTTAGAGCTGCTATACATTGTCCTCCGACCTCATTAATGGCTGAAGCAATATTGGATCATAATAACCTGAGTCACTCCTCAAAATCTCCATCTGTATTATCAGCTTGTGACCTTCTTAATAAGCGGAGCACAGCTTAAATTATGAAATTAACTTTTACTGAGCAGCCACTCCTTTGCGAGATAGAAACAGCATTTTTTTTTTTTACGTTTGTAAATAGAGTAGGAAAAGTGAATATCAAGCCATGAAAAACGCCTTGTACACTTTGCGATTTTAGTTGCTGTGAGAGTTCCTCAGTTGGAGTGGATCTGTTCCTTCTTCAAGAGTCCATCAGCTTAAGGCCTGTTTTCCAGGAAAGGTAGCTCTCGTCACTCCTTACTTTCCTTTGGACACTACTTTAACGGCATCTTGACCGTTGTCGCGTAGCGTCTGAGCCAACTTGGTCAATTTCGCCATCCAGTGCTGCTGTTTGAATCATCTGATTCGTAAATGGCTCCAAATACAAATTCCTCATCATCAGTAGCCTCGGGTACAGCTTCATCTCTAGGGCTTCTGTCATCAGAGTCCTCCAACACCAAAGGAAATGCTGCTCTGCACTACACTCGACTCATGCTGCTCCATGGCGTTACAGAGACAGTCAGCTAAGCTTTCCCCAATTGTGTCTGTATTTATTCAGAGTTCACAGCGAGACAGCAGGGCCATCATGTGGCCAACCAGGGTCAACACATTGCTATACCATGAATACAACTTGTAACTTGTTGACTCTTGCAAACCTCAGGCCTCTAAGTAACCAAGTTTTGTAGAGAATAACAATGCATTAAATGATTAACTCCGAAACGTTTTGCAGATACCTTCGTGCAGGAGAGTTATAGTCGTCAAAAGATTTATACGCCCTCTATGTCTTTACTACGTCCTTACAGCCACAGACACGATGTTTGGCTAATTTTCTAGAAGCAGCGTGGCATGAAAGCATGTCAATGCCACCATGCTTTCATGCCACCATAGTTGCAGAAAATTAGCCGGGTGGCGGACACATCAAGCTGTTACATTTTTACTAATTTAGCAGCTGGCTAGTTAGCCACACTTTCATACTACGTTGCTTCCAGAAAAGGAGCCACATGGCCGGCTGGTCCCTCAGGCTGGTTCCTCACCGCTAGGAGACTTCTTCTCCAGGGTTTCTGAAGCTGGGCAAGCTCGGTACAGCTAGCCAGCGAAGCAGCCTGCCAGCGGCGCGGGGGTCGGCCGGCGTATCTGGTCCCCGCCAGTCAACGTTAACGTTCTTAGGGTTCACATCACATCTGTCTTCCTAGCAAAAAAAGGCCTGTACATAAATTCAGTTACAATTTATTAGACATTTTTCCGTACAAGCCTATTAAATCATACATTGTGCTCCAGACGGCATGATCAATTTACATCACTGTGCAAGTGTCATTTCATTTGATCATGTTGCAATGTTAAACAAGTTGACGACACTGCTACACAATTTACTAAAGAACAGAGAAACGCAGGATTTATTCAAAGAAACGGTGTTGTCCAAGTGAGCTTGATCATTTGCGTGTTGCTCCTCAAATCCCCATTAGTGGAACTAGAGCTGTGTCTTTAGGGTAGGGTAGTGTTTTTCTAACCGCACACAACAAATTACCATATTTCTCATCAGCGTATTTGCAGCCACCTCAGTGCAGTATTCACAGGGCAGATGTCATAGAACAAGAATACTCTTTTCTTTATAGTTGATATTAGTGGTTATGTCAACATGGCCACCCTATGACAACTATTTCTCGCACTAATATTAATCGACCGCTCTATCGGCTTCTTGTGTATAAAAATGTGTCTTTCAGGGTCCACCCTGCGTCCAGGTGGCAGTGATTGTAGGTGTGTGAAATAAAAAGCTAATTAGACGCGCCCCAAATCAGTGACACACTGGCACCCTCTTTTTTTATGATAAAAAAAAAAAAAAAAGTCTGTTCCTTCATTCTCTGCCTCCTCCTTAACTGAGCAACTGAACCACTACACTAGTGGTCCCTTTTGTTAAGAAGTTATTTTCTCGTGGGCAACGGGGTCAATGCTGTGGTGTTGCCCTAGTTCAGAAAACCTGAATTCCTACTCTTCTCCATCCTCGCTGCCACCCTCCACCCGCCCTACACCACTTCAGTGTGTGACTCTGGCTCCTTGCACATGCTGGTCATGAGCTTGCCGCAGCCCCCCGGCCCCTCCTCCTGTAGCTGGTGGTGTGTCTTCCCTTTGGCGCAGCACCCGCAGTCCAGCAGCTCGTAGAGCACGGCCAGGGCCGCCAGAGACACCACGGTGAGGATGAAGAGCAGCAGAATGACGAAGCAGGCCACGTTCCAGCCGTCGTGGAACGGGTAGACCTCCTGGACCTGCAGGGAGAGCCGGGGTACAAGCACGGCCTCCGGGTGCCAGGGGAGGCTGCTTGGGTGTATGGCGGTAGTGCTGTTGGCCATGATTTCTGGTGTGAAACAACGAAAAACAGGGAAAGAGAGAGAGAAAAATGCGGATCGTTAAATGTCTGCATCAGGGTTTGGTTCTGGGTTTGCAGCAGAGACATTTCCTAAAATACTTTCCTTGCTGATTAGATCAAATAATATATGAAGGAGAAGAACGCCTCCTGACAAGATGATGTGCCTGACAGATAATGGACTGTTTGACAAGCGCATAGTCTAACCAGAGAATAGTTGGATGACGGTGTGTTATTGGAGCAACAAAGTTTATCTCGCAAAACAGCACGAAACCCCACTGAGGCCATCTGCTCGGAAACCAAAATAGGCTTGAATGCCTCGAAGAAAAGAATGGCTTAGCAAGGAGATGTGGCTTTTACGGCCTACAGTTTGCAACTCTTCGGCCATAACGCCCAAAAAGTCGAGGAACCGCAATCTAGTATCCGATGTAATACTCTTTTGCTGACGAAGCCAACCCTTAAAAAATCCTCTGGGATCAGCATGCCAGTGTTACCTTCTTTTTTTGCATGTTGTTTTTCTTGTTAGCGATTATTGTGTTTGTGTGTGGGGGTCACACAAATATTTTGCGTACGGAAGTAATAGATTTGTGGCGTCTCGTGTGCATGAGTGTATTTAGGGTGAGTTTCCTGTGTGGCGCCCCCAAAAGTGCCAAAATACTTCCACGGTCACACTGCAGTTCCAAAGTAGGACAGGTGAGGGGCCTGGAGAACAGAGGCGCATTCTAACGGCTGCAACTCTTTAGCGTCCCCAGCTCATAACATCATTTCATTGCCATGACAACCACCTCTTCTTACTCATGTGTTGTCCTGCCGCCCCCTTGCCCCTCCTCTTCTGGTCTCTCTGCTCACATACACAATGACAGATTGGCTCCGAAAAGCATCTGTTATACCCCTCAGGAGGAAAAAATTAGCCCCACCCCAACAAGGTTGTTGCGGGATTGTATATTGCTCTCTGGCCACACACACACACACACACACACACACACACACACACACACACACACACACACACACACACACACACACACACACACACACACTTATGCATCTCTTAATGCCCCTGGCTGGCTCCACACAGCTGTCGGACCCTCATTGATTTTTGTCTCAAGAGCTGTAGAGTCAGCTACCCACACATGCACGGATAAAACACACAGGAGTTCCTGGGGAGAGTGCAGACATTACCCATGTTTATTTAATCCATTGAGTGCCTGCTCGGTTCTCGGCCTAAATATTACAGGTGCCAAATAAAGCTCTCAGTGTAGTTATTGTTGAGGGTGAATGACATTTAGAAGACATTGTTTTTAGATCTAATATTTGCGGTTTTAGATTTCTTTAAAGCAGTGAGGAATTGACTTATGCAAAATTATACATTTAGAAAAATGTATGATTGATCCTGTGGATGCCGGATGACACATCAAAATACCCCCTTATGGTCATCATAGTGAGACCAAGAGTCTGGAGCTGATGTTCACGCTGTGGCTTATTATGGTGTGTTGATGTCAAACACGCGCGCATTATTCTGATGATGGCAATATTGGAATAAAAATATAATAAATGCACACTCACCGCTGTGTCTGGCTCAGTCTCCAGAAGATCCGAGTCAACAGATGCGGCTCTCCCGTTTGTTGGTGCTCCACCTCTCGCTCTCGTCTTCCGCTCTCCCTCCTTCGCGTTTCGCTCCTCGACCCGTTTTCTTGTTTTCTTTTTTTCTCCTCGTCATTTCCAGTGGTCGCCGCTCGCGCACCGCTGCTCGGCTTTCCCGCCCCCGCCACTCCTTTACGGCTCCTCGCGCACCGCGGCGCCCTGCCTATGCGCCATTCGTCCGCCGGTCTGCCAACTCTTGCCCCGGGTCCCGCCCACAGCGCTGCTCGCGGCGGCGGAAGGTCCCGCCCACATCCTGTAAATCATTCACTAGTCTGGTCTGCTTTCAGCTCTGATTGGCCAGAGGCCGGTCGGTCTACAGGGGGCTTGAACTCCAGCAGGGAAAACGACTGGCTGGACTGCTCTCATTTACTACTACTGCATCATTTACAGGATGCTCTTATTACATTTAGGTATAAGATAACTAGCAAGTCTAAATAACAACTCTGTGCCATGGATTTGATTAGTCATTATAACAAATTAAAAAAAATCAGCGGCAACATGAACCCGTGAATATGACCACTGCCTATTATTTATTCTACCCACATGTCTGCTGCTATAAATACTCGCTAGTCTGCCAAATGTGGGTTAGTTTGCCCCTGGAAATAGTCCCCAACTTAAAAATAAATAAATAAATATATTGTCTATCCAATCATCCATTTTCATCCACTTATCTGAAGTCGGGTTGTGGTGGCAGCAGGCTGACCCAAAGTTCCCTCTCACTTGCAATATTTTCTAGCTCATTCTGGGGGATCCCGAGGTGTTCCCAGGCCGGCTGGGAGATATAATACCTCCATCATGTTATGGGTCTTCCCTGTGGGTCTCCTACCAGTTGGGTGGGCCCAGAAAAGTGAGAATAGTGGGCGGCGCTTAGTTCAATGAAATTTCAATTTGGTTTATTTTATAGAGCCCAATATAGAAAATTACAAATTTCCCTCAGTGGGCTTTACAATCTGTACACATACGACATCCCTGTCCCAGGACCTCACATCGGATCAGAAGGAGGTATCCTGATTAGATGACTCCTTTTGACATGGAGTAGCGCCTCCTCTCTAAGGTCCCTCTTGATGACCGAGCGCCTTACCCTATAAGGCTGAGCTAGGCCACCGACGGAGGAAACTAATTTCATAGCGTATATTGTGATCCCTTTCTTCAACAAATTACCTAATAGGTAGGAACATCTAGGCTTGAGCGTCACAGACTGTACTGTGATGTTGGTTGTCGTCTTTTCGCGCGACTTGTTGACTACAAGAAAGATGCAATTAAAATGTGGCGTCCTTTGAAAATGAAAACTAGTAAAATAATGCCATTTGGGCTTAGTCCCCCGGTGCGTCTGTTTGGTCCGTAGAATCCTCTGCTGTCAACCTTTACTATCAATACTGCGTGACATTGGAAATATTTGTTCCCTCTTTCTCCACAGAGTCTAGCAATGGCAGCTTTAACATCAAGACGAGCTCTGGGTACAAGTTTGGCTGCCTCGCCAAGATAGTCAATTACATGAAGGTAAGCCCCCCCCCCCCCCCTTCATACGCAATATATTTATTTTTTTCAATTAAAGAGACCGTTATCTATCAATCCGGATACTTTGGGAGTAGTATGTATTAGCTGGATTTTAAGCTTGTCGTATCTCCATCAAAGCGCTTGGAAAGCTCGACTCGTCTGCCGTGAGTCATGTCGAGTCCGCTGCGTAACATTTGGTCCCCAGTCTTTCTCTTGGGACCGTTAACAGCTTGTTTATCATGCTGTGACACTGCAAAGAGGCAGCCGGGACCCCCCGTCACACTCGCTGTCTGAGTCACCCCCTCCCCCGGTGCGCTTACTGAAACCTGCACACTTGAATTGACAGATTTTCCTTTTAACATGGGCATTTGTTGTGCCATCTGTTGAGCGCACAGTTTCATAAACCGTGTAAAGTCCCCCGGCGTGTGTGTGGGTTCCTCTTTATGTAAATCAGTGTGTTTATCTCTCCTTCACTCAGACGAGGCATCAGAATGGTGATACACACTGCCTGACCCTGGAGGAGATCCTGGACGAGACCAAGCTTCTCGACATCAGCATGAAACAGAAACAGTGGCTCATGACTGAGGTGTGCTTCACGCGAAACATGCAATACCGTATGTGCATGGGGGTGTTTATTCCCTTTGTTTTTTAAAGAGAGGAAAAGGTGCAAAATAACAGTGTTGTGGGAATTATCATATGCGTTTACATAATAGTTCTGTTGCAACACAGAACAACGTTTGACGATGTTGATGTTGTGAGGAGATCAACTGGAGACTCACAATGTCTCCCAAGCCCAATCTCCACCGTCAGGGTTTAGCGCCGTCAAATCATCGTGTGTTTGAGGGGTCTCTCGCAGACTTGTGGAGCGCTTTGTGAACCTCCTTAAGTGAGACTAATTTGTGAAAATGGGCTATACAAATAAACTGAATTGAATTAAGATGCAGACTTTGCCCAAGGGAATTACCCACAATGCAATGTTGCCAGTGGAAGCATGGAGACGTAAAAAAAAGGTAAGAAAGAGGACCACGCATGTGTTGAACCTGGCAAATTACATTTACTCAGAAACATGAAGGATTAAAGATGGAATATAAATTCAAAGTCTATATTACACAGACGTATTCATCAAATGTGGAATTTTGTTCTTGAAGCCTTGTTGGCATAAACAATTGCATAGATTATTTGAAAGGACCTGTCATCTTGTGAGTTCAAATCAGGGAGTAAAAAGTAAAACATAAAGACACATAATTTGCCATGTGATCTTTTTGACCTTTTATTGACCTTGTCTTGGTCTCATGATATGTTGCAGCAAAGTGTTGTCCCATTCTTATTCACACCATTTCAAGCCCTTGCAGCCTCTCACACTCCACCACTTAACAGGTGATGTCAATACATCCCAGAGGGTTCAGGATGTAAGGCCTTGGTGTGTGTGTCACAGTGACTTAAAAACCTGACGTCCGCTGCGTCCCCCTCTCTGACAATGTCAGGCTTTGGTCAGCAACCCGAAAATCTTCGTCCGGGATGGGACGTACGGCTTCAAGCCCAAGTACAACCTGAAGGACAAGAAGGCCCTGCTGAGGCTGCTGGACAAACACGACCAGCTGGGCCTGGGAGGAGTGCTGCTGGACGACGTGGAGGAGGGGCTGCCCAACTCGGCCAAGGCCATCAAGGTAGCGCGATGAAAGTACAAAGAAACCCGCTGAAAGCACGACACTCCGCTATGTTCATCGATAGAAGGGGACATGCCTCTCTATGATGACTGAACACAGTGGAGACTAAACAATAAAGACATACGAGCAGAAACTTGAGCCGTCGTGCGTTCGCAGGCTTTGGGGGACCAGATCATCTTCGTGACGAGACCCGATAAGAAGAAGATCCTCTTCTACAACGACAAGCACTGCCAGTTTATCGTGGACGAAGGTGAGTGAGATTTCTCTGTCAGCAGTAACACGTCTCTCTCTCCCGGTGCCTGTCTCCCGGCGGTATTTCCGTCTCTTACTGACTGTATTTATAAGATTTGGATTTAGATTTCTCCCAATCCATTTGTTATCATTGGAACATACGTTTAAATTAATGGTCAGATAAGATGTTTATTGACTTGGTCAATCAATAACATAATATCCATACATCTCTATATAGATAAATGGATATGATGCACTCCGCATGTATACAAACATAAATTGTCAGACAAATTCCACTTCCCTTTCATCAAGGCCCGGGTCGTTATCTAATGTGTTGGTCAAAACCATGAAACAAATGTGTGACTATCTCTTGGGTTGGTATGTTTAAAAATGTGTCTCCTAATCCTAGAATTCCAAAAATTGTGGAGGAGTGTTCCAGTTGATTCCATAGATGACGAGAAGATTGACGAGTACCTGAAGAAACAAGGCATCTCCTCCATGCAAGAAACCGGACCAAAGAAAGTGGTGAGTGCCCTCCCACCTAACTTCAAAACTATATATATATACACACACACATTCCCTGGTTTATTTCACTAGGACAATTGAACAATGATGTCTGTAAGTTGTCAATCAAGCATGTTGATCGGGGCCGATTGTTTCTGTGCTCCCTGTGCAGTTACCAGTTAAGAGAAAGAAGCAAGGTGGGCAGAGGAAGAGACACTTCAAGACCCACAACAACCACTTGGCAGGCGTTCTGGAGGACTATTCGGAGGGCGTTCCCGTTAAGAAGTGAGACCGGGTGCCCTGATGAGAAGAGACAGAGGCCCCGTGCCACGTGACAACAGAGACTTTTTCATGGCAGTCTGTGAGGCTTATTCCCCCCCGCCCCCTTTTCCTTGCACACCTGTGAGCAGTGGTCGTGTATTACATGAAGTAAACAGCAGCTGTGTTGTGGAATCATTTTACGTTTGGTTATTGATCAGTAGAAGAGGTACAGAGACATTTAACCAAACAGCACCATCCTTACAGGGCGCCACTGTTCCTATCCGGAAGAGTTTTCATTTTATTTAGTTCATTGCAGAGAGGGGTGTCGGTGCGTGGGTTTGGAAGCTTTTATTTTGAAGGACAGCCGTCCTCATCTGACTGCAACCACTTTTAATAGGAGTAGCAGGAGATGGGCGTGTGATGTGCATCACATTGGGCTCCCTCATCCAAGCATGAACCATCTTCCTTCTTGTGGGCTTTCAGAAGTATTTGAATTAATTTTACTTCGCAGCGCCATGCAATGTAGTGGTTTACAATAATTAAACTTTTTGGAACATTTTTTAATAAATGACACTGTTAAAAGAGATTGCTCTGTTGCTTGATTCACGTGCACTGCTGTGACTTTTAGATTGGTGAGAAGCCATACATCAAGCGTTGCATATAAAAAATGTCTCATTTAGTGTAATGTTGATAAACACCAACTCTAAATGTGATGTGTTGTTACTGCACGCTTTACGACCTAGTAATGAAATGACAAAGCACAACAACATTCCTGAGGTTATTTAATCAATCATAGAAAAGGGTGCATGAGCTCAGCAAGACAAAGATGAAATGCTTTGTGGTTAGAGTAGAAAATATATAAGTGACAAGCTCGGTACATATTATATATTTATATACATTCGTGCTTCCTTCTTAAACAACCTATTTAAAGACATGTTTGCCAGCCATGTACAAGTCGACTTCAAAAGCATTAGTTACTTTCTAGCTGGCGTTGTGGCCGGCTTTAACTGTTTTTTTCAGATGGTGGTAGTTGGGCAAAATCTTCATGAGAAAGTCCAGCTGAAGAGTCTGGGGCTGTAGAGGCGAGAACACACACATTCATAAGATCAGGACACTGGGGAATTTTGAAATAAATGGCACTAATAAAACCACAGATCTGAAATGGCATGACTTAAAAAATCCTGTATGTTTACTAATTGTTTTTACTTGCAGATGTACACAGTGATGTCCAAAACCTAATGTAAATATGTTATTTGTGTACTGTTATAGCATTAGAGGAGAGCCGTATAGACATCACACATTTACTATGTATTTCACACAGGATACTGTTGCACTAACCATGGTTGAAACGCTTTTAATATTTCAATATATACATATATGTGGAAGCTCTCGGAGATCAGAAGATGGGATTTGATCTGACGAGCAAGATCTGTGATCATATGAACACGAGTGCAGGGCCCATTCAGAACTGGCAACCGCTCATTGAAACGACTCCACACTCGACGCTGCACTACCTGAGCGATACAAGTCGCCGCATCTGAAGTCCATCGAATGAGCGGCTGTAGCGAAACTTGAGAGGTGAAGAAACTCATCTCCATCAAGTAGATGACCAATGTGTTTAGCAGGGATTTACCATGGCGCGCAATAAGTATGACGTTCAACTGATTTATTTTTTGGTGGAACTTAGCAGGTCATGCATTCCAGCTCACTGTCCATGGTCAGTATTAAGTTGTCAGAATTCTGTGCTCCAGTTGTTGACACTTCAAAGAAATTACCTTGCCAGAATTACTAAACGGACATTGTCCGTCTGGACAGTTGCCACATACAAGAGAGGGGTGCACAATGACTAAAACCTGCACAATTGTGATGCAAAATACCAACACGGGCTACTTCCTCCAGCTACCAATGACTTTAAGCAACACCTTAATGATCCACCTGTGAGAACAACAAAAACGGCTGTAATGGAACACGGGGGTACCTGCGGTTTCTCTGTCTGAACCCGCCTCATACAGCCGGAGCCATAGATGACCGTGTTCTCGGGTATGACCTCACAGGTGTTGACCTGGCAGAAGGCTCCGATGATACAGCCGCTGGTGAGGATCACGTTCCTACCGACATCAGCTAGACAACAAAAGAGAGAACATTTTGATGTGTGTCTCAATCACATACAACTATGCACTGCAGTTATTACATATGTTCAAGGCGTATTCTCATAGCGATCCAACAGAGGTGGGCTTACACACACATGAACCGACACTGAAAGAAAACAAAAGAGACAGACATCCTACCTTTGGATTCAATCACGTTGTTGTCCCCAATTTTCAGAGCTTGTGATACTGTAAGATGTCAGATAAGGCTTTTTAAAATGTGTATATATGTTTACAATTTGAAATAATTTGACTTCTACAATAAGACTGTGGAGACCAGTCAGAAAAGGATACCGCAGCCAACTTCAAACACATTGTTAATGCCGATGGTCATCGTCTTTGGCTCCACCTCAGACTCTGGTGTGATGTTTTCTGGGTAACTTGTGGGTTGAGAACAAAACGAGTTGGCAAAGATGACCCATCTTTAACAGTGTCGTAGCCTGCGTGTTGTACACCCAGGCACAAGGGATCTTGAATTACCCATTGATGATCAGGGCTTGCTCCTCGATCAAATTGCCTTCTCCAATCACGATGGGTCCTGCCTCTGCGATGATGCGTGCTTTTGGGTGGACTACTGTCCTGGGGCCTGAGGAAATATAGATAATTTAAACAAATGTATATATACTTTAGTAAAAGTACCGTTACAACGAGTTTAATGCGATTCGAGGTGAACAAATGCAAGTTTTACTAAGTCAGCAGCGACGACTTGTAGTTATCAAAACCTCTTACCTATGGTGACGTCTCCTCTAATTTCACTTTCAACACAAACCACGGCTCCAGCAGCTATTTTGACACTGAAAGAACATAAACATGATAAAGTCAAACAGTGACCGAGGACATGCGAGGGATTAAAAAGGGTGAACATGTGAGCTAACGTTGCTAGCTAGCCCTCTAAACAAGATACGCCGTTACTTTATTGTGACCGTTTTGTCACTTTTTTATTTGTTATTAACTTTAAGCTTAGCGGTTATACGTCATGAACTGGCTTTACCTTTTCTGAGCATTTGGTTTATCAGCCATTGCGACGGATGAAACCCGAGGGGAAGCACGGTTGAATTCACTCGATTATCGATTCGGTGTCCTTGCTGTCACATCGCAATGCGCATGGGTCGGTTGACTCAACGATACCGTGGATATTACATTACATTACATGTCATTTAGCAGACGCTTTTATCCAAAGCGACTTATAATTATACTATTCTAACAGGATGATTGTCTGGTTCAAGATGGGATTTGAGCTCAGCTCACTTGAGAAACCATATAGTGTGTACACAATAATCAGGATGAGACACTAAAAAAACATAAATACAGAAAAAAACTGCTAAAAAAAGAAAACATTCCGTAATAAATACGCTTCATGATTCATCACACACACTTGGTCATATGTTATGGCAGCAGTCTGATAGATGTAAAAACAGTTGTGGGATTAACTTTCACCGGCGACTCCCGTTGAGGGCGACCGACAGGTAAATTCGCGTTAACAATGTACTTTGACCCTCGTCGCTCCCACTACAATGTCAAAACAAGGGAGACTCGGAAGTGGCGTCTGCTATGGCAAAAGGGAAACTAAAGAAGAAGCCAGAATATACATCTTCAGTCTCGGGGGTGGCCCAGGCAAGCCAGAAAGAAATGACACTCCAGGGGGAATGTTTTTCTCTCATCGCCGTCCTCACGTTGGTCGTAGCCGTTTGCGTGGTGCCTCTGACAGCTGAAATATCTCCATGTAAGTATGTGTTTGTGGAAATTAACTTGACAGCAGCGCAGGGCTTCGCATCAAAGTTGTCTATAGCTAGCAGTTTAAGGTAAATTCACGAGAACTACCGAACTAGGTTAGTTAACTAACGCACATCACAACTTTACATTACGTTCTCCCTCATCGTCAAAAGGATGTTTGGTGGACACGTCGTTTAAGTAGTTGACTATTTAGAGTTAATTCATTTAAAAAAACGGTTAGCTCGAAGCTAACTGTAGTGTTAGCTCAACTCAAACATAGTTACAACCCCCAACAAACTGTTGTTGGTCCATGACCCTCTCTCCCGGGGGGGAGTAGCTAGTTTGATGGATTAATACAGCATGTGACCCCAGAGGGTTGATCAGCTGTAGCCGTAACTTCAGCCAGCTCACATGCTTTGCTCTGGCTGTCGCTCGCGGTTGAGACTGGGCAGTTGTAGTTTTGCCCTCGGACTACCCTGACGGCAAACTCTGACTCTGCTGTGGACTGGGCTTCTCTGTCGGAAAGGGCAGCAGATAACCATCTGTACGTGGTAAGTAACACATAGCTCGCTGCACAGATGTAGCCTCTGCGAAGGTTTTAAAAAAGATGAAACATGGAGGCTGGAGATTATTTTTTTGCGCTTGTGTTTAACCGGAGACCCATAACGCGCTGCAATCGGTTTTGAGTTGGTTCACCTGAATACTGATCACAAGGTTTGTCACTTGATGCGGTTACATCTTTTCTGCGAATCCTTCCTCCAGCTGGCCTCTCTCATCATAAGCACAAAGCCCTGAAGATGGATGAGGCCATTCTGACAGTCAACAATGAGCTGAATGCTGAGGTGGTGGTGTCCTGGGTGTCAGAGCGATGCTATCGGGTAAAGAAATACACACACAAACACACACATACACGGACACACACGGCAGATATTCTCCTGCATCGATTCTGTAGCGACGTGGCTTGCTTCAGACAAGGATGGTGATCTGATCTGGACCCATTGTGTTCCCATGCTCTAGTGTTTGTACCAGCAGCTGGGGGTGCTACCCGCAGCGCTCAATCCTGGCCAGCACAGTTCTGCAAACTACATCATGAGCACACAGCATGAAATTACACTACAGCTGATTAGTGCCACTGTGAACAAGGAGCTCTGCACGTGAGTTAAAGTAATATGACATTGGAATCGCTTCTTAAAGTCTCATTTCCTGTAAATATATAAATTAGCCCAAATATGTTTTTTACTAAATATATTACACCACATTTCTTAGTTGTACCATGCTGTACAACCTCATGGATGTGATAGTACAGCTGGGATAATTATGAATGGAATATAACAGTCATGGGTCTTCACAGCTCTACCTCCCAGCTGAGATGCACAAGCACATCTTAAATATCATATTCCATTGCCTCACTGTCCAGAATATGGGGTCATTTTTACAAAAGCAGATTGTAAAACATTGCAGTGAATGTAATTTAAATTTACTGGCATTTATCAAGTATTTTTATAGTCTTATAATCTTTTTATTGGATTTGTTTGGCGCTAAATAAGTAAAACCTAAATGATGTATTTGACGAACGATAACTTTTCTTCCACGTTTAATCAGGCTGATTAAAGTGCATTAAGTGTAGTGCATTAACTAGCCGTGTTGATATTAAAACATTGTTGAATGGATATCTACATATACAGAATGAAAGATCCATAGAATGACTGACCGAGCATGTACATACATGTATCGGTCATCATTGTTTTTCATTTCAGGGTTCCATTCCACTTTGGGGAGCATGGGAACTACTCCCTCTGGGTAAAGAATCTGAACGATTCCCCGGTGGTCAACTGCTCCTTGGTGACCGACGAAGGACCCGTCAACAGCTACATACGTGAGTCTCTCATGCGTGTGCATGACATGCATATATCTCGAGTCATTGGATGTCTTAATGCTGCAGAAAACAACATGGCACGTTGAAGTGATCCTCTCTCTCCCCCGTCCTCTTTAACCAGCGATCTTGGTAGCTTTCCTTATCTTCGCTGGGCTGGCCTTGGCTTCTGCCATCGGAACAAAAATATTTGGGTAAAGTGATAAATCTCTCTTTGTCTCTGTCTCTCTCTCTCTCTGTCTCTGTCTCTGTGAGTGATCCTAAATTGGTCGATTTCCCTCTTGTCCAGGCTTGACGTAGTGAAGGGCATCCTGTTCCGAATCAGCAGCTCCATGGAGACCGAGAGGCTCATCAACTCGGTAAGTGTTTGTGTGGCGAGGATATTTATTCCAACCACAAACTCTACGACACGATTTTGCCCAGGTTGCATTTTTATTTCTGCAATTTTTTTAAACATAGATTTGAAAACAAATTTAAACAAAATGCGTTATTTATGATGCATGACTTGGCTCTCGGGGGGCCGTTACAATGAGAATGCTTGACGTTTTTAATTTACTCTTTCATAATACACTTGTAGTGGTGAAATCTCCATGGGAATCAACCCTGACTTGTAAAGTCCAGTTTTGATATCATCGTTTCTTCGTTCAGGAGCTGGGCTCCCCTGGCAGGACGCTGTCCCTCGTTGCTGACAACATCCTGCCTCCAGCCCCCAGCCCCAGCAAGAGGCTGCGATCCCTGGACACATTCCGAGGGTAAGCCCCTCCCCCTTCGTCAGCCCTGCAGCTCGGCGTTCACAAAGACAGACATTAACTGAATTGCCGTTTGTCCTGATCTGCTAAATGATGTTTATTTTGGGATGAACTGAAACTAGAAATATGATTACTTAACGTCTGACGATGAGCCGCGTGGCTGCATCTCTCACTTTAACAGCGATTCATCGATTGAAGCAAATCCGTCCGTGTAACCTTTGTCTCGTGATGCATAACCTCAGCAACTTTTCCTCTGTGACGCCAGCTTGTCCTTAGTCATTATGGTGTTCGTGAACTACGGAGGAGGGCGGTACTGGTTCTTCAGACATGAAAGCTGGAATGGTGAGGCCCCACCCAGTTCTACCGCTGCATTTTATAATCACGTCGGAAATAAATCGCAGATCATTTTATTGCCTGGCTTGGCAGTGCGGCTCGATATATATTTAGTAATCTATGTTGTTTCTTCCCAGGCCTGACTGTCGCCGATCTAGTCTTCCCTTGGTAAAAACCTTTTTAATGCGATCGCCACCTTCCCATTCCCGATGTCTCTGTTTGATCTCACCCTCTCCATTTCCCCTCTACCTCGCCAGGTTTGTGTTCATAATGGGGACTTCCGTCGCCCTGTCGATCAACTCCATGCTGCGCACTGGCGCCACCCGCCTCTCGCTGCTGAGGAAAGTGGCGTGGAGGAGCGTACAGCTCTTCGCCATCGGTGTTTTCATCATCAACCCAAACTACTGCCAGGGGCCGCGTGAGTATGAGCACGCCACCTCGTGCCTTCCTCTTTAATATTGCAAATGTTGATCTTGTTTCTGCCCCGCGGTGACACTCGCCCACTCCACAGTATCTTGGGACAACCTGCGGATCCCTGGTGTGCTGCAGCGCCTCGCCTGGTCCTACTTGGCTGTGGCCTGTCTGGATCTGTTGGTGGCAAGAGGCCATCTCGACATCCTCACAACGGTTAGCCAACGCACAGGTTCTGATGTCATGGATCTCTTGTTCCCTCCCAATTCATTTTCATTTGCTTTTGAGTGTAGGATGTCTCTGCCCCCCAGGAGGCTTGGTGGTCCCCAGGCCTCGACGTCTTGCTGTACTGGCCCGCCTGGCTGTGTGTGCTTCTCTTAGAAGTGGTCTGGCTGTGCCTCACTTTCCTGCTTCCTGTGCCAAATTGCCCAACGTGAGTGAAACCGGGCATGTGTGTGAAAAGAGAAACACTCAGCAAAGCCACAAGGTTTTAACCACTTCTGGAAATGATTTTGTCTACGTGTCCTTTTTTGGTGTTTTTGTATGCGTTTGTGTGATTATCAGGCAACGCCTTTCATGAGTGTCTATCAGTATGTCTTTGGTTCAGGCCCAGGTTTTAATATGGTCTGTCATTGAAATATATTTATGGAATTGCACAGCCAACATCATAAAGGACATTGTATGATTATAAACAGTTAAATAACCTTTTAAAAATGTAATCCATAGTGTTTTCAAACCCTTAATCCAATGTTTCCTTGGCCCACTGGTGAGACTCAGTGCACCATCTAGTGGGCTGTGGAGTTACGGCCAAATGGTTCGATTTAGTTTGATAATATTAAATACGTTGTATGTTCCAAGTATTTTTTTGGTCATTGACAAAGCTATGGTATATATATATATATATATATATATATATATATATATACTTAACAATTCAAAGAAAGAAGAGAAAAAAAAGAGTTATTCAAAGCTTTTAAATGACCAATTGCGTGTGTTTTTACCATTGCAAGCTGGTACATGTTACCTCAGATATGGCAATTCAAAATGTCTGTTTTTTTAATAAAAAGAAAGTTGATTCCCACATTTGACAACACTGACTTCTTCTCGCTCTGAACAGAGGCTATCTGGGTCCAGGTGGGATCGGGGACATGGGCCAGTACACCAACTGTACCGGTGGAGCGGCCGCTCTCATTGACCGGTGGCTGCTTGGAGAGAGCCACATCTACCAGACTCCCTCGTCACGGGTCAGTGACCGGCAACACAACCCAGCCCTTTGTGGTCCAGTTAGCTTGAGTAGGTTTTAAATCCTGTTTCCTTTCCCCTCCACCCCCAAATACCCCCAAAAAGGTGATTTATTCAACTGGTATGCCACACGATCCAGAAGGTGTTCTCGGCAGCATCAACTCCATCCTCATGGCTTTTCTTGGACTGCAGGTATGTCTATTTGCCCGGTTCTCTCATCTTTCATTATTTTGTGTCTCCTGATTTTATTTATATTTCTGATGTCGCCTTTCGAATGATATCATCATAATTCTATTTTTGATGGCCCCTTAGGCTGGAAAAATAATCTTACACTACAGAGATCTCCACACCAGTATAATGTCAAGATTACTCATATGGGGTCTCCTACTGGTAAGCACCGCATTATCTTTGTTCAATAGGATCCTCGTCTCGATGTTTTATTTTGCTTTCCTGAGAGAGTGATGAAGTCTCTTGTGACACACAGGGAGTCATATCAGCAATTCTGACCAAGTGCTCCACCGACCAGGGCTTCATTCCCGTCAACAAAAACCTCTGGTAAAGTGTGCTTAGTGATTTTAATTTCTTTAAGTACTAAAGGGCATACTTGATTGTGGTTCTGATTCTAGTACTTGTTCTGCTATCTGTTTCTTCTTTCTTCTGTTCCTGCTATAATGTATGTTTTGTTGAATTTTGAACACATACATATTCCACCAGAAAATAGGAATCTAAGAGTGTAATAAGCTTACATGTTTGAGATTACCGGCACATAGTCAGCCTTTTTTTTAATGTAGTATCTTTCTGGAGTTTGTTGTTGTTGTTGTTGTTGTTGTTGTGTCTTTTAGGAAAGTTAGATATGATAGACTTAAGAGACAACCCTCCAGGGATATTCGTGATGAATGAACGCCCATTTCCATCCTAGGTCTCTGTCCTACGTGACGACGCTGGCCTGCTTTGCCTTCGTGCTGCTGGTGCTGGTCTACTACACAGTGGACGTGAAGAGGTGGTGGTCTGGGGCCCCTTTCTACTACCCTGGTGAGCCGATTATAGACCAGCAGGCCTGAACCCAGACTATTGTTTTCTTTATTACTTTAAATTAATTAGATGTGTGACGTTGTAGTTCAATAATATTTAAATCAATGATATTTAAATCCACTCAAGGTATGAACTCCATCCTCGTGTACGTGGGTCACGAGGTGTTCGAGGAGTACTTCCCCTTCCGCTGGACCATGGCCAACAGCCAATCCCACGCCGAGCACCTCACGCAGAACCTCGTGGCCACCTCCTGTTGGGTCTTCATCTCCTACATGCTCTACAGGAAGAAGATTTTCTGGAAGATTTAAATGATGGGACCCTCCGGGGGAAAAGCCAAAGACAGAATTGAAACATTTGGCAAGCGGGAAACTGAAAACCGATCAGCTTTGGAAAATATGCTGGTTCTCTGTCTCTGGACATTTATTTTTATTTCAGTCACTAAATTAAAAGGCTTTTTTTTCCCCTTCGAAAGATCTTCAGCTACAAAGCGGCTGCCAAATATCTTAACTGACTCGGGAAGAGCGCGTCCAAGGCTGGCGATGGGAATTTGTAATTACTGACTTTGTTGATCTGCCATCTGACGGCATTTATAGGCGCTTGGTTTTCATTCCTCATCTCGCACCGCAGCAGCAGGCTGTTGCCGTGGTGGTTTGTTGACTTCCCCTTAGGAGAATCCCCGCTGCCATCTTCAGTGCTGTCGCATTACTCTGAAAAGCTGAAGTGTTTTTTTTGTATGTGAGACTGGCTCTTCAAGCGCAGGGGGAGGCATTACATGATGCACCCCAGAGAGAGACAGAAAGAAAGAAGACTGCTCGCCACTCGTTATTTCCACTGCAGAGTGGAAGATGGAAGTGATATTTAAAATGAGAGGAAACCAGGATGTGGTGTGACATATGAAGCGCTGAGGAAGTGAAGGAGGGCATGTCAGATGGCTTCAATGCTTGCTTTGCTTTTTCTTTTTGTTGGTCCATGCCAAGGCCTGCATGTGTAGGAGTTATTTTTTGGCCAGTCTTTTTTTTTGGGACTGACCTTTTATATTTTGTAACCCTTTTCATGTTGGCATTGACACAAGTGATTTATTGTCCCTTCCTCTTGCCGAAAGTTTACCATTTCTATTCCATTGCCATGTCCAGTAGTTGTAATTGTTGGGTTTAGAGAAGTAGCGATCAAACTGTTGCCGCTCTCACAGTACTGTACACATTCTACGATTAGCAGATATTACTTTTATTACCACAAGATCATGTTAAGTCTGTGAAATATCCAAATGCTGTGGGTGATTTATGGAGTAATTTTTCACCCTGTACTCTCAATTTATATCAATTGTGACAAAATGTATATACACTGTTTTTATATTCACCATTAAAAAATGAGTTTATGTAATAAAATTGTAATATCTAAAACATTGCTGCTTGACTTCCAATGTTCTAATAATGTTTCTCTTATCAGTCTTTAGGACCTTTAAGCATTCTGACTTTCTAAGTGTAATGATTACCATGTATATAACATGCCACATGAAGTCTATATAAGAATATATATTTTACAAAGTTACAGTTCACGTCACATTATTTATCTTCAAGCTGTGTTTCCAGCTCTTCTACGTGGAGACGGGTGTAGGTTGCTTTATTGCTCAATAAGCCGTGGGAATCGAGTTACAGTGCGGGTGCCTTGAGAGAGAAGGGGGGGTGGGGGGAAGCGAGTTGTGAGTTGCTCGATCTCGCGATAAAATCGGTCTCTCTTCATTCGTGTCTATTGTGAGAGTTTTTGCGCTCTCGCGCGATTTTGCAACTTTCCCACGCCTGTTGTTTTGGCGTCTGCCCGTCGCCCCTCCCTCCCTCCCTCTCCTCACCCCTTTGCCCCGTCACATCTCCCCCCTCTTTTCGCTCCCCCTGCTCTTCCTACCAGTCTGCTCCTTCTGTTGTGCCGCTGGCTTTGGCGAGGGGGCTTTTGGGGGAGGGATCTCGCGATTGTTGGACTCCTCTTTTTTTTCTTCTTTTTTTTCGGAGGGGGGGGGGGGGGTGTGGAGGGGTGGGGGGGCAGTTATTTGGAAGATGGCGCCCGTTGTTACGGGGTAAGTGCTCAAATTCAAAGCATAATGATATTAAAAGTGTCGCCACTCCCTCGTGGTGCAACGCCGCCGGTCCGCTGTGTTTTAGAGGGACGTTTTCGGACGTTAGGAGTGTCGCTGCGACCCCCGTAAAGCTAACCGCACGCAGTGCTACTTTGCGGCTTGACGTGGGGTCAGTTACGCTAAACTATTCTCCGTAGTATTTTTTTTTTGTATCTGCCACTTGTTGAGTTGTCGCGCAACGTGGGTCGTTTCAAACTCTTTTTTTTAAACTTTTTTGGGGGGCCATAAACAGTTTGGCTTCTTTTTTCTTTTCTTTACTCGGACAGCCTGCTGCGTCTGTTTTTTAATGTGTGTTTCTACTGGCGTGAGTTGAGCTCCGCTACCGACGAGATACCTCGACAAAACGAACGTGTCACTCCGCGCAGCGCGGCACCGTTAACGTGCTTCAAGAAGTACAGCGGCTTGCGGTCACGATAATTAGCCTCCGCAGACACTCGTCCGCGCACATTGGTCGGTTTAATGTCGCGGTTCCTCTTTAAAGAGGAGCCCGACAAGATAAGTTATACGCCGACATTATCATTGGGTAATAAAAAAAAAATGGTCAGAAACCAATAGAGGTGAATCCTTTATTAATGCTTATGTCTGCGTTATTACACCCTTTATACGCGCTGTGATAGCGCCAGAGCCTCTCGGTGACCCGCAGACGTCACTAACATGCCATTTGCCAACTCACCCCACTTTCTGTCAAGCTTGTTGTTTGTTGTTGTTGCCGTCTCTTCCACATTACCCCAGCACCGAAACCACATGTAAGCAACCCTGATGTTTTCTGTTTGGCAGGAAGTTCGGCGAGCGACCTCAGCGTTTGACAAGGTAGAGAGAGAGAGAGAGAGAGAGAGAAAACACCCAAACACATTACAATCAGTGCAAACAACTTGAGTCACGGAGATGTTTTATGTAATTTGTTTCTGTCTTCTGTTTGTCCCACCCCATCTTTTCAGGGAGGCTATGAGGAATTACTTGAAGGACAAAGATGACCAGACGGTGCTCATACTGCACGCAAAAGTTGCACAAAAGTCATACGGCAATGAAAAGAGGTCGGTGTGGGAGGCTTTTGATGGCGAAGTCTCAAGTACACTGTATGTTGTTGTTATTTAGTTGTTTTAAAAAAAATAACGTCTGCTCGCGTCCGCCAGGTTCTTCTGCCCTCCGCCCTGCGTGTACCTGATGGGCAGCGGCTGGAAGAAAAAGCTGGAGAACATGGAGAAGGAGGGCTGCACGGAGCAGGAAGCCCAGCCCTGTGCCTTCATCGGGATAGGCAACAGCGAGCAGGAGATGCAGCAACTCCACCTGGAGGGAAAGGTGGGTCAGGGGGTGGGGGTTGATTATTATGTCTGGGTGGCTGACTGGCGGTTTCACTTGCTTGCATTCATTTCCTAGATGGAGACAAGAGGGAAGTGAAAAAGGGACACAAACAAACAAAAACAAACCTAACCTGTATGTATTACACCCCCCTCCCCCCCTTCTCACACCAGCACTTCTGCACGGCGAAGACTCTGTACATCAGCGACTCGGACAAACGGAAGCACTTCATGTTGTCGGTGAAGATGTTGTACGGCAACAGCGCCAATATCGGCTTCTTCCTGAGCAAGCGGATCAAGGTCATCTCCAAGCCCTCCAAGAAGAAGCAGTCCCTGAAGAACGCCGACCGTGAGTGGAACCCGCTCGAAGGAGACGGCTGTATGTGTTCGTCACGCACGTGGCACTTATCGCTCATCCTATGTTCACCCCCCCATTCCAGTGTGTATAGCTTCAGGAACTAAGGTGGCGTTGTTTAACCGCCTGCGCTCCCAGACGGTCAGCACCAGGTATCTTCACGTGGAGGGGGGGAACTTTCTAGCGAGCTCCCAACAGTGGGGAGCCTTCTACATTCACCTCCGTAAGTCTTTATCTGCACTTTCTGCGACGCACCATTTTTCTTGTCCTTTTTCTTCTTCTTCCTGTGTGCCTCCACCTACTTGAATGCAGAGAGGAAGTTCCACACATAGGAATAAGATTTGTGTGTCGTTTTTTTTAATCAGTGGACGACGAGGAATCTGAAGGGGAGGAGTTCGCCGTGAGAGACGGCTACATTCATTACGGCCAGACGGTCAAACTGGTCTGCTCCGTCACGGGCATGGCCCTGCCCCGACTGGTACGCACGCGTCTGTGTCCCTTCATTACGTCAGTTGTGTTGTCGTTTGCCACAACAACAAGAAACGAGCGCAACCACGCCACTTTGTGTGCTCAAAGTACTCGTAGTGTGTGGATTGTGTTTGTTCTGCTCACTCGTGTACATGGTTTGTTTCCTGATACGTGTGTGT
Organism: Liparis tanakae; assembly: GCA_036178185.1. Taxonomy (NCBI): domain Eukaryota; kingdom Metazoa; phylum Chordata; class Actinopteri; order Perciformes; family Liparidae; genus Liparis; species Liparis tanakae. The sequence continues at coordinate 13,575,632 of CM070110.1, read as the reverse complement.
ATGTGTGTGTATGTGTGTGTGTGTGTGTGTGTGTGTGTGTGTGTGTTTGTGTGTGTGTTTTCCTCGGTTCCTCAGGTCATTCGCAAAGTGGACAAGCAGACGGCGTCAATGGACGCAGACGACCCGGTGTCCCAGCTTCACAAGTGCGCTTTCTACTTGAAAGATACCGACAGGATGTACCTTTGTCTCTCGCAGGAGAGGATCATCCAGTTCCAGGTGTGCAATCTCTCACACACACTCACACACACGCACACACACGGTTGGCAACTAAACCATTTGTTTATCATAAGAAATGTGACTCACCTTTTTTCATTTGCAATGTTTTTGAAGAAGAAAGGATGTCTTTGTTAGAACATGTGTTTATGTTGTTTCTGGTAAGTAAGAACCAAAACATTGTATCAGAAGTGTGAGGCGTCGCTCAGTGGTTCTTGGACTGTGACCAGGATTGACAGGAGAGGGGCGGAGCTAAGTACAAGCGAATGCTGAATAAGAAACTTTTAACTGTAAATAAACGTTACATTTAACTTTCATGAAGCGAGAACGCGCTGGAAACGGGTTTACGTTGTAAGATGAAAACTCCGACCACTCCCAGACGGAACAACGCAGGGGTGGCAGCCTGTCGCTCACAAGGTCGCCCCGCCCTAAAGCACACCCTGCTTTACGGTCTATTTGTCTCTGGACCAGCATTTACTAAATGAACATCGTGCTCTATTGAAGAAGACTTGAAACGTAGGATTTAGACTATTAATTCATTTTTACAATCTTATTGAGGAAATAAATCAAGAGTCATTTTCTCATAGATTCCTCTAAAATCTGACTTGTTTTTACAAGCAGACAAGTCGCCCCCTGAAGGTCAGTAGAGAGGACGCAAGCTTTAACTCCCCTACCCAAGCCCCTCGTATGAGTGTGTACCTCGTGGTGTGTTACTCCCGTGAGGTTTCTCCCTGTGTCTGGCTTCACAGCCGGTATGTGTTGGGAAACGAGTTCCCGCACTACAGCTCTACTCTTTTCGTTCCAACTAGAGATGCTCCGATCAGCATTTTTGGGGCCGATCACCAAAGTCATGATCGGCCGATTGACGATCACAGAATGTCAGGAGAGTGGTCATCTTTTATCTTTAATCTAGCAGAGCTCACTTTGTTTAAAAGGCGGCCGCTATCAACCAGCGGTTAGTCCGTTTAGGGACAGGTCCACCTTCATGTTGCAGCCGTAATACATTCATAGTCGTTGTCTGTATGTCTTGTTATTTATCATTTCTGTAGAAACCACGGTCATCAGTCATTCATATTCATCCTACCAGTTCATGTCTTGCGAGTGTGTGTGTGTGTGTGTGTGGGAAATAAATACCGTCGTAGCGTAGATCCAGGCAGGCTAGCAGGTGACGGAACCCGTTAACCTCCACAGCAGATGGAGGTTGTCCATCGAGGCAAAGTAACTCCATCATTTTCTGCGTGATTTCTTTCCCCTCCTTCCTGTCCCCGCTGTACGGTTCCCGTACCGTAAAGGCACCGCTCACGTCGGCTGACTGAGGGACGTTAGCGTTGGCTTGTTTATTTTCTCATACTCCGCATATTGAGTTGTCTGGCGTGTCCTAAGATGCCTAATCATGTTTGTAGTGTTAAAATGTCTTTGCTGGCTTCCAGCCCGAGGGATTTCAGAACGACAAACATAACAAGTGGCAAATTTGACGTCTTTGTCAGACACTTAGCCATTTAGCCACACTCTGCTGTTGAGGCCCGTTCGCATGCAGGTGGAAAAAGTTGCGCAATTAATTAACGTCACGCGATCGGCTTTTTTTAATCTGCGCTTTTGGTCGATCAAGACATTTTTACCAATATCGGCCGATCAATCGGAGCGTCACTAGGACAGCAGCTCGCTCGCCTGTGTTCCTCGTGTTGGATGTGGAAGTGGGCAGGGGATCATTATGTTAAATCTTGTGGACGCGGTTGTCCCCCCCCAGGCCACGCAGTCCTCCAAAGAGTCGAACAAGGAGATGGTCAACGACGGGGCTTCCTGGACTATCATCAGCACCGACAAGGCCGAGTACACCTTCTATGAGGGCATGGGCCCCGTCCCCACGCCGGTCACACCTGTCCCCGTGGTGGAGAGTCTGCAGGTATGCGTTTTACTTCTTCCCGTTTCGCTTGTTCTTCTTTTGGTGGAGACATGAAACCTCTCTGTGTGTCTGAAGCTGAACGGCGGCGGAGACGTTGCGATGCTGGAGCTGACCGGACAAAACTTCACCCCGAAGCTGAGGGTGTGGTTCGGAGACGTTGAGGCCGACACCATGTACAGGTGAGCTGACCGTCCGTCCATGTGTGTGTGTGTGTGTGTGTGTGTGTGTGTGTGTGAGTGTGTAGCCGACCGTCACACCCCGTCTCATCCTGTCCCCGCCCCCCTTAGATGCGGCGAGAGCGTTCTGTGCGTGGTGCCGGACATCTCTGCCTTCAGGGAGGGCTGGCGCTGGGTGAGGCAGCCGGTGCAGGTCCCCGTCACGCTCGTCCGCAACGACGGCGTCATCTACGCCACGGCGCTCACCTTCACCTACACCCCCGAGCCGGGCCCGCGGCCCCACTGCAGCGCCACGGGGGCCATCCTGCGGACGCGCAGCGCCTCCTCCTCGTCGCCGGCATCTTCGTCCTCGCCGTCGTCCTCACTGGGCGGGCTCGGGGACGCTCACGGCGTGTACAGCGGCAGCGACTCGGGCATCTCGTCGGGGGCGTCGACCATGTCGGTGCTGTCCTAGGGACGCCGACGCACGCACGCCGCTCTGGTGCGTGTGTGCGTGTGCGTGAGTGACCGAGCGGGAGACCGCGCGCCGCGGACTTGTGAGCCAAAGAGGCTCGTGGACCTGTGAGGGGTCGCACACGGAGTCGGACGCCCTTCATCGGAGAGCAGCTGGAGGAGGAGGAGGAGGAGGAGGAAGAGGAGAGAGCTTAGAGAATACTTTGGATAACTGAAGACTCTTTAGCTCCCTCTCCTGGTTGGTTTCGGACATGTCAACAGCCGCACTCAGAGGACTCTGACGTTCAAGATCTTCGCCTGCAACAAGACTAATCTGCCGTCTAACTCCCACAACAAACTGATCTGTACAAGAGACATGTTTTTTTTCTTCTAATGACTGTTTTCACTACTCTCTCTTTCTACAGAGAGTATGTTCTGACCGAAAAGCTGGTTGATCTGCTGTGTGCGAGGGGAAATGTTGTAAGAGTAACATAGTTTTTACGGACCAAGGAATATCCTAATTTTTTATTTTATCCATATTATATTTTATAAGCTTGTGCCGAGGTACATATTGACGTTGTTTTCTTTTCTTTTTCGTCTCTTCTTTTTCGGTATGATACTGCATAGTAAGTTCACTTTTGTTACCAAATAGAATTTGTGTTTTGTCTCAATCTTCTAGGTCAGCGGGTTTAACCGATTGGTCCCGGAAAACGTTCCCCAACTTTTTATATCAAAGATGACATTGTTTGTGTGTGTCTGTGTGTGTGTCTGTGTGTGTGTGTGTGTGTGTGTGTGTGTGTGTGTGTGTGTGCGTGCGTGTGTGTGTGTGATAACTTGTAATACACTCTGTGTATTCTGAGAGACAGACGTTAATGTTTTCTAATCAACTCAAATCTGAATATTTTTCTACCACAGCTTCTGACACGGCGGTGCTTCCTGCTCCACAGTGCTGATGCCTTTTAGGGGGGAAAAGACAGTACTACGTTGTGTATGTAAAATAACTACTAAGTCACGGAACAAAGATGGAAGGTCACCGTATAGATTTAATTCCATGCACATGGCACAGACGTTTTTGGAGGGCACTTAAAGGGACAGTTCACCCCAGAATCGACTACATATTGTTCCTCCTTTCCCTGCAGTGCTGTTTATCAATCTGGGGACAAAGCGCCTTAAAAAAATTCAATAAAATACATTTGAAAAACTCAGAAATCATGACGGTGACTCAAGATAATTCACAGACCATATGAGCAGAATTGTGGTGGTAACTATGGCGATGAGGCGATGGCTTGCACAGACTCGTTCAGCAGCTTGAAGGTACAAATGTCTCCCGTCGGTTCGGACTCCCTAAACTGGTCAGGAATGAAAACATGTTTCAATGACGTCTCCCTAAAAATCACGACACTCTTTTTTCATCAGATTTGTTGGTGTGCGTTCACTTTTCATACCTGCAAACTTGTCACCTTTCGATGAAATTCGCCATTTTGAAATCAAAATAGGTCATCCACGTGAATAGTGTAGATCCGAAGAGTTTTTGTTTTGGGTGGGGGAGGGGGGGGGTAAATTGGACAGAAGGAGTGGATTGGAGTGAGACACAGAGACCATGCGATGTGGTGATGTTCACAATAAAACATCTTTGATGGGACACGTCGAAGGAACAGAATCATGGAACAGGCTCAAAGCTCAGGAGAGCACACAAGTCAACAAAAAGGAAGTTGGTTCATGAATGACTTTAACCATATTATATATAATGATAACGTAACATTGTTATTACTATTATTAGAGCCCGATCACTGAATTATTCAAAGGACCTTTTTTCTTAAAATTTGGTTATTATTTAGATTTGCGGTCAGAACAATCAAAAGACTAGTTATAAAAGCTTTGAGGTGTCATCAAACAATGTGGTTGTGGTGTGGAGACAACAGCAAAAAAGTCACCTGCACCCCCGTTGTCACCTTTTTGCAGGTATGACTTTTCAGAGAGCTGTGGGAGGTTGCTCTGACTTTGCAGACGGTTCTCGTGGCAAATGATTGAGAAACACTGTACACCTCCTAATGGTGCCACAAAGTGTGATTCATCGGCAGTCGATCGTCCCATATTGGTTCGATTCTGTGTTTTGATATCAAAATCGGCCACAGAAGTTACCCTGCTTCTGCAAATGTGTTGAGACGTGGGTCCCACACACGGCCCCTACACATTGGGCGCTCTGGCTTTTCTCTCCTCTATATTCTCATCGGCCACGCTGGCAGCTTCTTTTTTTTGGAGCATTTTCCTGGGCCATATATACACATATATATGTATACATATATGTATATACATATATATGTATATATATATATATATATATATATATATGTGTATATACATTTATACATATATGTGTACAATATAGTATACATATATATGTGTGTGTGTCTGTGTGTGTGTGTGTGTGTGTGCGTGTCTGTCTGTGTCTGTGTCTGTGTCTGTGTGTGTGTGTGTGTGTGTGTGTGTGTGTGCGTGTCTGTCTGTGTCTGTGTCTGTGTGTGTGTGTGTGTGTGTGTGTGTGTGTGTGTGTGTGTGTGTGTGTGTGTGTGTCTGTGTGTGTCTGTGTGTATATGCATTCCCCACTCGCTCTGACCCCAGAAGCTTGATTGGACATGTGCCCCTTCGGCATGCTCCGCGGGCTAGAGGTTAACGCTGGCCCACTATTTTTAAACCTGGAGCCGAATTGCTGGAAAGAAACCTAACACTCTGTTACTGTCTCAGCTAACGTGTTACCGTGTGTTTGTGTGTGTCGTCCTGTGATCTGTCTCTTGATACTTCTAGTTTGGGGAGACGCTCCTGAGTGCGTCTGGGTGCGCTGCAGAAATCGTTGTCGACAGGTGCGCAATCATTGACCTGCATGGTCCATCCATGCTGCTCCGAGATCTGCGAACAAAGATAGACGTGTCGGACCCAGACGGGCCGGACACACACGCTCTAACCGACGTGACAGCCTTGATCCTGACCTCCCAGGCAGCTGGTATACGAGGAGAGTCATCAGGAACGAATGTCCTGTTTTACACGATCATGTTGTGGTTTTGAAGCCAGTTGCTCGGTTCTGTTACAAATGACAGATTATTAAAAAAAAACTAAATATGGAGGTCACTGGAGCAACTCGGCAGTTCCCTGCGTTTGGTTAGGGAGGAGGAGGAGCAGGGGGTGGTGGTGGTGGGGGGGGGAGTATGAAACATAATGAAGTGTTAGGGGCCCTGTTGGTCGAGAGAGGGTAAAGGGGGGGGGGGTGTTTGGGGGAGAGAGGTGGTAAGATCCGGGTAGCAACGTCACATCTCGACGTCTCTTAGGAAAGGGCTGAGAGGAAGAGAACATGGCCAGTATGTGGCTCTCCAAAAGGACACGAGCAGCAGAGACGCTGTCTGCCCCCTGAGCGGATTAGTTCTGCCTTCTTTTTAAACAACTGAGCTCATAACGCTGTTTTCATCGGATTGTATGAATAATGGATGAACCTCAGGAGTCTTTTCTCCTAACTTTATATTAGACCAAGTGTGGATTTATAACTTTCTCCAGGAATATAACCCACCTTTGGAGTGTTTTTACGCACAGTCCTGTCGTGTTTGGATGAGCCTGCGCATCATCGCCGCAAACTTTCCGAAGAGTGTTGGAACTGTTATTGTGTGCACTGTCACAGATTTGGAGTCATCCAGAGTGCCAGATTTCAAAATCGGTTCGCCGATCACTGCAGGCGCGTGCACAGCTTCCAGCAGACCCCCCGGTACCGTGCGTGTTCTTTCTCCCTTTGTTTTGAATCGTTTCTCGACTTTGGGCGACAGTGCTCTCCGCCATCTGAAATGCTGCCCCTGTCCCCGCTCTTGCTCCTCATTTTCCCCGCTGTGCTCTTGGTGGCAGCGCACGGCACCGGAGACCTCCAGGGGTTCACCTTCCCCAGCGGGAGCTCAAACTTCGACCCATCAGGTACAAACACAAAAAGCAAAACAACATAGTTATCAACCTGGTGAACCCGTATTTACATCGTCAGTAATGTGCCAGCTGTCAGTTCACACGTTGGCATAGCTTCTGCTAATCTTTCATGATTTGTGAACGATTTTTCCACACCAAGCCACTTGAGGCCATTTTATGACACTGGAAGGTAGTCATCATTTGCATATCAGAGCATGCACCTAATTGGTAGAAACGTGTTAGGCTTTGCCAAAAAGATATTTCAGAAACAAAAATCAAAACTCATCACAATTTTAAATCTTTCAGTGGGTTTTATAATATAGCTGTAACCTTGTGTTGCAGCTCACCTGTGGAAAAAATGTAATCCAAGTCATATTTGGAGACTCAGATCTCACACACACACACACACACGCAAACACCTACACACACACACACACACCCACACACACATACCCCAAACCCCCCACCCAACCAACCACACGCACACACACTCACTCACACACACACACACACACACACACACACACACACACACACACACACACACACACACACACACACACACACACACACACTCTTCAGAGGGCCTTTCATACATCATTGATATTTAATACCCCATCCAGTGAAGAGATTTCCTCACTGTTGAGAAATGCAAGTTTCATTAACAACCACAGGATTCGTGTGTTTACCTTGTCCGGCTGTGGGAAAGAGATAATGGGTTATGCTAAGTACTCTCAACGGTCTTCATTTTAAGTGAAATGGTAGATTGTTAAGAATTTCAACAATGTATCACCGGGCCTAATTACTGCATAGCCTGAAAAGAGCCACTCACATCTGTCAGAAAACCATCATTTTGACCTCCTTATATACAGTTTGTGTGCTTTCTCCAAGCATGCCAGATGCTTAACAGGTTTACAGTCATGGTGGTCCGTTTGATAATATCATCTCGCTCTAGCATACCACTCGGCGACCCCTGGGCCCTTCATCTCCCCGGAGCTCAAAAATGGACTCTGTGTGTCATCTTCCCCTGCATTAGTGTTCCCGTATTATACCAAAGCCTGGAACACACTGTACGGTTGAAAGTCAACAGTTGTTTTCTGGCCATGATGGCCGGTATTTTAATGGGCTTGCTGGCATGTGGCCGAGTACATTTGGCACACATTGTCTTGTATAGTTCTGGAGTTGAAGATTGAGCCTCAAACTCATTGCTGAAACCCCTGGCGGCTGTTCCAGTTGTAACACACATGTTTTATGTTTGTGTTGTAATTGTAGATTTGTGTTGCAAGTTCCCCGTTAGTTTCTGTAAAAGTCTGCTTTGGTATCCTGGATCTATTGGCACTTATACAAACAGTAGCCAAAACATGTCAATGTCTAGGTTTGGGGTTTAATTCTGTCAAATCAAACACATTGAGAAGGACATGGAAGCCTTGGTGCTCTGCAGACCGACATTAGGGGTACGTTATGATGCTAATCTTTACATAGCTTATTTTGACACTTTCCTTGATAATGGTTACAAATACTTTGAATAATTGGATGACATTATTTCTACTTCATTATGCACCTTGGAAACATCAATGCACGGAAACGATACTCGTTATTCAGGTGGTTCATAATACAGTAGGCTACATGGAAATAATTGCATTTTGTTATTGTCATTTGATAATTAATTTCAATTATATATAAAGTATATTCTTTTTTAGAGTAATTAATTAATGCCACAAATGTTAGCCTTTATCCTGGAGAATATAAATGCCTCTTGAACATGAACTTTTCCGTGTTATTGACTGATTATCTGACCATATGCTATCCTACGCTTTGACACGAGGATGTGGATTAACTATTAGCGCCAAATATTTTCCTCAAGTCGGGCCTGACTAGTTAGCTAGCGATCTTGTCCACCATGATTTCATACTAGAGTCACCGAACATAAAGATCAACACATACACTGCTGGGTCGATGCTACTGTCACATGTAGCCAGACTTGACTGTTTTCAACTGACCGTTCAGAGGGCCATTACCTGTCCAATGAGCTTTTATAATTGCTAGCGGTCTTCGCTATTGCCAATTGCTAATATGTTGAATATTGTTATGATTATTATTTACTGAGTCTGTTGCATTGACAACATACAATATACCCGGTTGTAAACGTTTGTGATTTGAGTTTACATGCAAGGCTGGGATATGTAAATGCTAACATTGATGCTACCAATTGCTACAAATTAGCATTAGCGGGTCAGGCTAAATGAAAGTCTGCAGAGTTGGGAGACGTTGGTTTTATAGGAAGGGCTGGAAGGGAAGGTCATTGGTAACAAAAGCATATCAGTTAATAACCAGGTTGGAGTGTATACAATGTGTATAATCTGAATACTTTGCACTCCAATGCCAAGATTAAGACTTGCATCCATCAACAACATTACCAAATACCCATATAAATAGTTATTTAGCTGACAAATAGTTGTTTGAGGGGTTTAGAGTCTTTGAGTTCATTTACAGAGGCAGCCAGGAAACACATTGGGGACATGAACATGTATCTCTCTTTCTATATTGCATTGGTTTTAACTGTATCACCGCATGACTCATTTCGATATACACGTAATTAATAATTGCTGACTTTGATCCCCGACTTTGTTTATACTTTAAGAGTAACCATGGCCATTAACTTGCACAGATTTTGAAAAGGCTGAACATATATTTCTGATGTACAGTAGCAGAGATGGATGAATAAATCATCCGACAAATGGCAATGAGCATTCCATGTATAACTAAAATAATCACAATGACTCAGGACTGAGAGAATCCCTGCTCCAAAAGAAGTATTTGTAAGTGTTATAAATAGATAAATTAAACAGCTGAGCTTCATTAAAGGATGTCTGATGGATACATTGAGTGAAATATGAGTTGATTTACAGTAATTGCCTCCCTTAACCCATGTAGACCCCTGCATGGTGGTGTATCCACCATGCATCAACGAGGCGGATCGCTATAGCCTGGAGGCCCTGCGCAGCATCCATCAGATGATGGACAATGACCAGGACGGAGGGATCGAGGTGGAGGAGAGTTTGGAGGTACAGCACTCAGCCTTCATGAGATGTTTAACCCGTTTTCTTATCTGTAAAATCCTTGTGAGTGCATGTTGCATGAGACAGACGTGGTAATGCAGTTCAACAACAGCTGTTCAGGCTGGTGGACGAGTCAAGCATAGCAACGGTATAACTTTTGCTTTTGGCTCGGTGTCAAAGTGGGTTTGCTCGAATAGAATACTGCAACACTGGTGACCTTCATAGTCATACTTGACAGCCTAACTCATCTTAATATGTCCTGTCTGCAGCAGCTTCCTTAAGTTGTCCGCCAGTTACTTGGAAGTTTTCACAAACAAACTTGAAAAGACACACACCGCTCGCCTCAGTGGAGAAATGCATTCTGCAGAATTAATATGAATGCCTGACTTCGGTTATTTGTTTGTTAACTGCATACAATTCAATATCAAAATACAAGTTAAATAGTTCCAATGAATTCCTAAATATCACAACATGATGTTGCAAAACTAGGTTTGATACATATAGCTGTCATCTCTTATCTTCTCCTATCTATCGTTTTTTGCACCAAACCTTTTTCTCTCTCTCTCTTCAAAGACATTTAGTTAATGAGCCAAATACCAAACAATATTTCCGTGTTAATAATATCCAGAGGGAATAAGTATTTTGTCCAAAGACTGTGTGAGTCTCTGTCTGTACGTGACATTGGTAGTAAATCCCTTCTAGAATGCAACTCGGGGATACAGTATCCTGGGGCTCGGGTTGCGGTAGCCATAGAGACTTAAAGATGGGTGGAGGGGGCTGGGCTCATCAGAACAAGATTCCCTCTAGCCCTCGCATGTAGCCTCACTTTACAGCCAAGGACACATTCCAAGACAGCACCAAGACACACACACGCACACACACGCACACACACACACACACACACACACACACACACACACACACACACACACTTGCAATAGACACGCATTCTCCTGCCGGCATTCTAAATAAATACAGACAAAAAAGACTCACTCCTTATTCCTATTAGATTAAAATCTAAATTCATAACACACCGCCACTTTCACCCAATTTATTTTTGACAGAAAGGTTGAGCTTAAGTTTTGTTCTCCGCGACCCCTAACCTTGCTCTTTAAAGTTTTCACTTGTTCCTTCTGTCCCTCTCTTGTCTTTTTGCAGTTCATCATGGAGGACATGAAGCAGCAGCAGACCAACAAGCACAGCCACCTGCACAGAGAAGATCAACACATCACAGTTGAGGAGCTCTGGAGGGGCTGGAAGTTGTCCGAAGGTGTGTGTGTGTGTGTGCGTGTGTGTGTGTTCTCCAAAGTGTCACGCTCTTTGCCTCATTTTGTCTCCTTTTGCCCGTCTCACATCTCAGTCCATAACTGGACTCAAGATGACGTGCTCCGCTGGCTGAAGGATTTTGTCGAGTTGCCCCAGTACGAAAGGAACTTTAAGGACTTCCGGGTCAATGGAAACACACTCCCCAGGTGAGGATGTCTCTTGTTTGCCGTTGTCCGAGCGAGTCGTTGTAAAAACAAGTCAGTGGCCGCAACGCGTGAACTTTGTCACCTGTGTGCAGGATTGCAGCCAACGAGCCGTCATTCCTGAGTCTTCATCTGAGGGTTCAGGACCAGAGAGACAAACAGAAGCTTAACATCAAAGCTCTGGACGTGGTCCTGTTTGGACCGCCAACACGTAAGGACACACACTCACCTGTTCCCCTCTCCCCTCTCCCAAGGCCTCGCAGACCTAGAAACCCTCCCAGCTTCCTTGAACTTTTGCTGCTGTCATGCACCCGTTGTCCCGTCCCATCATCTATGATGCATTTATGATCCATCCACCATTAATTATACTCCTGACCTTCTATCGCACCACAGGCCCCCCTCATAACTACATGAAGGACCTGCTGCTCATTGTGTCGGTGGTGATGGGAGTGGGAGGCTGCTGGTTTGCCACGGCCCAGAACAAAGCCAGTAAATTCCACATAGCCAGGATGATGAAAGATTTGGAAAGTCTGCAGAGAGCTGAGCAGAGCCTCATAGATATGCAGGAGCAGTAAGTCGTCGGCTATCGGTGTCTCTCGCTTACTGCACATTGTTCAATTTAGTTTGGCCTGATTGCGTAAACAAAATAAACCCTTCCCTTGCTCAGACTTGCGGAGGCGCAGGAGGAAAAACGTAACGTCGCAGAGGAGAAACAGAACCTGGAGGAGAAGATGAGGGACGAGATCATGGGGGCGCAGGAGGAGGCTTACCGCCTGCACGAGCTGAGGCAGGGCGCCGTCAGCGAGCTCAGCCGCCTCCGATACGCAGAGGAGAAGCTGCTGCAGGTATCGACGCTGCGCTATCAACGCTATCTACCATGCTCTAGTTTGGGAAGTTTACAGGAGTTACGGGACAGAATATGAGCTTTTGCAGACAGTTTTCAGCAATATGTCTACATACTGATCTCTAACGTTTGACCGATGACCCCCCCTTCAGGTCCGCGGGGCGCTGAAGCAGGCGGAGAAGGACATGCAGGCCAGCTCTACTGCCTCCGAGGCCCTGCAGCTGTGGTTGCAGCTCACACATGAGGTTGAGGTCCAGTACTACAATGTCAAGAGGCACAGAGCAGAACTACAGCTCGCCATCGCCAAGGAAGAGGTACTGTCGTGGGTTGTGTGTGTGTGTGTGGGGGGGGGGGGGTGCACATGACAAACACTGCGGTGATATTTAAATGGACTGCACTGCATATGTAAGGAAGTAATTACAAAAGGTGTAAAGGCAATTTCCATTTTTATGACTTATCCGACTCCCACATCCACCGGCCGGTCCCTGTGTTCCCTTGCAGGCGGAGAGGATTAAGAAGAAGAGGAGTTCTCTGTTCGGGACTCTCCATGTCGCACACAGCTCCTCTCTTGACCAAGTTGACACAAAGATCCTGGAGGCAAAGTCAGTTAGAAAGTATCCGTGTGCAAGTTTTGTCTGCGTCCGCCACAGTAATGCAACATATGGTCTCTGTACGTCCCAAAGGAATTCCTTGTTTGAAGTGACAGCCTGCCTACGGGAGCGCCTGCATCGCTGGCAGCTGATCGAGCACCTCTGTGGCTTCCCCATCATCAGGAACCCCGGCCTCACGACCCTCACTGCTCAGCTCTACTCCGACTCGATCCCCTTGGGGTTTCCCAGAGTGCCCCAGCCGTCTTGGTCCTGCCACAGCTCTGTGCATGGATCCATGGAGGATCTGTTAGAGGAACCTGCCTCTCCAATCATTCCTCAGATGTCGGGTTAGTACCAGCAGTGGTGGCACCAGTGTCCACAAACGGTTTGGATCCAGTGGCGGCGGAGGCCATGGCACGTGATTCGCACACTTTTCAATCTGCATCAAATCCTTCAGAGACCCCTTGTTTTATGCTAGTTAATAGTAGATATACATATTTTAAAAGCAAAGCAAAGACCTTTTTTATTGGGTTTATTTAATAAAAGCATTTCAGTAAATGTGCCAGTTAGCCAAGAGGCTATTTTTCATCTGTAGTCCCATTGAAAAGGATGTTGGGAATATCAACATCTTCCAAGAAAAACATTTCTAAATACGTCAGCAAACACGTCTTAACTTTTTAAAATGTTGGCGGTTGTGAATACCACAATAATGTAATGTATCCTTTTATTGATCCCACAATGGGGAAATTCTTCTCTGCATTTGACCCATCCATCGTTATGAAGCAGTGGGCTGCAGTGAGGCGCCCGGAATGGGGAGAGCGGGGATCGAGCCTGCTACCTTGCGGTTACGGGACGACCACTCTCCCCACTGAGCTAAACCGCCCCCCGTATGGGGAGCGTTGTTATGGCCTCTAATCGTGAACACATCTGAAGGCAGTGTTACCTCAGTGGCTCGCTTAGTTTCCACCTCCTTAAATGTTATATTATGCAAATATGTGAGGACAAATTGTGCCGTGCCAGATTCTGATGTGACCATAAATCTGTGGTTGTAAAGTATTGTTGTGTCTTCATCGCGTCACCACTTTCTGATGTCATGACTTGTCTTATCTGTTGTGCTGATTGGTTCATCTTTGATCTTCCTCTAGTTCAACCCCACAAGTGCTCTCCTCAAATACGTGGATCCACCATTTGTCGGTCACGGCGTCCCGCCACAATCCCTCAGCCAGCAGCCGCCATGATCTCCCCAGAACCAGACCTTCTGATCCCCACACGAGCCTCGTACCCTTGTGAGGAAGGGGGGATGTTCCTGAAAACTCTAAAGAAACAGTATGTCTTTCTACCCACACGTTTCAAAGGCCAATTTGTTTTTACACATTGCTCATGCTAAAACGCTTTCTATCAGTGACACAGTATTTGTTCATTCCTTGATTCCTTTCCTTGTTCTCTTCCTTGCTCCTTTCTTTCCCTTTTCTTCCTTTGATTTCTCTCACTAATTAGAGACTCCCAAGAGATGTTTTCAGACACGGAATATATCCCTACACCTCCTCTCAGCAAAATGTTCCCAAATCCCGTTGACACGTCCCCTCAAAAGCTCTATCACGATGAAACTGAACTGTTTTCAGACGGCTCCATTACAAAGCATTTGAGTAAAGAAGTGGAAGCTGTTGTTGAATCTCCAGTTCGCAAAACTTTGGCCGAAGAACTTGAAGCTTGTATCGACGTCGGCTGCAGAAAGACGGCAAAAGAAGACTCTTTGATAGAGGCTACATCAAGGAAGATATCCAGAGACAGGAGTGAAGTTCCCATGGATGCTGCGGTTCGAAAGGTGCTTTCCAATGAGTTGGATGCAGAATTCTTAGGCAGGAAAGTAGAGAGAGATACGATGGGAGATTTCATGGACACTGCTTCAAGGAACATATACAGAGAAAGAAGTGATTTACCTCTGGACATGAGAAAAATAATTTGGAATGAAGTAGAAGCAACAACAGTTACGGCACCTAGGAAGCTTTCCAGAGATATGATGGGGGTTTCAATGGACAGCGCCTCAAGGAAGATTATACGAGATGATGTTGAGCATCGGCTTTACTCAATGCCCAGAAGGATTACAAGAGATTCAATGGGAACATCTTTCGACACAGGTTCTAGAAAGTTTACATGGACTAATGAAGACTGCCTGCTTGATTCCTCTGTGAGGGTGTCAGCAATGGACAACATGGTTGAGGCCCCTAGAACACCACCAAAAAAGATATCCACAGATGAGCTGGACTATTTTACAGATATTGCTTCCATAAATGTTCTGCCCAGAGATAGATTTGACCCACTTATGGATACTTCATCATCTACCGAGAAGCAAGAGTTTGGTTTAGGACCGTCAACAAGTAGAAGGGTACTGAGAGATGAACTTGAGATGTCTGCTGGTTCTCTCAAAAGGAAAATGCCAAGAATTGACATTGACACTTCCATAGAGACTCCCACTGGAAAGATCTCCTGCGATAAAGTTGATCTTCCAATGGAAATACCAAAACAATTAGTACTCAGAGAGGAGTTGGGAGCATCTGAATCGAGTTCATCTCCATGTCGAATTGGACAGCCAGACCTCATGTTCACCTCCCATGGACCGTGGAATTCGTCATCAGACCTTTTTGCTGGCCCGCTGAGCCAGCTGGTCTATGATGGAATCCTCGAGAAGTCGTGCAACTCTGGGACTACGAACCCAACCAATCTCTCGGCCTCAACACCCAACCTGCCCCAGAGCAGGCTGCAAGCAGAGGTGGAGCCACGGTCAAGGATTGCTTTAACGCCTCCTGCATCGTCCCCGGAGACTGGCGAGGAGAAGAACAAACAAAAGGAAAAGAGCAAGAAATCTTCAAAGCTCAAAAATCTTTTCAAAAAGAAAACCGAGTCAACTCCGGAGAAGTCCCAAAGTGGTCTACAAAAACTCTGATGACTCTTGGAATGTTTTACCTTTTTTATTGAGCCAGAAAATGTGAGTTGCAGGACCTCATTGACAATATCTGGCATAGAAAGCTGAAGTTGATTTTTGGGGGATTATTGAGTTTTATGTAGACATATGGTTGATACCATATATTATATTAGCTGCAGTTTTTTGAGGCTTTGCCTATGGTTGAAGTATTAAATTGTGCTGCTCTTCTGTGTAACAAAGGCAATGCTTGAATTCAACATGAACCTCCAGTGAAGACATTAGAAAGGTTTTGATTGTTTCACATGAGGGATTTCTGTGTTGTTTGTGTTCTTTTCACCGGTTTAAAGTTGTAAAAACGTGATGAAACATATCTCATGCACCAATCTGGTTTTGGAAATGTTTCAATCAGAATCTGATGACAGTTGTGGGATGTTAGATCACAAAATTATTGAAACCACAGCCACACAGCAGATAATATTTATTTTTAGGCTTATAGACCCTTAACCTTTTCTTCACTTAAAATTGTATTGTTGCTTATTTAGTCTTGACAATGTAATGTTAATCAAGATTGATTGAGGATTTGTAAGCAAGTTTTGAATGGCATCAAATTAGCTTGATACCTGAATTGGTCTGTACTAGGAAAATATAGCCTCCAGCAAATAGATAATTAGTTAAGATTTTTTAATTTTTTAAAATGCCGATACATACCATATTTTGTATCAGATTGTCCGATAACGTTTGAATATTTATGTAAGAAATGGTGTATCTGTGCAACATTTTGGATGGGGTTTAGACTTAGCGCTTTTTCTCACCAGAAAAATCTGACGGACACACCATAATATTTTTGAATGATATTGTTTTTTGATGCACATACTCATCATAATTTAAACTGCAGACTGCTTCTTAATGTTCTGAGCTTGGAAATGGGTCAACCTTAACATAAATAATAATGACCTATTTAAATAAAGCATCTGTCCTGATCCTGTGGATCGGCCTGGGACAAGCAACGTTTTACTCAGACGTTCTGCATTCATTTGCCAAACGCTCATGAGCAGCTGGCTTTCACATTTCTTTCTTTCAAATGATTGATGGGTTAAATGCTTCTGTTATTGTTTACAGGGAAAAGTCAGTACCTTGAGTAGTTTATTGGTATTAAAATAATTCTGAAATGTATTTAAATATATTTTAAAATGTGCTTATTGGTATACGTTTATTCACGTCATATTTTTCAAGTTTCAAGTGTAAGGAATAATTTAGTAAAATCCTGTCCCTTGTTTTAGAAAAGGACAAGCACTAAACTTCTAATATGAATGTAGGATTTCAAAGACTGTTATCTGATTATTCAACAAGTGACGATAGAAGAAATTAAATATTAGGAAATATTGTGCATTCTACAATAGAGAATCTAAACATTGCCTGCATGTAAATTTTTTCAAACCTTTACAAAAGGCATGTAACAAGTTGAAATGCATCTTAAAAAAGAATAAAGTCTCAATGGAGTATGACGTTTTCTGTTATGGGGGAGGGGTGGGGGGTACTCATCATTGCCACTAGATGGCAGAAGAGTGGCCTGGAATTGGCCACATTTCCCCCAGTAAACATGCTTCTTTCTGTATTCCCAACACCTACGATGTGATTTGACTGATGAACAGGAAACCCAGTGAAGACGAGCACCAGCACCTTCATCAGGGTGACCGGTCTGCAGCGTCAGTCTGTGTGCAGACCGAGGGTCTGCTGGTCCTGTGGGCTTCCTGTCAACCTTTACTGACCACACGGACCACGCCTTATTTAATCACCATTCACAATATATGATATGTTTTCACATGAATACATTAATATCAATATATATCAAGGAGGGGGACTTTTACTGACTTTGTTAATATTTTGTTTTTATAAGAGCGGAATTTGCAGACAAAAATCCAGCAAGTGTAAAAGTATTCATTTTATTTTGTTGAATCTAGATGTTACATGTTCTAAAATAGTAAAACACATTCTCCTACTTTATTTTAACTAATCAGAAATGAAAGGCAGGTATAAGGTTCTAGCCTAACATGCAACCACGTTAGAAAGGTACATTTTAAACATATTGTAAACATGAATATATGTCAGATAGAAAAAGAGAGACCATTGCTGTGTGGTTGGTTCTAACCCGACTGCAGAATAAAGAAAAGGCCTGCACCGGCTTGCGTCAGGCGTTGCTTCAACCACAGGACAACAAACAAGAGGAAACGGCAGCCGTGGACTTGAATTTGAACCTTTTGACTTTGAAAACGTTTCCCTCCATTTGGTTTCTGCTCGAGTAAAGCCAACGTGCCGTCCGGCCTCAGCCTATTGGTGCGTTCGTCCATCCTTTTGGCCGGAACACAACTCGAGTGAAACACGCGTCTTCATCCTGAGAGACAATTTGACATTTGTTAGTTAGAAGCATTATGTTCACCTCTGGTGCTGTCACAGCTAAAGATCTGTGACTGCGACACATCAAAAGAACTGCAAAGACAAAGAGATGCTGAGTCGCACCTAATGTACATAACATAGACTCAATGAAGTTCCCAAATTACCTGATCCCGTCTCGTTTGCCCCCAGGGATCAGGGCTTTCCTGCAGAACTTGGGATTCTTCACCTGGAAAAATTATCAGAGCATCATCACAAATGAGCTTCTTCCTCTTTGCCAAGAGAGTGATACGATGACAGCCTCCCTGTGCGTTGAAGTGAGTGATTTAACATAATTCATTTGGAACAAAAGTAGGAAAAACATGTGACACTACACCTGCTTTCTGACAGACGTAATAAACCAAAATGAAGGAGAGGACAGAGACGAGAATAGTGAGGGCTGGAGTGAGCCCCATCATCCAGGATCCAACAGGACCCCCACGGGGGTCAGGGTCCGAATCTGGAACACAAACAAATGTGTATTATTTTTTTACTTTGTCTCTTTTCTCTTTGTTTCAGTAAAAGATTCAAACATATCTGCATCAGTGGTTTTACGATATTATTGATTATCAAAGAATAGCGTCCTACATCCTCCTTCTTTTTAACTAATTCATTTGGGATTTTAATTCATGTTTAGCAGTTCTTCAGATGAATATGCATTCTCAGAGTGTGCAACTACACAACTTTGTTGACCAGACCCGAGGCCGTGGCCCATGGGAGTATAAAGGGAGACCCTGTAGCGTTGAGTCGTACTGCACATGTGATTGGCTAATCTGTCGGGCGCGGACTTCCCTTAGCGAACACCAGCGCGCTACAGAGAATACGAAGCAGAGAAAAACTAAATACTGCATCCACATAACTATACTTGTTCTACCATGATTTTCAGATCTTAAAAGTAAAAATGCAACCTTTGACTTTAATGTAGCCTCCGATTTTAAACATTTAAAAATATCCCAATGTTCACTTTGCATACGGACATGCACATTGAACTACAACACTTCAGATACATGCAGTCTCAGAGTTTAAAGATATCATTATTTGTATAAACCATTATACGGTTTCACTCCAGACTGACACATAATCTTCCTTTTAAATATATCTCGGGCCTTAACACATGTTCCTACTGTATGCTGATAATTGAGTAAAATGCTACATTCACTGCAGTCCCACATAGATCTTACACAAACACAGTCAGACCAGCGTACTTACCGAAGGAGATCCTTGTTGTGACGTTGCCATACTTGTAATACATTTTTTCTGAAATGTATTTTTCATCCTCCACTGTTCGATGTTCAGTTCCACAGTAGTAGAGGCCCTCATTAGAATCAGTGATGTTTATGATCAGAAGGTTATAGGTGTCAGAAGAAAAGTTTCTCACAAAATGAAAAGGTGGAGGAGTCTGTTGTCCTTGAATACCCATTTGTTGTACTTTAAGGATGAGAGCAGGCTGGTTCTCATGAGAGCAGTTCCTGTACCACACTATGTATACTCCACTTGATACCGTACAGTCACAGTACACAGTGACGTTGTCTCCTGGTCTGACGGTCACCTCCAACAACGATTCAGATCTCCAATCACGACTGCAGGACGCAACTCCTGGAATACAAGCACAACCGTGAAAGCAGATTGAGATGTGCTCCGTGTGACACGGTTCCACATTACAGCAGGTGCTGGATCCTGCTCAACACCACAACAATGGGAGGGTGTGTCTGAATCATTGTCAAAATGATTGTCATCAAAACATCAAAGGTCTCTCAAAAGAATTACCTAAGAGAGCGACCAGAGGGATGAGCAGCCCGTCCATGTGTGATGACGACGGAGAGTTAGAAGACAGTGAAATTTATCTCAGTCAAAGACATCATGTCCTCTGCACCTTTTTGTTGTTAAAGGAAGTCTACAATGTGATTGGCCAGTGAAGTGGAACATTTTCTTCTGTGGTTGTTTTCTATTGGTGTAAAGGTGTCCGGTACTCTGATATCATGCCTAGAAGAGGAAAGAGGAGTATATCCGAGCAATACTTTCAGTACTGCCTCTGTAAGACCTACAGTATTTTTGTTCAGCTGTGTTTTTATAGACAGAGGGATTCTGATGCATTTGTAAAAAAAGTTGACGACGCACAAATTGGTGATTTATTATGTCAAATCCATATCCGACAGAGTAAAGTAACAACCGATTGTCCTCCGTAAACTGTCACGTTGCTGAACTGTTTATATTGTTTTATATAATTCTATACTATGTAATGTATTTATTTATTTAATGTATATTATTCAATACAATTTAATATACAATTGTTTCCTTTTTATGATAGGATTGATTGAAAGATTCAATAGGACCAGTTTTCAGTGGCAGCTGTTTTATAAAATGAGACAATGCAGGGTGCCACTCGTGTATAATCCTGTGGGCAGTAGATTAAGAAATGTTCGTCACACCAGCTGACAGAAGATGTAACCTCCTGTTTACAGGCCAGGTCGTTGTCTTGGGAAAGTACACCGACCAGGGCAGTGTCATGAGCACTGCTGGATGTTTTAGAACACGTGGCTCGGCTTGTAGTCAGCCGGATCAAGTGAGAATAAAAAGGGGGATGAAGCCGTTCCCTGTGGTGCTCCACTTTTAATTAAAATTATGTCGGAAAGTGTCTTTACCAAGCCAGACAATCTGTGTTTGAAAAAAGGTAATCTAAGACCCAAGCAACGGTTGTTTAATGCAGTTTAAAAATCATAGATTTATTTTAATTTTACTTAAAAGGTGTTGAATTGTAGCACACAAACATATCCTCAGAGGACCCGAACAGAACTGGCAGTTGTTTCAAGATGACGATAAACACTGTGCAGCATAACAAGTAGTGCATCCTCTCCTCCCACAACCCTCCTACATGCAACCTGCGTGGGATCTTGGACCGCTGGGACCCGTCCACTCAGGTGACCCGGGACAACCCTTTCAAAACATTGAATTAACTGCGACGACAGAGCCATCAGTCTCAGGTAACTAAGACTACGACTCCTCACACAGAGAGCGATGTTTTCCAAAATGACCAGAATCTGTTGATGAAGACAAGACAGAGACAAGGAAAAGATGGAGTGAAGGACTGAGCACAGCTGGTGAGCACAGACCTGTGGGCTTCCAGTCAAGCTTTACTGACCACAAGGACCACGCCTTATTTAAATCAGCATTCACAATATGTTGTCACATGTATAAATTAATATATATATATATATATATATATATATATATATATATATATATATATATATATATATATATATATATATATATATATCAACAAGCTGGACTTTTACAGACTTTGTTCATATTTTGTTTTTATTAGCGTAGAAATTGAAGGCAAGAATCCAGCAAGTGTAAAAGTATTCATTTTATTTTGTTGAATCTAGATGTTACATGTTCTAAAATAGTAAAACACATTCTCCTACTTTATTTTAACTAATCAGAAATGAAAGGCAGGTATAAGGTTCTAGCCTAACATGCAACCACGTTAGAAAGGTACATTTTAAACATATTGTAAACATGAATATATGTCAGATAGAAAAAGAGAGACCATTGCTGTGTGGTTGGTTCTAACCCGACTGCAGAATAAAGAAAAGGCCTGCACCGGCTTGCGTCAGGCGTTGCTTCAACCACAGGACAACAAACAAGAGGAAACGGCAGCCGTGGACTTGAATTTGAACCTTTTGACTTTGAAAACGTTTCCCTCCATTTGGTTTCTGCTCGAGTAAAGCCAACGTGCCGTCCGGCCTCAGCCTATTGGTGCGTTCGTCCATCCTTTTGGCCGGAACACAACTCGAGTGAAACACGCGTCTTCATCCTGAGAGACAATTTGACATTTGTTAGTTAGAAGCATTATGTTCACCTCTGGTGCTGTCACAGCTAAAGATCTGTGACTGCGACACATCAAAAGAACTGCAAAGACAAAGAGATGCTGAGTCGCACCTAATGTACATAACATAGACTCAATGAAGTTCCCAAATTACCTGATCCCGTCTCGTTTGCCCCCAGGGATCAGGGCTTTCCTGCAGAACTTGGGATTCTTCACCTGGAAAAATGATCACAGCATCATCACAAATGAGCTTCTTCCTCTTTGCCAAGAGAGTGATACGATGACAGCCTCCCTGTGCGTTGAAGTGAGTGATTTAACATAATTCATTTGGAACAAAAGTAGGAAAAACATGTGACACTACACCTGCTTTCTGACAGACGTAATAAACCAAAATGAAGGAGAGGACAGAGACGAGAATAGTGAGGGCTGGAGTGAGCCCCATCATCCAGGATCCAACAGGACCCCCACGGGGGTCAGGGTCCGAATCTGGAACACAAACAAATGTGTATTATTTTTTTACTTTGTCTCTTTTCCCAGGTTCAGTAAAAAATGTAAATATATCTGATC
>CM070110.1:13488533-13552758 GCA_036178185.1 Liparis tanakae | reverse complement strand
ACATCCTGAATACCCTTCAACATGATTGCATTAAGGTGAGAAGGTACACCTCCGTGGGTCAGCAAAGGGAACACACAGGATCTGGGCTGAGGTTGGCTCTGTCGTCTGGGCTGGTATCTTCTCCTAAAGGTCTTGGCGGCATTCTGTATCAGTGCTTTCATCTGCATTGGTGTCTCAGAGTTGTGGGGTCTGCAACTTCAGTCTGCCTGCACAGGTTGCTCTTGTGCTGTGTGGGTTTCCTGTGGCCTCATCACCACACGGTGAAGGGGAACGTTCATGATTCTCTGTATTGTGTTGTTTCTTCTTGGAAGAAGTAACACCCCCCCCCCAAACCCCCCCACCCCACACCTGTCTTTGTCGCTCAGAATTTTAACCACCAGTTGCATTTCATTTCATTTCATTTAATTATTTATTTGTACGGGGAACGTACACTGGTACACATTAATTAACCCAGAGGGTAAATGTGTTGACGTTAGCGAAGGCTAAATTTCAGCTTTGGTCCCTGTGGCCGGATGTTACAGCCTTCAATAAAGGACTAAGAGGTTAACACAGTGACATAGTAAAAAAAGCAGTAAACATACAGGTTATGATAAAATACTGGCCTCTTCATAAAATCATTAAAATATCAAATAAAATAAAAAAATTAACAGACATAAAAACAATAATTTAGGGAACTACTAGACACATACATTTCTGTAATTTTCATTGAATGTGTTTATGTAACTCTGTAACACTGTTCACTCTGGACACATTACATATGTTGCTTCTGTCCATCCTGGAGAGGGATCCTCCTCTGTTGCTCTCCTGAAGGTGTCTTCCCTTTTTTTCCTGTGAATGTTTTCTTTCTTATTTCGGGAATTGTTTCCTGATCCGATGTGAGGTCGTGGGACAGGGATGTCATATATGTACAGATTTTAAAGCCCTCTGCGGGGAATTTGTAATTTGTGATAATGGGCTATATTAAAAAAATTGAATTGATTACATAGTATCACACGTCAGTTTTTCTGTGAGAATGAATAAATATATATTTAAAAATATATATTTTAATTTTTATATATACAGTATATATATATATATATATATATATATATATATATATATATATATATATATATATATATATATATATAAATAAATAAACACCAAAATCAATTTACGGGCGCAGTCACTGGAGCGTAGCCTTTTTCTTTTATTCCTACAAACACATAGCCCAACATGTTATGATACATGTATAATGTAAATTGCCCCCTAAAAGGACCTGGCCCATGATCTATCGGGACTCCTCTTCACACTGTGGCACACTGTTTGCTCCTTGTCTTCGTTCTTTGGGTCTCTTGCTGCTGGTGGCTAGAAGCTCCCACGCGGTAACGATGTCTCTAAAGAAGAAACTGTCAGCGTGCAGGTGTTTTTATTCTCCCACGTAGATATTTATGATTTCTATTGAAACAATGAGTTCAGTTTCAGTATCAGGCATCAAGCAGCCATGATTTTTTTCCACCTGAACATTTTCTCTTTTCAACATCTCAAACATCTGAAAACTGACAAAAGATGGAAAATGACGAGTGTATTTCAAAATAAGCTTTTCACTATACAGTGGACATGTGTTTGTTAGTGCAGGTAGCCCCTGCCATCAGTGTGTGAATGTGTGAATGACGACATGAACTGAGAAAGCTCTTTGAGTGGTCAGAAGACTCGAAAGTGGTCCATTCACCAATTAGCTTCCACTAGAGGTCAGGAGAGTTCCACTGGGGTGAACAACCGTTTCCTGAAATACCTCCCCGCACTGCAAGTAATTGGATATAAAAGTGTGTGTACGGTTACAAAATCTGGACATAGTAGTCAGATAATTAAAAAATATGTATATTTTATTCAGCGAGCAAACGTCCATGCACGTCCGTGGGGGGGGGGCTGCACAGTTAATCTCAACTCCACCAACACCTTCAGCAGGCCACTCGTTCCAGCCTGTTGAGCTCCGTGTCTGCGTTACAAGCGGTTTGTCACTGTGGGTTTCCTGTAAGGCGTGCTAGGAATCGAATCACACCACCGCTGGAGGGTCTATGCGGGGCTGATGGCAAACTTGATGTAAAAAACAGGAAATGATCTGAAAACAGCTTTTTGTGTTTCGTTGCAAAAACACCCTCGCTGTCACCATTCTGAAATGTTACAGATCGATTTCAATCGAAACATGTGAACCTGAAGCTTGATTGTGATCAACAACAATAACAGCAAAAACAACAACTAAGAGTTTCTATCTGAATGTTAATTTGTGCTCTGATATATGTGTTCACATATATATATATATATATATATATATATATATATATATATATATATATATATATATATATATATATATATATGAACATCCACTCTGAAGGAAGAAGAAAGTCAGTGGAAATATTTTTGTCTGAATTGAGTACATTTGGTTCATGCGACTGATGGTGGGGCGAGTAAAATTGTATTTATTGTCACTCTTTTGTCAATGGAGACGTGTTTTGTCTAAAAGGTTCTGTAATAAATAGCTCATATTTTGTCGTAAAACTGTCAAACTAAATGATCAGTAGGAGGGAATGCCTCATTAGCTGTAGTGCCAATTATAAGTTCTAAATTTCATTTGAAAGATCGGACCCTCCTCTGTTATGAAAATGTTATTGTATTGCTGTGCTCAAACCCTTTTCTGATTAAGATTCTGCTTGTTCTGGACAGCTTGAGGGTCAAAACCTAATCCAGTGTTTTTGACTTGCGACCTATAACCGCTCAGCTGGAGGCCCGGAGAGACTTTCACCTGGAGCTGGTTTGGCAAACCGAGATAACACCAGCTGCATTTCCCTTGTCGCCGTTTCAAGTTGCAACGACGATAAAGGAATGCCACGTGAGACCGGGAGCTTTTCCCGCCGCTGCCGGTTTGCGCCTATTCTAAGTATCGTCTGTATTCTCGGCATGTAGGCTCACACTGAACGGCGCACAGTGAAGCTGTACACTAATCTGCAGCTTCACTGTGTCTGCACGTTAATCTCTGCAGTCCTGTGAGGGACTGTTTGTGTGAGTTTCCTGTGAGCCTGACTGATTAGAAGGTGCGACACGCGTGTGGTCGGCTTCACTGTCACCTCTGTGTTGTCTTTTTAACTTCTTGGAAACTGTTTGACAGGGACATCATCAAACGAGTATGCTCCGGAAGAATATTAAACAGTAGCCGTCTCGGCTTCACATGATTTGTCCTGTTGGCTCTGGAAACGGATGAGTTACAAACTCTAGGGTTGATGGCCAACGCGAGATAAGAACAGGAAATTGTTCAAAAACGTCAATCTGAAGCTGAATTGTAATCAACAACAACAAACCCTTTTTTAAAATTGCGTTTATTATTAAGTGTTGTGAGGAAATTGAGTTTAGTATCAACTTTCAAAAACATAATTGCTTTCCACCTTCAAAAAAGCAAACAATAAAGCAACAGCATGTTCTGCATAACATTCCTTTTGATACAGGGGTCAGAGATAATGATTGCCACTCAGATTGAAATGGGGGAAGATAAGTGACACGATAGATACACGTATCTCAAAATGAATCTTTATACAATACAATTTATTACCAGGCTGTAATAAAAGAAGAAGATGCAGTCACAGGGATGTCACCCATTGGTTTGTCTTTAGGCCGCCATCCTGGTTTCTGGCTGATCGTGAAAACCAAAAACCAAATAAAAAATAAATTTCTCGACGATCAAGAAGTAACTTTAATAAGCTGAAAACTCCTGGTCACAGGAAACCACACTATGAAAGGCATTACGTTGTAGGACAACAACGTTGTGATAAAGCATACCCTGCTTTATGGTTTCATAATTTACAAAATGAACATCATGCTGTATTGTAGAATACTTGAAGCTAGAGATTGAGACCATACATTCATGTTTACAATGTTTACTGAGGGAATAAATCAAGGGAGAAGCAGAGTAATTTCCCCATAGACTTTTACAATCTGACTTATCTTTTGCAACCAGGGAAGTCGTCCCCTGCTGGCCAGTAGAGAGAATGCAGGACAAGTGGCTTAACCCTTTATGCCTCGAGGCTCCCGCATGGTGTCTTGCAGTCACGTGATGTCTGACGATGTCTGTCGCCGTCGCCACCATGTTGGTGTACGGATGTTTCACACCTAGGTACATGATGCTAGTGCTCTAGTGCAGCGGTCCCCAACCTTTTTTGAGTCACGGATCGGTCCCGTGTCAGAAATTATTTTCACGGTCCGGCAATAAGTATGACGTCATAAATACGACGTCATAAAATTATACTGTGGTCGGAGACGGCGGACTATTCGGTTAGCTCACTACACAACAATATATATATATATATATATATTCTGTTGGGACCTGAGACGAGCGCTATCAGTTGGTGTACACTCTGACCTTAATTGCGTCGCAATGGTGCATTCACAAAACGTTACAGATGTTGTCGAGTTTGAAGATGGGCGGGGCCTGATAAAGGGGTTTCACCATGTTGGTTTGAGGCCATCGTTAGATGTTATACAGCTATGTTTGGTATTTACTCTTAGCGCCTCTACATCTGAGAAGTATTGATGGCAGAATAGGTGCTGAAGTCAGAACTCCGGGTTTTCTTCTTCTCTGATCTCCGGGATGCCTGGCGGATTTCCAGCGCAGCATAGCACACGTCTTCATCCTAAAATGTGACATTTGTTGTTTAGAGTCGTGATCGTGTTCTGATCTATTGCCATCACTCGGTTGGTTTTACTGTGACACCCACCTGATGCAGTCTGGTTTGAGCTCGTTCTTGATCAGCTCGAGGTTCCGGAGCTGCAGAAAACAATACAACATTACTACAGACGGCAGGGTGCATCCAAACTTAAGCACAGAACACAGGAAGAGACTTGTCTGAATCAGGCTGTCTTTGTGATAAAAAATAATTTAGAAGATTATCACGGATATTTCGCAAGAGCAGTGGTTACCTTTTTTCCGACAGAGTTGATAAACCAGAAGAGAGGAGAGGAGAGAGGAGAGAACAGCAAACGCTGGACACAGGACGAAGAGCAGATACCAGCATTCACCACAGTCTTGTGGAAGCTGGGGAGGAGGCTCACTGGAGTCTGAATCCAAAACAAAGTGTGTCAATTAGCTTCATTAAAGTCTGATCTACTAAAATGGGATTTAAAAAATAAATAAAATTTAATCGATTTCCTCAACAAAGTTCTTTGCGGGCACATAATGTGTAGTAGCTATTCGCGAGCCCTGGACCCTAGAGCTCCAAGAATAAAAAACATGTTACATTTGAAATAAAGCCGGTTTGAGCAGAGCAAAACTAAATACTGCATCAGCATAATTATTTCTGAACATAACTTCTGCTATGATTTTCAGATCTTTCCAGAATTAAATGTAAAAATGCAATCTTTGCCTTTGATGTAGACGCAGATTTTACAAGTTTAAAAAGATCTCAAAGGTCACTTTGCATACAAGTAGATATGGACATGCACATTGAATTACAACACTTCAGATACATGCAGTCTCAGAGTTTGAAGATATCATTATTTGTACAAACCATTATATGGTTTCACTCCAGACTGACACATAATCTTCCTTTTTAAATATATCTCGGGCCTTAACACATGTTCCTACTGTATGCTGATAATTGAGTAAAATGCTACATTCACTGCAGTCCCACATAGATCTTACACAAACACAGTCAGACCAGCGTACTTACCGAAGGAGATTCTTGTTGTGACGTTGCCATACTTGTAATTTATTTTTCCCAAAATGCATTTTTCATCCTCCACTGTTCGATGTTCAGTTCCACAGTAGTAGAGGCCCTCATTAGAATCAGTGATGTTTATGATCAGCAGGTCATAGGAGTCAGAAGAAAAGTTTTTCACAAAATGAAAAGGTGGAGGAGTCTGTTGTCCTTGAATACCCATTTGTTGTACTTTAAGGACGAGAGCAGGCTGGTTCTCATGAGAGCAGTTCCTGTACCGCACTATGTATACTCCACTTGATACCGTACAGTCACAGTACACAGTGACGTTGTCTCCTGGTCTGACGGTCACCTCCAACAACGATTCAGATCTCCAATCACGACTGCAGGACGCAACTCCTGGAATACAAGCACAACCGTGAAAGCAGATTGAGATGTGCTCCGTGTGACACGGTTCCACATTACAGCAGGTGCTGGATCCTGCTCAACACCACAACAATGGGAGGGTGTGTCTGAATCATTGTCAAAATGATTGTCATCAAAACATCAAAGGTCTCTCAAAAGAATTACCTAAGAGAGCGACCAGAGGGATGAGCAGCCCGTCCATGTGTGATGACGACGGAGAGTTAGAAGACAGTGAAATTTATCTCAGTCAAAGACATCATGTCCTCTGCACCTTTTTGTTGTTAAAGGAAGTCTACAATGTGATTGGCCAGTGAAGTGGAACATTTTCTTCTGTGGTTGTTTTCTATTGGTGTAAAGGTGTCTGGTAGTCGGGGCTTTTGTTTTCCATCCGTGATCACGCGATACCCCACTACCCTCCAGCATCTAACTGAGGTTTAGATTCAACATCGCAGATTTCATCCTTGCAATAATAATAATTATTATAGTATTTCGTTTTTTGGACTTACGATATGCTGAGGGTTGTTAAAGACTTGGAGGGCCTGATGCATAAGGACCAGAAATAGACATCCTCCAAATGAGGAAAACAGTGGGTAGAAGCTTCCAGTTCCAACATGGAGTCATGTCGGCCAATTTACCATCCAGATGAGTTCCCAAGCTTCAAACACAAAATCAAAACCATTTCAAAAAGTCAGGTTGTTGCTTGTTCGTTTGGCAGAATTTATATTCCAACAGAGGAATTACGTTCTAAAGAATTATAAGGGTTTCAGAGCAACTTGTGTTTCAGTTCAGTGAGTGAGAGTTTCAGCTTGTGACAATTAGATGATAATAATAACTTTATTTATATAGCACCTTTAAAAACAATATTTACAAAGTGATTCACAGAGAGTCAAAGCAAAACAAGTAGAATAGAAAGAAACCAATTACATTCAAAAGTATATATTAAAATAAAAAATGAAATACAAAATTAAAAATAAAATAAAAATAAATTAAAAGCAGACAAACTAAATTAGGGGAACCAAAGTTCTGCATAACAATACTAGATTACTTAAAAGCTGTTCTATAAAAATGGGTTTTAAGAAGTTATTTAAAAGAAGTTACTGATTCTGCAAGCCTTATCCCCTCCAGTGATAAAAATATTATTATGCCATAATTACTTTAAAGTTTCTGATCCCTGATAATTCCTTCATTGTGATTACCAATCGGCAGGAGGAGAATTGGTATTGGTGGCCACATTGGAGAGAACATTAAACGGACGGAGGTCTCATTGAAATAATTGGAGGCATATCTTTAAGTTATATTTTCTCTTTTTTTTTCTTCTGCTGATCTGATCTGTAACTTCTAACCATGATGCGATTGAAACCGTGGGTTTTGTGACCTGCTGCACCCCGAATGTCATTGGATTGTCAAGGGAATTTGTTGAGGTTGCATTAGCGGTCCGTGGTTGTCTATGTCTTTGGCTTGACGAGCTACTGCTCTCCGTCAGACATTAGTTGCCAAACTGCATGCTCACGTTGGTCATCATCGTTAACAATCTCTCAAAGGATCTATTCGAATAGGTAAATCATCAATGACCACGAAAAAGAACGGTGTATGGTTCTTCAAAAAAACAAATCTGATCTGCCAAACTCTTTCTTGATAAGAAAAACATCAAAAGTATCCAAATACAACAAAATGAGAAGTATTTTCAGTCATAGTTTGTCTACACTTTCAGTTTCTGACGGCACATATCATCTCAGAGGACCGGTGAGGTGAGAAGAATGAGACAAAGCTTCGTTATGGTAACTATCAAACTACCTTTTCTTTCATTGGGACCTCGAACACAGCGTAATACCACTGGTGTGGGTCTCTACGTGCTTTTATT
This sequence comes from Liparis tanakae, assembly GCA_036178185.1. Classification (NCBI taxonomy): domain Eukaryota; kingdom Metazoa; phylum Chordata; class Actinopteri; order Perciformes; family Liparidae; genus Liparis; species Liparis tanakae. Next base: position 13,544,805 of record CM070110.1, on the reverse strand, counting down.
GATGTCCACACTTCACGCTGCGCTACTGTGCGGTCTTTGATGCTCTGTTGATCTCACATGCACGCTGTTCAGTGTGACTCCGAGGTATGAGAAGAGAACTTGTCCTTGATGAAGGTTGTTTCTTTCCATTTCCTGTAGACAGAGGAAGTCGTATGTGTATACTGTAAAGCCCTCTGAGGCAAATCTGAGACGAGAACATTTATTTTGATACTATAGTTTTCTAGGTCAGCCTGCTGCCGCAGTTAGACACTTTCACCTCCAGAGACTAGACCTGCTTTTTCATGCAAGTATATTTTAAACAAGGATCTTCACAAATAATGAATTATTGATTTCAAGCCCACTTTTAAAATTGATTTTGGGGACGTAATAATCCCTTTTTTGGAGGGACTGAATCTAATTTTCCATTTGAGATCGGCAATGACAAACTATGTTTGGAGGCTTTAACCTCCATTCAGAAGTTTGAGTGGAAAATGTCCCGATTAGGGGCGTGTCCAGGAAGTGGCCTAATTGATGGCGCCCCATCATCCTAAATTGTCGTTGGCCATCTGCTTGGTTGGAGGAGGGATCTTTGTTTAAATCAACAGCTTGACGAGGAAAACTAAACCTTCATTTATAGGTCTAGTTAGGTTTTAAATGTGAGGAACAGGTCTACAGCGGGCAACCGAGACTCCCAGTACAAGAGTACAACTTTGGTTTGATTGGATACAAAGTAAATACAGTATGCAGCTTTATTGCAGTTGTATGGTGTGTAGTGGGATCAGTAGGTTCATTTATCATTTATCATCTATTTAAAATTGTGAATGGGGAAATGTAATACATTGTAATGTCAGTAATTAAAGTATATATGAATAGTGGGGACAGAAATGTTAAATGGTCGCTATTTTTGTATTCTTCTTACATAATCTTATTCAATATATACTTATCCTTAAGGTACACACACAGCTCTGTTTTCTGTATGCTCAACTATCCGTGTAACTTCTTTTTTTTTTAAATCTTTTGTGTTGCATTGTGGGCTGTATTGAGGGACTTAGACTTGCAGTCCAGTATACAGCTGAGCCGGTAGTCCACAGCATCTGCTCTAGTGATCTATGTTTGTGGCTTTTATTCCAATATGTCCGCTCTTAAGTTCAAGAAACTTTGAGCTTCTCAGGCGGCGAGAAAGTCCTGAATCCAATGATAAAGTATTTAATGATAAAGATGATCAGCAACACATATTGTCACGGGAGTATTAGGGTGGACCCAAATGACTCAGGAGACAGAACTGGAAAATAATTAACTTTACTCCAAGTACCGGCAGGAACAAAACAGACGGGAACAGATGAACACACTTTGTAACGCTGGAGGGCTTGAGGTCACGAAGAACACAAAACAATCTGGAGGAGGACAAGAGCAAGTGAGGGAACTAAAGTAGACGGGGACTAACGAGGTAATGGGCAACAGGTGAGACGGGCATGAAGACCAGGTGAAGGTAATGAGGGACTAACGAGGTGATCAGAGACAGGTGAAGGGAATTTGACTGACGAAATGGGAAGCAGGATCTGGAATGACATGATAGTTAGGGACAGGATGAAAACAACTAATAAAAAAGGAAGCTATGGAGCTAAACTGTTACACATATGGTCCTCGATCGAGGGGTGTCCATGTGTCCAAGAGTCCAGTTACTCTGCTAATAGTTAGCTGTGTGTCTCGTCCATGCAGAAAGACAATGACCCCCCGAACAATGGTTCCAATGCAAAGTACTTTTCCACCCACTGGGCTTATGGCCACTCCATTGGTACGGTAACATGCAAATACCCTTAACAACGCAGCATGCTAACTGGAAATCATTTCACGGGAGGCGAGGCTTCGCTAATGTAAACAATCCTATTCCGAAATAGTTCTTTAGGTAGCTTTTCTATTTCCGGTTGTGCAACAAAATAGTTCCGCCTGGAAACAGCTGTGAAGCCTGCATTTGAACTTTGCCCCGTATGATCGATACATTCCATTCATACTTGAATCTTCTTACAGTTATAATAAACATACAGGGACTTAATTCTATGTTTCTCTATCATATACTTATTTTGTATTATTCTTTATATACATGTGCAAGTAAAGAAAAAATGATGACAACTCTACACCGCTGACCAATATAGAGGGCTCACAAAACTGGAACACGCAGATGAGGCTATTGGCCAAACTCCAGACACAAATGCCTTTTAATGAGGCTCTGTGCTAACACAGGAGATAACCCGGGTACACAATATAGATTCACAGGGCCAATATTTTGCTTTTCTGTCAATATTCTTTTGCAGACAAGAAAACATACCCAAATAATCCCAGACATCTTCCATGAACCTGAAAGCTGCCAAGTCCAGAGCAGCGGACTTGGCAGCTTTGACTCTACAGAGATGGCGTTGGCCTTTTGCTTAAACCTGGTCTAGTTGGTGAAAAAAATCTGTTTACTATTTTGTCCTATTTCCTCTCTAAAACCACCATGCCTTGCACTGCCTGCTGGGATCACGGAAGCACCATGTGACCTGTTTTGTGCATTATTTTGCATTAAAGAAGACATTTTTAAGTTATTTTGCAGCTGTCCGGTTCTCAAAGTTGTATTAAAAAGTATCCATGTCACTAGAAAACCCCACACTAAACTAATGGCATAATGCTCACAACACAATTTAATGCTTAATTTATATCTGAATATGTGTAATCTAGCCAGCTCCTTAACTTACTGTAACATCCTTAACATTAGGATTGTAACATCTGATCATACAGACTACATTTACCCCCCCCCCCCAAAGAAAACTACCTTGAACGGCAGAGGAAGGAGAGGGTAATGTGAACAGAAATGGTGTGTGACAGAGCGGCGCCTGGAGACTTATTAGATGACACTGATTAAAACTGAACCAAACTAGTCTGATAAATGAACTTGACTAAAATGCAAAGCAGGCTGGAAAGGAAGCTTTCTATAATACTGCTGTTTTTCACAATGTGTGTGTGTGTGTGTGTGTGTATGTGGTTGGTTTAGCTGTGTGTTTCTGTAAGTGTTGCTATGCTAGTTGCTGCAGATGCTATCCAGGGGATTTTCAGCCTCGCTGTCTTTCAGCTAAAGAGGGGTGGGTGGGTGTGTGGGTGTGGGTGGATGGGGGGGGGGGCTGCAGAAACCACAACTGTTTCCATCCACTTGTCAAATGTCAAAATGCTTGGTCACCCACTGCACCCCTGTGTTACTCGGTGTGTGTGTGTGTGTGTGTGCGCAAGTGTGTGTGTGCAAGTGTGTGTTAAGCATTCAATTCTGCAACCAACTACAACAAAGGAAACGGTTTATTGCGGCCTCCAGGGCAGTGTGAACATTTAGACAATTGTCTGAGACACGCACATCATTACCGACTGAAGGACTTGTCCTGTCAGTGTAATTATGTTGGCTTTATTATCGTGACCTTTTCTTTATTATTTTGACCTTTACATAAGCTGCAAGTTCTCATGAGACTGCAGGGAGACATGTCACGCACCAACATTTACCCAGCGACGATAAATTATAAAAGCTATTAAACTATTAATATAAAAATATAGATTGTCAACAACAACAAAAGTGATGTCTTTATGGTCTGTAATTACATTTACTTTGCAGCCCACTCGGGACACTAGAGCTGTCTACATAAGAGCTCTTTTTCCTGTCTCTACGTGTACTGAGCAGGGAGTCAAGCTGTCGTCTGACATCGTAGTACAAACAAGAAGAGATGCTCAGAGATATCCAAGCGCAGTAACGGAGGGGGATTGGGCTGCACAGAGCACCACATCATTTCAAACGTAAAAATTAAATTCCAATTTAAAATGAAAACCCAGGTTTGATGTCAGTGTTTTTTGTAAATGCTGAAAATGCAATTCTGTATTCACCTGCAAGCAAATGTATTAAAGCACACTTTTTATATATGCATCCGCTCATGTGCAGGAAATATACCATACAAGTCTGTAGGTAACTGAGTATTTGTCTCCGAGTATGGACAAAAGCTGCTGTTTTCTCTCTCTCTCTCTCTCTCTCTCTCTCTCTCTCTCTCTCTCTCTCTCTCTCTCTCTCTCTCTCTCTCTCTCTCTCTCTCTCTCTCTCTCTCTCTCTCTCTCTCTCTCTCTCTCTCTCTCTCTCTCTCTCTGTGCATTTGTTTGTACACCGTGTCTGTGTGTAGAATACCTGAATGGATGTTTATATCCCCAATGACATACACAAGGTCAGCACTATTCTGCACCGCAGCAGCTGCTAATGCAACTTCCACCGCCTCGTTCAGGCCTGCGCTTCTTCTTGCTGCCACTAGATGGCGATGTGGCTTTTTATTGAGGCCACTGGAGGCAAATGGCCTGCTTTAGTGCATCTATTATCGACTCACTGTGCCCATCAACGTTTAGCACTGCACGGTGTTATTTGTAGCCCTATAGCCAGCCGTATATGTTCATTCTATTTGAGTGTGTTTTTGTTTTGTGGAAATAGAAGAAGAAGAAAACAAGTATTTCAGGGGTGGTTTTCAAAATAAAACAGATTTTCACTGCATTATGGCAAAAGAAGGGCAAGGTTGAGCACAGTCTTTTACTTTGTATATCCTACATCTTCCTTGCTGTGTGATTACACTGAGAATTCAGACAGTGGGGGGAAAAATGGCACTTGAGTGCAAAATGTGTTTACCTCGTCGGTTATTGTAATTTGGCAACAGTGATTCCTTTATCTGTGATAAAGGGACTTAAGACTCGCAATGAGAAAACAATTGCCCAGATGTCCCTGCATGCATCTAAGGTAGGGCTGGGCAATGCAGTTATTATATGCACATTACCTCTGATAATTCAGCAAAAATATCACTGTGTCAATATCGACTAACAGCATCAATAGAACCGCAATATTGATATTGAGGTACTCGGTCCAAAATACAGTGAGATTTGATTTCCGCCATATCGCCCTGCCCAAAGCGCCACAAAGCCCAGAGAAGGATCACTTGAAAGGCCTTTGAAATAGCAGGTGGGTGACATGATAACATGCACCTTGTAATACAATACAACATCCCTGCAATTTTGGGAGCTTTACTCACCTCAAAAATGGTGTTGACTCCAAGGGCTCTGGAGGGAGACAAAAGGACGAGTTTTAGAAATGACCACAGGTTTGAATCGACATGTACTTGTCGTAGCGGGGGGAACACACACACACACACACGCACACGCACACGCACACGCACACACCACACACAGGTGAAACAAATTGTGTTAACGATGGCTCTGCTCCTTTCATGTGTCCCAGTGTGTGTGTGTGTGTGTGTGTGTGTGTGTGTTGGGGGGGGGGAAGAGGACAACACACACACACCACTTCAGACTCTAACATAGAGGATTGCTGTGTGTTTGGCGCTTCATGACTGACTGACAGTGTTGGTCTTTTTTTATAAAGCACGAGAGTGATCGTTCCATAACCTGAACCGAGTGTTTTATTTTTGTATCCGTGACAACATTAGTCCCTGAGTCATTTCTGTGCCTGACCATGAGCGTTTTCTATGACCATGAGCGTTTTCTATGACCATGAGCGCTTTCACGTGTCACAGAACTGATTTACTTTCGTACAACTTTTACTTTTGAGTTATTTGATGTGAGATATTCTGTCTGCTTTTTTTCCTGTTGGAGAGGTGTTGAACAAACAATGTGTTTTGTCATCTAATTTAAAATACCACGGGTGCACATGATGATGCAGTGCTGTGCAATCCAATACAACTTCCTTGCAATTTCTTCAGCTTTAATCAGACAGTTTTTTTCCTTCTCTCTCTCCCCACAGAGGTGTTGGCTCTGAATGGAGACAAACAAAATGAAATTCCATTTACAATACCATATAATCAACAACACAAGCTTCAGTCTTAGGAATCGGCCTACAATTGAACTAATAAGGCCTCTGACCCGTTCTCCACAAAAAGGTATATAATTAAACCTCATAAAAGGTACTTTAGGCGTGGTTCAATTTGGATAAACCCAATCAGCATCGCATCTGGTGTACAGTAGTTGGTCCCCCGTCTCCCCTCATCATGGTTGTTCCTAACAACAGTCACACCGGCAACCTCACTGGTTACTATGATGTCGTAGAACAGCAAATACTTTGATAACTAAAATAAGTACAGATATAGGAGGGAAAAACTCTGTAAAAGGTCTGTGTGTGTGTGGGTGGACATGTTGGTTGGAAACAAAAAACTTTAAAGCGTAACTATCTGGCCATAAATAGGTTATTCCTTCCCAATTAAAGTAAATCAGAAAAACATGGATTTCTTTGTCGAAACAGTTCTTATTCTTTATCACGAGATATATTTGTACACGTTCATGTCTTCTCTCATCGCTGACAAATTAATGAAAATCCATCTCAATTTCAGCCAGGTGAATCATTTGATGAATTCAAGATACTTCTGAACATCAATGAACAAAGAGGCGGCTCATTCGGGGAACGTCTTCATGCGGCGATATTGAAACATAAAGTATGTGCAACCAGGAACACAAGATTATTAAAACAAATTAAATATAATAGCCCATCTTTTGTCAGATATCGTTGACGGTCTCTTGTCTCCCTCTCCCTCGGTCGCACTGTTGTGCAACGTCAAGGAAAAGTGTTGATTTGCTGAGATATCTCAATTTTGATACACCATATTCACAGTAATCTGTTTTGTAGCATTCAAATCAAAATTACTGTCAGCGGCTCAGCAGCATATCCAGTTTCTCCAAACCAAATCTCCTTTCAGCAGCCTAAGACAAACTCACAGGTGAGCAACATCAGGCACATCTGTGCTTTCATCCGCTTCATGGACGACTCTACTGCTTTTATTTGCCTTGCAATTGCATTTATTTGCTATCACGTACTGCATGTAATACGCCTGTTGTAGCTTAAAAAAACGATGTACTACCTGCGCTACAGAAAAGGGTTTCTTTGTCCTTGAAAGAACCATACAGTCTTAAGACACCCTTTTCTTTTCTTTTTTGTCGGTCTGCTCACAAAGCAAAATGCTGCTGGGTTTTGATGCACCTGGGGTCATACTCCCAGGTGGATATGTTTCATTGAATTGTGTGTGCATGGTTTGGGAATGGCAATTCTAGTTACTATGCTTGAAAACAAGCCACTTTTTATATATCAAACACAAAAGGTTGAATCAATAACAAGAAGTAAACAGAAATCAGCCCAACACAAATTATCTTTGTGCAGTCCAAACAGTACACAGCTTCTCTCTACCGTGTTTCTCTTATTTAGTTTTGCATCAAATTATTATAAAAATTCTGACAGAGTTGAAGCATAAGCAGCACTGCACTGATGTCCTCGACCTGCGTTTCCTCTGAGCAGGATTACACAGCTAGCTTACATTTTCTTTATGAATAAAGATGAATTATTGTATGGCAACAACAGTACAAGCATTCTGATTGGCTAATGGGTCGTCATGCCAGACACGTATCGCCCTCCTCGCCGGTCTGATTCTGATCCGTATTGCCCTCCGACGTCATTTTCAAAATGAGCGATATTGATAGACGTCAACAGCCAAGAGGTAATTCAGAAGCAGCAAAAATGTGTTTGTGAGCACCAAGAACTCAAATGAATGCCCCGTCGGATATTAAAACACATTTGTGGGGACTTGATGACAGAGAGAGAAACTTTTATTCTTAAATACTGATGAATGAAAGAAAAGTGTCTCCAGCATTAAGGGCACTTTTCTCATCCAGGGCAGAGGGCTGGTGCTTGAGCACCACTAGGCCTCTATCTGTGCACGTGCCTGGATACACAAACACATTTCCACATACACATGTATTGCCGAACACAAAGGAACACGTCAGAACCAGATCTACTCAGGCGTGTTTGAGACATCAGGGAGACGCGTCCTGAACAACAACGGCGGCTCCTGATGAGGCGTAGATGGCATCGGTGATATTAGAACTGCAGAATGTGTTCTTTTGGATTGAAAGAAGAGCAAGCAACGTTGAAGGCTTTTCTTGATCGGAGAGACGCTTTCTCTCTTTTCCCCAACCAATAATAAAACCATAATTCGTCATTTGTTAACTCGTATTGCCAATAAAGATAAACCGTACTGAAATTGTTGCGTTAGCCATGACATTGTTTTATTAATTGGTGTTTAATTATGATTTTTTTCCCCCCCATGATAATTTTTTCTTGATTAAGTGAACAATTCCGATTACAGGCTAGAATTCATTACTAAACTATAATGTGTATTTCTAGAGGATGTATGGATTGCCAAGTGACCCCAGAGTGTCTGTTAACAACTAGAAGTGTAGGATGGGGGAAGGTCCCAGTGTTAAGAGTCACATGTTAACAATCAGGTCACAGCAGATCTTTTCTCTATTAAACCACAGTCTTCCCCTTAGTGCTGCCTAAACAACCATACAAACGTACTCTAGGTCAACATTGTATCGCCAGAAAATGAAATGCCTATGTTTTTGCCTTTCTTTGCAACTTGCCTAAAACCTCAACGACAGCACTTAGTCATCATTTTCAAAGGAAACGTAACGAAGGCATCGAGCGTAAAACGTAGAGCTGAATATTCAACAGGTAACAGGCTACTTTGAGAACAGCTAAAAGCTGTTGATCACATCACGGAAAGGAAACTTCAGGAATCAAATGTGTAACGGCGACAAATGCTACTCCGGGGGGAAAGATAAAGAAAAGGGCCAAAAGCCACTCCTCTCCCCACGACATCCCATCAAGGTCAATTTGTAGCGCTTTCTCATCTCGCCTTGAGTGCGCCGCACGCCTCATCTCGTGAATACACATTGTAACCACGGGGAATCGCTCACATTCAACCCCCCCCCCCCTAACACACACACACACTCTCTTTTGGTCCGAAGACGAGGAACAGAAGAGCAGCTCTGCAGTGGCGACGTCACCGTGGAGCTGCAGACACACAAGACAAATTACCCAGAATCACTCTCCGGATGACTCCCACTTAGCTTCATTCACACAGAGCCAATTTTTACAATCTCTCACACACACACACACACACACACACACACACACACACACACACACACACACACACAAAGAAAGAGAAGCAGAACCATGGCATAATAATGTGTTTTGGGGGGGGGGGGGAGACAAACCAACACACATAAACACTCCCTCACTCATACAGCTCACTCAGCATGCCAAAACTGGGGTCACAGCCACTCGGGGCAAATGAGTGCCAAACAGACTTGAGCAGATGAAGAGATGAGGGGAGCACACACACACAAACACACGCAGACACGCACACACACACAAAGACACACACACACACACACTCTCAGTGCCTTCCTTTGTGTGTGCCCCCTCGTGTCTGTTTGTCCCACTGCTTCAGCCTTAAATTGAAGGCGTTTAATTTTTCTTTTAACCCATTAGCCTTATTAATCTTTTGTAATCAGCAGAGTGTTCACACCCACTAGCGCCAGGCTGAACCGCGCACCGACCCAGCGGTGATTAGCATTCGGCAGGTTAGTCGTCGCGATGTCGACGCCAAAGGCCTCGGAATCCAAACATGTCCCATTAGCGGCCGATAGGTGACTTCAATTACTAACCAATGCTAGACAATCACTTAGCGACATTTCAGAAACCAAGCTGACATACACACACACACACACACACGCACACACAGATGCTTTGCGCAATCGCCCACACACAATGCGAGGAAGTGAAGCAGGTTAAATTAAGCGAGGGAGACAAGGAGGGATGAGTTAAATGAAGGAGAGAAGAGGAGCTTTCCCCTCCACCTCATTCTAATCTGTTGTGATTGTATCCACAGTCCGGTCTGTCCGTGGCCAGATGGCCCCACAACCCACAGACCCCCACACACACACACACACACACAAACACACACACCACACATCACACGTCCATGCACACGGATGCCCGGAAGCCCTGCATTCTCCCAGCATCAGAGTAAATGTACTTCACCTCGTAATGCTCCATATTACCTTGACACCAACAGCAAATTGGTGGAAACAGCAAAGAAAGAAAATAAGTGTCAAAAGCAAAAATAAATTCACATAGAAAAGAATAAATTAGATATTTAAGGAAAGAGAAGAAAAAAAAAAAAGGTCAAAAAGGTCAGCGTGAAGACAGATTAAAGGGGAAATAAAGGACAAAATAAGACTTTTATCTCCTCTGGTGTTGCAGTGTGTGACTGCTATGAGCCGCCGGCGAAAGGGTTTGTGTTCAATCACACTTTCCTCTGAGACGGAAATTAGAGTGCTCTCCTCGGAGCCTCGCGGCACACACACATTTGAACACACGCACGGAGACCACTGGAAGTGCACACACACACATTCCATGCCCTCAACACACAGACACACACACACACACACACACACACATGTGCTTGTGTTCTTCTGAATAACCAGAGAACGCCCGCCTGCCTGGCTGGCTGGATGCTCAGGGGCAAGTCTGACATGAATCCCGTCTGAAGCCTGTTTTTGCACTCCGATGATTCAATTAGGAGGGAGGACGACCCGCGCAGCGCCGCACACACCGGTCAGAAGTTGTGCCAAAACCCCAGGCCATGGGGTAATAGCGAGAGGGGGGGATGCATTACATGATGTTACCTGCCTGCGTTGACAAGAAGAGACAGGACTTGACCTGTGGGGCATCTCAGCCGACACATTGCAGTGGGACCAGACCACAGGAAGGCTTACATCCACTAAATCCTGCACACACACACACACACACACACACATATTTCTATGCAAAGAAACATGAGCATGCTGGTATGGGAAAAAAATCTTGCTTATGTGCAGATACTAGTTCCTGTGCACGTAATGCCGGGCGGCACATTTTGGGAACAACCGGAATTGGCGAGCGGAGAATTCTGAAGAAATGCAGATGTGAGTCATATGCCACGGGGCCCCGCAGTCATCACATCTCAATTCAATTAAACACCTGTGGAGGATAATTAACCGGCGCTTCAACAGTGCTCTCAACCACAAACAAAATCAAATGGAGAGAAGGGAAGGAGGGGGAGGGGGGGAGGGGTTGTGGGAGCGGTTGCGGTGAAGTTGTTTTGGTAGCTTAAGGCGGCGCAACAATTTAGCGCAGCGCATGTTGATTATTTGTTTCATTTGAGAGCCGTCTGCATCCACACGAGTCAAAGCGAGTCGGGTTTCACGGCGCCTTCCGACGAGGGGATTCAAAAGGGATGAGCATTAGAGGTGATTTGGCTTGATATGAAAAAAGCAGGCTATGAATATGAAATGAACGGACACACGGCCAGTCGCATGATTCACCGAAGAGGAGACGGAGGCCGAGTGTTTACAGACCTGTCTATCGAGACGTCAATGAGGGGAACTAACAAACCCCGCCTCCCCCCTCCGTCTCATCCTCCTCTCAACACTCACAGCCCACTCAACACACGCGGTCTCCTCCCGGGGGAGAGAGAGCATTATTCTCAACACAATTCCCCCTCAACAAAACTAGATATGTAATAGCTTTTGTTTATGTGATCAAATAAGTCAAATCTGCTAAAGTGTTATTTTTGAAATTGCAATTAAATGCAGCTTGTGTATTATCGACACAAAACATCTGTATTGCTATATATATACATTCTTTTCTTTTTTTCTGGGGGGAGGGGGGGGGCTTATTCTACAGTTAGTAGTAAATATAATTTAATATCAACATTTTAATGCCAACATTTTTAAAGTGAAGCCTATAGGGTTTGCTTGACCCCCAAATATTATACAATATACAAAGGAATCAAAATGTATGAAACAATTGCAGAATGTAAATCATTTCTTTTTTAACCTAAATATTTGTGTAATTGTTGAATCATCACTTTAAACGTCCTGCTGTGTAAAGGATGGTTAGTGTTACGTTGGTGCTTCACAACGCCGCCTCCGAGTCCTGATCTTCTACCGCTCCGTCTTCCTGCGCGCTTTGTGCCGAGGTCACGGGAGGTCACTGAGTGACTACGTCAGACACAGCTCCGCCAATGCTCCCGTTTCTCTTTCTTCACCCTTCACCTCTCTTATTCTGTTCTTGAATGCAGCGGTTTAATTGCATGCGTGTCACAAACTGATGCGCGCAAGAGGGTTGTACCCTGTTCACGGCGTTTCGCCGGTGTAGCAGCGTATGAAAATCAACATCCTGCGGGAACATTACCCAGCACACACGCAGAGGGGAAGCACCGCTCACACACATTAAGCACACATACACACACACACACACGAGTGGATCACATATGGTCATCTCCATTGATAGACTAAAAGTCACCCACCCATGACAATCTTAACACTAACCCACAAGACACACACACACACACACACACACACACATATGCCTTGTGTTTCTTGCCCTCCTTCTGCTCCGCCGCCCCGCTAATGCTTTTCTAGACATAACACCAACGCTTTTTTTTCTTTTTCACCTCTCCATACATGTTGAGGAGCAGTGTGCACCGTGTCCTCTTAACTAGGGCAAGCACAAGGCCATGTGGATGTTTTGTGTTCTGACGGCCTTATATATTTGTGTGTGTGTGTGTGTGTGTGTGTGGGTGTGTTGTTCTTGGTGTCTTTTAAAAGGAAGTACTATTGTTGGAGAAGCGATTGCTGCGTCTGAAAGCAAAATTCACTCAGGAAGCATTTGTTCCGGAAGGAGATGAGTTGTTTTTTCCCCAACACACAGCAGACACGCGTTCCAACACACAGAGATACGCGGACTACACACGGCAAGAGTTGATGGTCGGCTGCAGGTAGTGAGTGGTATTAAGGATGTATTTTATTTAGGGAGAGTAGGAAAGCAGGAAGCTCGGACTGCGGCCTTCGTTTTTTTTTTTTTTTTTTTAAGGATGAAAACTACACAGGAGGCATGAAAAATAGATGAAGGGAGAGGGCTTCCTTCCTGACTCGTGGGCAGATCGGAGGGGTAATGACTGAAGATAGAGGTTATTTATCCTCTCTCTAAGTGGTTTCAGCGTGACTCCTCAACCCCCCCCGCTCTCCCCTCAGGGCACTTGAAGAGCCACCGAAGCCACTCGGGCACAAACACACACACAGATACACACACACACACACACAACCCAGGAAGACGCACGCAAAGCCACACAATAAATACGCCGAGCGAGACACGACAGAAACGCAGCGACAATGGAAGCGGGGTCAGGCGAGAATGTGAAAACATAGGAGGGGGTAAGGGGGGGGGGGCATGGCATCCAGACAGAAACTAATTCAAAGCCCTAACAACTCCCTACAGAATCATCTTTCATACTCGCACCAGCCGCTTTGAACTCGGCGACAAGAGTTCTTTAAATGTGAAATGTTCCTGCGGGCCGATCTCACATCGAGATGGATTCCCATTCGCCGTTTGTTGACAAAGCTTTTGGGACAGCGAACAGCGAGTGGGATCTTGGGGGAGGGGGGGCGGAAAGGGGGGGGGGATCTCCTGCTTTAGCCACCTCTACGGCTTCCTATCATCTAAAAAAAAAGATAAATAAGGGGGAGAGCCGACAGATCGGGTTCATGAATAAACATGAGACACCACAGTGACTGAGCGTCCACACGGACGGGAACAAAATAAAAAATCCTCAGTTCTGTTTTTTGTTTTTTGTTTGTGTGTTTTTGTTCCTTACTAATCTCAGAGCACCATGATGAATAGCATCAAATATGCGGGGACACAGGCAAATGTGCATACACAACGCAAGCATATATTCATGCACAAAACTTTTTTTCTGAGAAATAAATTATTTCAACCTCTCCCCTAAACTTCAAGAGACGACGATCATTAGAATCCACGCCTTGTTGTTTTGTTTGCTTTGACTTTTTAATCGCCACTAAAATCAGCTTTTCCTTTTTTCTACTGTACGTATAGAGCCGAGCTTGCAGTTTACTTACGTCGACGCTCAACTTCTGTTTGAGTGTGGATGCAAAGCAACGGCTGTAGAAAAGGAAGCACACACACACACACACACACACCTCCACAGCCTTATTAAAAATGTATTAGATGCACAGTCAAGATAATAAAGTGAAAACACTGGAGTCACAGACCAGCACTCAAACAATATACCACAAAACCGCCGCCTTCCTAAATTTGAGAGTTTGGGAGAAATATATAAGGAAACTTTAATATTGTCCTCATTATATTATAAGATTTTTAGTTGTTACAAAACCTCACACTGTGTTCAATTAAATAAGAGATATGATTTTCACTTCAATTAATTGAGCCAGTGGGTACAGTATGTACAGTTGGATCTCTTGGATTTTACATTTAATGTTTTAGTTGGGAAGATATTCTATTTCTAGTTTTTCACTTTTATATATAATCACTATCGGCAGAAAAACAAAACAATAATAATTATGCCCCAAGAAACCATGTTTAGTTATGTTCAGGAGAAGGTTATTCTACCACTGAACTAAACCATGGAGCCGCTCCTCCTCAGTTACGATAATAAACGTGCGGTTTGAAAAACACAATGTTGACTTTTGGTTGGAAACGAAAAAACGGAAAAGCGAAAAAGATGTCCCGGTGTTAAAGTCTGATGTATATAATTCAATTCACACCTGTAACTCTTTTGTGCCTTTTGCTGCTTTAATGGCTGCATTTGTATTTCCCATCAACACCGTGACGAAGGGTTTCTGGCGAGACGCATTGTTGTCAGCCATGAAATATGTACGGCTTTTTATCTCATTCAGGGCTCCGAGATCCTCGGATGTTTTCCTCCTGTCTAGCACCTTTTCTACTGTGATTTAAAGAGAAGAAAGTGAAGACGCGCTCAGTTTCTAATACAATCCAATTATTTGGGAAGATGACGTTTTTTTGGTAATGATTTAATGATTAAGAGCATTTACTGTATGATTGAGGGATTGCGTCCAAAATGACTCAACATGGCGACGGCCTAGTCAGTAGCTAAAAGCTAAAAGGTTACCAGCTGATCACCCATCAGTTTCATATTTAAATTGTTTAATATAACAGCTAATGTCAACTTCGGTTATATTGATTTGCATTATGACACGTGCAAGCTCTACTCAATAGAACGGAGTATTGAGTGAATTAAATTACTACACTATTGTGATGCGTTCAAATGCAAACTTAAATTCCAGCTATTGGTTGAGAAACTTCAATAAATCCAGTTATTTGAATAAGATGTTTAGTAATATAACCACGATAAATACCATCACCAAAGTAGGAGACATTTTAAAATGGATATTTTTAGGTAGCCAAGCAAGTACACACACACACACACACACACACACACACACACACACACACACACACACACACACACACACACACACACACACACACACACACACACACACACACACACACAGCATCTCAGATTACAGCGCACAGAGAGAGGAACACCGGACACAATGCACAATACAACATATATTTCTTTACCCATTCATCCGTTAAGTTCAAGCCTTTTATGTTTAGTCCGTTGCAGGCACTATATGCATGCACACAATGCCCGTGTGCATCACTGTACTCCTACGAGTGTGTGTTTGCAGAGGTAAGTACAGCGTGTTTGTGTGTGTGTGTCATCTGGCCCGTGTTAGCACTTTGATGTGATCTGATCACTTGTGATCCGTGCTTTTGAGGCGTCGGTGGCCCGTGGGATGGAAAACACCACTGTGTCATCATGTTTTAAATCTTCTCTCTTCTGCTCCCACTAATTGGTAAGAGCCACAGGCCTGACGACAAGACGAACGCAGCGGCATCGGGCCCACGGGAACTCTGGCGTGCACGTGCGAGCGAGCGTAAGTCGCCGGCTGATTAGGTATTCAGGAGTGAATGTGTTTGGGCGGATGTGTTTTTTCGCTGAGAGAATGCTGATGACTTTTTCCTAATCCGAGACGTATGCGCGAATATTCTGTGCGTGCGTGCGAGCCTCGTCGCGTCTTTGGTTGCGGGCTGTTATCTGTCACATCCTTTTACTCAACGTAATTTGATATTTTTCTTTCTTCCCCTCATTCTTTTCTTCTTGTGTCTACAAGCAAGTGCATTAGTGCAACTGAATTGATTGCATTCGCCTTTGTCACCGCCCAGGACCTCGTCTTCCCATCCCCCCGTCCTCACCCTGCTCCACCTTATCCAGTCTGCGACTCTTGCCAGCATGCTCAACGTGGACGAGTTCAAACCTCTCCGGTGCGTCCAAACAAAAATATCATACCGTAAACCCCCCTCGCCCCTTTGCAGCCATCTCGTGCCCCGAAACGCCAGTCTGACAAGTTCAATGTCTGTGGGTCACGCCTGAACACGTGGGCCTGTATCTTGTCAGGGACCTGATGCCTCTACACTGGGGCTGCTTATCTCACAGACAGCCTCACAGTGGCAGGTAAAAGAGGGGGAGCAATGGAGGAGGGGTAGGGGGGTTGGAGAGGAGGGCATGGAAATGAGGAAAGTGAAGATGGAGGGTATAAAGATAAAGAGAGGTGGGAGAGGGGGCGAGCGGCGACTAAAGAAAATAGATAGGCAAAGCTGGCCAGAGTTGGGAAGGGATACTGTAACGGGGGAGGGATCAAGCAGGGGGAGAAAAATTCTGGATTTAAGCGGGACTAAATGAGAAATGAGTGATGAAAGGAAAGATTTAAGAAGGAAATTGAGGAATTTTATAGGACAGGATGAGGTGAAGTGGATAGGGTGAGGGAAAGATGTGAGACGGAGTGAAACGCAGAGAAATGTGATGGGAAAGAGGAGAGAGGGAAAGAGCAGAAACGCAGCGGGGACGGATAGAAGGCCAACGAGTGAGGCAGAAGGTCAACGGAGGAGGAGAGTGGTGCGGAGGCTTTGAGAACTACAAAGGTGACTCCGACCCGCACCCCAAAAAGAAAAGAAAAGAAAAGAAAAGGCATGTAACAGGGAGATCTAAACACAGATTGAAAGCAGATAAGAAAGTGGAGGGAGAGACGTGCCGATAAAGCTCTTCTGGGTCGGGTGAGCGAACGGAGGGGTGGGAGAGGAGAGCAAAAGGCAGCTGAACGAGCGAGACGGAGGTGAAGACAGGTTAGCCCACTTATGCATTCTGGTAACAGAGATACAAGAACCACGACAGATGGGTCAGAGGCGGCAGCCGTGCCAACGCTCATTTCACTTCTGTTCTTTTCGTTTAAAGAGAAGATTGCATTTTCCGTTTTTTCAGGTTACGAGGGCAATAACACCCGGGCACACGTTACAGACGTGAACAGGTAAAACTAAGAGAACACTGTATATATATATATATATATATATATATATATATATATATATATATATATATATATATATATATATATATATATATATACACACATGTATATATATATATATGTATATATACATATATATAGTAGATGCATTATAGTAGAAGAGACATCATCAAGCAACTTTCCAGCTTGATAATAGAAACATCTGCATATAAACATCACAGGTGACCTTTAATATCTTGCCTATTGTACCTCTCTCCCTCCGCTCCCCCCCACACGTATTACCCCCTCTTTTCTATAATAGAGGCAATTACCTCTGATCTCCTCACCCTATTCTCCTCCTCCCATTTTATCCCTTTTTCCATCACTTTATTTCTCAACCCTGCCCCCGCCCCAACCCTTTAACTGTCAAACCTCCCCTCTTTTGTCTTCTTATTTCTTTTTGTCTAAAAAGGTCTTTTCCCTTAAAAGCTGACATGGCGGTTCTGATGGTGATTTGGCAGCGTGTCATTGTGGGTAATGGCGTTTGGAGTTCCCGGCTTCATTCGGCTGCATTATAAAGCGTTTGATCTATACTCACCCTTCTTAGTACTCTTTTTTTCTTTCTCACCGTAGAGATATTTGACAGGCGTAGAAATGAGACGGAAGACTCTAAGAGACTTTTCAATCTCTTCTGAAAGGAAATTGGAGCACAGGGGCGGGGCGGGCTGCTGGGGAATGAACAAAACCTCATATATTTCAGGAGTTTTTATCCATTTTCTTTTCCTTTTCAATGGCGGAATGGTAGTTTCAATATTTCAACTCTCCCGATTGAGGCAATCTGGTTCTGGACTGCTTTGGAGCTTCAACCCAGCTCCCCTTGTGCAAAACATTGTGTTGGAGAGAGGAACATACCAGAGTATCTGATGATGGAGCTTCGTTCCAGTGAGAGAGGAAGGGACACGAGGCCCCGTGCAGCCCGCCGTGGTTCTCGTGTCTCAGCAGAATGCATTGATTGTTGAGGCTTTGTGCTAGCGCGAGTGAGGAGAGAAAGGCCGGGGTAAGGTCTGATTGAGGAGGATAGATGGATAGGAAAGAGAGGAGGGGGGCTTTTCAGATGTGTTAACCCATCACACTGTAATGAATGTGTGCCAGCTGTCTCTGCACCTCTATTTAAAACTCCTTCTGTGAATCTGAAATCCCATTATGCACACATACACACACACAAACACACCTACACACACACACATACACACCCCCTCGCTCTCCCAGCACTTGTAATTGCAGCGTGGGCAGCCACCCTTTGACACCCTCAATCAAGGAACTTTCACACTAACGCTTTGCAGATGTGCACACCCTTGTGCACGTCTGCAATTTTTCATCCAGTGCACCTCACCAGGTCGCGTTGGCCAGAAAAAAACTTGGAGGCGGCGTGTTCATGGAGCCACGCGTCCAAATTGAACTAATGAAGTTAAGACGGGGGAGTTTAGGGAAGCGTGGGCGGGACGTCACGCGCACTTTTAATGAACTACGTTCTCCCGTGATGACAAGGTACTAACAAGACCAACTGCACTCAATCATGCCTCAGGAGGGTTTGCACACTGCACGTCAGTACCGGGGTGTGTGTGTCTGCTGGTGCATGGGTGTCTCTGTAGGTGTGTGTGTGTTTCCCCGAGTGGATGAACAGCGCCTCCCTTCCCGCCTCTTCATGCTCGGCGCCCGTGTGTCAGGAATTAGTGGAGGCTCATAATTGCATGAAAACTAATTTGGTCTCTTGGAAGAAAAAGGAAAAGGAGAAAATATGGCTGCGTTTGTATTGCCTTATCCTCATGTGGCTATAAATTATGTGAATTAATGTTCCTCTTGTTTATAAGTACAACAAATGAAGTTATC
This sequence comes from Liparis tanakae, assembly GCA_036178185.1. Lineage (NCBI taxonomy): Eukaryota > Metazoa > Chordata > Actinopteri > Perciformes > Liparidae > Liparis > Liparis tanakae. The sequence goes on along the minus strand of CM070110.1, from coordinate 13,525,812 downwards.
AGTGGATAATAGATCCAGTTTGAAGCACAACGCCTTGTAATATATTAGAGCCCATCTCCCATGCAACAAGACCCAGAAAAACAGGATTAATATTTTACAATGTGATCTATATAATGTTTAGGACTGTAATTCCATGTCCATGTCCTTTTTTTCATTTGAGTATTTGGTGGAGAACTATAATGTGATAACCCTGACACAGTATGTCTCTTCTAACGAAGGCTATGACATTTAAGCTCCATGCTATGAGATTATGACTGGCCTGATAGGAAAGCATGGCTGGGCATTATTGTCATGGTAATATCTTCTGACTCACACAGAAAGCTCTGGTTTTATGTACCCTCGGTTTGAGATTTCGTTGGTGAGATTTCTGCTTCCAGCATGATACAGTTGGAGAGGGAATTGAATGTTTTTTTTGAAAAAAAAATAGAAAATTCTGAAAATGAAGTTACTCTGGATACTCCTCACTGTGAGTTGATTTAAATAGTTGTGTCGGAGTTAGGCAGTGTGATGGAAGTATTGTTTTTGGAGAGAAATATGTTGAAAATGGAATTGTAGCATGATGTCATTATATTGGGGTGGAGACTCACTTGAGTGAACGGAAGACAGATGGTGCACTTCAACTTTTCACAACGGGGGAACATGTTTAGTCCACAGCACCATGCGTTGTGGAGCGCTCCGCTGAAGCCACACATCCATAGTTGGTTTAATTAATATCATTGACTGTATAACGTTGTCATATGCACAGACCTCAGTATCACTGAGACATGGAGAGGTACCAATGTGTGGTGGGTAGGGGTGGAGGACGTAGGAGTAAGGTAACCAGGACATTACTGGTCCATAACCCTTGATTGAATGTCATTGCTGAATATCGTGTCATGATAATTGTTGAAATAATCGCCGTTATGTTTAAATTAGTGTGAATGCAGCAGCACCACATACATCATGCACATATCAGCTCTTCAGGGACATTTCTTGTACCTCTTCTACATTTTTTGTAAGCCCTTTTTCATATCTAATATAACTTAATCACTAACATTTTGTTTTTACAATCTATACTTGACAAGGTTGTACAATATGTAAACCATACTTTGGTCTTTCATTCTTACTTCTTTACTCAATATTTCACTAAGTATATCTGTTTATCTTTCTACAGAATGTGACAAAACACTGATGACAAGAAAGATCTTGGTAGATAAAGACAAGAATAAATCTGAAAAAGAAATGTAATCATACCCTGGAAACGAAAAAAAGGCAATCCGGTTGGAAATTAAATGAGAGCTTTGAAATCCTCGGACAAAAAATACCGTAACCTTGCTCACCATTCCTGCACATTTTCCATCTTGATACATAATTTCTGGACAAAATATAGGAAATCCGGTTGCTAGTCGCACACATATATTACTATAAAGTGACCGAGGAGTCACTTAGATGTTACCGTCACCACGGCGACCTTTGATTGCTGCCTTACAGCCACAGGTTGGAGTTTTAGAACACGGAACAGAAAACGTGGGTGGTGGAGTTGTAGCGTACGCCGGCAGAAACGCCGACATTTGCAGATACCTGAGCTCGCTTCTTGATCATGTCTTAGCTGTCACAACGTGATTCGTCGCACCTCTGGAAGAATGGATTGCGACCTTCAGGTGTTGCTGAGTCAATATCAGAGTGATTTGCGAGTGGCGTGTCCAGCGGCGTTATCAGGATGGACACAAAATGGTGAAATGGTGGACTTTTCCTTTTCTCATCTCTAGTTTAATTCGCTTTACAAAGCTATTGCGAAGTTCACAAAGAGACTGTAAATGAACAAAAGCATATATGCTCTCCAGTGCGACAGCGACTTCCAGCCACCAGCAGGACTGCCAGAGAACAGACGGAGGCATTTGGTTTGCTACCAAGAATCACAGACTTGGATGTTGGCGCTAGCATCTGATGTGGCGACACATGCCATATCCTTTTTTTGCTTAGTGAAGATACCAACATGTAAATACCTCCAGCAGAAGCATAAACCTCAACAAGGAAACTATCACCATCGCGCTGTAACACAGCTGCTATCTTTAAAAAGTAAGGAGGCACGGAGAATGAGAGTGTTTGTGGGGAGCTGGCAGACCAGACTAGCCATACTTCTTTGTGACTCCTGCCTCAGGGCCCCGTGGCCTCGTTGGTCCGGCCTCTTTCGCGATGCCTCCTGCTGATGCCCCCTGCTGATGCCCCCTCATACTCTCCTTCCTTCTGTTTCATGGATTGTGGAGGTCTGGATCGTGGTGCATACGGCCAACTACCAATTATTCTTACATTTCTGTCATTCATTGAATGTGTTGTGTTGTAACGCTATTCATCTGTACACATGACATATATTGCTTCTGTCCATCCGGGGAGAGGGATCCTCCTCTCTTTCTTCCCTTTTTTCCCTGTAAAAGTTTTTTTTCAGTTTTATTAGGGGGGTCCTGGGACAGGGATGTCGTATGTGTAGAGATTGTAAAGCCCTTGGATGCAAATTTGTAATTTAGGGCTGTACAAAATGAACTGAATTGAATCGATGAACACACTGTGTTGGTATTCAGCCATGATACCCATAATCCAACAGGGAGGAGGGTGGTCAACAGCACTTGCCTTCTCATACTTGATGTCATTAATAATATTACATGTCATTTAGCTGACGCTTTTATCCAAAGCGACTTACAATCCTGTTACATTCGTACACCGTAGACGCAGCTACAGGGAGAAATTCAGGGTTAAGTGTCTTGCTCAAGGACACATCGACTAGGGCGGGGATCGAACCTCCAACCCCATGACGGGCCTGCTACCCACTGACCCATAGTCGCCCTTACCAGTTTGAGCGGTGTGCAGTGATGATTTGTTTGGGATGTACTATTAAAAATAAATACTACATTTGGGGAGTTCATAAGGCTGAATTTATGATAATAAGCCCGGTTGATGGTCATGACAAAACCTGTTCGTCAAAAGGTGTTGCTAAAGAATGGTTTTGAGGTTAAATGTATGTGTTATCCGGCATCTAAACATATAGAATAATGAAAACCACAACAGAGGAGCTCATTGCAAGCATACTGTACGTGCAAAACCATGGCCTTTGAATTTGTCACAACATCTGATTACTCTGAGAGCAAACTGTCAAGAGGATGCGAGATCAGAGGGAGAAAAAGCAATAATAAAACGTGTTGTTTCTTAAAAATGAAACCCTGAATATTTCAAAGGCAGTGATTTTCGTGCGTGCGTTTCTGTGTGTGATTGTGTGATGCTTTATACTCTGTGCTTTTGATATTATTGTTTAAATTTCTGTGATGAACTCATTTTAGATTAATTTCAATCTCCCAGCAGACATTGCTCCCTGTGGGTGTTTCGGGGCTCGAGTGTAATAGTCGGTGTTTTGGAAACGCGCCTGTTAAATGTGTGTGTGTGCGTCTGGCCACTCCACAGAACAATCCAGATTGACTATTGTCCTGTGCAGCACACTTGGTCTTGTTCATTATGGATGAGCTATAACTAAGTCACCGGAGCCCCGAGTCAATAAATATAACCGCAGAGCACTTTATTATTAACCACTGAGCACAATGACAGGTCTCTGACAGCACATTATTTCTCACAAGTTGTACCTTTGAATTCCAAATGCTTTAAATCTATGACAGATTTAGTAATGGGGAAGATCTCACGCGGTAGCGGCATTGAAAGGTAAAATAAAATAAATCTCAGATGGCACGACGGTGTTACCATTAAAAGGATTGCAAAACAAAAAAGAAAGAAAAGTTAAGTTTTCACGAGAGAAAGAAATTGTATCACAAAACGCTTGAAAAGTGCATATTAAAAGTCTGGTGGAAATGAAATACCTACAAGAATAGTCCACCTTTATCTATTGTTACCTTGGCCACCGAGGGCTTATACTAAACAGCCTAGGAGGCAATTGAGCTGTTTAATATCCTGCAATAACCGCCATGATAAAGTCAATTAAAGATCACTAGTCGCCAGCTGATGAGGCCATTAATCAATCAAGTGAAAGCATTAATTAGCACGTATTAATATGTTAACACACTTGTCTTCACGTTCAACCTTAACGTGAACCCCGGTCGTTTCATTGAATCAATTAACCTAACGAACATGCAAATGTGGCCACGAGGTGCTTCAAAATCTAATAAGATCAATTGGTGAGGCGACTGGGGAACCTTCTCCCCGTGTACGGCTCTCGAGCTCCTGCACTCGCGTGGCGCGCACATGCCCCGTGTTGATTCATGGTCCCGGAGACCATAAACACAGATTGATAATGTGGGAAATGCCGACATCACGGTCAAATGTGGGGAATTTGACTCGATTGGTTGCACACAGATGCAAAAACAACCACATTGTTAACGCCAACATAACAAAATACCCCCACAAATTCAATTTAATGGAGAACTTTGATGTTTTTTGGGCAGATGCATCACGGCCGATAACTCGATCCAAAACTCTTTTATTTTTAGCTACGCTAGCGATGTGGCTCTCCGGTGATCCATCGCTTTGATCCAGCCTGAAACAACAACATCAATGCGATGGATCGCAACGACATCTTTTTTAAACATTCGTGGTTCCCAGAAGATGAAGCAGAATGGTTTGGGTTGACTTTAGTGCAACAGGTCAACTTTTTGAATTTGTCTACAACTTTGGTTTATGACTAAATACCTGTGGCGCTTGGACTTGGGGCTGGACGTGGTTCAATAAACAAAGATACCAGTATTAAGTCCAGCACCCTAAAAGTGATATTAATAAAGTACTTCATTCGAGAGCCATCATGTGAATGGAGGCCGTGTGCTTCCAACTGGCCAATTACCATTGCCCTTCACAGCAGTCATTAGGCGGAAGTGGTAGAAGATCTTCTGGTTATCTTTTTCACTAGGTCTTGGCCCAAAAATAATTGATAGCCCGTATGATTTAATTGGAGGAATTGCAATACTACTCGGTACTCGGTTATTTTAATACATGCCACCGCTGGGATATTCATTTTCTTGGCCTACCAAAAAAAAAAACTGAAATGAATACAAATACTTTTTGTATTGCAGGCAAACAAGAACATTTTCAGAAATCATCTTAAAATACAATATTGTAAAAATAATATTTTCACTTAAAATGTATTTCACTTCACGACCTTAACCAATTTGGGTGTGCAGTTTACGTAGGAAGCATTATCAAAGGCGGTGTACCACTGAACTGCATGAATTGTAGATATTGTAAACACAAATACAATAGTTTTCACTTTTAACCAAACTGTTGATTTGTTTTTGTTTTTAACTACCGTGACAATACTTAATATTCTTTTGATAGACAATTTGTATCTTTTATGTTAACATAGATAGTTTTGAGCGCAACCAGCAAAGGTAAAAAAGAAGGTTCTCTGTTAATAAAAAAAAAGTTTTCATAAAAGTTACAATATTAAACCGACACTATGTAACTTTTCCCCTGTAGCGCCCCCTTCAGGTATTTAACGTCTGGCTCTCGAGCCATATATGGCTCTTCAGGCTCGTGCCCTCCCAGCTGATCGAACAGCTGATCGATGCACGCTACCAGCAGCCTCTCTCGGCAGCTGCAGCGAGCCGTTCAGCCGCGGAGTGTCATTCTGTTTGTACTCGTCTCGTAGCGGAGCAAATAAAAAGTCACCTGCGAGCGTGTACTGGCACTATATGACGTTGGTAATCACTGCCAGACAGCAAGTTTAAGTACTTCCTGTTCCTCAACCGGAAGTACCGGGTCGTTACCAACCATCTTACATTCAGCAGTTTTCAGCCCACAGACCCCCGATGGCAGTGGCGGAGGAGCAAATCAACAATTTTTTTCAAGCTGTTATTTTAAAAAGGTGAAAAAGTTACATAGTGGGGCTTTAAAGTGAACATTATTTTGTTTTATTTTAAGTGGAAGCCCGGTATCTTTGCTTGAGACAATTTTATAAATACTTCAATATCAGATGTACCTATGGCTAACCAGAGCTTCATTTATTTAGAATCTCCCTCAACAGAAGAGTGTGAGCATTAATATTTGAGATTAAACGAGATATGAATTCAAACAAAAGACAAGATAATAACCCTAATGTTTAATGTTAGAAAGCAGTTTATTGCTAATATATATGTAGATACTGGCTTAAGTGTTAGCCATTAAAAAAATAATCTAACAACCATGGCATTAGAATAAGAAACAACATGGATTCTTTTCTTATTTAACATAGCAAAAAAAGCCTTTTGTTTACTTCTCCCTGACAGACCGCCTAAAATATTAATACAAATACAATCAGTTGATCAAATAAAAAATGTAGTCGTCTCATCCATCACAGTACTTTGAAATAGGTGTGACCCCATTAAAAAGTTGTATCCCCATACTTATGGATTAAAATATAGATTGTAATGTTGTAAATGGAAAGTTAAGACAATATTGAAGAAATGCTATAATTCCAATGTTGAAGACATGACCAATAGCCATTTTCCAACATATGAGCTGGAAGTGGTGTAGAAATACTGATTCAAAGCAACACCCAATGCTGAATAGAGAATTTCTTTTGCATTGGTTTTCAGGAAAATACATATTTGGCTTTGGCCGTTGTGGGAGTCCAGAAAACGCCCCGCATTCGGGACACTTGCAGCCTCTTTGTACAAACCCCAATTGTGGTAATGTAAGTATTATGATTCCCGCCACCTGAAGCTCTGCGAGGACCCGCAGCAGCAGGCCGATTGGATGTGTCGCTCCTGCCAAACTGTCGGACAAAAGTGCCGCAGCAGGCAGGTTTCCGCCTCCCTTTCGCCGACGAGCGAGCCACTCCACGGGCAGCGCGCTTTGGAGCTCATCTCATGGACGCTTGCTGCAGTGTCAACACACAGTGCTGCATCCAAGAGTCTTTCACACTCTTTATTTTTTTGGGGGGGGGGGGGGTCTTTTCTCCCGGCAGAAACGTTTCCCTCTGGAGCAACTGACTCGGGAGTTTCAAGTCCCCGAAGTGCTTCAGATGTAACAAACCGAAAATGTGGAAAAAAAGAAAAAAGAAGTCCCATAGAGACGATGGAAACGACCTGAAACGCAGCTGGTAGCGGCGTTGAATACAACTATTTATCCCGCGACAAAACCAATTGTCTGGGGTTTGAACAAGCCAGCTGTGTTTTTATATAACTTTATTCTGTGGCTCCATGTGCATGTCTGGTTTTGTTTGCTCCACGATGGCCTACGGTGACAAAGGGACATTTCTCCACCAAATCAGAGAGCTCTCCCCCAGGGAGGCGACGGTAACACTCACACACACACACACACACACACACACACACACACACACACACACACATTTGAAAAAGGAACCGTATGCACACGACCACTAATGGGATGTCCGACTTTGGACAAGCTTGGCTGAGAGGAAATGAGGTACTGTTTCTGCTCACTCAGACAATTGTGTTTCTTTTTAACTCTCGGAGGCAGAGCTCTGCAATCACCTTGAGATGGAGCCTGCAGATAAAGCCAAATTAGATGGGTGCGGAGATCTGTCGGAGATAAGATAAGATCTAATCAGCACAATGAAGATTTCTGCTGTCTGCCTGAGTCAGCCGAGCTGTCATCAACCTTTCGTTTCGATGCAGGTAAAAAGTAATGTTGGAATGTTGTAATGAAATCGGTGTGTTTGTGGAAGTTGTAGTGGGAGGTAGAACAATCTGTCAAAGTGTGTGTGTGTACTTGACCCAACCATTTACTAAAATACTGTATACAAATGATTTCTGTTTACAATATTATTCGCTCACATACAGTAAATACAAGCTTGTTTGTGAGTTTGCATTTGTATACTAATGAGAATCTTCTTCCTCAAGGATGGACAGAAATTGTTATGTTTTTTTTTCTTTTGTGGGGCGAATTCAACTCAACAATAGTAGCAAGCAGTGCAGATCGTTGTACAGCTCAAACTCTTGTGGTGAGTTACAGCAAACCATTCATAAGCAGGGAAAATCTCTACCAAGGGTCAAGGTTGGATTTAGTTTTGCCAATAATACAGCCAGTCACCTTCAAATGATGATCAGTTCTTAGTTTTTTATCTTAAAATCACGCACGTTTTTAGAAGGAAAACAAATGATGGAAACATGGCTAGTATCCCACAACCCCAATCCTGATGTATATTTTTGACCTTTTAATTTGAAAGGTGAGATTTTAGAGCTTATTTCCCAGTGGAGACTTCCGTTTCTTTCCTGCAGCTGTTAGGTAATGGACAGTAAACGTAGGTTTGAAATAATATTTAAAATGTAAAAGAAAAATAAACTCAACTCCCATCCAAACAACAATAACACTGCTACCCAAACTAAACTAAATGATAGGGTTAATTGTGATGGATTACCAGGCACAAGTTATTTTTCAAACAGCATAAAATTAATCCCAATAATGCCCCACCCACAAATTCCTTTGAGACTAAAACAAGCCCTGATATTGTAACTACATTTACTACATCCACATAATTACGGAAATAAGTGGAAAAGAAAAAAAAGACCCTCCAAAGATTATTCGAAGGTGCTAACAACATTTTTCTTTTATTCAAGCGTATCAACAAAGGTCCTCCTAAGTCCAGTAAGCTCCCTTTTAACACTCTGTAAGAAAGCCCAGAAAAATACATCTTATATTGGCACCTGTTACTATTCCTAACCTGTACAGCTTGCATGTTTTAACGCGGAGATGAGAAACGGACAGGGCAGTTATATATGATGATAAGCCATATAGCTTTATCGTGATGTATAGCAAGGGTACCTTCCATAAATCTAAACAATTTTATTGCCGAGCCGCATCCCAGGTGGGGGACGGGACACCGCATCCAGTACAAGGCAATCACTCATTTACTCTGCTTTTAATCTTGGTCTGCAGACATGTCTAATCCTTCTTCAGTGCATCAGGCAACAGTGCTGCAAAGACAAAAGCCTGCAGACAGATGAAACAAACAAATCCTTCTTAACGTGTCTGGTGGCTTTGGTGCAGTGAGCTAATGTTCCGATAGTTTAAGTGAAGTTTCCCATTTGTCTTCCTTCTTTTTTATTAAAAACAAACATCCCAAAGGTATCAAAGACTAAATTTCAACCTGAGATCCGGGGCAAATTTGTCTAGTAAAGTCACAAATCTGTGTTCACAACAGGAAACATCTCAGGAAGAGCATATGGGATGAAAGTGATCGCAAAGTGATCAAGCACAAAAGGAAGCAGAAGCGCCTTTCCTCCAAAGTGAGATGAGGGCGGGGGGAGACTTTCAACACGAGAGTATTCCTCTGAGATTCACTTAAGTGCGAGTTCTTGGTTAGATTTGTGTTTGTTGATTTTACCTTTAAACTTCGTTACTGTGGAGGTTTATTTGCCTCCATGCATTGTGCTGCTCCTCGTGGTCTCCCTCCCTCCCCGGAAAAAACATTTCCAAAGCCGATTTCCCTTCAAAGTTTATACCCTGCACTGCTCACAGCCGCATGTTTACTCGCTGGAAGTCTTTCGTTGGCGTATTACAGCCACCTGTTGATCCGTGGAAAAGTACCAGCGCCCGACTGTTTATCGTTATACGTTGCCTCCAGTGTGTGCTAAGAACAAACACACTGTGGGCCTTCCACTTAAACACGGTTGCGGGCTTGGTTTGAATTAGTTTTGTTTGTTTTTTGCAAAAATCAAGTGCCTACTAAATAGACAGCACAGCATTTTTATGAAGAGGGAAATAGAGGGAGAGGCTCATGCAGAAGAATCCCAGGGAACAAGAGTTTTGAAATGAATGCCATGTCACACACATTGTGTGTTGCTGTGAGGCAACATCTTGGATGAAAAAGACTCTGTTGTTGGAGGTGAAGGCCACAGCCCTCGCTCTCTTTTCTCTTACTTTATTATCTCTTTGGTCTCTTTTTCTTCCTTTTCCTTCGAGAAAGAACAATTTATCGTTCATCCTGGATATAAAAGAAAACCGCCAGTGTGGACCCATCAAGGCAAAACGGTCTGAGTAGAAGAAGGGTGTACTTAATGTTCTTAACATAGTGTTTATTAATTAATAAACTTAAATTTCTTAAGCTATTCATGTGTTTGTCATAATCTATTGTATATGTGCCGTTTGTGCCACTTGTGTGGACTGTGCTACTGTCTCTTGGCCAAGTCACCATTGTAAATGTTAATTGGTTCTCAATTGATTTTACCTGGTTAGATAAAGGTCATATAATAGTGCTGTTACACTTATACAGGGGGATGTGAACCATTGGTACCTGCTCAAGTGGCCCCCGTTAGCCTCAATAATGTAGTCACACCCACTCCTCTCATTTACCTTTATAGAAAAATATTGGGCGCAGGGCAGTTATGATGGGCCCACTGCACTAAAGAGAATAATAATATTTCTTTCAAATGTTCTTCCAGTTTATTTACAGTTTTTATAACTATATTTTAATCATCAGAAAGTAGCTCCCTGGACATTTTAAGGGCTAACATTGTTGTCAGAATGTTTATTTTAGTAGATTATGTTAGTACCTTGCCCCCGCCTTCCTGGTACAAGCCCCAAGGTGCGAAGGGGGCGACTTTCAGGGTCCAGAAACCCTCGGGGACATGCTTTGCCCTGATCAAGCACTGAAGACCAGGAGCTGCCCCGCAGGGAGTTTAGCATATCCTGGTTTCTGGGGATTGGGAGCCTGTCTGGTACAGATTTTCTGTTGAGTTTTCTGCAGCACAGCCTCAATTCACTAGACTTTTGCCAGACGCAGACAATCAGCGAGGAATAAGTTGACCTTGACTCTGAAATCCACCAGGAAGGTAAATCCTGTGTTTTTTGAAAACTCTGCCTGCTGCGTCCATATTTTTGGTCTGTTCGTTCTGTTAGGTGAGGCAAGGTTTGGACCCAAACGCAGCAGGCAGAGTTTTCAAAAAACACAGGATTTATTACTAATCTCAAGCAGGAACAGGGACAAGAACCGGACAGGAAGAAAAACTAACAGACACCAAACAAGCAGCAAGACACAGGCTAAATACACTGGGGAAACGAGACACAGGTGGAGACAATCAGGGCGTGGCTGGGAACAATCAGGACCGTAACAGACAAGCACAGGGAAGGAAACTCAGGGAAACAGGAAACGAGACCGGGACTTCAAAATAACTCAAGGAAACACTCCAGATCCTAACAATTATTGGTTAACCGCACACAATATGAACAAGAAAAAACACATTTGCAATGAGCAGCTGGATGAATTACCAATATAAATTCTGCATTTATCAACTGACAATTACAACCCAACACTGACAACATGATCAGTCAGTGAAACTCATGTAAGTTCAGCTCTGTGATCATAATGCCATCAAGTCATTTGACTCCAGTCAGTATGATAGCTGTATATGAACACTGTCAGGGAGCTTGTAGTTAGGTCAGAAGCACAGACAGACAGTCTGAGGCAGACTGTGAGCTGTCTGTCAGTAATCCGCCTCTTGAACTTTGAATTGGTGATTTTCCCGACTCCACTGACAAGTTTTTCAGGACAAATTTGGTATTCATAAAAGTTTTCTCCTCTGGGATTCGTTCTGAACTCACATCAACTCTACAGACATGCTCAGATTTAAATAATTATAATAATAATAATAATAATAATAATAATAATAATAATACATATGAGAATCACCATTTGTGACTCGTGCATCATTGGAGGGCGACCAATTGGCATCAGCCGTTGCTGATTAACAATTAGCCACCTGCTGAGGCCAATCAAACACCCCCGCTCTACCCACTCTGTAGTTGAGCCTAAACACAACCAATTCCTGCAGAGATGTTGAGAGCTCTGTCTGGAGATAAAGGAGTTCCTCCATGTTGTTAAACATGCAACCAATACAACCAATTAAATGGCGATCAGTGGCTGCTAGACTTGGCATGTTTAACCAATCTGACCAACATGTTGAATGAGATTAATTTAGAGCTGCAAGGAATATACCAGACCATGGTTGATATGATCAGCTCAGTTAAAGCTTTCTGTAGTGGCCATTTGTGAAATTAATCGAAATATTATGTTTTTTTTGTAGTTGACGCAGCCATAGGAAAGTAATGTCCATTTCATTATTCCGTTATTCTGATGATTTATTTACTAATACTGTTGACGCTGCCTCTCATGTGCTGGTAAAAAACAACATAGGCCCACCCGGCGCATGCTGCAGCTGTACCTGCCCACTCCTACATATAACCACAGGTGCCCACAGTGTTAATCAATTAATGAACAATCAACAAACTATATATATATATATATATATATATATATATATATATATATATATATATATACATACACACACACACACACACACACACACACACACACAGGACTGTCTCAGAAAATTAGAATATTGTGATAAAGTTCTTTATTTTCTGTAATGCAATTAAACAAACAAATGTCATGCATTCTGGATTCATTACAAATCAACTGAAATATTGCAAGCCTTTTATTCTAGCTGATTATGGCTTACAGCTTAAGAAAATTCAAATCCTATCTCTAAATATTTCCTCAGACCAAGTAAAAAAAAGATTTATAACAGCAAAACAAAATGAAACATTTGAAAATGTCCATTAATGCACTCAGTACTTGGTTGGGAATCCTTTTGCACGGAGGCAATCAGCCTGTGGCATTGCTGAGGTGTTATGGATGCCCAGGATGCTTCAATAGCGGCCTTTAGCTCATTTGCATTGTTGGGTCTGGTGTCTTTCAGCTTCCTCTTCACAATACCCCACACATTCTCTCTGGGGTTCAGGTCAGGGGAATTGGCAGGCCAATTGAGGACAGTAATGCTATGGTCAGTGCACCAGTTACTAGTGGTTCTGGCACTGTGGGCAGGTGCCAGATCATGCTGGAAAATGAAACCCTTATCTCCATAGAGCTATTCAGCAGACCAAAATCTCTTGGTACACAGCTGCATTTACTCTGGACTCGATGAAACACAGTGGACCAACACCAGCAGCTGACATGGCTCCCCAAACCATCACTGACTGATTTTGAGATAGGATATTTGAGTTTTCTTAAGCTGTAAGCCATAATCAGCAATATTAAAAGAATAAAAGGCTTGCAATATTTCAGTTGATTTGTAATGAATCCAGAATGCATGACATTTGTTTTTTTAATTGCATTACAGAAAATAAAGAACTTTATCACAATATTCTAATTTTCTGAAACAGTCCTGTGTATATATAGTTTGACAAAGCTATTCTAAAATATAAAAACAAATACCTAAATAAGCAATGATTAAACAATATTACTTTTCAATAAAATAACAAAATACTAGTGTCAAATAAGCAGCTCTAACACTTTCAAATGAAAAATTCAACACCCGTCCTCAAAGCTGCAGCGCCATGATTTGAGGAACTTCCAAAACCTTGCATCAGAGCTGGAGACACAACGGAAGGCATGTGTGCAACTTGACAGTGTGTGCTACACAGAGCAGCTTGACAAGCGTCTGTCAGAGTTTGACAGACGCTTGCAAGACTTTGCTTTACTGGAGCCATTCATGTGCTACACATTTCGGGAAGACATTGAGGTTGAATCACTCGCATCAAAAATTGCAACGCTGTTCCACCTGAACTCTACTGGAGTGGAGGATGAGATATTGACACCACAGGTTGACATCCGGCTGAAGTCCAGAGCTCACTGACAGTTTGGGAACTTACTCACAGAGGAAAATACCAAACATGAGGAAATGTGCTTCTTGACTGCATTATTTGGCTCGACTTATTTATGTGAGTCAGCCTTTTCCCACATGAAAAATATTAAGTCCACCATGACTGATGACCATTTGGAAGTCTGCCTGAGGCTACCAGCAGATACCGTCCGGACTATGCAACCCTGGCTGATTCCATTCAGTGCAAGTCATCAGAGTAAAATGTAATGACCAAAAATGTGCAGAATTGTATTGTGTCATATTGCTTCATGCAGTTATGCAGGGTACACCAATGTTGTATTACTAATGCAATATATATATATATATATATATATATATATATATATATATATATATATATATATATATATATATATATATGCACATGTGTTATGAGCAAATACATTTCTTATTATATTACATATCATTTCATTTAGCTGACGCTTTTAAAGCAACTTACAATCATGTTACATTCCTACACCATAGACACAGGGAGCAATTCAGGGTTAAGTGTCTTGCTCAAAGACACATCGACACCAACCCCCCACCCCATACGTGTGTACAACAATACACACACATACATATATATATATATATATATATATATATATATATATATATATATATATATATATATATATATATATAGCATTATTAATATAGGTAGATCTCTTTTTGACTCGTCATTTTAAAAGTAGCTCGCTGGTCTAGGTTAACAGGAGGACCCCACTGAGATGGCTTTTGGCTGTGTTGTGGGTTACTGGTGAACTTGATTTGCTGGATTGGAGGTTGTGAGGTGTCCATCTGTGCCTGGTGTTTTATCAGAGGAATCAACTGCTTATTTGAGGTGTCACAGGATGGTGGGAGAGATCAAAGTGACATCAAGTTTGTTGGTGTTTGCAACTGAGACTGGTATGTACACTGACCTTCCCTCACTGACGGTAACCAGTTCCTCTCGGATGACCAGACCTTCTGGTATCTGTGACAGTTTATCTAGAACAAACAGCAGGTGTTATCCCGCTAAGTGGTCTCCAACATGTGCATGGACCTATGCAGTGGTTATCCGTCTCGCCTGAGCTCCTGTGTCCCACAGAGCCTCAACTGGAACATTGTCCAGGTTGCTATGTTGGTGCAGAAACGGCCCTCCTTAAGGAAGGCACGGACTGGACCTCCACTACTGGACTCACCTGACTCTCCGACACTTTGTTAAAGGCCATCAGCAAACCTTTTTTTTCAGGATGTTTTGTTTTACCTTCTTGTAATGAACTAAACTGAACTACACCAGAAATACAATTATTTGGATTTGCGATTGAGTGAAAGGGACTTTGCCCCCCCCCACACACGAAAAAGAAGCCTGAACCACCAGTGGTAATCCTGCTGACGCGGCACAACCCTTGCTGGAGCTCCGGACAGAGCCTGAGCTCCATGGCCGTACTCTTAAATCATCTCCTTGAATTAACCTGCAATCTGTGAAGAACAGAAGGTCAATTACTGTCAGACACCGGCGACGTGTCAGAGGATTAGAATAATTAACCAACACGGCGAACACGCTGTACCGGCGGTGTGTACGTAAACAGCAGTAAAGCACGGTTAGACACGTTAAGCATCTTATACCAATTTCATTTGAGTAAATGAATAATGTATTAATGTTTTATCATTTCTTAATATTTTGAGTTTTCTTTTCTTCTTCTCTGAATTTAAAACTACTTGTTTTACCTTATTACCCTCCTGTGGTCTTCCAGTTGAATTGGATCAATTTACAAGTTTACGAGACAATACCTGATGTGCAATCGATTGTGTGCATAGTAATAAGGCAAACCCTTTATTTCTTATTTCCTGTTTGTGCTGCGGTGGGATCGCTGGAGGTATTTTTCAAATCATATGTCCTCTTTAAACCTCAACACAAAGTAGTCTGTGATAAATATTACATTGACACGTCTTTGTGACGGGGTGAGGCTCAGGCGCAGAGAGACAGGCTGTGACGCAATATGAAATAACACAAAAATGCACTCTTTAATGAGGCAAAAACAGTTCACAAAAAATGAGGTCCAAAAGGGGCAGGCAGAGGATCGTCGGTCCGGGCAGGCAGGGTCGAAGCAGGCAGGATCAGAAACAACAGACAGAAGAAAGACACGGAACTAGAGACAACCACAGACAACAATCCAACAGGAGACAAGGGAAAGACTGACACAGACTGAGCTTCTTCCCTCTGGCTGTCACCCTGATGAACAGTTGATCAGACTCTTCATCTGCAATATCTGCACTTTTTGACTACTGCCTTTAATGTCTTTTTGAATCTTTTTTATATTTATATTTATCTAGTTTAATGTATATTGTGTATGAGAGAGCAAAGTGGAACCAGAGACAAATTCCACGTATGTGAAAACTTTCATGGCCATTAAAGCTGATTCTGATTCTGATATATAGGGGGGGGGAACACAGGTGTAAGACAGACAGTAACGAGACAAGAGTGGCTGAGGGCAGGTGCAGGGAATTAAAGAATTAACACAGAGAAGACAGAGGAGACATAGGAGACACGGAACACAGGAGAGACAGAAACGGGGTGTTACACACATGATGTTTCATCTGAGTGTATTCTATGAGCTCAGACCAACGGTAGCAAACGTGTGATGTTCACAAGAACTTAGGTTGATAAAAAACATATCTAATAAATATAGCTGATAATGTGTATTATTTCCACCATCTTGGTCACAACAAATGAACACGGCAGGAGAGGACGATGAGTCGGAGGAAATCAGTGCTGAGTGAACTCTTCAAATGATGTTTCATGAGAGACGCGATGAGTATAAATACACTTCCCAGGATGCTTTGTTTGAGAGTTAGAGAGCTCATGACAGGGAAAGTTGTGTTTTCAAGTTAAATTATCTTAAAAAAAACTCATTACGATACATTTCTATCAGTCTTAGTCATTTCTATTTTCTTAGCTCATACAATGCTTCACTGATTATACTAAATATTCAAAACCCACTAGATTATCTTGATTAAACGCATTGGAGTTGGAGTTACGTGGTTCATGATGAAGGTGGGAACACCAAGCAAAACCGATGTGGCCGAGTGTGAGACATCGAACGTAAATCTTTGATCAAAATGAAGTAAAGGTCCTGACTAATGGCCGCCGCTGCCCCCCTTAATCTGGTGCCGCCTCATTAAGGTTCATCGAATGTCACCGGCCGAGACTCCATCCATCTAATGCCCTCCTTCCTCTCCCCTCATCCGTCTGCATCCCTGTGAGCCGTTCTCTACTAATATGCATTGATGATACTCGCAAATGACTTATTTCAAAGCATCCAGAACATATTTATCGAGACGGGTCTTCCATTTCACGTGAAAACAAAATGCCGGCCCGGAGCAACGGGAGCTCATCATATGGCTCATGTCCTCAAATCGAGATTTAAAAAAAGGTCCGATCGTGGAGCGCCAACATCTGGGTCTGTTTCAGTCTGTTGCCGTTTGATAAAATGAGCTTTTATGTAAATACGTGTTGGGCCGCGCTAATTTAAACACATCATTTCTAAACAAAGTGTGACTCACAATAATAGACTGTTGGCAATCGGACGTACACTCCCTCAAGAGACGGGCAAAAACAAGCAGAGAGACGCAACATGTCCCCCAGCGTCTCGCTGAAAAACCGTTCCACAAAGTTGACTTGTTTCATTTTCTTCTTTCTTTCTCTTCATGTCCCACACGTCATGAATCACCATGGCGATAAACTCACTTAAATTCACGCGAACCGGAATTGGACTTAAACCTCCGCCGGCCAATCACTCGGCAGCTCTCAAGTCACGCTGCACCCGCTCCTCCAATTCATTTCCCTTCCAGGAAAGAGTGAAGCAAGGCATTAACAAAATAAGAGCCCCTCGGCGGGCGAGACGAGCGCTTCGCAGGGAGATCAGAAGGCGATGGCGTGCGCCTCCTGAAGAGCAACATTTAACAGTTTATTGAGCGCAGCTCTGTGATTTCATTACGCCGTATTTAATCCAAAATTAATAAGGGTGGTTATTAACCTTTTACACCCTCGTTCCTTATTAGAGTTTTATTGCACGGATGTTTCACAGGATGCGTTTCGCCCACACTGACAGAACACACACACACACACACACACACACACACACACACACACACACACACACACACACACTTAAACGCATGTGCCAGTGGACACGTGTCAACCGCGCAGGTTTAATAAGAGGGTAGGTGTTGCTCAATGGCATCCTATCATTATCGTCATTGTGGATACGAGCAGGGCTGCCAATCACGGAGGGCATGATCTGATCTCAGAGCTGCACGCTGCGCCAATACAGCACACGGCTTCTTTCTCACCCCAGACTCAAACACTTTGCATGGCACGGACTGTCAAATCTATCTGTGAGATGTATCTCTCTTTACCCGTCTATTTCTGTCCATGATGTAGCCGCTTTTCAATTCTCTCTGTTGTCCCCCCCCCCCCCCATCCCTCTCCCTCTCTCTCGCTCTTTCTTTATATATATATATATATATATATATATATATATATATATATATATATATATATATATATATATATATATGTGTGACCATATGTCTGTTTTCTCTACTTCAATGTACCTCTTCACAAACGGTTTGGACATGTTGTTTCTCCAGTTTTCCGAGGTACGAAAGTGTTGCGTAATCATGAAGCGTTGGCAACAGAAGCCTCTTCTCCAAAGGCCAAAGGTGTCGCGCAGATTTTTCATATATTATTTTCAAGGTTTTTTTTATTTATTTTATTCTTTATGCCAGAATATATTTACTTTCAATCTGCAAGAAGAACAAGTCCCTCAAAGAGAAAGAACAAAAAAGACCTCATGCCCTCCAGTAATAAAGCATATAATGTGTTTTCTGATATGTCACCACTGTCAGCCAGACCAGTTTGTTTGTCAGTGGCCAATAAATCCGTAGCAAATCAAAGTTTGAAGAATAAAATACATGTCTTTTGATTACAAAACTGGCTGTGGTTCAGGGGGAAAGCTTGAGTTGAAACAGACACTCTAAAGAATGATTTGCGGTCCCGCTTAAAATAAATCGATGGCGGTGACAATGTGAAGAGAGGTCGCAACTTTAATCCAACCAAACCCACGTACCCACTCTGTGGACTCAAAAGAGGGTGCTGAGGATGTAGATATTTTGAGCAAGACATTCAAATCTATAAAAAGGTACAATATTAAGATTGAAATGGGGACAACTTTAATGTTGGTTTAATTCAACTGAGACAGAGAGGAGGCGATTGATTGGTCCTTGCCTATTTTACCAAACCCCCCGAGCATCCACATGGATGTACACTCACTACCTGTGGTTCAATCGATGACAGAACGGGTGATAAAGTGGAGAAACTTTCTGGAAAGGCTCGGGGCTTTGCATCCCAAAAAAGTGTAAGTACTAGTAATTAGTTTTTTCCCCTTGAAGTAGACATCTTGAGTAGAGAATTAAACCCCAGTTGTCAGATTTAAAGGCAGGGCGTAACAGTAAATCCATCCCTCCCCCAAAACAACTTAAAGGGCCTCGCAATCCACCAAAGTCTTTCCGTCCCACTGTTACATCTTTCACCTTTTTTCTGGTCGTATCTTCTTCACATAAATCCCTCCGTGGCGGGGAAAGATGTATTTCTCACAATTTTCCCGGCGTTTCAGGAGATCAGAGTCGATATTTCTCCCGTTGCGACTTGTTTTGTTTTATGAATATTTTCTCTCGTGCTAACGAATGGAAAATGAATGATAAAACAGAAATAATATATGTGCCTTACCTTTTAACTTTCCTTTTTGCATGACAACGCAGCTTTTCATGGTGTTTTTTGGGATCCTTTTTTAAATTCTGTCCTGATCTTGTCACCGCCCCTCCATCTCACTCGTTCTCTTTGGTCCCTTAACAGCGCAACCTAATTATAACACAATTTTAATCTTTCACTCACTTTTTGCTCGTACCTTATCACCTCCCCTCTGCGCCTCCTCCAGCGGTGACCAGAGTTACAGAACCATCCCGGCTAAGGTCATGTTTTTGTCACTGTGACGGTAATGCCCGGTACAGACTAATTATGTAGAAAGCGGTCTCCACACTGGGGGTGCAGGGGTGGGCAGAATTCATGGGGGTTGTGAACAAATTGGTTCCGGTGGGAGACGGAGGACAGGAAGCAAGCTTTGATGAATGAACCAATGAGATACAGCCACTCCAGAAATGGACTGGAGTCTGTTTAGCTGATGGGATATATGGCCTCAGAGAATCTAGTTGGTGAAGAGTTTATGCCGATAACGTGTGATACGCGGCAGTTGTCCTTGTCGTGGCCTCAGGCAATTTTTCTTTTTTCCGGGGTCGTCTCTCCGTTGGTTGAGTCCATTAAACGTGAACGTGATCTCAGCAAGGTCCGGGGGGAGTTTTTTCCAATACGGCACCAACATCCACACGGACACCAGGATGACCTGATTAGATTTTGGTGGTCAAAGGTCAAGGTCACCGGGACCTCACATCCACAGGTGTCCCAACATATAGAGTAACGTGTGTTATATGCAGGGGTGCACATAACTGGTACGCAGGTACGCATGCGTGAAAATAATCCCCAATGCGTACTGCCACTCGTGTTCCTGCGCGCCTTTGCGTACCTGAGCGATCTGATGCTGATCGTCTCTCCAGCAGCACGTCATTAAGACATGTCATTCTGTCTCTACGAGTCGCGGGAACACGTCTCGCGCACCGTAGAGCTCGGCGTGTGCGCACATCGGGACGAATGTCACCAAAAAAGTCACTTGCACCCCAATAACTCCTTTCGCCCGCGCACAGAGCTCCGGTGACAGAGCTCTTCCGTGCGCACATCTACGCCGAAATGCTCGCACACAGGAGAGCACACTCTCAATAGAGCGCCCCCCCCCCCCCCCCCCCAACTTGCGCGCAGAGCTCCGACGGCACAAAAGCTGACGCTGAGTGAGTAGCAAACACCATCTCCAGGTACTCATCTGAGTAACTCACCGAAAAAGTTATGTGCACCCCTGGTTATATGTGTTATACGTGGTCATAGTTTAATTTTCGGCTTATATTACATCTACAAAGATGATTTAGAGCACACACACACATCTCTCCCCGACACGAGTTAAGAGAACGACAGACGTAGATAGGCACAGCGGCCTTGTGCTGTTCCAGTATTAATCGGGGGAAAGGAGACTGTAGAGCAAGGCCCGGGATGCTCAGACAAAATAACGATAATAGAGTGACCAGGGGGGAGACGTCAGCAAGAACCGCCACAAGTAACCGGCTTAAACTGGGATCGGGATTAAACTGAGTGACGAAAAAATACACGACGAAGCTGCCTTTGCAATCTCACAGACTGACTGATCCAAGACGCGTCTACGTAGAGGGCAAGCAGGAAGCCATTTTCAAAAAAGTTTCTGCATTGGTGACTTAGGTCTATGAGGAGGAAGGGACGTCTGTGACGGACTCCTCCCAGTACACCAGTAACCGTTAGGTACAAATGACACTCAGTCATCATTTATTGAACCCCACTTGTGTAAATGGTAATGTACTTTAATTCTGATTGGACTGAGGCATAATTGTTGATAAAACCAATTGACATATAGCTCAGAGTGATAACAAATGTAACTGCATTGAGATTGGTTGTAGGTCACAGAGTGTGATTTGTGCTGTAGTTTGTAGGTCTGTGGTCTATGTATGTGCTGGAGTCTGTTCAAGAAAGTCCTTCAGGTGAAAATAGTATCAAAAAAGCTTGGGTGGTTTACAGGGCGTAGGTGTGTAGGAAGTCCTGAGGTGTGTTTTGTTCTCGTTGCCAGGGAAAGCCGAGTGCGAAATTTCTGTGAAAAGCTTCATGGGTAATTGAACAATTTTTGTGTGACAGGTAGAAAGAAGTCTCATGGCCATTGAGCAGTGTGTTTGGTGCTTTGGAACAGACAAAGACGGATGTAATATCATGTAATGCTTGTATAAAACATCACAGACAGAGTAACTAAATAAAGTTGGAAACGTGTACGACTGCAAACTGAACTAACATTACTGACAAAGTGAAGGAGAGATTCATGACTGAGACTGCTGACTATGAATTTGTGGCTTGGTGTTGTCATGGTAACCCAGTAATAACGCTTCGCAAATATCCAATTAAACCTTTTTGAAATCCCCTCAAAACCCACTCAAGCGTGTGTGTGATTAGAGGGCGTAAATGATATTTCTTGTGTGAAGTAAAATCTTACAAAAGAAAAGGTTGTGAAAGACCGATGTGGAGGGAGGATGTTGTCTTTAATAGCGGACCCATCTGTTGGTTACAAATACATCTACGTGATTTGAACTCTGATCCAAGCTCTCTGTGTTCTGTGGGTGTTTGGTTATTGAGGTCCAGTGGGTGAGTATCCTGTGGCGTCTCACCAATTCAATTCAATTCAGTTTATTTGTATAGCCCATTTTCACAAATTACAAATTTGCCTCAGAGTGCTTTACAATCTATACATATAGACATCAGTGGCTGCTGGTGAATTTTTTCTTTTTGGGGGGGGGGCTAGTTGGGCGCAATCAACAATGAGAAGAAAAGAGGTTTTGAGTAGAATATTGTAAAAAACAAAGCTTTATTTCAAGAACACAGCGTGCTCAACACTGTCCAATAACAACTATCAACACACTGTAACTTTAGCATGAGAGGTTCAGGGCAGAAAGAAACAGTGGGTTGGGTTTCAGAGGTTTACAGAATAAAAGAGTTTCCCCTCACATGAAAGAGGTTCAGACAGAATAGAGTCAGAAAGAGGTCACGTGTTACATCGGGTGTTTGACAGAGTAGCCCCACTGCATGTAAATAAAAATAGCCCTCCTCTCTTTAAAGTTGGCAAACTTCTCCATAACTTTCTGGGTAAAGTCCATCATGTCTGTGACCAACCTGTTTCATTATTCTGGAGGGAATGTGTCTGTTTTTCAGAACTTCTTTGTTGTATTTTCGATGCAGTTCGGTCTCCTGCTGCTGCTCTACTCTTCAGAGTTAGCTTCATGCTGTTAGATAGTTAGCTTCATGCTTTTAGCTAGAT
The DNA here is from genome assembly GCA_036178185.1 of Liparis tanakae. Classification (NCBI taxonomy): domain Eukaryota; kingdom Metazoa; phylum Chordata; class Actinopteri; order Perciformes; family Liparidae; genus Liparis; species Liparis tanakae. The sequence continues at coordinate 13,503,155 of CM070110.1, read as the reverse complement.
AACTGCGTCAAGATTCATGCTTCTTCCACTTGTCTGAATAATAATAATAATAATAATAATAATAATGCATTATATTTTTATCGCACTCTTCTTTCAAGAATCTCAGAGTGCCACACAGATAGTAAAAACAAATAAAACCGATTAATAATAATGTATACTTTATTGATCCCACAATGGGGAAATTCGTGTCTGCATTTGACCCATCCTTCATTATGAAGGAGCAGTGGGCTGCAGTGAAGCACCGCGCCTAGGGAGTAGCTGGGGGGTTCAGTGTCTTGCTCAATGACACTTCGACTGAGCTAAACCCTCCCCAAAATAACATAGTTAAATTAAAATAAATTAACATAGTTAAAAGCAACCCATTTAAAAAAAAAAAAAAAAAAAAAAAAGAAGAAGAATGTAATGGCTTAGGCTATTTAGATCCTCACCCCATTGTAGTCCAGAGAGTTTCAGTCCCAAGACTTTGGAACAACAGACAGGGGAAACTAAACAGTGCATAACTCACTGAGCCTCCAGCTAACAGCTCAGGTTGGCATCCTGCTCGCGCAGCTCCGGAGCTCTCTGGCTGAGGGAATCATAACAGTCTCTGATTGGCCGAGTCCAATCACGTGAAATAATAAAACGATGTCATTGGCCAGGGCGCAAACATTCACGTTTCATCTGCTAATGAGACGCCGTCCTTGCCGAAACGACTGTGAAATGTTTGCTTTCTGCCGCACATACGTTGGACCGACGCCTGTGGAGAGGCTTCTCTCAGTGACATGAGTGGCGATATATTATTTTTGGTCACATTTAACTTAAGTAGTTGTTAACAGGCTGACGGTCTCCCACACACATTTAGCGCGTCAACACAGTATATTTATTATTTAAATGATTTGGTATATAATGTTTTTTTACTTTTTTCTTTTCCTTTCTTCTTCTTTTTTTTCATCTCAAAATCTTAAGAGGGGCGGCGCCCTAGTGCCCTCTATGGACACACCGCCACTGATAGACATCCCCGTCCCAAAACCTCACATCGGATCAGGAAAAACTCCCAGGAAACCCTTCACGGTGGAAAAAAGGGAAGAAACCTTCAGGAGAGCAACAGAGGAGGATCCCTCTCCAGGATGGACAGATGCAATAGATGTCATGTGACCAGAGGGACAGATTTAGAGTTAAAACACATTTAATGATTATGATAGAGTGTATGAATAGTTCGTAGTAGACATATTCCACGATAAAGACCTCCACAATCCATCAGGCAGATGGAGGTAGATAGGAGGAGTGGGCGGAGTCTCAGCAGTGGGCGGAGTCTCAACAGGGCAGTGACATAGTTGGTAGCAGTCAGATAGGAGATAGATACAAGTTTACACAGCATCAGGTTAAGATGTTAGTCAGCACCCATCAAGAAGAAATCCAGCCACAGCAGCACAAACGTCCACCCGAACGAAATAATGAACTGCTAAGAAATTGGTTGTCGAGGTCACTCTTCTTCGCCATACCTCAAGAATGAATTAAACTAAATGAAGTAATGACATTTTGGACAGACATGAATGTGAACTGCAACAGGACCGGTTGTACCAACACAAAAAAGTTGGTTATACAAATCCAAGCCCTCTCCAAATTAGATCATTGCAGTCTCGTGAAATGTCTCAAACCCCAAATATTTAATAACAAATCTGCAGTTTGACAATAGTATCGTAAAAACAGCATAATATGGATTCCTATATGAACATGCTGATGGTGGTCTGAGCAGATACTCGAGTGACTCTGGTGATTATTCAGTTATATATAGTTCTATTATAATATTAGTGCTGATATGACACTCACACAATGTACCGGTAATTGGAAGGAAATTCAGAAAGACATATTTCAGAAAGGGTCTGAAATACAATGTTATTTTGTGCGAGACTTGTGTGAATAGGACAGTTATATACACGTAGTACTATAGGAAACCATACATCTCAGACCTGAACGCCCTGTTACCTCACTTTTTAGCTGATGTTATGAATTTGGGGGAAGTTCAAGCAGGATAAATGCTTGCAGGGGAGCATTTATAGTAACTGCCTGTGATTTAATACTTGTAAGAGATGTGTTAAATAGTGTCCTAGAATTACCAGCTTCATAAGCTGTTAATTGCTATTGCTCCAAACACCCTGTAGGCTTTTTATCTGATGAAAAATGTTTAAGAGAACTAATGCAAGCCTTCGCCTATGCTTCGTTCTCAATAACTACACTTGCTCCTAGCCGTGACCTATTCACAATGACCCGCTAAAGCTCATGGGTAAGCAAATTCAGCAGATCTTAACACCTTCTCCGCATTGCACCTGATCGCGGGGGGGAGAAAAAATCCCCAGCACACGCACTTTTCCAATCCTCCTGCACCCCCTCTAATCCTCCCTTCTCTCTCTGCTTTCATCCATCCCTTTACCACTCATTCTGTCCCCCCCCCTCTCTCTCTCGCTCTCTCTCTCTCTCTCTCTCTACCCAGCAGGCTGGAGCAAGATTCATTCAAAGCACAATCAGCACGAGCCATGAATACAAAGCAGAGCTGCATCACACCCGCACACACAAACATACCCATACACCACACATGCACACACACACACACACACACACACACACACACACACACACACACACAAACTGTCGCACACTATCTTTAACCTCTGGAAGTGATGATGAGTAGACAGAGTGCAGAAAGCTCTATAACACTCTGGGGTGCTTCTGCAAACTATTTTTAAACTGTTACTTTATTCCTTGAAGTCGTGTATGCCAATAATACAATTGCATATGTGCAGTCCATGAGTGTGTGGGTGTTTGTGTGTGTTTGTGTGTGTGTGGTGAACACCCATCTTTTCCCTAAATTTCCTTTCATCTCTGCTGGAGCCAATGCAGCAGTGTAGATTAATTCCCGTTTCACCTTATTTACCCTTCAATACAGAGACCACGCCTAATTATTTTTAAATTGTGTATTCATATTGATATATTGGGTCAATTAGAGTTTTATTTATTTGGTCATAGGCAGAACTTGTTTTTGATTTTTTATGACAATTAATTTAATAAACATTGCTGCACAAAAAAGGTTAGATAAATTATTTCCATTGTGTTTTGTGGAAATAGTGAAAGTAAAACGAGGAATAAAACAAACAAACATGAATATACAGGACATATGCACACTGGCCATTAACAGGCATTAGTTAGGTCCATTAAACTGGTTCATTACACCCTTAACAACTATCTTTACAGGACTATGCTGCTTAAAAGTCTGTTAGTTTTACTTTAAATGGGATTGGGTTTGCAGTCGGTTTAATGCTCAAAGAAGCTAATTCCAATCATGGCCATCTGATCTGAAAGACCTCATATGAGAAGTGGACATAGTCATCATGGCGTCATCCATTGGTTTGTGGACTGCCGTTTTGGAATCCTCAAGTTCCTCAATTGCATCAGCGCCATTTTGGAATATAACCCTTGTTTATTGAACGGAAATATATATTTGGAATGCGGAGAAAAGACGTGGTGACGCCAGATACAGATCTGGTTGAGGCAGCGACGTGTCAATCATAAGCCTCGCCCTAAAGCATACTTGTGCTTTATTTGACGCTAAATGGAGCACAATTTAGAAAATAAACATTATGCTTTATTGAAGAAGACTTGAAGCTACAGATTGAGACCATAAACTCATGAGCCGAACAGAATTGATTCTGTTTTCCTCGGGTATATGGAGAGTTTATCGGAGGGTCAGCTGTTTGCTAAGCCTTTCCTGGAACACAGCCAAGTTATTCTAAACAACCACCAGAGCTAAGTTGTCTGCGTATGGGAACAAGTCACTTTTACATTGCTCTTTCATGTCATTAATATACATAAGGACCATCAAGCGGCTGAGCAAACTCCTTTTGGGGACTCCGCCCTATGCTACGAATACACTCAGAAAAGTTTGACCAGTATCTACTCAATAAAATTATGGCAATGAAGTGACAATTAATATAATTGAATAGATTTTACTACTTCAACTTTGATTAAAAAACATTGATTTATTCAAGCAAATTTAAACAAAATATGAAATACTAATATTTTGGATTTACTAATAATATGGCAAATGTTGAGTAAATCCAAATCAATTATACAGGGAAAATTCTTGATATTGACTAGGTAATCAAAATAAAGTGATTTAGATTTACCAACTATATGGCTGACATTGATTTCTATTCACTAAATAACTGGATAATACTGATTTATATTTATTAATTTTATGGGTGGAAATTATGCTGTTTTTCTAAATATCTGGATAATAATGATTTGGATTCAATAAATAAAATAAGTTAAATCAACTCATAACTTGGAAGAATGTTACTTAATACAACACATTTAAACTTAAAATATTATTTATCTTTACATACATTAATTGTTATACTAATGCTCTCAATGTGTACTCATGGTTTCAACACCCAGCATGCAACACTACTGATCGTGATGTGCACTCACACACATGAGTTCAACACCTATCATGCAATACTAGTGATCGCGATGTGTACTCACGCTCATGGTTTCAACACCCAGCATGCAACACTACTGATCGCGAGCTGTATTCCCACTCATGGTGGTTTGGATGGTGCTTGCAGGTTTTCAGAGCTTTCAGGATATTCTGCTTTGATTTTAATCCAGAACACCAGTTGAAAAGTACGTTTAAGTTTAATGTTTGTGATAAAGTATCACGTAGCCTCTTGTCATGTGTCAAGAGTATAAGGCTCAGATGCACAGACGGATGTATCCGGTCATTTTTCAAAATAAAACACATTTCCGGCCTACTAATGCCACTGATGTTCACACCCCATCGTGTGTTCTGTTCTCTAAATATAGTTCATACTAATTTTACCCTCTGATTGAAGGTTTCTTTATTGTGTGGTCTTTCTCTGCTGACATTCATTCCGTAAGGCTCTGTAGTTATATGTACAACCATTTGATACAAGCCCAGAGTTCAGCATATTCATCTAAACTGTACCGACCTTGGAGTGTTAAAATAGCCAGTATCATTTTATTTCATGTTTCCATCCAGGCAAATTGGTGGAGCCAAATGTTATTAAAAACAACAAATATTATGTAATTTCTTTGAAATTGTCCAAAATAATGTTATGGGTATGGCCAACAACTACATCAAATAAAACAAAGGTACTCCTTGCAATTTGCGCTCCAATTTCAATAGGGTCTTCGATAAAAGGGCACACCATTGTTTCCCGAACAGCTGATTGGCCGGTGGATGGAGCCTTTTATTGGATTCAGATCCATCCTGAAAGCTACCCTGAACCGGAGCAGGTTTGCCATTCAGAGTAAGTTACCATGGTAACCTAGCTTGCTAAGAATGAATCCAGCTTTGTGTACCAGTAAGTCAGGTGTGGCGCAAATTACTTGGGCGGAAGTGCATGGCGTTTAAAACTGAAGAGTTCCCATTGAGTAGAATTTATTAATTTTTCGACATTGTTGACTTTACTGATACAATATGATTAAATTCTACTCAGTGATTTTGAGCTGATATTATTCAAACAAAAATGAGTAAAATGCAATTGATAAATAATTCAAAATGTATTAAATCAACATAATAATATACCAAACTGCACACAGAATTTTTTTTAAGTAAAGGTTACTAATATTTATTTTGTAAATATTAATTGAGCTCAGTCCCACTTTTTTGAGTGTAAGAACTCAGCCATGCCTGTGCTGATGAGCTGAACCTACAACCCTTCAATTTGGTGATAAGTTGTTTGTGATTCATTTAAAAGCTATTTGAAGGTCAAGCAGCACCCTCCCACACCGTTTTCCTTCATCAATTGCCTTTTCTTTCTTCTTAAAAAAAGCCAATTTGGTGAGATATAAAAAATAGGAATCGGTAGATGTTGTCCAGCCCTACAGGACTGTCTCAGAAAATTTGAATATTGTGATAAAGTTCTTTATTTTCTGTAATGCAATTAAAAAAACAAAAATGTCATGCATTCTGGATTCATTACAAATCAACTGAAATATTGCAAGCCTTTTATTCTTTTAATATTGCTCATTATGGCTTACAGCTTAAGACAACTCAAATATCCTATCTCTAAATATTAGAATATTTCCTCAGACCAAGTAAAAAAAAGATTTATAATAGCAAAACAAAATCAAACATTTGAAAATGTCCATTAATGCACTCAGTACTTGGTTGGGAATCCTTTTGCACGGAGGCAATCAGCCTGTGGCATTGCTGAGGTGTTATGGATGCCCAGGATGCTTCAATAGCGGCCTTTAGCTCATTGGCATTGTTGGGTCTGGTGTCTTTCAGCTTCCTCTTCACAATATCCCACAAATTCTCTCTGGGGTTCAGGTCAGGGGAATTGACAGGCCAATGGAGGACAGTAATGCCATGGTCAGTACACCAGTTACTGGTGGTTCTGGCACTGTGGGCAGGTGCCAGATCATGCTGGAAAATTAAATCCTCATCTCCATAGAACTTTTCAGCAGACGGAAGCATGTAGTGCTCTAAAATCTCTTGGTACACAGCTGCATTTACTCTGGACTTGATGAAACACAGTGGACCAACACCAGCAGCTGACATGGCTCCCCAAACCATCACTGACTGTGGGAACTTCACACTGGATTTCAAGCAACTTGGATTTTGCTCCTCTCCAGCCTTTCTCCAGACTCTGGCGCCTTGACTTCCAAATGAACTACAACACTTACTTTAGTCTGAAAAGAGGACTTTGGACCACTCTGCAACTGTCCGGTGTTTTTCAAGGCTCAGGAAACCCTTACAGGTGTTTTGAGTAAATTAGACGATTCAAGTGATTAGTTGAATACCCTACTAGTATACCTTTTCATGATATTCTAATATTTAGAGTTAGAGTTTTCTTAAGCTGTAAGCCATAATCAGCAATATTAAAAGAATAAAAGGCTTGCAATATTTCAGTTGATTTGTAATGAATCCAGAATGCAAGACATTTTTGTTTTTTTAATTGCATTACAGAAAATAAAGAACTTTATCACAATATTCTAATTTTCTCAGACAGTCCTGTATATCTTTAGTTGAGTTTAGCTCAGATGGCCTTTTTTTGACTTTACCTTCTGTCAGATAGTTGAAAGTATTCCGAGGTTGATCTTTTTTTATTTTCATACGTGTGGGTGTCCCCATATAACCCTGAGCTTGGAGGGATTTTTAGCACTGATTCACAGGCCATTGAATGAAAGAGGTTGTTGAATACATTTGCTATCTTGTCTTTAATAAATGTAACATTCTCAACTTGGAAAGGTTTAGAACTGCTCTGGTCAAGGCCTTGAATGCTTTGCAGTAGTTTTGACCCTAAAGTATAGATTTTTTCAAGTAGCTTGTTTTTATGAGCGTGTGATAAAGGACACATACATCCCGATTCCATCCTGAGGTAAGATTTAGAATCAAGGACTTCCTATATTGTGTGAGATGAACTCACACATAGTTTGACGCTGGCATTGTGGCTGTACAGTGTTCTGTCATTTTTTGCTGCCTTGTAAAAATTTGCTACCCGCTGCATAAACTGATAGGTGTGTATCGATTCATGCTACCCTATAAAAGAATGCTACTTTATGGTTTTATACATCTGTACATCAAATAAAGGCATAAAGTAAGTGTTTTTTTCTGTCATGAGTCTAATTATAAAAAGTGTCACTCACCGTTATCAGCCGTGCATGACGTGCAACTCGGAAAATCGACTCGGCGCAATACCACAAGGTGACGTCACTCACCGTTGCAAAGACAGGGTTAGCTAAACATGATGGGCGTGTCGGAAAAAACTCGAAAAAAAAACTCGGAAAATCGACTCGGCGCATGCGCAATACCACAAGGAGCGTTTTTTGACAAGCAGCATTAAATGACAGAACAACGGCCCTATCGATCGGACTACCAATTTGGTACAGACGGAAATATCTCAGCAACTATTGGAAGGATTGGCATGTGCCTTTGATTATTGTCATCTCTTTGGTACACCCTCCCTTAACATTTCACTCACCTACTCACCTACCTACCTACCTACTACCTACCTACCTACCTTGTGCCATTATCACATACATGTGTTCCTTTAGTGCAAGTGGCCTCAGCTCTTCTTTGTGTTTAGCGCTAATTAGCAAATTGCAAAAGGCTCAAAGTTGGTGAACTTGGTCGACATTATAACGGCTACAAATCAGTGTGTTAGCATTGTCCATGTGAGCACGCTATTGTGATGATGTAAGCATTGTCACTGTGAGCACGCTGTCGTGCTGGTGTTTGCAGTAGCCTATGGCCTCACACGGCTGCAAATCACAGATTAATCAATATATTATATATATACATATATATACATATATATATATATATGTATATATATTCTCTATGATGGTATAGGGCCCTATGAAATACCTTGTTTTACCTTTTCAGTTGTTTTATCATTCAAGCACATTTGTGTCTAATCAGGTAGTCGATGAATTAAATTCCAGCAATTCTTTAAAATAAACATGGTAGGCTAAGGATATTAATTTGATAAATATCAATATATTTGATGTATCATTACCAATGATTCAATACACTTATACAAACAAACATTCCATCCTTCAAGTGCTCAGATTTGAGCGGTTAGTGTTGAATTCTTCAGTTGTTTTTTGTTGGGACCTCTTCCCAAATGTTTGCCCTCAATTGGCTGCATCTTCCTGACAGGGCAGATATTGAAACAGCGAGACTTGTGCCGAGCCAACCCAAATGTGTCTCTGATCAGGTTTTTTTGTTGGGAAGCCCCAAAAAATAACGGCGTGGGAGGAAATCAGGGCTAAAGTTGTGTTGTGTGTAGGCTACGAGAGCCGTCTCATAGGGCTACTTTGATTCTACTATGTGTTGGGGTGCGCGCGTGCGTGTGTGTGTGTATGTTCGTACATGCGCTTGTGTGTGCGCGTCTGTGTAAAATTGGGCTCAGGTGCTATGAATAAAAACAAAGCTTTCAGTGGCAGAGAAAATACCCTGATTTTCACAAAGTACATCCACAAAAAGTCCAGTGAGTTTCACTTTTTGCTTTCAGCATCTTGGAAATCATAGGGGTCCTATATATTGCAATACAGTAATATAAAAGATTGATTTTGAAAGGGTAATTTAGAAACGGTGTCACCAATACATCGTCTATAAACCATATAGAGCACTTACGAATGTAAAATGTCTTCCTGTTACTTCCTCGCAGAATTTAAGGGTTCAATTGAATTTGATGTGTTTATGTCTGAAAATCAAATATTGGCAGATGCATTATTAATTTATTCACACTCTGGGGCATTAAAACATCAAAAGTCCAGTATAAGTCATGCTCCTGCAACTTTAATGCAAACTAAATGGTTTACTGATCTCGTTTATGATGCGTGTGCGCTCGCGAGTTAACGCGGCCGTCCAACGAGGCGCCGCGTCCTGCGGCTCCCCGAAGGTGTGACAATGACCGTGACACGAGACCTTCGGCGTCCTGTCACATTTGTTTATCGTCGACAACATTTACGAATCATGAACATTAGTCATCCAAATCTGTGTGCCGAAGTAGATCATAAACGCAGGCAGACAAACACACATACACACACCTCCACACACACACAGACCTCCACACACACAGTGAGGATCCCGTCGACACAGTGCTTGGCGTCTCATCAGAGATCAATATTTCATTTGCTCTCCTCCTTTGCTTAGATGCTGACTGGCATCCCGTCCTAAGGGGACAGCTCAGGGACATGGACGCACACACACACACACACACACACACACACATACACACAAACACTGAAACCGCTCATTGTTTGCTTCTGAGTAACGCGTCAGCCATGCTCCGCTGACACCTCGCCGACACTCTATCCCTTTCAGACGCATATCGCTGTTTACCAATTACGACGAGCAAAACTCCACATGTTCCAGAGCGCGCGCTTCCTCAACGCTTCCGGTCGGTCATCATCACTCACCTTCCTCCAATCTCTTCTACATCGCTGTTTACACATTTAATCAAAGCCAAACCGGGTGTGCTCTCCTTCCCTTTGTGTTTGCACGCGCACACTTCGCGCATGCCGAGTCTTTAGGTTATTTTTTTCTTTTTTTCTTCTTCTTCTTCTTCTCGAGATGGTTGTTTGCTGTTGTGCTCAGACTAGATTAGCGGAGCGACAGTGTTATTGTAGCCCAGTGAATAGGCACAGTGTTTAAATGCAAATTTGCGGCGAGGCAATGACGTGTGTGTGTGTGTGTGGGGAGTGGGGGGGTAGAGGATTGGCAGTGTTTTGGAAGGGCAGTGGCAGGTTGTGGTGATGGAGAGGGAACGAGGGATTTAAGAAGGGAGGGGGCAGAACACTGGGGACGGGGGAAGACAAGGGCGATGGATGAATGGGGGATTTGGGAGGAGACAATAAGTCAGGAAGTAAAAGAGGAAAGGAGGGAGTGAGCGGGCAGGAGTCGAAGCATTTGCACATCAAACATCATATTTCTTTTTGAAATATCTACGCGACCTTGTGTGGTGTCAATCGAAAGTCAGTCTCAAACTCAGAAACTTTTGTCCGTCAACAAGGTTTTTCTGTGTTTTGTTTTATTGGGGCATCCGTCAGAGTCGTTCGACCTCTCGGAGTCACGGTGAGCGCAAACGTCATCGGACAAAGATGGCATCTGATAAGCTGATTCATCCGTCCCCAGACACTCCACGATAAACAAGCTGAAGAATAAAGAGACGTGGAGGACAACGTTACATTAAACCAGGTGATTGCTGAGCGGCTTGGGACGGCCCGGAAAACAAAGGATGTGAGCGGGAGATTAGAAATGATGTCAGTCATTCGGTCTCTTTTTGGGACGATGGCCCTTCAGTTTTGCTTTTCAAGAAGATTTTGTTTGTAAATCGGACGCAGTGAGCATGGTTTCTGTGCGTGACAATTCGTGTTGAGTAATGGAGGTTTAAAAAATGTAATTGAAAAAGCCTGACACGGCTGAGGAACCGTAGGAGTGCATGACCGAAGTCATGGTCATACCGTCAGTGATTAATCTGCGTGTGTGTGTTAATAATTTGTGTATTAGGGATATTTCCACGTCCTTGTGCGTGTTTGTGCGCGTCGGCGTTGCCACGCACCGGTTGCGAGAGCTCAGCGAGACACGTCCCCCTCCATCTGATGAGGGTTCTTAGTTTTATTCATCAGACTCAAACAGACTGTGTACCCACACACACACACACACACACCTTTTTGTGTGGGTAACAGCTGCACATGACATTACCCTCAGCAAAATTATTAATTGAAATGGCAAAACAATTTTGAGCGTCATGCCTGCCACAGTCGTGGGAAGTGTGGTATGACGTATCGGAGGATGATTTTCACAAATTGTTCCGCAATAACGACAACGTCCATGTGTTCCCTTCCTTTTGACATTGAACGGTTTAACCAATATTTACAGTAACCTAGCGTCTCTCAAACAGAGCCATGGTGACCGTTTGATGCCAATTGTGGAGTTGCATTTTGGAACCACTCCATTAACAACAGATGGAAAGCCAACTTGTTCATAGAATGTGTATTTGAGAGTTTTTTTTTAATTATTATAATTTGTTGACAGAGCTGAGCCACAATGTCACCAATGGCTCTGAATCTGAAAATGTGCAGAGAAAATCCGGACGGATGCCATCGCATATATAACGAGTTGGTTTCCAATCAATATTCATCGTCTTTTTATTTAACAATGAAATCAATAACAATGCAATATTAGTATTTCATGTGGGGTGGGGGAGGGGGAGGTCCTTCTGATTTTTTTTTTTATAGAAAGCAAGACATTTGTTTAACATTTGAACGTCCGCGTGCTTATTTTCATGTTTCATCATGTTCGTGTGTCTCATCGGTCATGGATGACGCACCTGAGATTTTCTCGGCCACTATGACTGTGCCATTGAACTACAGCTCTGACGAATGACTGTTTCCCCCTTACACATACACACACACATCTCCCACCTACACCCACACAAACACACACACACACACACACGCACAACAATGTTATTGTCATCCATCCCCGGTTTGAAGCTGCGACTTCTATCAGCCTAGCTATTGTCAGCTTTTCTTTAAGAGGGAGGAAAGCAGCTCCATCTCTCTGCTAAAATATATGTCCACCTGTATTGTGCACTTGACTATATGAACGCCTGTATCAAAGTGCCTTTCTAAATGGACTCGCCGTTCCTCACTGTACGCTCCATGTGTAATGAAGAGCTACATCACGGCTTTCAGCGTGTGAACTCTGAGTGTCATTGTCAGCTAGCTTGGCAATGAGACACTCATTTCCCCGGCCCACACACATACCCACGCACGCACACACACACACACACACACACACACACACACATACACACACAAACACACACATTATAGTGGCGTTCTTGTCAATGCCTTCCATACGGGGAAGATTTATGCACACAGCACCGTTATGCATGGAATATAGAGAAGATAGTCTCCTACGTGTATCCACTTTCAGTGTAGATATTATTTCTGGCGGCAGAAGTGCTTCTTTGACATAATTGTCTGTGCCGTTCGGCTCTCATGCCCTTGGTCTATCTTTTTCCCGCGAGTCAAAGTAGTCTTCATATGTTCGGTGTGCTGTGTGGGCCGCCTCAGTACATGGATATTAATGAAGTCGCAAACCCAACATTTTTTGTCATGATCTGAGATAATGAGAAAAGGTATCCAGTTGACTGGAAGTGCTACAAAATTGCATTGCCAGTGCTATTTTTTTATTTTATGAAAAGTTTTATCATCCTCGGGCAGCCAGGATGGTCCATCATGCACTGCATTACAAATGCAACAGAACAGCACTTTAGGCTCTTTTCTTTAGCTTGTTCACCTCCCAAAAAAGAGTAAAGTGTTTGACTAGCAGATTTATTAATCTGTCCACGGTCAGCTGTGCATACTACTGGACACATCATCCTTCATATTTCTTGTGCTGCTTTATGACTGTGTGCCGTCAGGGACACGCCTCGTGGTTTGCTGCAATTCACACCTTTTTGTTTTATGGACTGTTTTATGCCGTCATTCTTTTACTGCGGGATACTCGCTAATATTTACCGACCTGTAGGGGGCGCACGGGACCTACACACTGCTTCACGTGGACTCTTGTTCCCGCTCCGGATCAGAGCAGAGGCCGTTGTGATTTGTACTCAATCGATAGACCGTTCCAGCCGTGGTCATCTGGGCTCTTTTCTGCTTCTTACCGGCGATTGGCCGCATTCTTGAGCGCACATTTTTTGACATATAATGTATGTTTATTTAGGTGGATCTTTCTTTTAGAAATGTTGTCTGGGTGGACTCAAAAGAAATATCATGAGATGGAAAATTCTAATAAAAAGTTTTTAATTGAAAATATGACCAACAATTAATAACAGTTCTGATACAGAGTATAACTCAGCTTAGGGAACATGAATCACTGCGTCCACAGACTGCCAGGCACTTAACTGTCGAACAGTAAATCATGCATAATCCTCAGCTGAGGGCTTTAAATATTCCTAATCCATGGCACACGCAGCTAACCTGCCGTGTCCTTCTCCTGGTCCTGCTTTTGGCAACATCCACTTCTCATTGGTTCAGATTTCAAGAAATACATTGGCGGATCGTCTGCTCATTGGCTCCCCCATCTGTCGGTTTGTCGGTGGGTCGGCGTCCCAGTATGATGTCATCACTCTGGACTCTTCCTCTGTGCCATCTCTTTTACATGTGCTCCTCTTGTCTTCTCAGGGTGTCTGGACTACCCCTCTGTCTGCTTCCCGTCCTCCAGGCAGGGTGTGAAATTCCTCCTGTTTTCAAAATAAATCTCACACAAAGGATTCCCTTCCTCCGCATCGCAACTCAGACCAAAACATTCTTTAATATTTTAGTGTATCATCATCTAATATACACAGAAATATCCTTCAATAACATATAGTAAACCACCAAGCAATAATCTGCACAGATATTCTCCAATAACCAGTGCAAGTCAAGATAAAAGCCATTACAACTCCACAGGAGTCTAAGTTAAGTGTAGCTGCTGCCCTGGTCTAAACAGGACTCTGCTTTGTCCCTCATACAACCGGACTGCCGAAGACCCAAAACTATTCCTATAGTTCTGGACTAAACAAACACCAATGGCTAAGGGGTATTTTTTGGTAAATATTTTAAAGTAAAACTCCCGCCTTAATAAAAGTACGGTGTTACTGACGGGCTCGTTGTGGTCTAAAAAGTGTGCACACATATTAAGGACTAGTATTCAAACGTCAAAATAATAAGGCACATGTCTAATGAAATGAGTGTTATGGATCATTGTGTGTGCATTGCTCCGCAAACTTTGTTGTGGAAAAACACCCCAAAATAATAATATAATAACAACCTTCGGCTCAATCGCATACACACAACCACTTCGAGCCTCACCTCACGCTCGGATCAATACCGAATGAGAATGTTGACCTTTGACCGGTAATGATCCGACTCGCAGCGGCGCCTAACCTTTTAGTCCCGAATTAATTCAATGAAGGACGGCCAGCAATAACAGTCGTGATAAACTTTTCTCCCGGGGCGGCCCCCCCTCTTTAATATGCATCATCTAATCACCATGATATTTTTCGATACTGCTCCAAATCGTCTTCAGACAGCTACAGTATATCTGAGCCCGTAGCG